>JAQPPZ010002043.1:2400000-3600000 GCA_028583015.1 Wollemia nobilis | reverse complement strand
GTTTCCAAAAAGTAAAACATCATCTGCAAAGAGAAAATGGGTTACCTTCAAAGAGTTGCCAATTTTGATACCCTTAATCATTTCTTATTTTTTTTGTTCCCTAATCAATCTACTCAAACCATATGCTACCAAAATAAAAAAGAGAGGAGAAAGAGGACACCTTTGGAAGCCTTGCAAAAACTGGAAGTTGGGACATTAATAACTATAGCAAAAGAGGCTGAATTGATACCTCCCATCACCCAATTCACAAAGGGAATGTTGCATCCAATTTGAATTAGGCTCAACCTATTGTATAACCAATTTACTTTATAAAAAGCTTTTGTTAGATCTAATTTTATTACCATTGCTTGTTGCTTCCTTTTCTTTATTGAATGTAGTCCTTCTTGGACAACCCTTATTGCTTCATGAAGAAGATCTCTTTAGTTCTATTAGCTATAATCTTTGAGTTGATATTGTAAAGGGTATTACATAAAGAAATAGGTTTATAATCCCCAAAATATTTTGGATTGTCTTTTTTTGGAATCAAAGCCAAGAAAGTGGAATTTATGGATCCTAGCAATTGTCCCTTAATCCTTGATTCTTCTACCACTTTTAAAATATCCTCCTCAAAATATTCATAAAAAATTAAATAAAAATCAATTGTCCATCCATCTGGACCAAACTTTTCCCTTTCTGGAATGATTTGACTATTGAATGCAACTCCTTGGTGATTTATAAGAACAAAGCTTTTTTTTGTTCCTCATTGACCATCTTGGGCAAATTTAGAACTAGTTTGATTGTCTCTACTATATTTGTTTTATTTGAATCTTTATACAAGTCTTTGAAGTAATATACTGCTAATGGTACCAACTCTTGGAATCTTCTCAAAGTGTTTCCATTCTCCTTTTTCATTTCTCAAATTATGTTTGTATATTTCCTTTGTTTTGCATAATTTTGAAAAAAAAATGTATTTCCATCGCCCTGTTCTAGCCATAAAGTCCTACTTCATTCTCCATTTTGCCTCCTCCCATTCTAACATTTCTCTCTTCTTTTTCTCCAATTCTTTGACTCGCATTATTTCATTTTCTAAAAAAACCTTGTTACCTCTAGTATTGTAAATTTGATTAGAGTAGATTTAGTTTCAGTAAATATTACCTCAACTTCCCAATATTTTGCTTTAGCCTAACCTAATGTGACTGATTTTATTCTCCTCAGATTACTAATGAACTGAAACATGGTTGTTTCTTCTAAGGTTGGTTCATAATGTCTCCATTTTGTTATAAGTTTTGAAATTCTTCATCCCTCGACCAAATGGGATTGCATTTGAAAGGTCCTAGTGGTTTATCCTCATCCTTTTCTAGTTGTAAAAGGATTGGAGAATTATTTGACCCTTTCCCTCAATCTATCCATGTTCTCATATTATAAAAATAAACTAAGAGATTCTCTGAAACTATAATTTTTTCCAATCTCTTAGATATCCCATGACCTCTAGTTCGATGGTTCCTCCATGTAGGAGCAAGTTTTTTTTGGTTCTATATCACGTAATCCAACACTCTAAATTTTGTGAAGAAAAAAATCAGCTAGTGGATCCATTCTAGCCTGTTCTCCCCATATTTCACTTATTTTTGTAACAAAGTTTAAATCCCCTCCCACCACTAAATTCTCCCTTTTTAGAAGATCTTGGCCAAAAAAAATCCTCCTAGAAAAGTTGCCTATATCTATATGGACCATACATATTTACTGTAGTTATAGTTTTCCCTAACTCTTTGGAGTGGAATTCTAATACTACTACTTCTATTAAGAAGTTTTCAATCATTTGGCAAGAATCTTTCCATCCTGAGACAATTCCCCTTGATTTGCCATTTGAGTCTATCCCAATAAACTTCGAGTTTGGTAGGAGTGAATTAAATATATATGTTGTCTTTCCTACCTCTAACATGGTTTCTTGAATCAAGATAATATTAGGCTTCTAAAGTTTAATGTCTTTTTAAGACTACCTTTTTGTGTGGAGCCCCCAATCCTCTAATATTCAAAGAGATTATTATTATAGGTTACCCTCAAAGGACTGTAGTGGGATAAGAACTCTCATTTGTATATAGGAGAAGTTTACAAAGTTATCAACTTGCTTAGATTTTTTTTGGCTAGGGGACAAATTTGGTTAAAAGCAATCTCTAACAATATCAACCTTTCACTTATGTGATATAAAACATTTTAGAATGTGGATCAATTTAGTTGAAATCAATTTCATTACTATGTAAACCTCTAAATATAAAATTATAACAAAATGTTGGGTGTAGAAAAATTCGATTTAACTAAATTTACTCCTATATGAACCTCTGGGGGTGTTGAGTGGTATTTTCACCCGATTGTGAAAGTACACTCTCCTTTAGGATTTGGGCACAAACAAATTCTCCAAGGTCTCCGTTGTAATAGCATTTGCAAACTGTGTATTAGTAATCTTCAATAAAGATATTCAATTTAAATGCTTGGAACACCTTAGCGATTGCAAGTAACTGTAAACAAAGGACAATGTCGTTCTATTTCACCTTGAAACTTAGTGATTGTTCATTGTTTTTTTGGATTTTATAATTTTTAAATGTTTATTTTAAATAAGTTAAACTTTCCAAAAAATGAAATGCAGAAACTGAAAATGAAATGCAGAAAAACTAAAAATAAAATGCACTCAGTATGATGCTATCCTATTTCGGCAAAACCGAAGATGTGAGGTCTCCATGCATGCAACCTAACCTATTGGACTTGCAAAACAAGCACAATCCCCATAGACTAAGTGCTGGCTCCTAGGGTACGAAATAAAATTCAGATTTCAAATATTCGCCTAATGTAACCCAAAAAAAATGGCATTAACATTATCTATTTATTCGAAACCTAAAAAAAATGAAATAATAAACATTAAATCCATAGCATGCAAAGAAAATCTCCTTCTTTCTTGCCCACAAGATGCAAATTTCTGAAAACTTTCTGCATTAAAAATATGTCATTTTACAATAGCAGAATCTCTAGTTCTCACAAACCAGTCTGTGGAAGAAAAACAACTTAAACAGGTCCAAAATGGCCTTCTCACCTTCAAATCTGTAACTCTGTTCACAGCAATCTCCGACCCCTCTGGCCTCTTTGAATGGCGTATTTAAACTTTTGAACAAATTGCTTCCTCTTCCCTGACGGTTTGTTTCGCTTTCCGGTGGCTGCTCGTTTCACCTTCCCTGATTGCGTGTGCTTTCGTTTCCATCTTGTGGCCCTTTGTTACGTTTTCTCCTCATTGGTTTGCGTTCGTTTCCCTCCGTGTGTAACGGTCATCTTGAATGATCATGTAACGCTTTGTCTTATTCATTAGATTTTGTCCTTGTGTCCACGTCACTATGCAGGTCCGTTACCTTGGTGAAACTGGAACATGTCGCGATATCGCGACACTTCTTGTTTCTCAGCTTGGCTGCCCCTTTTGAATCGCGAAAATGCAACATGTCGCGATATCGTGACACTTTTTTTGTTTAGCTCTTTCTCTTTGCTTTGAATCGCGAAAACGCAACATGTCGCGATATCGCGACACTTTCTCCTGTACGGTCGCGAAAACGCAACATGTCGCGATATCGCGACACTTTTCTTTTCTTGTTCTTTCTTGTCTTGTACGGTCGTGAAAATGCAACATGTCGCGATATCGCAACACTTTTTCTCTTTAGCTCTTTCTCTTTGCTTTGAATCACGAAAATGCAACATGTCGTGATATCGCGACACTTTCTCCTGTACGGTCACGAAAACGTAACATGTCGCAATATCGCGACATTTTTCTTTTCTTGTTCTTTCTGGTCTTGTACGGTCGCGAAAATGCAACATGTCGCAATATCGCGACACTTTTTCTCTTTTGCCTCTCTCTATGCTTTGAATCGCGAAAATGCAACATGTCGCGATATCGCGACACTTTTTCTCGTACGGCCGCGAAAATGCAACATGTCGCGATATCACGACACTTTTTCATTTTTCTGCCGCGATGGTGCAACATGTCGCGATATCGCGACACCTTTTCATTTTTCTGCCGCGATGGTGCAACATGTCGCGATATCGCAACACTTTTTCTTTCTGGGCCACGATGGTGCAACATGTCGCGATATCGCGACACTTTTTCTTTCTGGGCCGCAATGGTGCAACATGTCGCGATATCACGACACTTTTCCTCCTTGTGGTATTTTGTTTTTTTCCTTGATCTTTAGCCTATGGGTCTCTTTAGTCTTCTTAGAACACATGCACAAAAGGTGGGTCCCCAATTTTGGGGTACGTTGTGTATCAGCCACAACAGGGGGTTATACCAAATTATTGGATGAAAAAAAAATCAAGTACACTAGCAATCTCTAAAAAGAAAAATTTTAACTTTCTCTTGTATTCTTTGTTTAATTATATATTTTGTTAGGTTTTCCACCATTTAGCTAATATCATAGCAAATAAATATTTCTGATCTATCTCACCTAACTTATACAAATTATTAAATAATAATAATTAAGAAACTTAAGTCTATTCTAAATTTTAGTGCATGTTGCTCTTAACTTTCGTTACCCTAGCAAAACACATGAAATTGAGGGTGATCAACATTTTACTTTTTAATTAAAACCCCTATGCAAAAAAAAAAAAAAAAACTTTTTACTTTTTAATTAAGAGATTGGTTGTTGTACTTTTTTTTCCCTCATTGTTTTTAAAACTTTAAAACTTGTTTTATGATTTAATTTTTGGAATTTACCCTTTTGCATTCTTACAAATTTATATGAAACTATAGTTGTCTTATAAAATTGAATTCTCGCACTTTCGTAAATGCTTGATAGAATATTCTTACAAATTTATATGAAACTATGGTGGTTGTATAAGATTGAATTCTCGCAATTTCATAAATGCTTGATAAAATATTATAGGTAATATAATGCTTATAGTCCACTTATAATCCTTGTGTAGGTGTAAAATGCAAATAGCTATGTTGCTTAGTACTACTTATCTTCTTGCCTGCTATTAAGTTCTATACATTCTTCTAGACATAATTAGAGAGAATATTAAATGTATAAGTCAAATATAAATGTATTTTATTGAAGCAACATGAAATAGAACGACCATTGCCAACTTAATTAAATTAGTCTAACAACTCTTTAATCACCCTCAAAACTCTCACCAAAGATGGGATCAAGTGATGCAAAGATTGAATATTAATTCTTCAAAGGGTAACCAGCTTAAAGGGAATGCGAGTAATCAAAAGATGGATATAACAAGGAATTGGCAGCCTCCCCCTAAGAATTTTGAAAAAGCCAATACCAAAGGAGCCTCTAAGGGAACCCTGGAAAAGCTAGTGCGAGAGGAATTAGTAGACTTTCATATGGTTCCTTGGTTTTCACTTTTGCTGAGAATTTGGGTATCCTTTCCAATAACCTTGTTGAGGTGTATGGTATCCTTAGAGGCCTTCGAGAGGTTACTAAGGTCGGATGGAAAAAGGTGTTGGTTGAATCCGACTCTCAAGTCATGATTAATCTGTTGAAGACTCCTTCTAAGAATCATAAGGCTGATTAGAGAGTAAAAAGAATTGTTGAGAAGATTCAATTAATCTAGATGGGTTTTTTGAAAGTTGAATACAATCATGTGGTTAGAGAACAGAACAAGAGTGTTGATGCTTTAGCTAATTGGACAAAGGTGATCTTACTTACTACGGTCACCCTCCCAAATGGTGGGATTTGCAAATAAGGGAGCTCCTCTTTCTATCATTTCTCTGGATCGCTCTAGTACTAGAGGTGTCTAGTTCCTTTTTTCTTTGTTTTGCTTTTGTTTGGTTCGGTCATGGTATTTTAGTTCCCTTGCTCAAACTAATCATTCTTATGTTTCCTCTGTTGATTCTTGACTTTATAGCCTATTGACCTAGAAATGCCAAAGTTGTTATTTGTTTTTTCCTTGTTTTTAGTTTTTCGACGTGTGTTGTTTTGTATCGTTTTTGTTCTATTTTTTTTTTTTTTTTTTTATGTTTATGTATTTTTTTGTGTTTTTAATTTTTTTTTTTTTTTCTTTGTTTATGTGTGTGTGTTGTTTTGTTGTTTTGTGGTTATTTTATATGTTTTGTGTTTTGTTGTTGTTTTTTGTTTTTTAGTGTTTTTTGTTGTTTTTATGTTTTTTGTTGTTTTGTGGTTTTTTTTGTGTTTGTTTGTGTTTTTGTTGTTTTAGGCATGCTCTTTGAGTATGCCGAAGGGGGCAAGCCAGGTGCAATCCTTGGGCAATTTTGGCAGAATAGATACCCCTGCCTCCTTGGGACTTAACCGAAAGCGGCATCCCAATTGAGGTGTTTTCCACAAAAAATAAATATATATATATATATATAACAAGTACTCATTGAAAAAAACATGAAATACAACAGGTGGCACAACAAGGGGCCACACTCCCTAGGGGCATAGCAACAAGGGCCTCCCTCCAATGATTCGAACTCAGGTCACCGAGATGAAACACCAATGACATACCCATTGGGTTGTCCCCGCTGACGTAAAATATAAATATCTTGGTATCAATATGGTTTTCAAAATCATTTAGGTATGTTATAAATGTTTTCTATGGATTTTAAAAGTTGTATCTTTTTACATGCGTCTTTCAAATGGTAAAAGGACATGCATTTTCTCTTTTGTAGGAATTACGTCATTAAGACAGATAGAGTAGACTTCGAACTAAAGCAATGAACACCAACGAGAATGTTCTTTGCTTCAGTCCACTAAATGATTTAGGCTCCTTTAACATCCAACTTTTTACTCCTTATCATGCAATTAATCCAAAAGGAAATAAAGGCTCCAACAGAGTGAGTTTGTTTAGATGAACAATGGTCCAAAAAATGAGATTATTTAATTGAAATTCCAAATGCAAATAGGTTATATATTAGTGTTTGTATAATCTGTTAAGTATAATTTCCATGTCCCAGTGTATATCAAACTTTTAAAAAACTGTCTTTAGCCACAATGAACCACAGAATACCATACTACAAGGATACTTTGAGGCGTGTGATTGTACTAAGTGCAAGTTAAGTAGCAATGAGAGAGTGCATATAACATAGAAAGGTATCTTACCATTGATTATGTTCCTTAATAAGTGCTATTAGCATACTCCTTAAATGTGGAGGTGCTATTGCCACTTAGTCATAGATTTCTGTTCAGATTTTGTAGATGTCTTTCTTCTTTTTTATTAAGAGTTTTAAAATAAAAATAACAGTTTTCAAATGTTAGATATTAATCCTGTATTTTGAAATTTTAGATTTTATCATGCAGAATGTTTTCCAGTTTTAACATTAGGGTCCTACATGGATTGAGCCCTCAATCAACCCTCAATAGGTTCAATTTCGTGTGATCCACTAGCATGTGGCAGCCCACATATTTTTCACCAGCACAAAATAATGCTTGGATCTTCTTTCATAATCATAGTTCCACTTATACATAATGGCTTAAGCCACTATTCCCATTCTCTAATTTGATATATGGGCCGCACCAATAAAACTTATATTCTTGTAAGGATGTAATTCATGATAGGAAACCTCTTCATCAAGAAGGGAAATTTTCAACTTGATATATAAATCAACTGTGTCTCTCTTTGGTTTTAACTCATGATAAATTGAGTCTTGTCAAATGGTTTAGGACCATGGTAAAGGTTATTTTTTAGGTATCCAAGCTGTGACATTTACACGTCCTGGATGTATAAGACCCCCCTTGTGCGAGAAAGAGAGAGTTTAAATTATATTATTAGTTCAATTGCATAACTCTTTGAATTTTGACTCTTTGACCAAGCTCGTAGTAAATAAAACCTTGTCAATCCATCTAAGCCTGTGATAAAAGGAGCACATAGAATTAGATTAAACAACAAAACTGATCTGAATGAAGTTTTATCATGATTGCCTGCTCTTATTCCATGAAAGAGCTCTATAAGCTGAATTACCCAGTCTCTCGTAATATTGCTACTTTGGGATAGGAAGGGATAGGATAGGAAGAGTTATTGCTGCCATTCGCCTGGTTTGAGGTTAGTGCTGTTTATTTCTTTGTTTTGTATCACAAAGTAGCGCTACTAACCACTTCATTTGGTACTCAAATTATCTGCCTTTGGATTTTTCTGAAGGGGCAATTACTCACTAAGAAATATCATGGAATAATTTTCATGTGAGAAACCAGCATCCATGAAGTCATATGCTAGGTTGCTTCTAGGCCTAAATACAATACTTCACACGATCCCATGGAAGTTAAAAAACCATAGCATGAATAATATATAGTTTTCGCCATGTATAACTGTGTTGGTCATGTTTTTCTCCTAGTTTTCGCCATGTATAACTGTGTTGGTCATGTTTTTCTCCTTGCCCTTTGTATAATGACCTGGTTCACAGCCGTAACACAACCCCTTTTTAGTTTGTCTTTAAACTTTACACAGAATTAGTTTGAACTTCATTGTAATTAGCTCTAGAGACTTTCATTAATCGTTTTCCCTTTTAGGATCCTTTTTCCAGTAAAATTTCCACCATGTCAACAGCAACTTAAAACTACTGGTTACAGTTCTAAGATTCATACTAAGAACCAATTGTCTAATGTTTAGACAAAACAATCCAGTTAGATTTTCATATACCATCTGTGTCTCTTCAAATTCCTGTGAGAAAGATTTTTGTCAAACACTCCCATAACTTCCCCAATATTGGGTCAGGACTTCTGTAAAATACATAATCAACATCCTTCAAACTCCATAACTTCTATTTCATCAGCAAAATTTGAAACTAGCAGCTCACAGTTCTAATTAACATTCAGTCTCAGAACCAAGCTTTGGCTAATGTTACTTTGCACCAAGCAAGCCACTTAGATTTATTAATTCTGTCCCTCACAATTGCTGGGAAGACTTCTGTCAAACACTGTTGAATCCAACTTTATTTTCCAACCTCTCCCTTTAAAATTGTATACTCTCTTGTTTGAGCTAGGACTTCAATAAGCCAGCACATCGTACAGGACTGAAAAACAAAAACCATTAACATGAAAAAATTCTACAAGCATTTGTTTTCTGTTGATAAAATCTCTCTGATAAGTTTGCAAAGTCCTCAACTTGGGCTATTAAGTGTCATTCCTCTCCTTTGCTGCAGTGTTCCATCAATTCAACTTTGTAGCATTTTCTTCTTATAACCAGCTATGTGTCTTTAAATATGGCAGTATGATTGGGTAAATTTTCCTAACCCTAGATAGCTGTTGTCCTATGTTATTTTAAGATAAATCAGATCTGAGAATAATTTATTCAAACATGCAACAGTCACGCAGATGGCTGGAAAAATAAACAGTGTGAACAGCAGAAGCTAAATATATTTCTGAACCTGCAATATTACAGTTAAAAGAGGCTACAGCTACAGCAGAGCACACTGCTCTCTTGCTGCCATTCTGGCCAGCAATTTCACTGTTCTTCTCCTCCTATGCTTGCAATTCTCCTTCTGAAATCTGTTCTCTTTCTCCTTTCTGTGTGTATAAAACACTCTTGATCTTCTCCTTTTATCCTTGAAAAAGGTAACCCTAATCTCTCTAACCCTAAGATTAGATCTCATCTCATCTTGAGATGTAAGGTTAAAAATAGAAAATCACTTAAGTGAATTTAAAAATAGAAAATCACTTAAGTGAATTTCAAAATAGAATTAGAAATGTCTCAAACCACTTCTAGCACGTTCATACTGAAGCCTGTATAAGAAGTTCCTATCCGAGCTACATTACTCAACAAATTTCTAGGATATTCTATCTTTATAGATACGTTGTGCATCTATAATGTGCTTATTATTCTCTATTCTTTCCTTTCAACATTCTTATGCTACCATTGGGCCTTTTACTATGTTGGAAACAATGTATATGGTCACAGAGCAAATGAATACATAGATATTGTTGAGCAAGGTGCAGCAAAAGTATTGTCATTGTTGTCAACACAGTCAGATAGATCGGTTGATGCAGTGGACAGGAGTTCAGATGTTATTCAGAGTATGTACAGTGATTTTCCAAAAGATCGAAGTGGCCCATATGCTAAAAATCAAAAGAAAATCACAAGGAAGAAAACTGTCGCGATATCGCGACATGTTGAGCAAGAAAGAAAAATTGTCGCGATATCGCGACATGTTGAGCAAGAAAGAAAAACTGTCACGATATCGCGACATGTTGAGCAAGAAAGAAAAACTGTCGCGATTTCGCGACATGTTCGGAGAGAAAGCGCAAGCAAGAAAAACTATCACGATTTCGCGACATGTTCGAAGAGAAAGCGCAAGCAAGAAAAACTGTCACGATTTCGTGACATGTTGGAAGAGAAAAAGGCAAGTAGAAAAAGTGTCGCGATTTCGTGACATGTTGGAAGAGAAAAAGACAAGAAGAAAAAGTGTCGCGATTTCGTGACATGTTGCAAGAAAGATAGTACGAAAGAAAAAGTGTCACGATTTCGCGACATGTTGGAAGAGAAAAAGGCAAGTAGAAAAAGTGTCGCGATTTCGCGACATATTGCAAGAGAGATAGTACGGAAGAAAAAGTGTCGCGATTTCGCGACATGTTGGAAGAGAAAAAGGCAAGTAGAAAAAGTGTCGCGATTTCGTGACATATTGCAAGAGAGATAGTACGGAAGAAAAAGTGTCACGATTTCGTGACATATTGCAAGAGAGAGAGTCCGAAAGAAAAAGTGTCACGATTTCGCGACATATTGCAAGAGAGATTGTACGGAAGAAAAAGTGTCACGATTTCACGACATATTGCAAGAGAGAGAGTCCGAGAGAAAAAGTGTCGCGATATCGCGACATGTCGCGTTTTCGCGACCCGAAGGCAAGAGAAAGAGCAAAGGAGAAAAAGTGTCACGATATCGCGACATGTCGCATTTTCGCGACTAAAGGAGGAGAGAGAAAGTAAGAAGGCAGAAGTGTCGCGATATCGCGACAAAAGTAAAGAGGAAGAGTACGGAGGCGAAAGTGTCGCGATATCACGACATGTATTTTCGCGGTCCAAAGCAAAAAGAAAATGCAAGGAGAAAAAGTGTCGCGATATCGCGACATGTTGTATTTTCACGGGCCGAAGCAAAGAGAAAAAGCAAGGACAAAAAGTGTCGCGATATCGCGACATGTCGCATTTTCGTGACTCAAAAAGGGCAGCCAGGCAGAGAAAGAAAAAGTGTCACGATATCGCGACATGTCGCATTTTCACGACTCGAAAAGGCCAGGCAGGAAGAGAAACAAAAGTGTCACGATATCGCGACATGTCGCATTTTTGCGACTCAAGAAAGACAGGTCGTATGTGCGCAAGACAAGAAGAAGAACCCAACTAAAATGAGAAGTATGACAATGGACCGACATCTCTACAACATTTACAGGGGCAGCTACAGAGTGAATTCATGCAGCTAAAATATGAAGAGTGAACAAAAGTCAGTGCGGCGGCTACAAGGACTATTATCGAATGAAATCTTCGAGCGGTGGAATTATCGAATATCTTCATGAGTTGAAGCCGACTAAGACCGATGACAACCGACTAAGATTAGGGTTTACAGTTGTTATGAAAGCCGACTAAGATTAGGGTTTACAGCCGACTAAGATTAGGGTTTTCATCATGAAAATATTGTTATAAAAGGAGGGCTGTTTGGAGAATTGTGTATGATGTTGCATAAGTCGTCGAATGCGTGTCGAAGTGTGAAATGCGGCCGTAAGAGCGCAGAAAGCTCAGAAGCGGCGAGATGATGGCGAAGTGCGCAAAGTGAGCGAAGAGTCATGTCGAATTGTCCTAAGTGCGTCTATGAGTGCGCAGAGAGAGCAAAGTGCGCAGAGAGCAAAAAGGTTGAAGCTCGACCAAGTGCGGTTGTGATTGCGTAGAGAAAGCAGAAGGCGCAGAGAGTGCAAAGGGCGAAGACGAACGCAAAGTGCAGCTGTAAGGGCACAGAGTGTACGAAGACAGTGCGCAGAGGGTGCGTAGAGAAGCGACTCAAAGAAGGCGAAGTGCGGTTGTAGATCGTAGAAGATGTGTCTGTTCCATAAATAGTGAGAGAGATTGGGTAAGCAATAGACCGATCAGGGTCTTGTAAAAGCGAAGGTATTTTTCTGTTAAACTTCTAGATTCAAAATTGAAGTCCAGGTTGCAACTTGGCATCAGGGGTTGGTGCTCCTTCCAGTAGGTGCTTGGTAAATCAGGGGTTGGTGCTCCTTTCTATTGGTGCGGATAAATAAGGGGTTGGTACTCCTTCCGGTGGGTGCTGGTAAATTGATTGTAAAGTTGGAGCTTTGCAAAGGTTGGATTTGGATGGTAGTCCAAGCGAGTCATTCTTGAGGAGTAGCCAAATTGGTGAACCTCGTTAAATCTTGTGTTGTGTGATGTTCTCTTGTGATACTTGCTTTATCTGGTTTTAAGGTTTCATTATTTCAGTTTTAAGAGCTATGAATTTAAGTTTAAAGAACTACACTGATTCACCCCCCCTCTCAGTGCCATTGTAAGACTAACAATTGGTATCAGAGCCAAGTTCCCTTCTCAGGCTAAATCAGTCAGGGTTGATCTTGGATTAGTACGCAATGGGTAAGAAGAATAGATCCTCCTCCAAAAGGGCATCTCGGTCGGTTTCGGTTCCTGTGGAAGAGAAAATTGAACCAGAAAAGGTTGAAGACTTCTCATCAAACAAAGCACCTTTGTTTGATGGAACTAATTACGTGATCTGGAGAATCAGGATGCAGGCATATCTTTGTGCTTTGGGATACGACATCTGGGATTCAGTAGACAGTGAATACACAATACCCATCACTCCTCCAACCGATGTTGCTAGTAAGAATCTGTTTGAGAATGACTCAAAAGCAAAGAATGCTATCAAGTGCGGATTAGTAGACAGTGAACTGGTAAAGATCATGAGTTGTAAAATGGCAAAAGAAATATGGGACAAACTAAGGAGTATTCATGAAGGAGACGATGAGATCAAGGAGGCCAAGTTACAAACACATCAAGCTCAGTTCGAAGCATTAAAGTTGAATGACGATGAGAACATAGAGGCATATATGCTTGAGAGTTAATGAAGTCCTAGAGGATGATTCTAAAAATGGAAACAGGTGGAGGTCTTCTCATGACACTCGAAGAAGAAACAGAAAAAGAACAGGAATGTGATGAAGAAGAAATTGATGCAGAAATAAATTTGAAAGAGGAACTAATTGCAGCTCTGGATGAATTGAAGATAGAAAGAAAAAGGAATAAGGAAATCTCAAGAAAGCTTGAGGATGCAAATGAAATAATAACCAGTTTGAAAGTACGGGTAGAAGAATTCAAAAGGATTGAAGAAACTCTCAGGTCAGAGATCAATGAGAAAGAGATTGGTTGCTTGCAAACAAGAGGAAGAGATTGTTTTATTGAAGAAACAACTAGAAGAGGCCAATACAAATCTCAAATTCGAGAAGAGCACAGAGTTGCTAGATAAAATGATAAGCCAACAAAGAAGCTCCACGGATAAGCGTGGTCTTGGATATGAAGCTGAACAACCTTCATCTTCCAACTCTGCGAGAAGAAGAAGTTCACTGTTGAAGGATCGAAGCAAGAAAAGTTTGAAGCTGAATCTTCAAAAGGAAGAAAATATCAAAGGAGATCTACAGCAAAGCAACCACAACAAAAGAGGTTCTATCACTCTCACTCTATTCATAATAATACTTTTAATGGCTATTGTTTCAGATGCAACCAGTATGGTCACAAGGCAATTTATTGTGGATTGAATAATAAATCAAAGAGTTATGCTGGTAGAAATACATCTGCATTTCTGAGTGAACACTATGTACAATGTTTTCAATGTAATGGTCATGGGCACATAGCAAGGTTTTGTCCAAGCACTTTTGTATCTAATCTAAGGCAAAATAGTAGATTTCATCAGACGCAAAGAACGCAACACAGACAGGGAATAAATCATGTACATAAAAGAAAGGAAAATAATCATTCATCAAGGATGCACAAGAGACAACCACACAAGAGAAATGTTCGAGTTCACGAAAAGGTGCAAAACAGGGATGTAGTTGAAAAATCCAAGCCCGAGTTCAAGAAAGTTTGGAGAAAGATAGAAGAAAGGAAATCGTGTCTCCTTGGACTGAAGGAGACTACTCCGCTATTGCACTAAGCAACTCCAGGTAGCACATCCTCAGGGGGAGCAATCTTGAAGTTTCATTTTAATGCTCCTATGTATTTGTTTGATTACCCGAGGATGAAAGGCAAGTAGTCGGGGAAGTTGTCGTATAGTTGTCGAAGTGTGTTTTCAGTTCATGTAGTTGTTTGTGGAAGTGTCGTGAAGGGTGGTGATTAAATTGAGAGTTGTCATTATTGGTAGTATTGCTATATGTCATTGTTGTATTGTTGATGGTTCTTACTGCCATTGTCCAAAGTTAAGGATTATAACAGTTCAGATAATTTGGTTAGTGAAAGAATGTTGCCTTAGCCGCATATATGTGTTTCGATAAAAGTAGTGTGTATTTGAACTACACATTGACGTGAAGATTGTTAGATCTATTATGTCGTTGTGGTGAAAAATATTGAAGTCTGATTATTGATTCATGTTTAGCTCATCAAGATGAGCGACTTTGCTTTGTGAATCATACCTATCCGAGGTCCAGAAGTATGAGTTTGAGTAAGGTGCACTATAGTTGGCCGTGAAGTGTTTGACAAAATGTTGTCTCCTGATTCGAACAGTTGAAAGTAAGGTGTGACCAGCGGTGACTGTAGAAAACATAGACCAAGTTGAAAATGTAAAAAGGGATTTGGTTGGTGTTGTGGTACAGTGTTTGATGCTTGCACAGAGTTGGCAGTAAAATTGCAGTGTCGGTACAGTGTTGGACAAAAGTTGGTACAAGTGTGAGTCACTTGACAATTTTTTTTGACAGATGTGAAATCAGCATTTTTGAATGGGAAGCTTGAAGAAGAGGTTTATATTGAGCAGCCAGATGGTTTCCAGCTTGGTGATGATCCCAACTTAGTTTGTAAGTTGAAGATATATGGCTTGAAACAGGCACCCCGAGCATGGTATGCAAAGCTAGACAACTATCTCACTCAACAAGGGTTTAAGAAAGATGATATCATATTTGGCAGCAACAAAGATGAGTCGTGTAAAGATTTAGCAAATAAGATGCAGAAAGAATTTGAAATGTCAATGATTGGTTGCAAGTTGAGCAAGGATGACAAATCTCCACCTGTTGATCAAACCATGTATAGATCTATGATTGGGAGCTTACTGTACTCGACAGCTACTAGACCAGATATTTTGCAGGCAGTATGCATGGTAGCACGATTTCAGGCTAATCCCAAGGAGACTCATGTGACAATAGTGAAGAGGATTCTTCGATACCTCAAGAGTACTATGGAGTATGGGTTATGGTATCCGAAAGGTAAAGACTTCACCCTTATTTCGTATTCAGATGCAGATTGGGCAGGAAGTGTCGATGATAGAAAGAGTACCAATGGAGGTGCATTCTATCTTGGAGACAGGTTGGTCGCATGGCACAGTAAGAAACAAGAGTCAGTTTCCTTATCGACACTAGAGGCAGAATATATTGCAGCGACAACATGTTGTACGCAGGTATCATTTTTTGAAGGAGAAAGTTGCGAAAGGTGAGGTTAAGTTGGATTTTGTTCCAACTACAGAGCAAGTAGCAGATATCTTCACAAAACCATTGCCCAAGGAAGCTTTTTGAGTACCTTCGCAATAAATTGGGAGTGGTCACACTTCCCAAGAATTGACTAGCTACAGGGATCACATTCTCAGGGGGAGCATTTAAGTATTTGATTATCTTTTTGCTCATGTTCATGATTTTTGCTAAGTGTAATAAATTTTGCCTGAGAATGTTGTGCATGGACTCGGGGGAGTCTGCAGTAGCCCTTTGGTATTATTGTCAAAGGGGGAGAAGAGTTACAAGAAATTGCACATGTGTTGCCAACAATTCCAAAGGGGGAGATTGTTGAGCAAGGTGCAACAAAAGTATTGTCATTGTTGTCAACACAGTCAGATAGATCGGTTGATGCAGTGGACAGGAGTTCAGAGGTTATTCAGAGTATGTACAATGATTTTCCAAAAGATCGAAGTGGCCCATATGCTAAAAATCAAAAGAAAATCACAAGGAAGAAAACTGTCGCGATATCGCGACATGTTGAGCAAGAAAGAAAAACTGTCGCGATATCGCGACATGTTGAGCAAGAAAGAAAAACTATCGCGATATCGTGACATGTTGAGCAAGAAAGAAAAACTGTCATGATATCGCGACATGTTGAGAAGAAAGAAAAACTGTCACGATTTCGCGACATGTTCGAAGAGAAAGCGCAAGCAAGAAAAACTATCGCGATTTCGCGACATGTTCGAAGAGAAAGCGCAAGCAAGAAAAACTGTCACGATTTCGTGACATGTTCGAAGAGAAAGCGCAAGCAAGAAAAACTGTCACGATTTCGTGACATGTTGGAAGAGAAAAAGGCAAGTAGAAAAAGTGTCACGATTTCGCGACATGTTGGAAGAGAAAAAGGCAAGAAGAAAAAGTGTCACGATTTCACGACATATTGCAAGAGAGATAGTACGGAAGAAAAAGTGTCACGATTTCGTGACATGTTGGAAGAAAAAAGGCAAGTAGAAAAAGTGTCATGATTTCATGACATATTGCAAGAGAGATAGTACGAAAGAAAAAGTGTCACGATTTCGCGACATGTTGGAAGAGAAAAAGGCAAGTAGAAAGAGTGTCACGATTTCGCGACATATTGCAAGAGAGATTGTACGGAAGAAAAAGTGTCACGATTTCACGACATATTGCAAGAGAGAGAGTCCGAAAGAAAAAGTGTCACGATTTCATGACATATTGCAAGAGAGATTGTACGGAAGAAAAAGTGTCACGATTTCATGACATATTGCAAGAGAGAGAGTCCGAGAGAAAAAGTGTCATGATATCGCGACATGTCACGTTTTCACGACCCGAAGGCAAGAGAAAGAGCAAAGGAGAAAAAGTGTCACGATATCGCGACATGTCGCATTTTCGTGACTAAAGGAGGAGAGAGAAAGTAAGAAGGCAGAAGTGTCGCGATATCGCGACAAAAGTAAAGAGGAAGAGTACGGAGGCGAAAGTGTCACGATATCATGACATGTTGTATTTTCGCGGTCCAAAGCAAAAAGAAAATGCAAGGAGAAAAAGTGTCACGATATCGTGACATGTATTTTCGTGGGCCGAAGCAAAGAGAAAAAGCAAGGACAAAAAGTGTCGCGATATCGCGACATGTCGCATTTTCGTGACTCAAAAAGGGCAGCCAGAGAGAAAGAAAAGTGTCACGATATCGCGACATGTCGCATTTTCGTGACTCGAAAAGGCAGCAGGAAGAGTAACAAAAGTGTCGCGATATCGCGACATGTCGCATTTTCGCGACTCAAGAAAGACAGGTCGTATGTGCGCAAGACAAGAAGAAGAACCCAACTAAAATGAGAAGTATGACAGTGGACCGACATCTCTACAACATTTACAAGGGCAGCTACAAAGTGAATTCATGCAGCTAAAATATGAAGAGTGAACAAAAGTCAGTGCAGCGGCTACAGGGACTGTTATCGAATGAAATCTTTGAGTGATGGAATTACCGAATATCTTCATGAGTTGAAGCCGACTAAGACCGATGACAGTCGACTAAAATTAGGGTTTACATTTGTTATGAAAGCCGACTAAGATTAGGGTTTTCATCATGAAAATATTGTTATAAAAGGAGGGTTGTTTGGAGAATTGGTTGTTGTTGCATATGTCGTTGAATGCGTGTCGAAGTGTGAAATGCGGCCGTAAGAGCGCAAAAAGCACAGAAGCGGTGAGATGATGGCGAAGTGCGCAAAGTGAGCGAAGAGTCATGTCGAATTGTCCTAAGTGCGTTTGTGAGTGCGCAGAGAGAGCAAAGTGCGTAGAGAGCGAAAAAGGTTGAAGTTCGACCAAGTGCAGTTGTGATTGCGCAGAGAAAGCAGAAGGCGTAGAGAGTGCAAAGGGCGAAGATGAATGCAAAGTGCAGCTGTAAGGGCGCAGAGTGTACGAAGACACTACGTAGAGGGTGCATAGAGAAGCGACTCAAAGAAGGCGAAGTGCGGCTGTAGATCACAGAAGATGTGTCTGTTCCGTAAACAGTGAGAGAGATTGGGTAAGCAATAGACCAGTCAGGGTCTTGTAAAAGCGAAGGTATTTTTCTGTTAAACTTCTAGATTCAAAATTGAAGTCCAGGTTGCAGCTTGGCATCAGGGGTTGGTGCTCGTTCCAATAGGTGGGGTTGGTGCTCCTTCCAATAGGTGCTGGTAAATCAAGGGTTGGTGCTCCTTTCTATTGGTACAGATAAATAAGGGGTTGGTACTCCTTCCAGTGGGTGCTGGTAAATTGATTGTAAAGTTGGAGCTTTGCAAAGGCTGGATTTGGATGGTAGTCCAAGCGGTCATTCTTGAGGAGTAGCCAAATTGGTGAACCTCGTTAAATCTTGTGTTGTGTGATGTTCTCTTGTGATACTTGCTTTATCTGGTTTTAAGGTTTCATTATTTCAGTTTTAAGAGCTGTGAATTTAAGTTTAAAGAACTACACTGATTCACCCCCCCTCTCAGTGCCATTGTAAGACTAACAGATATCTATAAATAAATGAAAAAATATGCAAAAGCCCCAAAAACTCCTGTGATTATCTGAAGCTCTACGACATTTGTTTTTTTCAGTGTGAAACTTTTAGCATTAGTCGTTGGTTTGCATACAAGTATGAAGATATGCAGCTTACCTAAAGAGAACAGTTCCAATATCATGTTCCCTTGAACAAGGCCAATAGTATAAGCACATACTAATACAGCAATCAATCCATAATTAGTGTTCTCTTCCTAGCCAAGTTGTGAACTGCAAAACAGATCCATAATAGTGCAAATTTCTTTTACCCTAGCATCGTGTGGAGCTCTATGTCTATCTCCACTAAAAGCTGATTGCAAAGATATTGATAGAATTTCACCTTATCCTGAAAATTGAGCTAAATAATAATGTTCCTGTGAAAGTTGTTCTTCTCCGATATGCTGTGTTTATTCCAAGATGTTGATATATGGTCAGCAACCTTTTAGATATCATTACATTTAATAAATTAGGGTATCTAAACAATCTTGTAGAGGGCCTATTTTTCGTACAGATTTTTAACGAAAGCTGCAACACTGAGATTTGGCAGCCTATTTGGGAGCTTGAGTTGATGGCAGCAATTCTCTTAGTAGCCAATGTGAATTTCTTTCTAGTTGGCTCTCGTAAACTACAGGTTACCATGTACATATTTTGCATTGATAGGTTGATATCCCACTTAACCAATTTCTTCTTTTGTATTACTTGAGGATGATCAGATAATAAGTACAGGTCATTTGTCGTAACCTGCACAAAATACATGTTTGTCAAAACGCAAGGACCTCGTTGACAACATATAGTCAAAATGGCCGTCACTGGTAGATCTGCAAGATACAGCATTACATACTTATGTAGAGACCACATAAGCACTGACAGAACCCCACATGATACATATATTTTAGAAAATAGTAATAACATTAAAAACAAGAAGAGATTATATCTACAAGATAGTAGCAGAGAGAGTGCATAACAAAACTACAGGCCATGGAAAAAATCATTGATTATGGCTCCTCTGCGATTGTTTACCAATTATAATTTAAAGTTGTATGAGACATTGGCAAAACCTAAATTAGTCATTCTCAAACTGCAGTATCTGAAACTCTGACAGCAAACTTGTTTACTTAACATATTGCGAAATTGTCCAGCCTTTCTCATGGTATCATTCCAGTATAAACATAATGAGACAAATTCTAAAAAGAGCTTCAGTTGCCACATAATTTCTAAGTTCCCTCAGAATTTCTGTGATGACAGAAATAAAAAACTCACCTCAGAAATCCAACACTTGATGTGCATACCTAGCTTAAAGAGCACCAAAGACATAGAAAACATAATAGCTATTTACTTATATTTGGACGTCCACCTCTGCGAAGACAATGGGATTCATCCTTCCACTGGAAACTTGTGGCCTCAGGAAGCAGCAAATCCATCTAAACGAACGCCATGTCACATGGCCACATGCAACACCTGTATGAGTAGAGTCGTTGAACAAAGGCAACCAATAAGCTTGTTGTAGTGCTCAAGCCCCGACTCCCTAGTGTTAGGAATGGAGCCTAATTATGAGGAGGCTAAACAGAGAAAGTTTATGGATTTACTGCAAGACGGGCAGGGAAAGTTTTCAAATTTACAGTTTGTTAGTCTACCAGAGAAAGTTTCCGGATTTACAACAGGACAGCCAGGGAAAGTTGTTTTGTTTTTATCCCAAAATTAGGTGCTGGGAACTCAGTGTTAATCTTGGATATAACCCACATTGGATGAACCAAGTTAAAATCGTTGTCTGTTGTCTCTTCTACTGTGTGTTTGTCTTATTTTGTTAATTCTGTTATGAAAATTTGAAACACTATAATTGCTTTCCTATATTTTATATAGTGATTTACTCTAACACCTAGGCCTATGTTTTACTTGACTTCGGTATCTTCGTCCTTCGTGAGACATTAGCCATGGCGTCTTCATAAACTGTGTACAATGTCGTAGATTCAGGATGTGATTTTATAATCTTGTTCACAAAATTTGCCTCTGTCATCTTCACAATTGTAGAAAGAGATTTGACCTTAGGATACCCGTCCCCATTCATAGATGTCAACTTTTTCCAAACTAGAAGCCTAGGCTTTATGGTCCTCTCCAGACTCATCTGCAACAAAATTCCCTGATGTACCACAGAATTTGCAGGAAGCTCCAAGTTATTAACTATAAATTCCATGTGTTGCGAAACCTTTTCCTTGGACAACGTGAGTATGCAAGGAGAAACCCTAAATACTTTCAGAGTTTCCTCTACAGTGAGTCCAAAAAGTTGAAAATTGTGCATTTTGTCCTCCAGTGCTTCTATGCGGTAAACAGCCACCAGGCCTATGACATATTTGTACATTTCGCTTCCTTTGTCAATACCGATCTTGTGAATGAGATAAATTTTAGCCGGCTGCAAAGAAGAGCACAGCAGAACCCTAGGTCTTATTAATAAAAACTTGGCGAGCTCCGTTCCGCGAATTCCATGTGCCTCCCAAAAGGCAAGCGAGGGTTTGATGGCTTTCTCCAAGTTATAGGTGAGAACCCTCGGTTCTTCAAGCACGGCCTTGATGAGCAAATTCTCGGACTGAAATATATTTTTGAGAAGCGTGAGCTTTGGAAGAAGCACGAGGTCAAGTCTGACTTTGAGAATGTGAGGAACCACCGTCAAGAGTTTAGCTAGATTTTCCCCTTGGAATCCGAAATCTTTAAGTACTTGGACTTTCGGTACCATTACTCTTTCCACGCTGATGATAAACAATTACGAGTAAGTCGTCATTATCTTTGCAATGTGTGTGTGTGTAGCCGTATCTGTTGAGCATAGCGACAACTTGCTCCACGTTTTGAGCCTCTCCAACGCTGATGATAAACAATTGGGGGTAAGTCGTCATTATCTTTGCAATGTGTGTGTGTGCAGCCGTATCTGTTGAGCATAGCGACAACTTGCTCCACGTTTTGAGCCTCTCCAACTGCTGGACGAGCTTGAAAACATGTGCGATGTTGGTGGATGTTGGTGGAAGACAAGTTAAATTTCGCGTTAGCGAAGACTGCAAAGGGGCCTTGCAGGGGGGCATCGGTGTTACTCTGAGCAAGGGCTGAAAAATTTTTGAACAAAAAAGAACGTGAAGTCGGAGCTACGAAGACCGCTGGGAGGCCAGCAAGGAAATGACAAGAGAGCCTCCTGATCATGGTTTTTGTGGCCGCTGTAATATTGTCTCTGGTCTCGCGTTTTTGCCTCTGAGTTCGCCGACCAAATAAATGTGTGCTCGTCTTTTCTTCTTGTGAGCTAATAGATGTGACTATTGGAAGTTATGTATATCCTTTACAACGGGAAAAAAAAATCGTACATATTTTAATTTTTCCTATGTAACTATTGGAATGAAGGAAGCCACCATTAAAGTCCAATGGTCCTTGAACGAAGCCTCAGATCTAGGCGTGGTGATTCTTAAAATTCAAGGAAAATATAAGGGTTTCATTTAAGTGAAAAGATTAAAAATCTTTACTTAAAATTAGTATTAGCTTGGATTAACTCTCATTAAATTATCTAAGGAAGAAAGGAGTTTCTTTATCAAAAAAATAAAAATAAAAATTTAAAAGTCCTTCATATTGGTGCAAATCTAATTATTAGAAAGTAATTTATTTGTTCCTTTAAAAAGATAAAACTATTTAAGAGGATAAAAGTATTTCTCTTTACAGGTAGGAGCATAACCATCATATTCAATGAGTTATAGGATAGAGTTTGAGTAAGAGGAAAGAGCAATCGGAGAGCTCATACTTTGCAAAAATCAAGGTGTTTAAAAATATCATTTCTCCATGTCCAATTCAGTCCTAGAAGCAAGCATGTCACTTGCAATATTGGAGCTATTACAAAAGGCTATTATCATCTAAACTTATATGGAGAAAGGACGACATACAAAAGAAGATCATCTACGTCAAATAGCACTATCAAGCTAAGCACAAGGGGTTGCTACAAAAGCTACAAAACATCACCATCAATCGACTATTATAAAGGATACACAAACAACATACTACAAGCACCAAGGTATAAAAGGAAAAGTGCTATATCCAAGGTCATCACTTGGAGAGAACGACCACCAAAAAGAAGCACAAGAAGCTGCCACAGGACCGCTATTAAGAGCGTCATAGAACCATGGAGTATTACAGCTGAAGCCACCCATTATCCTCATCAAGACAACGTGCAAAAGGAGAAGATAAAACGCTTGCATTCCAAGAAATATAACAAGCTCATGAACAATACAAAGATATAGGCAAAGATAGGGTTACAACACTCATCCTTGGAGCATTATAAGAAAGGCTTACTTGGCACAAGAGTTATAAGAACCCCAACGTTCGTGAATAATCCAACGCTCACCTAAAAAGGAGTTACAAACCTTTGAGAGGTTACCACCAAACTTATCATTGCATAAAGGTACGTTGGAATATCAACGTCTATTCAGTAACGCTCAAGAGATACTTGTCTACAATCCGCAAGGAAACAATCCTATTTAAGGTGCCCATTTTGGAGGAGACAGAACGAGGTCAAAGAGAAGTCAAGCATTGAATGGTGTGAAGCACGATCATAGGGAGAAGGCTAATTCAAGTCTATGCACCATTCAAATGTATAAGCCTACATTAAAGCAATTGTCATAGACCAGCCATACCAGCATTCCATTTTGGAGGATATTTGATGCAAGCCAAGCATTCATTTAGGAGAAAATTAGTGTCATTCACAGAGAAGAGAAACATTACTCAAGGGAGAAACTGATGTCAGTCAAAGAAGGCATTGACTACCCATGAGCACCACATACCATAAGGTTTCAATCGACCACCTCATAGCGTCAAAGGAAGATAATCCAGAGGGATTACTAAGGTAAAATCTGATATTACTTATTGCTTGCTATAAAATTAAGTGACATTGGAATTATAAGGGTACATTATATTTACTATTACAATCATCCATTTAAGCATTAGTAAGATATTAAGCATGCAGATTTCAAGAATATTTATATTTGCAAATAATAAAGTAGGAGGAAAAAGGATTTCAACTTGGAAATTAAATATCTATTATTGAAAATATTATGGTTCTATAATATTCCAAATTAGGGAGTTATAAGGAATACTACACCAAATAAATTATTGGAGTTCAGAAACATTAACTATCAAATATCAAAGTCTATAAAAGGAGGTTCATTAAGGAATATGAAGAGTTGGAAATTAATTGGTATACTTGTCTCAAAACCACATTAAAGGGATAAAAGAAATCCAACCATTAGGACCTCATCAGAATAGAAAGTGCTTAACTATCAAATATCAAAGTCTATAAAAGGAGGTTCATTAAGGAATATGAAGAGTTGGAAATTAATTGGTATACTTGTCTCAAAACCACATTAAAGGGATAAAAGAAATCCAACCATTAGGACCTCATCAAAATAGAAAGTGCTTAAGTTCAATAGGAGTAATAAGGTGTAATAGAAGTTGATTTTTGCTATTTACAAAACATTACAAAATCAACCCAAAATTGAACTATTATTCTCAAGAAGCACTTCATTAATCATATAGCATATCCAAAAACACTAGGGAGTCATAAGGCATTCTACAAAACTTGATAATAATAGCATTCATCAAAATTTATCAAGTACTCAATCCATTTGGGAGTCATAAGGTTTCTACAAAAGCTTCTACAAGGATTTTATTAAATCAAATTCACATCTCTTAACTAGGGAGATATAAGGAAGCCTACAAAACCTAAGCTATAAAAAGGTAATTATCAAATCATAATTATCAAATCAAGCTCATATACTCTAAAGAGCTATAAATATGACTACCAAATGCATACAGTCATAAGAAGACTCTAGCGATGCACAATAAATAAATGATTTCTTTCTCAACATGGTCATTAAAAGAGTCATTGTCCTTCTATAGTGATGCACAAACTTTCAATAATACCTAGTGAATCCCAAAAATCCATGAAGTCTCTTGAGGGTTTGAGGCTTTGACCATTCTTGAACAACCTAAATCTTTTTAGAATCTACTTTTACTCCATCTTTGGAGACAATGTGACCCAAACACTCTACTTCTTGCAAACCAAAATAACACTTTGATCACTTGGCATGTTGATTCTTAGACAAAATCTACAAGGTTTGATCCAAACTTTGGAGATGCTCCTCCCAAGTGTGATTGTAAATCAGAATATCATCAAAGAAGACTAGCATAAATTTGCAAAGGAAGGATAAAAAATGACATTCATCAAACTCTAAAAAGGGGAAGGTGCATTGGTCAAACCAAATGGCATAACCAAGAATTTTTAATGCCCTTCATGAGTCCTAAAAGTATTTTTAGGAATGTGTCACAACCCAAGTCTACTCACTTGGTTGTCAAATTTACAATAAAAAAATTTTGTTGAAAGTTTACTTAAATGTTATACATAATCGTTGTTTTATCCAACTGTTATATAGTACAAGGTATAGAAGATTTGTACTTCAAGTATATCCACCACTATAGTTGGTGACTTAAGTACTCGGGACCGACCAACTTCCTGCAATAGGATGCCATTTTTAGATCTTATTCCCTTACTCAAGTTTTCACAGATCTAGGCGAGGGTTTGCTCTTCCAGGGCCCATAACACCTGGAAGAGTAGACACAATAATTCCCTTGTTTCAAAACTTAAGAATTCGTAATTCTATTTTTGTTCCTAAAAGAACCCATAGGTATTTGTGTTTTGAAACTAGCGTTACTATGCCCATGACTGGTCTTTGACCTTCCACTATGGTATAACTAGGGTCCCCATCACATTGTTTTGGACAAGAACACTCAGTTCTAGCTCCGGTTGACAGTAATGCTACCCATACCATCTATCGCTGGACCTTCCAACCCCATAAACCAGCCCTATGGCTATGAGTCCCGTTGGCGATTCCGCAACCGGGTAGGTTCATGAGCTTCCTCACGTACCACACAAGTGTTATCCAGATGCAATATCCCATACCACTGTCTCTTGCCCTTAATAGCGTAGAATCTTGTCATACGCTTGGCAAGATACACAAGTACACAGTAGCCGCCATCGCTAGCTACCGGAGTTGGGTTAGTGCTATCCTCCTCGATAAGCACGAATCTCAAATGGTTGTGTATATTATTTCTTTCCAGTAAATATCCTTACCATTTTAAGTTATGGTTTCATGGTCTTGAATATACTTTATGTCAAAACCCAAAATTTCATCACTAAAAATTTTCTTCTTAAACATAGATACTTTTCTTGTATCCCATCGTAAAGTTAGCTCAGGCATACAAAATATACACTTCAAGAATAGCCACCACTATAGTTGGTGTCTTAAGTGCTCGAGACTGGCCACATCCCGTGATTCGCCATGTAGGATTTTGACTCCTCACATGAGTCCTCTAGAAATTTGGCGAAGGGTTTTTCGCTCAGGGCCCATATCACCTGAACGGGGTACGCTATTTTCCCTTGTCCAAAGACGAAAGAACTCGCAGCTCTTCGAATGCTCAATTTATTTCTTTGGAACTAGCGTTCGTATGCCAGTGCTAGTCATTGGCCTTCTGCTAAGGATTGACTAGAGCCCGCCATCGCATGACCTGTGGGCTAGATAATCATGATCCTTCTCGATCTGACAGTAATGCTGCCCATAACCATCTATCGCTGGATATACCGTTAGCATAAGTGGCCCTCTAGTCATGCTTTATGTAGGCTTTTCCCCAGTCCGAGTGGAACGATGATTATCATGACCACTAAGTGACTGATCACCTAGAGCAACGTCCCATACTGCTGCTCGTCACACTCGACGACTAGGACCCCTGTCCTATAGTAGCCGGAGTACAGTGACTCAGTCACGCATAAGTCACCCCGTGACTTATTGCGGATGGGTAGAGAAATGTCCTAACTTGACTTTCTCTTCAAGGAAGAGAAGTGGTTTTTAAAGGTGGTAAATGGTTTAAATGATATCTCTAAAATAATGTTTCAGTGTTGAAATTTTCAACTCCTTAAGGTAATTATAAAATTCATTATATAAATTTACAGCATAGCAAAATAGAGCCCATATCAATCAAACAAACAAGAATTGCTTGTATTAATAAATTTTATAATATGCCTATAGAAAATAAAAGACATATATTCTACTTACCCAAGTATAATTCTTCCTTATAAAGTCGCAATAAACATTCTATATTCTGAAAAATAGAACTTGTACTTTTCTTAACTATCTTATAAATTATTTTAAAAAAAACATATGACTCTTATCCTATCTTATAAAGATATAATCTCTTCGAAGTGTTATTAGGGCTTTTTCTAATTAAAATCAATTATTTTAATTAAAGCTTATATGTCTTCCAAGTTACTGTGTCATCCAAGGATACAATACGAATATTATAATATTAAAGTTAAGACTCAATATAAATCGAAGTGACTTCTAAAAATCTTCCGCTAAACATTCACAACAAGCGAAATAGAATACGTACTCTTGGTGAACGCAATTTCCAGCCATAAAACAAATCCTTTCGATTTCATCATTTGGTCAAGACGTATTTTAAAATGAAGAAATATTTTAGGCTAAAAGCACTTCAATTTGTACTTTATAACATTTTACTTCATAATAATAATTTTTTTAACAATAATAAAACTGGCTGAGTCGTATACAAAAATCCTTAAGATATAAAATGTTTTGACATCAATATAAATTCCTTCAAGAACAACTATCCAAGGGTAAATTGAAAAATAACCCATAGACTATCAATTGTTTACATATTACATTCGGACAGCAAGGATAGGGCTTCCTCAAGTTCAAGTTCTGTTTGTATGACACCAGTTGGAAAACACCATCCAAGAAGAACTATACATCCATACACTCGTTCATGAGGTAGTTTCAGCGTCCTGCGCCCACCCACATAGACCTGGCATATACAGAAATAAGGGTTGGCTCAGGCTTGGCCCATGCAACTACATGACATTCTCACGCAAGCTCAAAACATGCATTACTCAGCAGCATACGAAGACATAATTGAAATAAATAAAAGGGTTTCAAAAAGCATTATCGCACAACAGCCACAACAGCGTCTTGCAGACAATAATTAAATAAATAAAGAGGATTTCAATATGCATTTATGCTTACCAAACAAAGCAACAACTCGTGGACATAAAAGAAAATAAATGGAAAACTTTTCAACATCAAGCTAAACTAATCAATACAACAGGGAAAAAGAAATAAAAACCATAGCAGCGCTAATTACCATGTCTCAAGCAAACCAGGGTTTCATTATATATATAAATTTTAAGAATTCTCTGGTTCATTTTATATAGACTTGTTCCTTCTTGTTTAAAAAAAAATATTATAAATAAATTTTACTATTAACTGAAAATCTCCTCGGTTCAATCTTCATATCTCTATGTAATACTAGCATCCATCACAGCTCCATATTCAGAATATCAATTGGTTAATTGAATGATTGCCAAACTACTTCTCTAGTTACCAATCACAGCATCTCACAACAATATTACAATTTATATAGCATAAATAAACAAATAAAATAAAGATAAGTTTCATACTCATTAACTCATATGTTACTCAACCAGAAAACAAAATATATCCACAGATTTTTATTTTAGAATTCTGACCTTATTATACGCAACTCTCCTTCCGCAGATGTAATTAGCCACTGCTTGTCTCAGTGAGAGATTTCTTCCATGCCCCCCCTTTAGACATCTCGTCGTATTTATATAAGAAAATGTGATAAACGAACAGGAGACACGTGTTATGCTAGATAGTACTTGCGAGCAACTTCCACGTATTAGCGAATGGCCACTTAAATTTTATTTATTAAATTATTATTACTACCTTCGAGTTCATTGTACGAAGGATACTTACTTTTATTCTCCAAATGGAGATATTCTTTTTTATTCCATATTTTATTTATATTCATATATGGGTATTTACCTTTATTTAATTAATTTTATTTCCTTTTGTTATTTTTATTATTATATATATTTTTAATTATTATTACAATTAATAATAATAATATTATTATTATTGTTTTTATGGTAAATTCCATAATTTTAAATAAGTAAAAATTTTAATTTTATTCTATGCAAGTATATTGTATACATTATTATATATATATATATATATATATATATATATAAAAATTATTATTTAAAATGACAACAATCAAAGAACATCAAATTGGCGGGGCAAGTGTTAACATGCAAGCATTCAGTCAATATGACAAGCAAAATGCGATGCAATGCAAACCTACGGTGGGCTTCCATGTACCCCCGGACCAAGGGTGCACAAGGCACCGCATCATAACCACTTACCTGACGTTTTCGTTCTGCTGCCTCGGTCAATAGGGTGGGTGCTCTCCTCACAATCTGCCTCGAATCCTGCACCTGCACCACAAACACTAACCACAGAATCACATTTTTCCAAGAAAATTAATCACTAGCAGTGGGGATGTGACATACTTCCCTCCTTAGAATTAACACAGTCCTTGTGTTAGCTACAAAACATCAAAAACATAATCTCATAGATTAAATATATATACAATATCACAATGTTTCCATCATCATTTCATTTCAGCATAAATGGTACAACAACCAAATCAACATGCATAATTACATCATAAAATAGTTCATTTTCAAATATAACATTGTTTTTCATCATCATGTTTCAAACAAGTGAGGAAATTGGTTTCTCATATTGGAGACATCTTCCCAAGTAGCATTCCTTTCGAAACACTGATCCCACTGGATTCTGCACTGGTCCACAGTTCTTTTTCGGAGTTGCTTGGTCCTAAACCCCAAAATTTTAACTGGTCGCACTTCAATGAGTTGGGGGTCCGACATCTGTAAATGAGTGGTATCCAGAATGTGAGATGGGTCAGCAACATATTTTTGGAGAAGGGAAACATGAAAGACACTATGGATTTTGGACAAATTGGGTGGCAGTGCAAGTTTATAAGTAATGGGACTGATTTTGGCAGTTATTTCAAATGGTCCGACAAACCTAGGACTTAGTTTGGTGGACTTGATAGAGCTCTTAGTGGGTTTGACCCTAAGGAAAACTTTATCTCCTACAAAAAATTCATGGGGTATTCTCTTTAAATTAGCATAACTTTTCTGTCGATCAGTGGCTTCACGTAGTCATTGATGAATTTCTTTCAGTTGGTTTTCCATTTGCTTGACAGCTTCTGGTCCGATCATCTCTCGATCGTCCAAATTATCCCACGTTAATGGTGTCTTGCACCTACGCCCATATAGAGCCTCAAATGGGGCCATGCCCAACGTGGTATGATAGCTATTATTATAAGCAAATTCCACCAAGAAGAGATAATCTTCCCATTTGCTTTGATGGTCCATACAATACATGCGTAGCATGTCCTCAAGCACTTGATTGACCCTCTCGGTTTGGCCATCCGTCTCTGGATGATATGCAGTGCTAATATTGAGCCTAGTTCCCCAAGCTCGGTGCAAGGCTTGCCAAAACTCATATGTGAAACATGAATCCCTATCAGATATTATCACTTCAGGAAAACCGTGTAACCTTACTATTTCCCATGCAAACTTCTGAGCAATAGCTGAAGCATCATCATGAACACTGCCTGCTATGAAATGTGCCACCTTGGTTAACTTGTCCACTACCACAAATATGGCATCATGTTGGAAACAAGTTTTTGGAAGTCCCACAATGAAATCCATAGTTATAACCTACCACTTATGTTCGGGTACCTCAAATAAGTATAGTCTTCCTCCCGGATGTTGATGTTCTGCCTTAACCTTCTGGCATTCAAGACATCTAGCAACAAATTGCACAATATCCTTTTTCATTCCAGGCCAAAAATAGTCCTTCTTTAGATTCTCTCTCATCTTGACTACTCCTAGATGAGCAGAAGAGGGAGCATAATGAGCCTCTTGCAGAATACTTCTTTTAAGTTCTTCATTATTGGGCACTATAACCCTATTACGAAAGTATACCAAATTCCCTTTAATGCCATAATCTTCATGCTTATTGGACCCTTGCTCGATCTTTTCACGATAGGTCTTACAAAACTCATCAGTCCCTTGTAACTCCGCAATCTATTTCTTAAGCTCATACTGACAGCTTGTGATGGCATTTATGTGCCTTCTCCTACTAAGTGCATCTACCAATTTATTTTCTTTTCCTTTGATATATTCTATGCCAAAATCATATTCAGCCAGAAATTCCATCCATCTTCGTTGTCGGGCATTTAGCAAAGGCTGAGTGAATATGTATCTTAAGCTTTGATGATCAATTTTCAGCTCAAAAGATTTTCCCAGCAGATAATATCTCCAAATTTTGAGAGCATGAACCACAACTGCTAACTCTAAGTCATGAGTGGCATAGTTTATTTCATGCTTCTTGAGTTTTTGGGACTCATAGGCCACGACAACTTCTTCTTGTAATAGAATTCCTCCTAACCCTTCCAATGATGCATCAGTGCATACAGTGAATGGTTTTTGCAGATCCGGTATCTTCAGTATTGGTGCAGTGGTCAATTTTTCCTTTAGTGTTTTGAAAGCATCCTCACATTGTTTTGTCCACTTAAATACTTTCCCTTTTCTCTGTAAATTAGTTATGGGATAAGCCACTTTGGAAAACCCTTTTACGAACCTTCGATAATAACCGACCATGCCCATAAAACTCCTTACTTCAGATACATTAGTCGGAGCTGGCCAATCAACTATAGCTTCTATCTTTTTAGGATCTACAACTATACCTTCTGCTAAAACTATATGTCCCAAATATTGTACTTGTGGTGTATAAAATTCACACTTAGATAATTTTCCATACAACTGATGTTTCCTGAGTATCTCAAGCACTATTCTCATGTGCTCATCGTGCTCCTCTTTATTTCGTGAGTAAATTAGAATATCATCTAGGAATATGAGCACAAATTGGTCCAACTATTCTCAAAATACACTATTCATCAAATTCATAAAAGTTGTTGGTGCATTAGTCAACCCAAATGGTAAGACCGTGAACTCATAGTGCCCATATCTTGTTCTAAAAGTAGTTTTATGGGTATCCTCTTCTCTGATTCTTAATTGATGATATCCTGACCTAAGGTCAATTTTAGAAAAGATAGTGGCTCCCTTAAGTTGATCAAACAAGTCATCAATTCTTGGTAATGGATACTTATTTTTTATTGTCATCTTATTGAGCATTCTATAATCGATGCACAGTCTTAAGGTTCCATCCTTCTTTTTGACAAACAACACAGGTGCTCCCCAGGGTGACACACTGGGTTTAATATGTCCTTTTTCCAATAAATCATGTAGTTGTGTTTTGAGCTCTTGTAGTTCAAGTGGTGTCATTCGGTAGGGTGTTCGGACTACTGGGGTTGCTCCTGGTACCAATTCAATAGAAAAATCAAACTCTCTCCTAGGTGGCAATCCAGGTAAATCTTCAGGAAATACATCTCTAAATTCTCCTAATACTGGATATTGTTGAAACAAATTTGAGCTTGAGTCAGTTTCTTCCTTTTTGTTCATCTTTATTACATATAACGTGCATCCTTTCTTCCAGGCCCTTTTGGCTTGCATACTGCTTATCATATGGGGTTCGAAAGATGCTCTATTGTAGTGAATGCGGATTCGTTGATTATTATCACTAGTATAATCCATCCATCGCTCCTCAAAATTTAGTATAGCCTTATGTGCCTTAAGCCAATCTATCCCTAGGATTATGTCAAATGCATGCAAGGGAGCTACATATAAATGCCAATTGATCTTCCCTTGGGGTATTTCTATTTGTGACTCAAATAAACATTGGTTAACTTGATAGGTTTATCCCAAGCCATATTCCACTTGCCACCCCTTTGCCATGATCCCAAGTCTTACAGGTATATCCCTCAAAACACTATTAGAAATGAAACTATCAAAACATTGATAGTTTCATTTCTAATAGTGTTTTGAGGGATATACCTGTAAGACTTGGGATCATGACAAAAGGGTGGCAAGTGGAATATGGTTCGGGATAAACCTATCAATTTAACCAATGTTTTTTGAGTCACAAATAGAAATACCCCAAGGGAAGATCAACTGGCATTTATATATAGCTCCCTTGCATGCATTTGACATAATCCTAGGGATAGATTGGCTTAAGGCACATAAGGCTATACTAAATTTTGAGGAGCGATGGATGGATTATACTAGTGATAATAATCAACGAATCCGCATTCACTGCAATAGAGCATCTTTCGAACCCCATAGGATAAGCAGTATGCAAGCCAAAAGGGCCTGGAAGAAATGATGCACATTATATGTAATAAAGATGAAAAAAAAGGAAGAAGCTAACTCAAGCTCAGCTTTGTTTCAACAGTGTCCAGTATTAGGAGAATTTAGAAATGTATTTCCTGAAGATTTACCTGGATTGCCACCTAGGAGAGAGTTTGATTTTTCTATTGAATTGGTACCAGGAGCAACCCTAGTAGTCCGAACACCTTACCGAATGACACCACTGGAACTATAAGAGCTCAAAACACAACTACATGATTTATTGGAAAAAGGACATATTAAACCCAATGTGTCACCCTGGGGAGCACCTGTGTTGTTTGTCAAAAAGAAGGATGGAACCTTAAGACTGTGCATTGATTATAGAATGCTCAATAAGATGACAATAAAAAATAAGTATCCATTACCAAGAATTGATGATTTGTTTGATCAACTTAAGGGAGCCACTATCTTTTCTAAAATTGACCTTAGGTCAGGATATCATCAGTTAAGAATCAGAGAAGAGGATACTCATAAAACTGCTTTTAGAACAAGATATGGGCACTATGAGTTCACGGTTTTACCATTTGGGTTGACTAATGCACCAGCAGCTTTTATGAATTTGATGAATAGTGTATTTCAAGAACAGTTGGACCAATTTGTGCTCATATTTCTAGATGATATTCTAATTTACTCACGGAATAAAGAGGAGCACGATGAGCACATGAGAATAGTGCTTGAGATACTCAAGAAACATCAGTTGTATGGAAAACTAAGTGTGAATTTTATACACTACAAGTACAATATTTGGGACATATAGTTTTAGTTGTTTTGAATATTGAAACTTACAGGTATAATAATACTAACATCCATCACAGCTCCATATTCAGAATATCAATTGGTTAATTGAATGATTGTCAAACTACTTCTCTAGTTACCAATCACAGCATCTCACAACAACATTACAATTTATATAGCATAAATAAGCAGATAAAATAAAAATAAGTTTCATACTCTAACTTATATGTTACTCAACTAGAAAACAAAATATATCCATAGATTTTTATTTCAGAATTCTGACCTTATTATACACAGCTCTCCTTTCGCAGATGTAATTAGCCACTGCTTGTCTCAGTGAGAGACTTCTTCCATGCCCCCCCTTTAGACATCTCGTCGTCTTTATATAAGAAAGGGTGATAAACAGACAGGAGACACGCGTTATGCCAGATAGTACTTGCGAGCGACTTCCACGTATTGGCAAATGGCCACTTATGTTTTATTTATTAAATTATTATTACTACCTTCGCGTTCATTGTACGAAGGATACTTACTTTTATTCTCCAAATGGAGATATTCTTTTTTATTCCATATTTTATTTTTATTCATATATGGGTATTTACCTTTATTTAATTAATTTTATTTCCTTTTGTTATTTTCATTATTATATTTGTAAATTCCATAATTTTAAATAAGTAAAAATTTTAATTTTCTTCTATGCAAGTATATTGTATACATTATTATATATATATATATATGAAAATTATTATTTAAAATGACAGAAATCAAAGAACATCAAATCGGCGGGGATAGTGTTAACATGCAAAGCATTCAGTCAGTATGACAGGCAAAATGCGATGCAATGCAAACCTACGGTGGGCTTCCATGTACCCACGGACCAAGGGTGCACGAGGCATCGCATCATAACCACTTACTCGATGTTTCCGTTCTGTTGCCTTGGTCAATGGGGTGGGTGCTCTCCTCACAATCTACCTCGAATCCTACACCTGCACCACAAACACTAACCGCAGAATCACATTTTTCCAAGAAAATTAATCACTAGCAGTGGGGATGTGACACTTTAGGTTCATATAAAAGTTTTGTATAAAAAGATTATCATCTCATAAAATATCATAAACAACAATATTTATCCATATAAGTAATCTCAACTCTTAAGCTCTAAGATAGACACATCTTTATCATACTAAATTAAGCATAGCCATAACTCTAACCCTTAATCTGATCCTTATGAATGTGAATATTAACACTTAAATGAAAAACTACTACAAATTTCAAGTGAAATAATTTCCATTTTCTGTTGAGCAAGGTGCAGCAAAAGCATTGAGAAAGTATTGTCATTGTTGTCAACATAGACAGATTGATGCAGTTCAGAGGTCAGTCAGATCAAGTGCAGAAAGTTTCAAGCAAAACAGAGGTGACCCAGATTCAGAAATTGGCAGAAAGAGACAAGGAAGAAAACTGTCGCGATATCGCGACATGTTTTCTGTCGCGATTTCGCGACAAAAAGCAGGAGAGAGAAAATGCACGCCAAAATGTCGCGATGTCGCGACATGTCGAGTTTTCGCTGAGGAGAGAGAAAATGTGTCGCGATTTCGCGACAAAAAGTAGGAGAGAGAAAATGCACGCCAAAATGTCGCGATGTCGCGACATGTCGAGTTTTCGCTGAGGAGAGAGAAAATGTGTCGCGATTTCGCGACAAAAAGTAGGAGAGAGAAAATGCACGCCAAAATGTCGCGATGTCGCGACATGTCGAGTTTTCGCTGAGGAGAGAGAAAATGTGTCGCGATTTCGCGACAAAAAGTAGGAGAGAGAAAATGCACGCCAAAATGTCGCGATGTCGCGACATGTCGAGTTTTCGCTGAGGAGAGAGAAAATGTGTCGCGATTTCGCGACATAAATGGAGGAAAGGAGCTTGCAATGAAGAGAGTAGCGATTTCCATGCATGTTAAAGTTTCGCATTTCAAAGCACAGCTGGAAATGTATGGAAACAAAGGTGTAGCGATTTCGCTACAAATCGAAAGTTAAGAAAACTGAGATGCAGCGATTTCGACACAAGTAAAAATTCACAAGAAGAAGGTGTAGCGATTTCGCTACATGTTGAAACAAAGAGAAACTAAGGTGTAGCGATGGCGCTACATGTTGAAACAAAGAGAAACTAAGGTGTAGCGATGGCGCTACATGTTGAAACAAAGGGAAACTAAGGAGTAGCGATTTCGCTACTAGTCAAAAGTGTAGAACTGAAAGATGCAGCAATGATATTACAAGTCAAAATTTCATGAAAAGAGGCAAGGTGAAAACACAAGGCACAAAGATGTAAAAATTTCGCCATTGCATGAAGCATAGTGTCACGATTTCGCGACATGTTCCATTTTCGCTGGAGTTGGCAAGGAGAGTTGTACGGAAGAGCAAAGTGTCGCGATTTCGCGACATGTTCCTTTTTCACTGCTGCTGGAAAAGAAGAGTGTACGGAAGCCGAAAGTGTCACGATTTCGTGACAAGCAGGATGATGACGTCAGCAAGAGTCGAAAACGTCACGATTTCGCGACAAGAAGGATGATGACGTCAACAAAGTTGAAAAGTGTCACGATTTCATGACAGGATGAAAGAAAAGCCACTGGAAGCCGAAAACGTCATGATTTCGCGACAACCTTCAGGGTGACGTCAGCATAAGTTAAAAATGTCGCGATATCGCGACAGGCGACAGGTTGGCAGGTAAAAGCCAAAAAAGCAGGCATGGTGACACGTGTCATAAAAGACATCATGCAGTCAGTTACATAAAATGTAACTGATGTCAGATCTGCAGTTACAGATTGACAAGTGTTAGTCATGCATTCGAACAACTCGTTTGCATGTATTCGAAGAATCAAATATAAATTATCGAAAGGTTTTCAAAAAGTTTTTTTTTAGCTTTCGAACGGTCGCACTCATGGAATCGAACAGACATTTTGCTTGTATTCAAAGAGCCGAATATGAAGGATCGAGATATGCTTTTCGAGAAGATATGTTTGCAGCATTCAAAACAACCATACCACAAGAAATCGAAACGCCGTATTGCAGGGTTTCGAACAGTCATTTTCGAACAGCCACTTATTTGCAGGAGAAAAGAATTCGAACAGTTGGGTATATGATTCGACTGCGTGCCGATTGGATGTATATAAATGAATAGCTGTAAAGAGAAATTGTTGAAGAAAGATAGAAGTTGTTGCAGTAAGAAGGGAATTGCTGTGAAAAGAGGGTCTGTATAGAGAAATAAGCAGAGACATGAGATTGTGCAGAGGTTGTTAAAATTACAGACCAGTTAGGGTCGAGTTAGTAGTGAAGACATTTTTATGTCATTTTGATTTGATTAGAATTGCAGTCCAAGTTGGTGCTTGGTACTAGGGGTTGGTGCTCCATCTATTGCAGCAGAAAATTACAGGGGTTGGTGCTCCTTCCAGTGGATGCTGGTAAAGAAGTTGTAAAATTGAAATTTTGCAAAGACTGGATTTGGATTGAAGTCCAAACAGTTAATTTTTGAGGAGTAGCCAAATTGGTGAACCTCGTTATATTGTGTGTTGTGGTGTGCTCTCATTTTGTTCTTCTGGTTTTATAAGTTTTCTGTGCTTCAGTCTTTGAATGCTGCTGTTTTGAAGTTAAATAACTACACTGATTCACCCCCCCTCTCAGTGTCATTGTGTGAACATCAATTGGTATCAGAGCAAGGTTCCTTGTACAAGCTTAATCAGCTAAGGAGATCTTGGAAGAAACAATGGCAAGCGGTGAAGGATTTTCATCCAACAAAGCTCCCTTATTTGATGGAACAAATTACACCTTCGGAAACTCGGAATGCAAACATATCCGAGTGCATTGGGATATGATATTTGGGATTCCGTAGATAGTGGATACACAAGCACCCACTACTCCTCCAACAGATACTGTCAAGAAAAAGAAATTTGAGAACAACTCCAAAGCTAAGAATGCCATAATGTGTGGGCTTGTTGACAGTGAACTGATAAGAGTCATGAGTTGTAAATCAGCAAAAGACATGTGGGATAAATTGAAGAGCATCCATGAAGGAGACAGTAAGATTAAGGAAGCAAAACCGCAAACTCATCGAGCACGGCTTGAAGCACCGCAAATGAATGAAGATGAAAACATAGAGACTTATATGCCGAGAGTCAACGGAATTATTAATGCAATCGGAGGACTCGGTGAAGAAATTGATGATGCGATTGTTGTGAAAAAGGTTCTCAGAACACTTCACAAAAGATTTAATTCCAAAGTCTCTGCAATAGAAGAGGCAAAAGATCTAAACAACTTCAGCATGGATGAGTTGCATGGTTCCCCTGACAAGCATATGAAATGAGAATAGGACAAACCAAGTCTACAGACAGAGAAGCGACTTTTAAAGCACACAAGAATGTAAAAGCCGAACATGAATCTGAGGATGAAGGAACACTGGATGAAACAGAAGCCAATTTTGTTCGAAAACTCACAAAAGGAAAAGGAAAATATAGAGGGAAGCTACCTTTTAAATGCTTCAATTGTGGAGGAGTCGGTCATTTTGCAGCCAAATGTCCAATGCAGGAGAGAACCAAAAATGGTGAAGGTTCACACCAAGAAAAAGGTGACTGGAAGAAGAAACAAAATTTTAGAAAGAACAACTTCAAGAAGAAAAGCTTCATAACCAAGAATGTCAGCAGTTCTGAAGAAAGCACAGATGAGGAGTCTGAAGAAGAAGGAGGTGAAGCTCTGTTCATGGCACTTGAAGAAGAAAGAACAGAGAAAAATCAGGAAGGTGATGAAAATTCCAAGGATGAAGCTGAAGTGTATTTGGAAGGAGAATTGGTTGCTCGCACTTGAAGAGTTGAGTGCAGAAAGGAAGAAGAATAAGAAATTTTCAAAGAAATTAGAGAATGCCACAGACATAATAAACAATCTAAAAATACAGACAGAGGAATTCAAGAAAATGTCTGAAGTTCTTGATGAACAATTAACTGTAAAGACAGTTGAATGCAACAAGCTAGAGGAAGACATTGTTAAGTTAAGGATGCAGTTAGAGGAGATGAATAGAAAATTGAACTGTTTTCATAAGTTTGAAGAAAGTACTGTAAAGTCTGGATAAAATGTTAAATAACCAAAGGCCTTATGGCATAAAATTTGGTTTAGGCTTTGATGAAGGAGAATCTTCAAAGGATTCAAAGAACTTGAATATAGAACCCATAAAGAAAGAAGAAAAGATCGGGGTTGAACCGAGAAAAACCAAATCATGCAAAAGAAAACAATAATGCCAGATTCAAGAAGAATACCGACAAAGATGGATTCACAAAAGTCACACATCCAAGGAGGAGAAGAGTCATGGCTCCTACTTCAAACTGCAAAGACCGGCACCCGAGGTTTAATCATGCATTTTCCGGTTATTGTTTTAAATGCAATGCTTATGGCCATAAGATTTCAGATTGCGGGCATAATGTATCTCAAAGGAATTTTACCAAAGAGAAATGTTTTTTCTCCTTTAATGAATTATGCAGTTGAATGTTATAATTGTCATAATTTTGGACATATTGCTAGAAACTGCAGAAGCACTTTTGCATCAAATAAATATCAGGGTAGAAAATCTCAGCCAAGTGGGTTGAAACAAAACCAGAAATTTCTTGAAAAACAGGCACATGCTAATGAAAGGACAAAGGCAAAACAAGTAGCAAAATCTGCTATCAAACCAGAATGGAAAGAAAAGGAATCTTTGATTGTCCAGACTGCTTTTAAAGCTCGGAACAAATCAGCACCTTGGATACTTGATGGTGGTTGTTCCATCACATGACGAGTGACAAGCAAAAGTTTGAGAATTTACGAATTATGAAGGTGGTTCTGTGAAATTTGGAAATAATGATGGAGCAAAGATTGTTGGAAAGGGATCAGTCAAGATCGGTGATGGCAATATAAAATCAAAAGAAGTCTTGTTTGTAATTGGCCCGAAGCATAACTTGCTAAGTGTAAGTCAAATATGTGACAGAGGTCATGATGTAATCTTCAAGAAGGAGGGTCATGAAGTAAGAAAGACAAAAAATGGAAAGTTAATAGCCACTGGATCGAGAACTTCCGGAAATCAGTATACACTTTCGAAACTACTGAAGGAACATGCTTGATTGGACGAGAAGATGAAAATTGGCTATGGCACAAGAGGCTTGGGCATATTAGTTTTGACAATCTGGCAAAAATCAGTTCAAAAAGAGCGAGTTAGAGATATACCAAACATTGGCAAACCCTGTAAATAGCATCTGTGAGTCATGCCAAAAGGGAAAACAAACCAGAGCCACTTTCAAAGCAAAAGAATACTTCACTAGCAAGCCATTAGAACTAATTCACACTGATCTATGTGGACCCATGAGAACTGAAAGCATAAATGGACACAAATATTTTATGCTGTGTATAGATGACTACTCAAGAATGACATGGGTACTATTTCTAAAACTCAAGTCAGAAGCCTTTGAGATGTTTAAAACCTTCAAAAATCTTGTTGAGAATCAATCAGGAAAAAGAATTAAATGCCTAAGATCAGACAGGGGAGGAGAGTTTATCTCCGAAGAATTTGTAGAATACTGTCAAAAACATGGGATAAGAAGACAGTTTTCAGCAGCTAGGACACCTCAGCAGAATGGTGTTGTAGAAAGGAAGAATAGAACAGTGCAGGAAATGGCAAGGACAATGTCGTGAGAAAACAAAATAGTCGACGATTTTGGAAAGAGGCAGTTCATACTGCAGTTTACATTCAAAACAGGTGCATGCTGAGACCACATGAAAGCAAAACACCTTATGAGTTGTGGTTTGGCATAAAGGCAACAACAAGACATTTCAAAGTATTTGGCAGACAAGTGCTACATAAAACGGACTGAAGATAACCTCGGTAAATTTGAAGATAGAGTTGATGAAGGTATCTTTCTTGGTTACTCAACAAAAAGCAAGGCCTACACATGTTACAACAAGAGGTTGAAGAAAATTGTTGAAAGTGCTGATGTGAAAGTTGATGAAGGTAGAGAACAAGAAACTACTTATCAAGAAAACTACCCTATGTATGAAGAAGTCATTGAAGGTGATGATGAAAAAGAAACAGAGAAGAATCAGAAAATTGATCCAGATGGTGTAAAAACCGAATCTGAAGAAGAAGAAAATAGGAAATTTAAAACAGACAATCGGCAGAAAAATCATCCAAGTGAACAGATTATTGGGGATCCCACAGATGGTATTCAAACAAGAAGAACAGCGGTGAGGAACTATTCTCTGTTATCTAGTATTGAACCTAAAAATGTTGCTGAAGCAAGCACTGATGAAAGTTGGATGAAGGCAATCAATGAAGAACTAGATCAGATAGAGAAAAACAATACCTGGGAATTAGTACCTAGACCAACAAATAAAAACATAATTGGCACTAAATGGGTTTTTAGAAATAAATTGAATGAAGATGGGCAAGTTGTCGAAAATAAGGCAAGATTGGTATGTAAAGGCTATGCTCAGGTTGAAGGCATTGATTTTGAAGAAACTTTTGCACCGGTAGCAGACTAGAGGCAATCAGAATGTTTCTGGCATTAGCAGTTCATAAAAACTTCAAAGTATATCAAATGGATGTAAAATCAGCATTTTTGAATGGAAAACTGGAAGAAGAGGTTTACATTGAACAACCAGATGGCTTCCAACTTGGTGACAATCCAGATTTTGTTTGCAGGTTAAAGAAAGCTTTATATGGATTAAAACAGGCACCCAGAGCATGGTATGCAAGGCTGGATAATTATCTAATTAAACAAGGGTTTAAGAAAGGTTTGGTGGATAGCAACTTATATGTCAAAACAGAGAAGGGTCATCTTATTGTTCTTGTTGTTTATGTAGATGACATAATATTTGGCAAGCAGATGGATGAATACTCGCAAAGACATATCAATTAAAATGAAAAAAGAATTTGAGATGTCAATGATTGGTGAACTTTCTTATTTCTTAGGACCGCAGGTCAATCAAAATGAAAAAGGCATTTTTATTTCTCAAGTTAAATATGTAAAAGAAATGTTGAAAAAGTTCACAATGGAAGACAATAACCGGTCAGCACTCCCATGACAACAGGCTGCAAGTTGAGCAAGGATGATAAATCTCCAAATGTGGATCAAACAATGTACAGGTCTATGATTGGAAGCCTGTTGTATTTAACGACTACTAGACCAGATATACTACAGGCAGTATGCATGGTTGCTAGATTTCGGGCAAGTCCCAAAGAAACTCATGTCACAACTGTAAAAGGATCTTCGAGTACCTCAAAGGTACCATGGATTATGGGTTGTGGTACCCAAAAGGCAAAGACTTCACTTTGATTGCATATTCTGATGCAGATTGGGCAGGGTGCATTGATGACCGAAAGAGTACAAGTGGAGGAGCATTTTATCTTGGAGACAGGCTGGTAGCATGGCACAGCAAGAAACAAGAATCAGTCTCTCTATCCACTGCAGAGGCAGAATACATTGCAGCCACAACTTTCTGTACACAGATATTATGGATGAGACAAACTTTGAAAGATCTTGGTATCCACTTCAAAGAGCCAATATCAATAAAATGTGATAACACTAGTGCTATCAACATATCCAAGAATCCAGTTATGCATTCAAGAACCAAACACATTGCAATCCGATATCATTTCTTGAAGGATAAAGTTGCAGAAGGAGAGGTCAAGTTGGATTTTGTTCCAACTACAGAGCAAGTAGTTGATATATTCACAAAACCATTGCCCAAGGATGTTTTTGAGTACCTTAGGAATAAGTTGGGAGTGGTCACAATTCCCAAGAACTCGACTATAATTAGGGATCACATTCTCAATGGGTGCATGCATGCCTATACTTATAGTTTTGCTTATATTTATGATTTTTGCTAACTATAACGATATTTTCCCGAGAATGGTGTACGAGAGACTCGGGGAGTCCACGGCAAGCCCTTTGGTATTATTGGCAAAGGGGGAGAAGAAGTTGAGCAAGGTTGCTGTGTGTTGCCAACAATTCCAAAGGGGGAGATTGTTGAGCAAGGTGCAGCAAAAGCATTGAGAAAGTATTGTCATTGTTGTCAACACAGACAGATTGATGCGTTCAGAGGTCAGTCAGATCAAGTGCAGAAAGTTTCAAGCAAAACAGAGGTGACCCAGATTCAGAAATTGGCAGAAAGAGACAAGGAAGAAAACTGTCGCGATATCGCGACAAAAAGCAGGAGAGAGAAAATGCACGCCAAAATGTCGCGATGTCGCGACATGTCGAGTTTTCGCTGAGGAGAGAGAAAATGTGTCGCGATTTCGCGACAAAAAGTAGGAGAGAGAAAATGCACGCCAAAATGTCGCGATGTCGCGACATGTCGAGTTTTCGCTGAGGAGAGAGAAAATGTGTCGCGATTTCGCGACAAAAAGCAGGAGAGAGAAAATGCACGCCAAAATGTCGCGATGTCGCGACATGTCGAGTTTTCGCTGAGGAGAGAGAAAATGTGTCGCGATTTCGCGACAAAAAGTAGGAGAGAGAAAATGCACGCCAAAATGTCGCGATGTCGCGACATGTCGAGTTTTCACTGAGGAGAGAGAAAATGTGTCGCGATTTCGCGACATAAATGGAGGAAAGGAGCTTGCAATGAAGAGAGTAGCGATTTCCATGCATGTTAAAGTTTCGCATTTCAAAGCACAGCTGGAAATGTATGGAAACAAAGGTGTAGCGATTTCGCTACAAATCGAAAGTTAAGAAAACTGAGATGCAACGATTTCGACACAAGTAAAAATTCACAAGAAGAAGGTGTAGCGATTTCGCTACATGTTGAAACAAAGAGAAACTAAGGTGTAGCGATGGCGCTACATGTTGAAACAAAGGGAAACTAAGGTGTAGCGATGGCGCTACATGTTGAAACAAAGGGAAACTAAGGTGTAGCGATTTCGCTACTAGTCAAAAGTGTAGAACTGAAAGATGCAGCAATGATATTACAAGTCAAAATTTCATGAAAAGAGGCAAGGTGAAAACACAAGGCACAAAGATGTAAAAATTTCGCCATTGCATGAAGCATAGTGTCGCGATTTCGCGACATGTTCCATTTTCGCTGGAGTTGGCAAGGAGAGTTGTACGGAAGAGCAAAGTGTCACGATTTCGCGACATGTTCCTTTTTCGCTGCTGCTGGCAAAGAAGAGTGTACGAAAGCCGAAAGTGTCACGATTTCGTGACAAGCAGGATGATGACGTCAGCAAGAGTCGAAAACGTCGCGATTTCATGACAAGAAGGATGATGACGTGAGCAAAGTTGAAAAGTGTCACGATTTCACGACAGGATGAAAGAAAAGCCACTGGAAGCCAGAAACGTCGCGATTTCGCGACAACCTTCAGGGTGACGTCAACATAAGTTAAAAATGTCGCGATATCGCGACAGGCGACAGGTTGGCGGGTAAAAGCCGAAAAAGCAGGCATGGTGACACGTGTCATAAAAGACATCATGCAACCGGTTACATAAAATGTAACTGATGTCAGATCTGCAGTTATAGATTGACAAGTGTTAGTCATGCATTCGAACAGCCGTTTGCATGTATTCGAAGAATCAAATATAAATTATCGAAAGGTTTTCGAAAAGTTTTTTTTTAGCTTTCGAACGGTCGCACTCATGGAATCGAACAGACATTTTGCTTGTATTCAAAGAGCCGAATATGAAGGATCGAGATATGCTTTTCGAGAAGATATGTTTGCAGCATTCAAAACAGCCATACCACAAGAAATCGAAACGCCGTATTGCAGGGTTTCGAACAGTCATTTTCGAACAGCCACTTATTTGTAGGAGAAAAGAATTCGAACAGTTGGGTATATGATTCGACTGCGTGCCGGATTGGATGTATATAAATGAATAGCTGTAAAGAGAAATTGTTGAAGAAAGATAGAAGTTGTTGCAGTAAGAAGGGAATTGCTGTGAAAAGAGGGTCTGTATAGAGAAATAAGCGAGAGACATGAGATTGTGCGAGAGGTTGTTAAAATTACAGACTAGTCAGGGTCGAGTTAGTAGTGAAGACATTTTTATGTCATTTTGATTTGATTAGAATTGCAGTCCAAGTTGGTGCTTGGTACTAGGGGTTGGTGCTCCATCTGTTGCAGTAGAAAATTACAGGGGTTGGTGCTCCTTCCAGTGGATGCTGGTAAAGAAGTTGTAAAATTGAAATTTTGCAAAGACTGGATTTGGATTGAAGTCCAAACAGTTAATTTTTGAGGAGTAGCCAAATTGGTGAACCTCGTTATATTGTGTGTTGTGGTGTGCTCTCATTTTGTTCTTCTCGGTTTTATAAGTTTTCTGTGCTTCAGTCTTTGAATGTTGCTGTTTTGAAGTTAAATAACTACACTGATTCACCCCCCCCTCTCAGTGTCATTGTGTGAACATCATTTTCTAGTAAGCCTTTTTAATACAACACCGGCATTTTTAATCATAAAATATAATTAAAGTTTGCAAAATATTAAATAATCATTATCCCCTGATACGATATTATCTTTAAAAATAAGAAAGGTTAACGTAAAATTCCACCTAAATTAAAAAAAAAATGCATTGCTTTAAAGAAGACACGTTTTCCATAAAACAAATTTCTAAGAAAACCAAACGATCTGTCGATTGCAAGTCATCCCACATTATCATTATTTTAAAATAAAGCATTAATGTTCTCTACCTTTTGTCTATAGGGTTTATGACAAGCTAAGATTACGTTTCGCTTCCTCTCACAATATGTACAACTAAAGCATAGTTTATCCTTGATTTTTCAAGCAAACGTGCAGGGAAAACAAACCAGGTAATGCATACCAAATAGTTTAACCATTAACAATTTTTGACTGTAACACATTCAGGCGGAGATATAACACATTCTCGGTAATGCATTTCAGATATTATAAATATTAACATTATCTGATTAAAATGCATACACACAGAGATTTTTCCAGGGACCATTTGCATACACGCAGAGATATACCAAAGACCCTTATTTTTAAGATTAAATCAAATCCACACCATATCGTTTCCTTTAAAATAAAAATACAATATTCCCATTTCACTGACAAAAATAAAAGAACAAAAACAACATTCAACATACAACATTTCATATAGAAGATCCTCATAGAAACTGAGTAACGTAACCTGGTCTCACAAGACTGACAGGAAGTCGTTAAACTCAGATATCACGGTACAAATAGCAGTCTTCCCCAATCGCAACCTCGTAACTCCAAAACAAGGAAACAACAACATATCCCTTTCCACATTCTTCCATTCTTTTATGGAGGAGTTCGAGAGACAACAGGTTGACATATTTCGAAATTAAAATGCCAGATATTTCCCTATAATGAAGCTACCTTCGTCCGGGTGGAGAGAAGTAATTTACTTGATATAACATATATGTATATAATATATATATTTTATAATATTTCCATTAATCCCAATCCTCCAATTTATTGTTTAGGAGTTTTAAAACTTATAACATATAGTTTGTATATATATTTGTAGTCTAAGTTTGTTCATTAGTGTATGCGTTCGCACTTCATAAAGCTCCAAAAGGGGTTATTTTCTTCAAAAAAAAAAAAACAAGCAAACAATATATACTAATATATATTATAAATATATTTTATATTATGCTTTATATATTATACTCTTTATATATTTTATTTATTATGTTATATTTATTTATTTATTTATATATATATATATATATATTATTATTATTTATATATTTTTTATACCTTGGCACTCTGAGCTATAACAATCAGCAAGCAAGAAATGCAATAGCAGTGTATTCTAAATGTAGACATGCAAATGCATTAGCAGGAAAAAATGATTTTTGTATGCAAATCCTACGGTGGACTTCCATGTACCCACGGGCCAAGGTGCACGAGACACAACATCATATCCCACTTTACCTGATGCTTCCAACTCTGTCTCTATTAGGGGTGGGTGCTATCTTCTGTCTCCGCATGTGAACCTACACCTGCATTACAAAAAACTTAACACAAAATCATATTCTTCCAAATAAGATAGTCACAAGTGGTGGGGATGTGACAAAATGTCATCTTCCTTGATTCGAATATGATGGTATCTAGACCACAAGTCCATTTTTGAGAAAAAATGGGCACCATGCAACTCATATAACAACTCATCAATTATTAAAATGGGAAATTTATCTTTAATAGTTCTTTTATTGAGTTCTTTGAAATCCACACTCAAATGACAAGACTCGTCTTTTTTCATACCAATATCACTGGGGAAGAATAGGGACTAACGCTAGGACAAATAACCCCTACAATGAGCAGTTCCTACACCATCTTCTCGATTTCTTATTTTTGGACATATGGATACCTATAAGGCCATACATTTAAAAGAGGACTACCTAGAATAAGTCAAGTTGAATGGTCTTGAGTACGATGAGGGGGTAGTCCTTTGGACTCCTAAAACATTGTGGCATGTTTTTGCAATAAAAGTTCTAATTCCTCTTGATGGTCCTTATCCCCATCGCATGGAGCTTGTATAGCAAATAGTTGGGCCATCAGTCCATGGGATGACTTTTTAAGGGCTCCTAAAATATTTTGGCATGTTTTTGCAATAAAAGTTGTAATTCCTCTTAATGGTCCTTATCCCCATCACATGGAGCTTGTATAGCAAATAGTTGAGCCATAACTCCATGGGATGAATTTTTTAAAGGTTTCTCCATAATATGAGATGAAACAAGTTGAGTAGCCTTGGCTTTCATTCCATGTAAGGTGTATTATGTTCCCTGGTGGTTGGATTTCATCCATAGCTCAAAAAAAGGCTTAGTGCTCTCAGCCACTGTACTCCCAAGACCACATCATACACACCTAGGGATAAGGTAAACATATCAAATTTAAGATTATATTTTCCGATTTGTACTTTAATATTTTGACACTTTCCCTTACAAGGCAAAGTTCTTCCATTGGCAATCATTACTTCAAAGGCATTACAAGTATTTATATAAAAAAAATTCCTATTTTGCTACTTTTGGGTCAATAAAGTTATGTGTGCTTTCGGAGTTAATGAGAATTATTACTCATCCTTTGAAGTGTCATAACACCTTCATGATTTGAGGAGTAGATATTCCATCCAAGGCATGCACCAAATTTTTTGCATAAGGTTCTTCTAGAGCTTATGGTTGTTTTGTTTGTTCCTCTTCATGATGATCCTCTTCCACCTCTTAAGATTCGATGGTTGTTGTCTCATCCACATCTAGCAAATAATTTTTTTATTGCACACATTTATGTCCCAGGGAATACTTCTCATCATAGTTATAACTGTTAGAAAATAAAATACTTCATATTATTCAATGACAAAGACCTTGCTTAAATAGCAAGTGCATACAATATGATCCATTGGATCATAACTAACTGAGTTGATCTTAGCCACTCAAACTTATCCTAGTAACAACTTAGGATATATTATGATATACTCTAACACCCCCCTTAAGTGGTACTAGGAGGTAGTGAAAAACAAAACCAAACAAGTGGCATATCCACAAGTATGAGTCCCGGCAACAAGGTCTGATAAGGTACTCATGTACAATATATGCATAAGAAAACTCTGCTAAAAGATGATGAAAAACTACAAGGGAGAAAACCACCTGCCAGAGTAGAAGAAGAAGAAGAAGAAAGATGTGGAAGGAGGATGGAGAGGAAGGAAGATGTCCTCTTCAACCCCCCCTAGGACAACTTCCATCAAGAATCTTGGAAAGGATCCATCAGATGTCTCAAAAAAGTAGAGAATCCTCATCACCGAACTGAATGAAATTACTCCCATACTAGTGCTTGTGACAATGATCAAGGTTGTGAACCATGAAAAAAGGTCACTAAAAAAAAACCCTTGAAACCAAAGTGTCTCACAAAAGGAGAGTGAGAAGATAGTGTGGAAAAAGAAGCACCACAATGGCAAGGGTAGTCCAAAATTGATCCCACAAGCACATTTATGTGGTGTCCACCTATATGAACACAATGGACTGATAACAAGGTCCAAACTGTGTGGACAAACAACTTAAAACAAGGGAATAAAAAAATATATGGCACCAATGTAGTTTTCAAACGTGTCCTTATGGTGACCTCCTCATCCTACCGGAATGCATGGGTAACCAGTCGCTACATCCGCTAGGTGATATAGAGGAGATGACTAGATACTAGGATCACATATAAAAGCCTTGGGAGTGTCGGGTTCAACCGAGAGTGCACTCCATGATACAACATATTTGAGGCCAAAAAACATAGGTTAAATTGCCTCAAAATTGAAATTGGACACCACCAATGTATCTGGCTCGGAAAAACCTTTTTGACAACTATAAATACCCCTATGATCGGGTGTCAATGTAGCCTTCATTTGCAAGAAAAACAATAGCCTTCTTCTCTTTCCCTCACAAGGGAATATTTCGGAATAGTGGAATAAAACATGGTTTTAAAAAAAAATACCCTCACAAAAAATACATGTGCCATGTCGCCTTTCACTTCTCATGTAGAAATAACATTAATCCCATAAAATTTAAAATAAGTGGTCCCCTCCACTTTATTAAAAAATGCCCCGTCATTTAAAATAAGTGGTCCCCTCCACTTTATTAAAAAATGCCCCGTCAATATTCCTTCAAATTGAAATGAAAGGAAATGTTTAAAAAAAAAAATTTGGAGGCATTTTAAAATATTTTGTCAACCATTAAGAAATTAACTGGGCATGTATTATTTCAACTGCACAAACTTTTGTGCGCTGGACAACCCAGCTAAGATTAGTGCACATGCAAACTTACCATGGCGATAGGCCAAAATAACAAACCCCAAGCTAAAGACATTATAGCAGTGCCCAATCAGCGAACTGGAACTAGCCCTCCTTATACTCTGCGCTCCACTTGTGATCATCACGTCAACATCTAACGGGTGCCCACACGGGTTTGCTTCGGTGGGGCCCCTTTGGTGGATCACCAAAATCTCCCATTGGATTGAGCGCACACATCATGGGATAACTTCAAGAAGACAAAATTTTATCATCTCTTCGCCCGTACGCTGTGACAAATGCATGTTTGGGGTGATGCCTCCAAGGTGGACTCCATGTAGGTTGTCCGAGTCAACATTGGGGCATCGTCAGGACTACAAACAATTGTTGTTACCATTCGTAAAAAAAAATTGGTTGCCTCTGACTTCAATCATCGCCTCCTGCGCCTTTAGAAAGAACCTTATATGCCTTGCCTTGAACATTCTCTAAATATGTACTCGGGCAGTTTGTCCTTGGTGGTCCACGATACTGACGACGCTGCAGTCTCCATCAATGACTTCAGCTGAAGAGTGTTGTAGCCACATTTGCCTGCACATCAATGAAAGCCAACTTTGCAATAAAGCTACAACGGTAAATAACGAATATTCACCTTCGTCATCTAACAAAAATCTCGATTAGATTCCCAAGATTTCTTTTGCTATGAATATATGTTGCGTCCGTTGGATGAGGTCTTATACGAATTTGATCCTTAATAACAATATGCTATACCCTATATTCGTGGTGGTGTTGGTGTTGACGACCATGCTAGCCATGTGTAGCACAAAGGGGCTCTTCCTACCTTAATTGGATTACCACCAGTCTCAACACCGTGGTGATCGTTTTCATCCTCATCGTTGGCTTCATCCATGCCAAAAAAAATATCTTCCTCCCCATGGAATCTTCAAAAACACGCACTGAGCATGATCTCAAGCAAAAAAAAGTTATCGGTTCTATTGAATGAAAACTTTCTCACATGTAGCCCAAACCGATACAACAAATCCATGTAACCACCACCAGCTCCAATGGGCTTTGGAGCTCAAGAGACACACATTTGAGAAATTTTACCAAAGTATCAGGCTGATACGAAGCAAGTGGAGGCTCACAAAAATCTTGCGATATTTCTTGAATGAATGTCGCACAAACTTTGTTGTATGCAATGAGCTTTACCAACATTACCCTATTGGACGACAACGATGGCAAGGGGTCCATGCCAAGAAATCGAAAGCCAAATACATCACTGATGCACAAGCAATATCAGCATCCGTGCCAAAAAAAATGCAACCATAGTCTCTCTTAATCTGGTCGCCTCTACATCGCAGTAACCCCTCCTTCACTCAGTCTGTAGCGCTGCTCCATATGCCCGCTTGGTTTGAAGGAGGTGAGAAACCAGGGCAAGGGTACAAAAGCTAACCAACACCATATACAACCACTACAAAGAAATGTAGAACTCAACGGTCTTGGATTGAGGCTAGAAAGCAATGCCTCAGGTCCACTTGAAAACATGCCTCCCAGACTTAAATAGTCAAAACAAGTGCTAGCTAGGGTTTGCCTACTCCGAAACTACTACAACAGGGCTTATATCTTAGCTCCATGGTTTTTGAACATTGCTACTACCAGCCACAAACAGAATGGCTATACCAAATAATTCCAAAAACCAAAGACATTAAGACTAATATTAAAAAAAAATAACTAATCAATAAATGACCCTAAAAACAAATTTGGACAGCCATTAATCTTCCTCAAATTCTGGTTTCTGATCCATCAAAGGATGGAGAGCATACTCCCTAGTTTGAAGAAAAAAATGAAAAAGAAATGAGGGGGGGAAATCCCCCTCAGGTTCACAGGGCAAGGAAAGCCCGCTCTGATACCATGTTAGAAAATAAAATATTTCATATTATTCAATGACAAAGACCTTGCTTAAATAACAAGTGCATACAATATGATCCATTGGATCATAATTAACTGAGTTGATCTCAACCACTCAAACGTGTCCTAGTAACAACTTAGGATATATTATGATATACTCTAGCAATAATATAGCCCTTGGGCTCTTTTGGTTTATGTCTCTTCTCAAGTTAATTTTTTGATGGTAGGTGATTTGTTTACAGGATTTGATATTGGATTGGATGAAAACTTGGAGGTGTGTCCTTGAGACTTAAATTTATCTTTCGTCAACCTAGCCAATCCTATTTCCTATTGTAATGTTTTTGGCTTAAAATTTTTTACTTCAGCTTTAATATCATCCTTCAAACTATGCATAAACTAATGGTACAATTGGCAAAATTTTCAAACTAGGCTTGATAGTCTCAAATAGTTGAAGTTTGTTTGAGTTTAATAAGAGCTCTTGTAACATATGCATACTCATTAGGACCAAATTGAGTAGTTGTTTCTCAAATTCATCCCAAGTAAGCTCGGGGTGTGCTTTGTTGGTCCATTGATACCATTATAGGGCATCTAATTTAAGATAGAAAGATGCAACTGTGACACATATATGTTGTGGGACATTATGAAGGTTGAAATACTATTCTTCTAGACAACCATCCATACGGATTCTTCCCATGAAATTTTAGAAAGTTTATTTTGGACAGTATGTATGCATTATTATTGTGTGTTTCCCTTTCTAGATTTCTTGACCCTTTGCCCTTACAGTCAAAAGAACAAACTCAACCATATGTGTGGGCGTTACTACTTAAACAACCTTCCAAGTCTACAATTATTCCATTTACTTCCTCCTTCATCTCCTTCTATTCCCTTATCACATAGGTTATGGAGTCATGTAAAGTTCTAATATCAATCCTTGGTTTAGACCAGTAGTTAACTAATTTTCCAAGTGCTCCCACTATTTGGTCACTTGTGTAGTGATTTTTTGATCCATTTATTGTTTCAATTGTTGTTCCCTAGTACCTATAGTCATACGCTATGATTTTGGACCTTTTAAGGATACTAAAAATAGAAATATTGTTTTAGAAGTTACTATTTTTAGTAATGTTCTCAAAAAGTGTATGGGTATTGTATATCAAAACAATCGCCTTGAAAAGACAATCACAATGGACTAGGTATCTAGATGGCAATTTTTTGGCACCCCAAAAAAATTGCATGGGTGCTATGTACCAAAACAATCAACTGGATGAGACGATCACAATGGGTTATATAACATAATGGTAGCCTCAAACTTACAAATTTTTATGTTTTTTCACAAAGAAAATTAACTTTCTTCTATGTTCACAACAACTGCCTTGTTTGCTACTATTTATCTAACAGCTCCCCTAGTAGGCTCTATCTATTCCATTACTCACTACCCAATTTGACTTTATAACTCATTGTTTCTACCAATTGTCTTAACAGTCTGCTTTGACTATTACTGACAATTGCCTTGATTGATATGATTCCTAACTATAATTATCAACTGCTCTATTAGACTGTCTTGACTATTACTAACTATTACCCTTATTGAAATTATATCAACTATAACTGACGACTACCCCAGTAGACCTTGTCTTGACTATTACTATCTCTATAGTTACCTTTATCTATTATAATATGGTCAATTATGTGATAGTGTAGTCTCCTTGATATGCTCAATTATGTGGTAGCGTTCTTGGTGTTAGGGTTTAACATGCAATAGAAACAGGGTAACTCTAGGCCAAGGTATGTGCACTGTCCATAGCCCTATGTTATACCACAATGACAAATGGTAATGCTTAGACCAATATTTTAGGCCACTAAAAATATTTTTTTGATAGTGATTATTACCTCCATAAATCTCACTAGGATGTAGATACCAACACCTAGTTGTCACATGTCCAAAACTTCTACAATGACTACAACAACTCATCCTAGGTTCTTCATTCTCTGCACAAATTTATCTTCTCACAAATTGAGTGTTATTATGTTTTGCTTGACCTGTATATCCAAGGCCTTCATTCTTTGGCCTTACATCTAGTATTATGGATATTTTCATACATTACCATTTCTTCCCAATCTTGTACCATTGTATTCTATTTTTCTCATTATTTTTTAACCAATACCTTTGGTATATTTTTCAAAACACCCAAATTATTCATTACCACTTTGATCTATGTTACTATTACAAACAACATTCAAATACCAAGCATCATAATCACAATGACCTACAACACAATCTGAACAATCACTGTCATTTTTACTTCTAACAATATAATCTTTGTCATGGCCAATCTAACCATCTTTTACACAATATTTTCTCTCATCAACAATCTTCAAATCACCTGTATCACAAGCTATATCTTCCCTTGAGAGAAGATTACAAGTATCACAATAATCGTCTACCATTATGGGCCACAAATCACTTGTATGACAACTAAAATCTATCCTTTAAAAAAGACCACTTGTGTCACACCAAACATCTTTCATCATAGGCTTATCCTTCAAATTTTCAATTATTTATATTTGCTTTCTACATTGCACCTCAAGGATGTCAAAAATGAATAGTGCCATGCACATTCATCTCACTGCACCAAAGATTGTCACACCATTTTCAAAGTATACTTCATCAAGTTTTTTGAGTATTAACTATAAGCAAGACCTAAGTTTTAAAAAAAAATCACCTTCACTAGTTTTTTAAGACACATACTTTTGAATTTCACCTTGTTTCTTGGCTTGTTTACTATCTCCTTTATTTATTGGTTTTGACACTTCCTTGGCCATGAATACTTTATGGGTTTTTTTGCATTCTTCACAATGTGATTTAGGTTCATTTTGAACAATATACCCTTGTTGTTATTGCCCTTATTGATGTTATGATTGAAACTATAACTTCCTTTGAGGAGGTCTACAAAATTGATTCCCACAAGTCAAATTGTATTTACAAAACTTGGTGTCATGTTCTTACTTATAAATATGACAATATCTCTTCTTCCATTGAGGTTGCTTTTATGATGAAAATGAAGTGGAAGGACTCTTTGAACCCTTTTGTGATTTCTCTATGGAGATAAGGGCATCATTAGATAGCTCATCTCTTAATTGATTTTTTACTTCATATTGTTGAAGGATGTTTACCAATTCTTCATATGACACCCTTTTGTTAGAGACATGACGAGATGTCACCAATGTTTTGAATGATTAAGGGAGAGCACTAAGTATAACTGAGACTAAGAGCTTGATTGAAGATGAAGGATTATGGCTTCATTTCTTTCTTCAAATATAGTACAAAGTATGTCCCATGCATCTTTTAATGTTTTGGTCTCACTAATATGTGGTTGTATTGCATCAACCACTCAAAAAATGATGAGCATAAGTGCCCTTACATATCTTTTGTCATACTTGTGCTTAGATTTTGTCTCCTCAGGTTGAGTTTCATCACTGATAACTATGTCCTAAAGTACTTCAACCACTAGTATTGTCCTCATTTTTGTTTTCCATGGTGCAAAATTTAGACCCTTAAGCAACTAAGATTCTATGAGAAAGATTTTTTATGTAGACATAGAAAAAGTTCTTTATATATCCCAAAATGGTCTCCTTTTCTATACACCACCAATCATATATATCAAACCTTTTGATATACTTGTCCTTCCTATATACCTATCAGTACATGGAAGAAGCTAATCCTCTCAATATACGCAATTATATGTGATCGAGACCTTAAGGTATGTAAAAGAGAATGATACCTGGTACCAAAGTACTACTAAAAAAGGATTCATTTTATCAATTACACCTACTTATAGAGAAATCCTCATACGGGGTGTAACTTCCCTATATAGTTAGATTTTCTCAATATCAATATTTACGTCTAATTGTAACAAATGGGGTAAAAATGGAGTGAAACAAAATATCACAAAAAATGTGTCCTTGTTCCTCCTCAAAGATTTATAGGGTGGATTCCCAAACGTTGTTATGGCAACTATATTAGGCTTTAGAAACAATAACTTAATGCAACAACATTACTTGTAAACACAACTCAAAGTTGTCATTTATATCGAACATTGTGATTACGCAAAGCACATGTTTGATTTTTGCATACAAAATTATTTTTGATGCAAAATTTATTTGAAAAAATAAGGTGTCAGTCGCTACTGAAAATGCATCTTGTATAAAAATTTATTACTCTTCTTGTACAAAATTCCTTTTTCTAATATCGACTTTCCCACTTTAATTCAAGACTTAAAAAAAACACACTTAAATAAAATGAACTTATAAACTCCCAAAATGCATCTCTAACAATTATTGTCTTCTAACTCATAGAATTAAAAAAATTCTTCTTCATCTCTTCTTTTTTTTTGTAAGGAATATAACTATAGAAAAAAACAGTTGCAAGTGAATATTTCTTTCAAACAAGTGCCCAAAGAGAATTGAAACCGCAACCATTTATCCAAAACAATTATCCTTCTTTGCAATAACCAACTCTCCCCTTATGCAATTTGCACTTCAAAAAAAATTAAAACAAATACCTTGTATATTTGGGTAGCATTCGGGCAGGACAATGCTTCAAGTTGACACCTCTTTGTTTTTTTTTCTTGGAGCCTCCACCATTGTCACGTGTCATAATATCATTTTCTTCTCTTGCAATAAACTTCTAGCATCTTTAATAATTTGGAATTTGCACACATTAAAGGAAATATTTTTGAGGCATTAGCGATCTAAATATGAGATAATTTCAAGATGTTGGATCAGGTCAAGCACATTATGCGCAAAGTAATCTTCAAACAAAATCGCACAAAATAATCTGCCACATCACAGTTAGAGAGAACATCTTCTATCGTGTGAAAATAAATTAAACAAACATTTTCTTGGGCACAATTAAATTTAACTAAGCGCATATAAAAGATTAATTTAATATGAACTAGATTAAAAAATTGTTTTAGGCACACTTTATCCCATAGAAATCGACAAAAAAAGTAAAAATTGTAGAGTTGTTTTCCAACAAATATTTGTTAGATTAAAAAACCTCTTCTCTTAGAATGCTTCAATGGAACAAAAGAGAAAAAAATGGACTCTTCACACTTTCTGATAATGTTGATAATGTTTGCTCAAATGTTTTGGTAATAGTTGTCACATCCTAGCAATGAATTGTTCACAAATCCCTAGAAATATCTTTTTGAGCGTCCCTTAAATATCCTTGATGTAAATTATTTCATGGGCTACCATTAACTGTCTGAATTATCATTTTGTCTTTTTGTCAATGACAATTCATTCTTCTCATAGATCTTCCCAACAAAAAATATTCTATTTCCTCCTTTATGCAGATGCTTCTAGACCATAAAATTGCACACCTTTATTGTTTCTACTATGTATTCTATTTGCAATCAAATTATTATGTCTCCTCTTCAACTGAGACCTGCACAAGATAGATTATAAGGGCATGTCGTCGGATGACAATGATTGTCCCTTCTCAAAAACCTCACAAACTCTCCATGATCTAGCTCTTATACCAAGCGTTAAAATTAGGAGGAAAAGCTATAATCAAAACAATAATATTGCATATATTTTCCACCATATGTTTTTTCCAGAACAAACACATGTACAATCATCATATTTATACGATATAGTGTCTTAGTTTCAAGAGACCTTTCAATGTTTCACCTTCATCATAAACTTTTCATCTTCTCATTCTTTTAAAATATGAGATGAAATTTTTAACATCCCCAAAATGTAAAGATTACATGACAACAAATAATGTAATAAAGTCTAACAAATTTTTTAATTAGATAAATAGGATAACTCAAGTCACGTATAGCTTTGGCGATTAATCAAGTCGCATCTATCATCTAAGGGCATTAAAAAATCATTTTTTAGTATGAAAAGAGATTAAGACTAAACATGAAGAAATCTAGCAACCCTCTTTCACATATAAGGCCCCCTTATCTTTTTTGGGAGCTTAGTACCTGCATATAAAATTAAGATCAATCAACCCCAAGGACAAGTTCACAAAAAACTCCATCCTTTTGGATACATACCAAAAAAAATTTAGTGATGATTCAATATTACAAGTTGCAAAAACTCTAACATAGAGACATAGATGACACAATTAATTTGTCCACGAAGACAAGCTAAGAACTCTCTTGTTTATATAGAAGTAGTTTTACAAAGTTTACATTAACAACTTGGATTTTTTTACTACATGATAGATTTGGTTTTACCCAAATCTTTAAGAATATCAACCTCCCACTTAAGAGAGATAACAAATTGTTTGGTATTCGATAAAAATTTGTTAAAACTAAATTTGTCACTACATGAACCTCTAAATATGGAGGTTGTAACAAATTGTTGTGTATATACAAATTTTTTTCAACTAGATTTGGTAGTACATGAAACTTTAAATATGGAGGTTATAATAAATTGTTGTGTACAAAAAGACAAGAAATTCAAGTACACCATCCCTCTTAAGCTTAGCTTAGGAGAATGGAAGAAAATTACAATTCTTGTTATGGAAGGAGAAATTACATATCACTGCCCCTTAATTGTGATTTCCTTACTCAAGAAAAGAAAACAAGTAAAAAAGATTTGAAAAATGCATAAATCAACTATTGGAAGAAAATGATTATTGACCCAAAATATATGTAAGAGGTTTATAAGATATGTCATAAATACTTTCAATATTGTGGATCAATCCATCCATAAGAAATCATATTTGTAGTAATAAAATATGGTAATCTCCACTTGTTGGTCAAAAATCCGCCTTAGGTATGGAATGTTTCATCCATGCGCCCTAGACTCGGCCAACATTGAAAGGCCGAAAGGAAGAAATGTCTCCCATGTCAATGTCAAGAGATGGTTGGTTCCCTTACTATTCTAACTTGGGGATTTGAGATTAAAGAAATAAGAAAGAGATTAGAAATGACTGAAAGGAATGGGAAATATGGCCTCAAGCCAGACGAACAGGGGTGATGAACAAACAACACGATAACTTAATTGCACTCTGAACCAATAACACTTCACACAGAAAATAACAAAATTTAAAACTAGATATCTTATATGTGCAATCTCCAAAATTATTCTAGTGTTCACCCTCTATCGGAAGCTAAATCCAGACATAGAATTATAGCCCACAGATAAAGAAGAGAATTTGATAGAAATATAGGATAGAAAACATACACATAAAGAGAAGTCTAGAATTAGAGCCAAGGTTTCTTTGTATTCATAGCAGAATTCATGTACAACAAGTCTCTAGCAAAACGTCCATCATTTTACATTGGAATTGCTAGTTTTTATAGAGGATTCCGCCTTTGAGACATAAATGCTCACCCACAAAACATCGAGGTGGCAGCAAATATTGGATTTCAACACTCATCAAAAAGTAATGAGGCATGGCCTAAATTCGATGACTCATGGAGAAGTGGCTGCATGGCTTCAATGCGACGATAGGATTCACCTGTAGCATTGTCTTCTCACTTGTTGGAACTACCTCAATCGAAAATCAGATTCTGAGGTTCGAGAAAATCAAATCTGGAAGCTTCTCTAACCGACTGCAACTAAATTGGTGAGGGCACGCCTTCCTTCGTCATTGAGAAGCATTTTTGTGAAATTCCTGCTAAGGCAGGAGAGTTTGACTGGAAACAGGAGCTTCGTTGATGCAGGCCCCACTTGGTTTCGCCCATGCAAGCTCCGAAAAGGGCTTGCACTCCAAAACTGAGGCGAAAACGTTTGTTGTCTTCGAAGTGGTGCCGACGTGAGAAAAATCAAAGGCATCTTCTCCTTCACTAGGCATGAAACTGACTTGCGTTGGAAAACTAGAACGAAACACTTTGGGCCCCACCTACATCTTAATCCGAAAATTGGGTTGTGCCTTGGTGGAAAAGTCAAAGGCGCTTTTGCCTTGTCAAACTCCGAAAAGGGATTGCGCTGGCAAAGTGGGGTGAAATCACTTGGGCCCCACTTACGTTTCGCCCAACCTCTAGCCCGAAATGGGCTTGCGCTCCAAGTTAAGGTGAAAATACTTTGGGCCCTATACTGCTTTTTAGCTTTAAACGAAATTGCGCTGATTTTGAGGGCAGGTCAAAGGTGCTTTCGCCTAAAAGGAATCCGAAACTAGGTTGTGCTCTTGATTTGGGAGGAAACGGAATTGGGCCCCACTTGCAACTTTTTTCGAAACTGAACTGCGTTAGCCATAGAAAAAGACAAAAAAGGCTCTTTCGCCCCTTATTATGAAATTGATTTGTGCTCTCACATAGGGGCAAAAAGGAAATGGGCCCCACACTATTTAAAGGAGATTTACGCTGATTTTAGGCATTTTTGCCCAAGTGAGCCCCGAAAAGGCATTGCATCCTCCAACTGGGGTGAAAACACTTGGGCCCCAGTTGGCGCCTTTCCTCCTCCAAAACTGGGTTTCGTTGTTTTCTGGCCTGAAATGGACCTGCGCTCTACTTTTGCCCCAAAATCAATTTGTGCTTGCTAACTTGGCACAAAACTACTTCTCGCCCTCGAAAAACAGATCTTCATGACAAGTGAATAGGAAAAACTGCACACTTCCTTGGGTGCAGCCAACAAACTTTTACAGCAAAATGTAGAAAACAAGGAACATATTATGAAGAAAAAGTAGAGTTTCAGGGAAGAAGAGATTACTGCATAGAAAAATTTTACAAAGGAGAACAATGTGGCAGGAATACCAACACCACCTCTTTTGTTATTGTTGAAAATATGGGAAAACACTTATCTATGAAGAGGAATGATGGTGTCAAGTTCAAAAATAAAAGGATGAATAATCATGTGCGTTAGGGCTTAAAGGCTCTCTATCTTTTAAAATGTTAGATGGTATAGCTTAAGTTGGTGGAATAATGATAGGAAGTATAATAATCTCCATGCTATGAATAGGCCTTGTTTTCATAACCAGTACCTACTCAAGAGGGATGAAAAGTAGGTTAAATTGTCATAGCAATGCCTTCACCATATTTTCCAAGAGCACTACCACTATAACCCATTTTGTGAGGTAACTCTCATCCAATCCATATTGTGTGTTTCTGAAAAGAACCAATTTAAAAATTTATCTATGAAAAAGTGAAAACTTGAGATAAAGTATTGGGATCAATGAAAGCTACATGTCTATTAAACTTAAACCTCAAATATTAGATTTTCAAAAATTGACATTGTAGAAGTAAAAGAAGCTTGATCCAATCAAACAAAAAAATGAGAAGCACATAAAGTTCTTATGGGGTATGGGTTCGATACAGTAGTAACAAAAAGATAACGTCTTAGACTTGCTTAAAAGGAGGAAAGTGGATTCGATTTGATATTGTGCTTCTTCAATGTTGCATCTAGTGCTTCCATCTTCTTATGATAGCAAGATTTCTCATGATATAGAGTATTATAGTAAAAATAAGTGAACTTCACTTCCAATGAACCAAATTTTGATTTTTTCCCATGTGGTGAATAGGAATGTTGTTCTTAATGCTATTGCTTGGGGTGGTGTGCAAGATGATGCTTGGATCCTTTCTATTGCTTGGTCATCAAGGCTATGTTCCTTGGACTTGAATTCTCAAGAGCACCAATGCATAGGAGTTTATCCTATTCGTGAGTTGCTTACATAAATTATTCTAAAAAGCATCGTTAAAGGCATCATGAGTAGAATAAAAAGTGGAAACAAATATAGAATGAGTTCCTTTCAATTTGGAGAGGACAAGATATATTAATTGTTCATTGGTCCTTTTGATTTCATAGTAGCTAAGTTTAAGATACAACTATGAGATTTATATGAAACTATGGTTATCGTATAAAATTGAATTCTCGCAATTTCATAAATGCTTGATAAAATATTCTTGCAAATTTATATGAAACTATGGTGGTTGTATAAAATTGAATTTTCGCAATTTCATAAATGCTTATAGTCCACTTATAATCCTTGTGTAGTTGGTGTAAAATGTAAATAACTATGTTGCTTAGTACTACTTATCTTCTTGTCTACTATTAAGTTTTATACATTCTTCTAGACATATAATTAGAGAGAATATTATGTTGGCAAACATTTCAATATATTTACATTGATATAAGTCAAATATAAATGTATTTTGTTGAAGTAACATGAAATAGAACAACCATTACCAACTTAATTAAATCAGTCTAACTCCTTAATCACCCCCAAAACTCCCACCAAAGATGAGATCAAGTGATGCAAAGATTGAAGATTAACTCTTCTAAGGGCAACCAACTTAAAGGGAATGTGAGTAATTGAAAGATGGATATAACAAGGAATTGGCAGCCTCCCCCTAAGGATTTGGAAAAGCCAATACCGATAGAGCCTCTAGGGGGAACCTTGGAAAAGCTAGTGCGAGAGGAATTGGTAGACTTTCATATGGTTCCCTGGTTTTCACTTTTGTTGAGAATTTGGGTATCCTTTCCAATAACCTTGTTGAGGGGTATGGTATCCTTAGAGGCCTTCGAGAGGTTGCTAAGGTCGAATGGAAAAAGGTGTTGGTTGAATCAAACTCCCAAGTCATGATTAATCTGTTGAAGACTCCTTCTAAGAATCATAAGGCTGATTGGAGAGTAAAAACAATTGTTGAGAAGATTCAATTAATCTAGATGGGTTTTTTGAAAGTTGAATACAATCATGTGGTTAGAGAACAGAACAAGAGTGTTGATGCTTTAACTAATTGGACAGAGGTGATCTTACTTACGATGATCACCCTCCCAAATGGTGGGATCCACAAATAAGAGAGCTCTTCTTTCTATCATTTCTCTGGATGGCTCCAGTACTATAGGTGCCTAGTTCCTTTTTACTTTGTTTTCGCTTCTCTTTGGTTTGATCAGGGTATTTTAGTTTCCTTGCTCAGACTGATCATTCTTATGTTTCCTCAGTTGATTCTTGACTTTATACCCTTTTTTTTTTTTTTTTAAAGCGAAAAACCCCTTGCGGGGCCGCCTTGGTCTGAGAGACCACGAACAGGGGGTTCTATACCGTCAAAGTCACCCGGGAGTCGCACCCGACCCTGCCCGCATCAACATTATCAATTGGATTTTGGATACCCAATTCAACTTTTTGGTAGGGTGGAGATTTGAACTTGGGACCTCTCTTGGAGGATTTCCCTCTCCTCTCCAACTCACCTACAACACCGGGTTACTTTATAGCCTATTGACCTAGAAAGGCCAAAGTTGTTATTTGTTTTTCCTTCTTTTTAGTTTTTCGATGTATGTTGTTTTGTATTGTTTTTGTTCTATTTTGTTTTTGTGTTGTTTTTTGTGTTTTTGTGTTGTTTTTTGTGTTTTTGTTTTTTTTTGTGTGTTTTTGTTTGTTTATGTGTTTGTGTGTTGTTTTGTTGTTTTTGTGGTTTTTTTGTGTTTTGTTGTTTTATGTTCTTTTTGTTTTTATGTTTTTTGTGGTTTTTTTGTTGTTGTGTTTGTTTGTTCGTGTTTTTGTTGTTTTAAGCATGCTCTTTGAGTATGTCGAAGGTGGCAAGCCAGGTGCAATGCCTAGGCAATTTTGGCGGAATAGATACCCTTGCCTCCTTGGGACTTACCCGAAAGCAACATCCCAATTGTGGTGTTTTCCACAAAAAAAGAAAAGAAAAAAAGAACTGGTACTCATTGAAAAAAAATATATGAAATACAATGGGTGGCACAACTAGGGGCCACACTCCCTAGGGGCATAGCAACAAGGGCCTCCCTCCAATGATTCAAACTCAAGTCACCGAGATAAAACACCAACGACATACCATTGGGGTGTCCCCTTGCGCAAAATATAAATATATTGACATCAACATGGTTTTCAAAATCATTTAGGTATGTTATAAATGTTTTCTAGGGATTTTAAAGGTTGTATATTTTTACATGTGTCTTTCAAATAGTATAATGACATGCATTTCCTCTCTTTGTAAAATATTACGACAGAGTAGACTTCAAACTAAAGCAATGAACACCAACGAGAATGTTCTTTGTTTCAGTCCACTAAATCATTTAGGCTCCTTTAACATCCAACTTTTTACTCCTTTATCATGCAATTGATCCAAAAGGAAATAAAGGCTCCAACAAAGTTTGTTTGTTTAGATAAACAATGGTCCAAAAATTGAGATTATTTAATTGAAATTCCAAATGCAAATAGGTTATATATTAGTGTTTCTTATACATCTATAATCTGTTAAGTATAATTTCAATGTTCCGGTGTATTTCAAATGCAAATAGGTTATAGGTTGTATATTTTTACATGTGTCTTTCAAATAGTATAATGACATGCATTTCCTCTCTTTGTAAAATATTACGACAGAGTAGACTTCAAACTAAAGCAATGAACACCAACGAGAATGTTCTTTGTTTCAGTCCACTAAATCATTTAGGCTCCTTTAACATCCAACTTTTTACTCCTTTATCATGCAATTGATCCAAAAGGAAATAAAGGCTCCAACAAAGTTTGTTTGTTTAGATAAACAATGGTCCAAAAATTGAGATTATTTAATTGAAATTCCAAATGCAAATAGGTTATATATTAGTGTTTCTTATACATCTATAATCTGTTAAGTATAATTTCAATGTTCCGGTGTATATCAAACTTTTAAAAAACTGTATGTAGCCACAATGAACCACAGAATACCATACTACAAGGATACTTTGAGGCGTGTGATTTTACTAAGTGCAAGTTAAATAGCAATGAGAGAGTGCATATAACATAGAAAGGTACCTTACCATGGATTATGTTCCTTAATAAGTGCTATTAACATACAGATTATTTCAATGTCCCGGTGTATATCAAACTTTTAAAAAACTGTATGTAGCTACAATGAACCACAGAATACCATATTACAAGGATACTTTGAGGCGTGTGATTTTACTAAGTGCAGGTTAAATAGCAATGAGAGAGTGCATATAACAGAGAAAGGTACCTTACCATGGATTATGTTCCTTAATAAGTGTTATTAACATACTTCTTAAATGTGGAGGTGCTATTGCCACTTACTTATAGATTTTTGTTCAGATTTTGTAGATATTTTTTATGAACAGTTTTTGAAAAAAAAAAAAAATCAGTTTTTAAATATCAGATATTAATCCTGTATTTTGAAAATTTAGATTTTATCATGCAGAGAGTTTTCCAGAGTTTTCCAGGGTCCTGCGTTGACTGAGCCATCTATCAACCCTCAATAGGTTCAATTTTGTGTGATCCGGTAACATGTGGCAGCCCACATATTTTCCAGCAGCACAAAATAATGCTTGTTGGATCTTCTTTCATAATCAGAGTTCCACTTACACATAATGGCTTAAGCCACTATTCCCATTCTCTAATTTGATATATGGGCCACACCAATAGAACTTATATTCTTGTAAGGATGTAATTTATATGTCACGGTCATGCTAGGAAACCTCTTCAGCATGTAAGACACTCTTGTATCAAGAAGGGAAATTTTCAACTTGATATATAAATCAACTGTGTCTCTCTTTGGTTTTCAACCGTTGACCAAACTCATGATAAATTGAGTCTTGTCAAATGGTTTAGGACCAAGGTAACAAATGGTAAAGGTTATTTTTTAGGTCACATCCAAGCTGTGATATTTACACGTCCTGGATGTATAAGACCCCCTTGCGAGAAAGAGAGTTTAAATTATATTATTAGTTCAATTGCATACCTCTTTGAATTTTGACTCTTTGACCAAGCTCTTAGTAAATAAAAACTTGTCAATCCATCGAAGCCTGTGATAAAAGGAGCACATAAAATTAGATTAAACAACAAAACTGATCTGAATGAAGTTTTATCATGATTGCCTGCTCTTATTCCATGAAAGAGCTCTATAAGCTGAATTACCCAGTCTCTCATGTAATATTGCTACTTTGGGATAGGAAGGGATAGGATAGGAAGAGTTATTGCTGCCATTCGCCTGGTTTGAGGTTAGTGCTGTTTATTTCTTTGTTTTGTATCACAAAGTAGCTCTACTAACCACTTCATTTGGTACTCAAATTATCCCTATTGTGTCATGCCTTTGGATTTTTCTGAAGGGGCAATTACTCACTAAGAAATATCATGGAATAATTTTCATGTGAGAAACCAGCATCCACGAAGTCATATGACTTCGTTGCTTCTAGGCCTAAATACAATACTTCACACGATCCCATGGAAGTTAAAAAACCATAGCATGAAAAAATACTTCACACGATCCCATGGAAGTTAAAAAACCATAGCATGAATAACATATAGTTTTCGCCATGTATAACTGTGTTGGTCATGTTTTTCTCCTTGCCCTTCGTATAATGACCCGGTTCACAGCCGTAACACAACCCCTTTTTAGTTTGTCTTTAAACTTTACACAGAATTAGTTTGAACTTCATTGTAATTAGCTCTAGAGACTTTCATTAATCGTTTTCCCTTTTAGGATCCTTTTTCCAGTAAAATTTCCATCATGTCATCAGCAACTTAAAACTACTGGTTCACAGTTCTAAGATTCATACTAAGAACCAATTGTATAATGTTTACACAAAACAATCCAGTTAGATTTTCATTTATCATCTGTGTCTCTTCAAATTCCCGTGAGAAAGATTTTTGTGAAACACTCCCATAACTTCCCCAATATTGGGTCAGGACTTCTGTAAAATACATAATCAACAACCTTCAAACTCCATAACTTCTATTTCATCAGCAAACTTTGAAACTAGCAGCTCACAGTTCTAATTAACATTCAGTCTCAGAACCAAGCATTGGCTAATCTTACTTTATACCAATCAAGCCAATTAGATTTATTATTTCTGTCCTCCACAATTTCTGGGAGGACTTCTGTCAAACACTTTGGGACTTTTGGGACTTTTGTCAAATACTTCATGGACAACCTTCAAATTCCAAAACTTCATTTTGTCTGTTGAATCCAACTTTATTTTCCAACCTCTCTCTTTAAAATTGTATACTCTCTTGTTTGAGCTAGGATTTCAATAAGCCATCACATCTTACAAGACTGAAAAACAAAAACCATTAACATTAAAAATTTTGACAAGCATTTGTTTTCTGTTGATAAAATCTCTCTAATAAGTTTGCAAAGTCCTCAACTTGAGCTATTTAAGTGTTATTCCTCTGCTTTGCTGCAGTGTTCCATCAATACAACTTTATAGCATTTTCTTCTTATAACTAGCTACGTGTCTTTAAATATGGCTGTATGATTTCTAGGATATTCTATCTTTATACATAGGTTGTGCATCTATAATGTGCTTATTATTCTCTATTTTTTCCTTTCAACATTCTTATGCTCCCATTGGGCCTTTTACCATGTTGGAAACAATGTATATGGTCACAGAGCAAATGAATATAGAGATATCTAAAATAAATGAAAAAATATGCAAAGCCCCAAAAACTCCTGTGATTATCTGAAGCTCTACGACATTTATTCTTTTCAGTGTGAAACTTTTAGCATTAGTCGCTGGTTTGCATACAAGTATGAAGATATGCAGCTTACCTAAAGAGAACAGCTCCAATATCATGTTCCCTTGAACAAGACCAATAGTATAAGCACATACTAATACAGCAATCAACCCCATAATTAGTATTCTCTTCCTAGCCAAGTTGTGAACTGCAAAACAGATCCATAATAGTGCAGATTTCTTTTACCCTGGCATCGTGTGGAGCTCTATGTCTATTTCCATTAAAAGCTGATTGCAAAGATATTGATAGAATTTCACCTTATCCTGAAAATTGAGCTAATTAAATAATGTTCCACTGAAGGCTGTTCTTCTCCGATATGCTGTGTTTATGACAAGATGTTGATATATGGCCAGCAAGCTTTTAGATATCATTAAATTTAATAAATCAGGGTATCTAAACAATCTTGTAGAGGGCTTATTTTTCGTACAGATTTTTAACGAAAGCTGCAACACTGAGATTTGGCAGCCTGTTTGGGAGCTTGAGTTGATGGCAGCAATTCTCTTAGTAGCCAATGTGAATTTCTTTCTGGTTGGCTCTCGTAAACTACAGGTTACCATGTACATATTTTGCATTGATAGGTTGATATCCCGCTTAACCAATTTCTTTTAACTGGTAAATAAAATCTATTTATTATTTTGTATTACTTGAGGATGATCAGATAATAAGTACAGGTCATTTGTCGTAACCTGCACGAAATACATGTTTGTCAAAATGCAAGGACCTCGTTTACAACATATAGTCAAAATGGCAGTCACTGGTAGATCTGCAAGATACAGCATTACATACTTATGTAGAGACCAGATAAGCACTAACAGAACCCCACATGATACATAAATTTTAGAAAATAATGATAACATTAAAAACAACAAGAGATTATACCTACAGGATAGTAGCAGAGACAGTACATAAGAAAACTGCAGGCCATGGAAAAAATCATTTATTATGGCTCCTCGGCGATTGTTTACCAATTATAATTTGAAGTTGTACGAGACATTGGCAAAACCTAAATTGGTCATTCTCAAACTACAGTATCTGAAACTCTGGCAGCAAACATGTTTGCTTAACGTTTTGCAAAATTGTGCAGCCTTTCTCATGGCATCATTCCAGTATAAACATAATGACACAGTATCTAAAAAGAGCTTCAGTTGGTACATAATTTCTGCGATGAAACAAATTAAGAACTCACCTCAGAAATCCAACAATTGATGTGCATATCTTGCTTGAAGAACACCAAGACATAGAAAACATAATTGTCATTTTCTTATATTTCGACATCCACCTCTGGGAAGACAAAAGGATTCATCCTTCCACTGGAAACTTGTGGCCTCAGGAAGCAGCAAATCCAGCTGAACCAACGCCATGTCCCATGGCCACATGCAACACCTGTATGAGTAGGATCTTTGAACAAAGGCAACCAATAAGCTTGTTGTAGAGCCGCTACACCCGAGGCTTAGGCATTAGTTGACTTCGATATCTCCCTCCTTCCTGAGACATTAGCCATGGCGTCTTCATAAATTGTGTACAACGTCGTAGATTCAGGATGTTGTTTTATAATCTTGTTAAGAAAATTTGCCTCAGTCATACGTACAATTGTTGAACAAGATTTGACCTTAGGATACCAGTCCCCATTCATATATTTCAACTTGTTCCACACTAGAAGCCTAGGCTTTATAGTCCTCTTCAGACTCTTCTCTAACAACGTTGTGTGCTGTAGCACAGAATTTGCAGGAAGCTCCAAGTTATTAACTATAAAGTCCATGTGTTGCGAAACCTTTTCCTTGGACAAAGTAAGTATGCGAGGACAAACCCTAAATAATTTCAGAGTTTCCTCGACAGTGAGTCCAAAAAGTTGAAAATTGTGCATTTTGTCCTCCAGTGTTTCTACGCGGTAAACAGCCACCAGGCCTACGACATATTTGTACAATTTGCTTCCGTTGTCAACTCCAATCTTATGAATGAGATCTGTTAGCGTACTATTACAATAGGTGTTATATTAGTTAACTAGTTATTTAACTTTAGCACCTTGTTGCAGCGGCATCCTGTTGAGATGCGCCCAACCCGGGCTAATCCAGGAGTCGTTGTTTACGCATGTTGTATTATTTAAAGCTGCTCTTCAATAATACAATGATGTTCGCACATTTACATGGTATCAGAGCCAGGGGCGAGGTGAGGAGCAGAGCGCGATTTTTTGATTCGGACGAGTTTTTTAAAAAAAAAAAAGGGACGTCCAGGACCTCGCGCAGAGCGGGGAGGAGCCGAACGCGCGTCCAGTTCGTGACGATCGAGCACTGGACGCACGACAGAGGAGCCGAGCGCGGCAGTCGAGGAGGGGAGAACCCCCCCGCGCAGCGCAAACGTTGCGCGTTGGAGGGAGGTCGCGCCACGCGTCAAGCGGACACGCGCGCCCCCGAGGTGGCCCCGCCCCCCTCCCCACCGGCCCGACCCCCCCGGCCCGCGGAGCGGAGTTTAAAATTCCCGCCCGCGCGGGAACCCCGAGGAGCGCCCCCCTCCCCCCGGCCCGCCCGCGGAGCGGGAATTTAAATTCCCGCCCGCGCGGGAAATGGGAGGGGTATAAACCCCACCCCGCGGGGCTGCGTCCGCGAGGCGCAGTGTTTGCGCCCGTCCGCGCAAACCCCCCCGCGGGACTGCGTCCGGGAGACGCAGTGTCTGCGCAAACCCCCCGTGATTGCGCAGAGAAGCCGAGGGCCCTCTAGCCCGAATCCCTGCGCGCGGGGCTGGCCCTGGAATTTTTCAAAAAAAAAAAAAAAAAAAAAACAACGGGCAGAGAGCGGAAAAGGGCGGTTAGACGCAAGCCCCCCGGGCCGAGAGAAAAAAAAAAAAAACAATCTCTCGCTGCGACTTGCAGAGAGGAAGCCGAGCCGGAGGCTGCTGCAGAGGGTGTTGAAAAGGGAGGTGACTTGCTGATCTTTTCGGATCAGCCCGCTGGCTCACGTGGTCGTGAGCCGTGCGGTAAGGCTCAGGGAGCCTACAGGTCGGGGGTTCGAATCCCGCCGACTCCCCCAAGGTATAATTTTTTTGTTTAAAGTTATTTTTTTATTATTATTATTTTTAATTAAAATTTTTAATTTTAATTTTTTTAATATAGTTTTTTAAACTTTAATAAATTAAATTTAATTTTAATTTATTTTTTCTAAAAGTTTAAAACTATAGAAATTAAAATTTTTTATTTTAATTTTAAAATTGATAATAATTATAAAAATGCTTTGTTAAAGAAAGCCTTTTAAGGGGGGATTTTTTTGAAAAAAATCAAAGGGGGATTGAGAGTAATTTTTTATGAAAAATAGCAATTTGGCATTGTAAAAGGTGCATTTTCGGTTTGTGACCGAGCACCTAGTGGGTTATTCTAGTGGGCATTTTTTTTTGTTGTATGTTGCATATTTCATTTTTGCACTATAACATTAAAAATTAAAATCAAACACTCCTTAAAGTCCCCGGAATATAAAACCCATCCGTGCAATTTATTTGCCTTTGCGGCGTTCGGTATTTGCGATACCTACGCCGGCACTTACGAGGTAAAGCTGTCGTGATTTGTCTACTGTATCCGCTGCCTAATATAGTCTGCTATAACAACGTCCGAGCTTGTTCTCTATAAATCGTCGGGGAGGAATAAGTACGCCATTTTTGCATTTTTTACTCCATCCACTACCCTTTATCGCACTTGTGTTTAGGCGTAAATCTGACGAAGTATTCTTCATAGTGTTTAGGGGAAGTTACGCCCCACGCATGAGAAGAATCTTCTATGGTAGGTGCCATCAACAAGGCGATTCCCTTTCGGTACCGCTTATGTTCCACGTATCGTATGATCTCTAAAATTCACCTATAGTCTCCCTCACGTAAGGGCGGGTGATTTTTGTTGATCTTTCTAAATACCTATAGTTTCCCTCACGTAAGGGCGGGTATTTTGTACGGTATATTGGCCTAGCAAAAGGTATATCGAAAGGGGGACCAATTTGGTGATATAAGGAACCTTCACTATGGCCGTTGTTGCAAAATTGATGGCTGATCCGCATCAGTTATTGAAAGGTCCAAATTATACACCATGGAAACACAAGATGAAGGCTATTCTCCAAATGGAAGATTTGTGGGATATTATTCTTGGAGTGGCAACAAGGCCTTCACCAACGACGAGGATCCACGGGTCCTTCGACGGATCAGATTGCTTTTGACAAGAAAGACGGTAGAGCAAAGGTGCTCATTTTGTTTCTTGTTTCCGATGAAGTGCAACCTCATATAGGCGATAAAGCAAGTGGTAAAGAGGCATGGGATGCCCTTAGAACCATCTATGAGGGGAAGAATGAATCCACCATTCTTCATCTTCAACAACAACTTCATAACTTTGAGTTTGAGACAGGGGTGAAACAGTTGAACTCTTTACGTGCGAGTGTACGAGTTGAAAGAGAAATTGAGTTCTCTAGGAGATCTTGTGGATGAAAAGCTTCTCATTTCACTTGTGATGAGAGCTTTACCTTCTTCATTTGACATGTTGATAACCTCCATCCGGGTGTCCCAACGACAAATTACCTACATCGAGTTGGTCAATGCTGCTTCAACAACGGGAGGCACGCCAACTTCACAAGGATGATTCTTCCAATACGGCCCTATACACCAACGAGGCGGGGGTTCTAGGAAGAAAGGTAATGGGCAAAAAGGAGGCAACTTTCGGAAAGGAGGAAATTCTCAACGAGGATACGAAAGGAAAAGGCAAGCAACCTCATCAGAAGAAGAGGTGGTGCAAGATCTGTGAGAAAGACAACCATGACACCAACGGGTGTTGGCATAAGAACAAGCAAAAAGGCCAAAACAAACCACAAAATAAAAACAAGCAACCCCGAGGCGAATGTTCTTTGTTGAAGAATCGACTCGGATTACGAATGGGCACACAAGGTGCTCATGACTACCACGAGATTCCACTCGGAGGGATCCTATTTGGTATGTCGATTACGGAGCTAGTAAACATATGAGCGGCGACGGATCGTGGTTTGAATCATTTGTGGCCAAGGAGGGCAAACCTGTCACCATTGCTGATGATAAAACCTACGGGGTTCGGGGAGAGAGTACGGTTTCGGTCACTCTTCACGATGGCAAGTGTCGGATTGACAAGGTCCTCTATGTTCGGGATTGGCCAACAATTTGTTGTCGGTGACACAAATCCTGGACGAGAAATATGGTTGTCAACTTTCGTGTTGAGAATGGAAAGAAGTGTTGTACAATTACCGGGAAGGGTAAGCGGTTGCAACGACTTCATATAAGCATGGCTTATTTGCACTAGATGCTATCTCTATTCCACATGTTGCCATGGTTGTCTCTACCAAGGAGGCAACTTCCCTATGGCACAAGAGATATGGGCATCTTAGTTACGGCTACTTACTTGAGCTCGGCAAGTATGAGATGGTAAAGGGTCTTCCTTCCCTTTACGCCACATTGCCGGTGTGCTCGGCGCTTGGCGGGAAAGCAGCATAGAGTACCATTTGAGAAGAGCTCTACAAGAGCACGAAAACCTCTGGAGCTAATTCACACCGATCTATGCGGTCCTTTCACACCCAACAGTGTTGGAGGGAAGAGGTACTTTCAATTATTCGTAGATGACTACTCACGAAAGATGTGGGTTTTCTTTCTCAAACTGAAATCTGAAGCTTTCGCATTCTTCCAACGAGTTCAAGAAATCCGTTGAGAAGGAGTCGGGGGCTTCTATTAAAACCCTCCGCTGAGATCGAGGGGGAGAGTTTACCTCTAATGAATTTTCTGCATTCCTAGATAAACATGGGATCAAGAGACGGTTAACAAGCTGCCTATACTCCTCGGCGAGAATGGAGTTCTTGAGAGAAGGAACCGTTCTATCATGGAAATGGTTCGTTGTATGCTCACGGGTGCAACTCTTGGGCAACAATATTGGGCGAGAAGCTGTCACCAGCTGCGGTGTATCTTTTGAATAGGGCACCCACAAAGGCCCTAAAAGGAATGACTCCACGGGAAGCATGGAGTGGTCGAAAACCCTCCATATCTCATCTACGTATTTTCGGGTGTCAAGCTTTCATGCACATACCGAAAGAAAAAAGGAAGAAGCTAGATGAGAAAACATCGAGATGTATTTTTCTTGGATATTACGAGCACTCTAAAGGATATCGGTTGATAGATCCTTTGACCAAGAAAATTCATATCAGCGAGAGATGTTGTCTTTGATGAAGCTTTCACATCACGAGAGCACATCTACGGTACACCGAGGATATTGTGGAACCAAAGGAAGAGGAGATTCCTTCGTCAACACGAGACAGGGAGGTCCTTCTACATCTTCTTCACCACCACCGAAGGAGAATCCTAAATGGTGTACAAATACAATCGAGAGATGCAAATTTATCCACTCCTCCCAATTTGAATTTGGATAGACCTCGTACACGCGGTATGGCTCAACGGGAAGAGAAGCCGAGAGCGGGTGAGGTTGATGATCTTTGTCAATCTTTTGAGGAACTTTACGTGACTCCAAGTAGAGAAGTTGAGGATATGGATATTGATGATGAGAGGGCATTCATGTCTACCATAGATAGTCTTGGACTGCATCGGTGCAAGATGCTCTTAGTGAGCCTCGGTGGAAGGCCGCTATGGATACGAGTATGAGTCTACGATGAAGAATAAAACTTGGAAGCTTGTTGATCTTCCTCATGGAAAGAAACCTATTGGTTGCAAATGGGTATACAAAGTCAAGTACAAGGCGAGATGGAACAATTGATAAGCATAAAGCCCGTCTTGTTGCAAAGGGCTATGCTCAAAAGGAAGGCATCGACTATGAAGAAACTTTTGCACCTACTTGCTCGGATGACCACAATTCGGGTTATGTGTGCTATGGCGGCACAATATGGGTGGAAAGTTCACCAAATGGATGTCAAAAGTGCCTTTCTTAATGGTGATCTCCAAGAAGAAGTCTATATGACTCGGCTGAAGGATTTGAAGTGGAAGGCCAACGACGAGAAAGTTTGCAAATTGGTTAAATCCTTGTATGGTGCAGAAACAAGCTCCTCGAGCTTGGTATATAAAAATGGACAATCACCTAATGCGGCATGGATTTAAGAGATGTCCAGTCGGATGCAAACCTCTATTTCAAGAAACAGGGTTACGAGATAGTGTTGCTTGTACTCTATGTGGATGATCTGCTCATTACGGGGAGTTCGGAAGATTTGATCTCTCTTTGTCAAAAGAAACTTGTGCAAATCTTTTGAGATGACGGATCTTGGACTTCTCCATTCTTGTCTTGGTGCGGAATTCAGCCGGGAAGGAGCACACCATCAAAGTGTCTCGGAAAAAGTATGCCAAGACATTGCTCGATAAATATCGCATGGTGATTGCAAGCCAATGGCAACTCCTATGGAGAATGGACTTCGATTATCGCGACATGATGACTCACCCCGGGTAGATGGCACTCTCTATCGACGAGTTGATTGGGAGTCTCATATATCCGACCAATACTAGGCCGGATCTCGTATTTCTTTGTAAACTATCTTTCGAGGTTCATGCGGGAGCCTAAGATTACTCATTGGAAAGCGACAAAACGTGTTCTTCACTATGTCCAGTGGTACTATAGAATATGGCCTAGAATACAAGAGGAACAACAAATTCTTCTTGCAAGGATACACGGACTCCGACTATGCCGGATCATTTGATGATCGCAAGTCAACTTACGGATACATTTTTCATCGGGATCCGGTCCTGTCTCTTGGCACGGCAAGAAGCAACAGGTGGTTGCTATTTCTTCAACGAGGCGAGAATATCGCGCCGCACGTGAAGCCGTGTGCGAAGTGATATGGTTACGTCGCATTCTAACAAGTATGGGCCATCCATCAAAATCTCCAATACACTTGTTTTGCGACAATCGGGGTGTTACGAACCTCGTCAAGAATCCGAGTCCATCATGAAAAAACAAAGCACATTGACACACAATGTCATTTCATTCGAGAGGAAGTTCCAAAGCACCGAATTCAGCTTCGACACATTCCCACCGATGCTCAAGTTGCGAGACATTTTCACTAAGGCACTTGGACGTGTCAAATTTGAATTGTTTCGCGACTCACTTTGTATTGCAAAATAATGTAAGGGGATGTTAGTATAGCTATTAGTTATTACATTACCCAAATAATGTAATAAAGGGGGATGTTAGCGTACTATTACAATAGGTGTTATATTAGTTAACTAGTTATTTAACTTTAGCACCTTGTTGCAGCGGCATCCTGTTGAGATGCGCCCAACCCGGGCTAATCCAGGAGTGTTGTTTCTGCATGTTGTATTATTTAAACTGCTCTTCAATAATACAATGATGTTCGCACATTTACAAGATCAACTTTAGCCGGCGGCAAAGAAGAGCACATCAAAACCCTAGGTCTTATTAATATAAACTTGGCAAGCTCTGTTCCGCCAAATCCATGTGCCTCCCAAAAGGCAAGCGAAGGTTTGATGGTTTTCTCCAAGTTAGAGTTGAGAAATCTCGGGTCTTTAAGCAGGGCCTTGATGAGCAAATTCTCGGACTGAAATATATTTTTGAGAAGCGTGAGCTTGGGAAGAAGTTCGCGCTCAAGGCTGACGCTGAGAATGCGAGGAACCTTTGTCAAGAGTTTAGCTAGGTTTTCCCCTTGGAATCCGAAATCTTTGAGTACTTGGACTTTCGGTTCCATTATTCTTTCCACGCTGAAGGTCAACAATTTGGGTTCAGTCGTCATTATCTTTGCAATTTGGTTGTGTGTGCAGCCGTGTCTGTTGAGCATGGCAACAACTTGCTCCACGTTTCGAAGGGTTTTGAGCCTCTCCAACTGCGGGACGAGCTTGAAAACATGTGCGATGTTGGTGGAAGACCACTTAAAGTTCGCGTTAGCGAAGACTGCAAAGGGGCCTTGCAGAGGGGCATTGGTGTTACTCTGAGCAAGGGTTGAGAAATTTTTGAACAAAAAAGAACGTGAAGCTCGGAGGCCAGCAAGGATATGACAAGAGAGCCTCCTGATCATGGTTTTCGTGGCTACTGTAATATTGTCTCGGGTCTCGCGTTTTTGCCTAAGTTCACCGACCAAATAAGTGTGTGCTCGCTTTTTCTTCCTGTGAGCTAATAGATGTAACTATTGGAAGTACGTATATCCTTTTACAACGAACAGAAAATCGTACATATTTTAATTTTTCATATGTAACTATTGGAATGAAGGAAGCCACCATTAAAGTCCTTCATGAGTCTCAATATTCAATGAAAATATAAGGGTTTCATTTAAGTGCAAAGTGCAAAAATCTTTACTTTAAAATTAGTATTAGCTTAGATTAACTTTCATGGAAGAAAAGAGTTCCCTTATAAAAAAAAAAAAAAATCAAAAAGGTCCTTCATATTGGTGTAAATCTAACTATTACAAAGTAACTTTTTTAACTTTTTTGTTCTTTTAAAAGGACAAAAGTATTTCTCTTTACACGTAGCAGCACAACCATCATATTTAGCGAGTTGTAGGATAGAGTTCGAACAAGAGGAAAGAGCGATCGAAGAGCTCATACTTTGCAAAAATCAAGGTGTTCAAAAATACCATTTCTCCATGTCCAATCCAATCCTAGAAGCAAGCATGTTACCTACAATATTGGAGCTATCACAAGAGGCTATTATCATCTAAACTTACATGGAGAAAGGACGACATACAAAAGGAGATCATCTACGTCAAATAGCACTATCAAGCTAAGCACAAGGAGTTGTTACAAAAGCTACAAAACATCACCATCAATCGGCTATTACAAAGGATACACAAACAACATACTACAAGCATCAAGGTATAAAAGGAAAAGTGCAATATCCAAGGCCATCACTTGGAGAGAATGACCACCAAAAGGAAGCACAAGAAGCAACCACAGGACCGCCATAGAATCGTGGAGTATTACAGCTGGAGCCACCCATTATCCTCATCAAGACAACGTGCAAAAGGAGAAGAGAAAACACTTGCATTCCAAGAAATATAACAAGCTCATAAACAATACAAAGATATAGGCAAAGATAGGGTTACAACGCTCATCCTTGGAGCATTAGAAGAAAGGCTTACATGCATAAGCCTTGAGTACCACTTGGCACAAGAGTTCTAAGCACCCCAACGTTCATGAATAATCCAACGCTCACCTAAAAGGAGTTACAAACCTTTGGGAGGTTACCACTAAACTTATCATTGCATAAAGGTACATTGGAATATCAATGTCTATTTAGTAGTGCTCAAGAGACACTTGTCTACAATTCGCAAGGAAACAGTCATATTTAAGTTGTCCATTTTGAAGAAGGAGATAGAACGAGGTCAAAGGGAAGTCAAACATTGAATGGTGTGAAGCACGTTCATAGGGAGAAGGCTAATTCAAGCCTATACACTATTCAAATGTATAAGCCTACATTAAAGCAGTTGTCATAGACCAGCCATACCAACATTCCATTTTGGAGGATATTCGATGCAAGCCAAGAATTCATTAAGGAGAAAATCAATGGCATTCACGGAGGAGAGAAGCATTACTCAAGGGAGAAACCGATGTCAATCAAAGAAGGCATTGACTGCCAATGAGCACCACATACCATAAGGTTTCAATCGACCACATCATAGCGTCAAAGGAAGATAATCCGGAGGGATTATTAAGGTAAAATCTGATATTACGTATTGCTTGCTATAAAAATAAGTTACATTAGAGTTATAAGGGTACATTTTATTTACTATTACAATCATCCATTTAAGCATTAGTAAGATATTAAGCACGCATATTTCAAGAACATTTATATTTGCAAATAATAAAGAGGAGGAATAAAGATTTCAACTTGGAAATTAAATATCTATTGTTGCAGATATTATTGTTTTCTAATATTCCAAATTAGGGAGTTATAAGGAATACTACACCAAATAAATTATTGGAATTTAGAAACATTAACTATCAAATATCAAAGGCTATAAAAGGAGGTTCATTAAGGAATGTGAAGAGTTGGAAATTAATTGGTATACTTGTCTCAAAACCACATTAAAGGGATAAAAGAAATCCAACCATTAGGACCTCATCAAAATAGAACGTGCTTAAGTTCAATAGAGTAATAAGGTGTAATAGAAGTTGATTTTTGCTATTTACAAAACATTACAAAATCAACCCAAAATTGAACTACTATTCTCAAGAAGCACTTCATTAATCATATAGCATATCCAAAAACACTAGGGAGTCATAAGGCATTCTACAAAACTTGATAATAATAGCATTCATCAAAATTTATCAAGTACTCAATCCATTTGGGAGTCATAAGGTTTCTACAAAAGCTTCTACAAGGATTTTATTAAATCAAATTCACATCTCTTAACTAGGGATATATAAGGAAGCCTACAAAACCTAAGCTATAAAAAGGTAATTATCAAATCAAGCTCATATACTCTAAGGAGCTATAAATATGACTACCAATTGCAAACAATCAAAAGAAGACTCTAGCGATGCACAATAAATAAATGAATTATTTCTCAACATGGTCATTAAAAGAGTCATTGTCCTTCTATAGTGATGCACAAAATTTCAATAATACCAAGTGAATCCCAAAAATCCATGAAGTCTCTTGAGGGTTTGAGGCTTTGACCATTCTTGAACAACCTAAATCTTTTTAGAATCCACTTTTACTCCATATTTGGAGATAATGTGACCCAAACAATCTACTTCTTGCAAACCAAAAGAACACTTTGATCACTTGGCATGTTGATTCTTAGACAAAATCTGCAAGGTTTGATCCAAAATTTGGAGATGCTCCTCCCAAGTACGATTGTAAATCAGAATATCATCAAAGAAGACTAGCATAAATTTGCAAAGGAAGGATAAAAAAATGGCATTCATCAAACTCTAAAAAGTGAAAGGTGCATTGGTCAAACCAAATGGCATAACCAAGAATTTTGAATGCACTTTGTGAGTCCTAAAAGTAGTTTTAGGAATGTCATCTTCCTTGATTCGAATATGATGGTATCTAGAACACAAATCCAATTTTGAGAAAAATTGGGCACCATGCAACTCATATAACAACTCATCAATTATTAAAATGGGAAATTTATCTTTAATAGTTATTTTATCGAGTTCTCTGAAATCCACACACAAATGACAAGACTCATCTTTTTTCATATCAATAACACTAGGGACGAATAGGGACGAACTCTAGGACAAATAACCCCTACAACGAGCAATTCCTACACCATCTTCTTGATTTCTTATTTTTGGACATATGGATACCTATAAGGCCATACATTTAAAAGAAGACTACCTAGAATAAGTCAAATTGAATGGTCCTTAGTACGATGAGGGGGTAGTCCTTTAGGCTCCTAAAACATTATGGCATGTTTTTGCAATAAAAGTTGTAATTCCTCTTGATGGTATTTATCCCCATCGCATGGAACTTGTATAGCAAATAGTTGGGCCATAACTCCATGGGATGACTTTTTTAAGGGCTCCTAAAATATTTTGGCATGTTTTTACAATAAAAGTTGTAATTCTTCTTAATGGTCCTTATCCCCATCACATGGAGCTTGTATAGCAAATAGTTGGGCCATAACTCCATGGGATGAATTTTTTAAAGGTTTCTCCATCATATGAGACAAAACAAGTTGAGTAGCCTTGGCTTTAATTCCATGTAAGGTGTATTATATTCCTTGTTTGTTGGATTTCATCCATAGCTCAAAAAAATCTCATAATGATAGGCTTAGTGTTCTCAGCCACTGTGCTCCCAATACCACATCATACACACCTAGGGATAAGACAAACATATTAAATTTAATATTATATTCCCTGATTTGTACTTTAACATTTTGACACTTTCCCTTACAAGGCAAAGTTCTTCCATTGGAAATCATGACTTCAAAGGCATTACAAGTATTTATATAAAACAAATTCCTATTTTGCTACTCTTGGGTCAATAAAGTTATGTGTGCTTTTAGAGTTAATGAGAATTATTACTCTCCCTTTGAAGTGTCGTAACACCTTCATGATTTGAGGAGTATATATTCCATCCAAGGCATACGCAAATTTTTTTGTATGGGGTTATTCTAGAGCTTACGGTTATTTTGTTTGTTCCTCTTCATGATGATCCTCTTCCACCTCTTGAGATTCTATGGTTGTTGTCTCATCCACATCAAGCAAATATAATTTTTATTGCACACATTTATGTCCTAGGGAATACTTCTCATCATAGTTATAACATAGCCCTTGAGCTCTTTTGGTTTGTCTCTTCTCAAGTCAATTTTTTGATGGTAGGTGATTTGTTGGCAGGATTTGATGTTAGCTTGGACGAAAATGGTGGTCAGGCTTGTGAAAAATTTCAGGTGTGTCCTTGAGACTTAAATTTATCTTTTGTCAATCTAGCCAATCGTATTTCCTATTGTAATGTTTTTGGCTTAGACATTTTTACTTCAAATTTAATATCATCCTTCAAACTATGCACAAGCTAATGGTACAATTGGCTAATTTTTCAAACTAGGCTTGATAGTCTCAAATATTTGAAGTTTGTTTGAGTTTAATAAGAGCTCTTGTAACATATCCATACTCATTAGGACCAAATTGAGTAGTTGTTTCTCAAATTCATTCCAAGTAAGCTCGGGGTGTGCTTTGTTGATCCATTGATACCATTATATGGCATCTAATTCAAGATAGAAAGATGCAACTGTGACACATATATTTTGTGGGACATTATGAAGGCTGAAATACTATTCTGCTAGATACAACCATCCATACAGATTCTTCCCATCAAATTTTGGAAATTCTATTTTGGGCAGTATGTATGCATTATTATTGTGTGTTTCCCTTTCTGGATTGCTTGACCCTTTTCCCTTATAGTCAAAAGAAAAAATTCAACCATATGTGTGGGCATTACTACTGAAACAACCTTCCAAGTCTACAATTCTTCCATTTACTTCCTCCTTCATCTCCTTCTATTCCCTTATCACATAGGTTATGGAGTCATGTAAAGTTTAATCTCAATCCTTGGTTTAGACCATCAGTTAACTAATTTTCCAATTGCTCCCACTATTTAGTCACTTGTGTAGTGATTTTTTGATCCATTTCTTGTTTCAATTGTTGTTCCCTAGTGCCTATAGTCATACACTATGATTTTGGACCTTTTAAGGATACTGAAAAAAGAAATATTATTTTAGAAGTTACTATTTTTAGTAATGTTCTCAAAAACGTGTATGGGTATTGTATATCAAAATGATCACCTTGAAAAGACAATCACAATGGACTAGGTCTCTTGATGGTATTTTTATGGCATCCCAAAAAAAGTGCATGGGTGCTATGTACCAAAACAATCAACTAAATGAGACGATCACAGTGGGCTATATCTCATAATGACAGCCTCAAACTTACAAATTTTTATATTTTTTCACAAAGAAAAATAACTTTCTTCTATGTTCACAAAAACTACCTTGTTTGCTACTATTTATCTAACAACTCCTCTAGTAGGCTCTATCTATTCCATTACTAACTACCCAATTTGACTCTGTAATTCATTATTTCTAACAATTGTCTTAGCAGACTACTTTGACTATTACTAACAATTGCCTTGACTGATATGATTCCTACCTATAATTATCAACTACTTTAGTAGACTTTGTCTTGACTATTACTAATTATTGTCCTGATTGAAATTATATTAACTATAACTCATGACTACCGCAATAGACCTTGTCTTAACTATTACTATCTCCATAGTTACCTTCATCTATTATAGTATAGTCAATTCTATGCTAGTGTAGTCTCCTCAGTATGCTCAATTTTGTGGTAGTGTTCTTGGTGTTAGGGTTTAACATGCAATAGAAACAAGATAACTCTAGGCCAAGGTATGTGCACTGTCCATAGCCTATGTTATACCACAATGACAAATGATAATGCTTAGACCAATATTTCAGGCCACTACAAATATATTTTTTGATAGTGATTATTACCTCCATAAATCTTACTAGGATGTAGGTACCAACACCTAGTTGTCACATGTCCAAATTTTATACAATGACTACAAAAACTCATCCTAGGTTCTTCATTCTCTGCACAAATTTATCTTCTCACAAATTTAGTGTTACTATGTTTTGCTTGACCTGTATATCCAAGGCCTTCATTCTTTGGTCTTACATCTAGTATTATGGATATTTTCATACCTTGTCCATTTCTTCTCAATCTTGTACCATTGTATCATATTTTTCTCATTATTTTTAACCAATACCTTTGGTATATTTTTCAAAACACCCAAATTCTTCATTACCACTTTGATCTATGTTATTATCACAAAAAACATTCAAATACCAAGCATTATCATCACAATGACCTACAATACAATATGAACAATCATTGTCATTTTTACTTCTAACAATATGATCTTTGTCATGGCCAATATAACCATCTTTTACACAATATTTTCTCTCATCAATAATATTCAAATCACCTGTATCACAAACTATATCTTCCCTTAAGATAATATTACAAGTGTCACATAATTGTCTACCATTATGGGACTCAAATCACTTGTATGACAACTAAAATCTATCCTTCAAAAAAGACCACTTGTGTCACACCAAACATCTTTCATCATAGGTTTATCCTTCAAATTTTCAATTGTTTATATTTGCTTTCTACATTGCACCTCAAGGATGTCAAAAGTGAATATTGCCATGCACATTCATCTCACTGCACCAGAGATTGTCACACCATTTTCAAAGTATCCTTCATCAAGGTTTTTGAGTGTTGACTATAAGCAAGACCTAAGTTTTAAAAAAAAAATCACCTTCACTAGTTTTTTAAGACACATACTTTTGAATTTCACCTTGCTTCTTGGCTTGTTTACTATCTCCTTTATTTATTGGTTTTGACACTTCCTTGGCCATGAATACTTTATGTGTTTTTTTGCATTCTTCACAATGCGATTCAGGTTCATTTTGAACAATATACCCTTGTTGTTGTTGCCCTTATTGATGTTATGATTGAAACTATTGCTTCCTTTGAGGAGGTCTACAAAATTGAGTCCCACAAGTCATCAAATTGTATTTACAAAACTTGATGTCATGTCCTTTTTTATAAATATGACAATACCTCTTCCTCTATTGAGGTTGATTTTATGATGAAAATGAAGTGGAAGGAATATTTGAACCCTTTTGTGATTTCTCTATGGAGATAAGGGCATCATTAGATAGCTCATATCTCAATTGATTTTTTAGTTCATATTGTTGAAGGATGTTTACCAATTCTTCTTATGACACCCTTTTGTTAGATTCTTGAAGAGATGTCACCAATTTTCTGAATGATTAAGGGAGAGCTCTAAGTATAACTAAGACTAAGAACTGGATTGAAGATGAAAGATTATGGCTTCATTTCTTCCTTCAAATATAGTACAAAGTATGTCCCATGCATATTTTAATGTTTTGGTCTCACTAATATGTGGTTATATTTCATAAAACAATAAAAAATGATGAGCATAAGTGCCCTTACATATATTTTGTCATACTTGTGCTTAGATTTTGTCTCCTCGGGTTGAGTTTCATCACTGATAACTATGTCTTAAAGTACTTCAACCACTAGTATTGTCCTTATTTTTGTTTTTTGTGGTGCAAAATTTGGACCCTTAAGCAACTAAGATTCTATGAGAAATATTTTTTATGTAGACATAGAAAAGGTTCTTTCTATCTCCCAAAATTGTCCCCTTTTCTATATACCACCAATCATATATATCAAACCTTTTGATATACTTGTCCTTCCTATATACTTATCGGTACACTGAAGAAGCTAGTCCTCTCAATATACGTAGTTATATGTGATAGAGACCTTAAGGTATGTGAAAGATAATGATACCTGGAACCAAGGTACTACTAAAAAAAGATTCATTTTATCAATTACACCTACTTACAAAGAAATCCTCATACGGGGTGTAACTTCCCTATATAGTTAGATTTTCTTAATTTTAATATTTACATCTAATAGTAACAAATGGGGTAAAAAAAGAGTGAAACAAAATATCACAAAAATGTGTCCTTATTCCTCCTCAAATATTTATAGTGTGGATTACCAAACGTTGTTATGGCAACTATATTAGGATTTAGAAAAATTAACTTAATGCAACAACATTACTTGTAAACACAAGTCAAAGGTGTTATTTATACCGAACATTGTGATTACGCAAAGCACATGTTTGATTTTTGCATACAAACTTATTCTGTATGCAAAATTTATTTGAAAAAATAAGGTGTCAATTGCTACTGTAAATGCATCTTTTACAAAAATTTATTACTTTTCTTGTACAAAATTCCTTTTTCTAATATTGAATCCCCCACTTTAATTCAAGACTTAAAAAAAAACACACTTAAATAAAATGAACTTATAAACTCCCAAAATGCATCTCTAACAATTATTATCTTCTAACTCATAGAATTAAAAAAATATTCTTCCTCTCTTCTTCTTCTTTTTTTAAGGAATATAATTATAGAAAAAAATAGTTGCAAGTGAATATTTCTTTCAAAAAAGTTCCCAAAGAGAATTGAAACTGCAACCATTTCTCCAAAATAATTATCCTTCTGTGCAATAACCAACTGTCCCCTTATGCAATTTGCACTTAAAAAAAATTAAAACAAGTACCTTGTATATTTGGGTAGCATTCGGGTAGGACAATGCTTCAAGTTGACACCTCTTTGTTTTTTTGCTTGGAGCCTCCACCATTGTCACGTGTCATAATATCATTTTCTTCTCTAGCAATAAACTTCTATCATCTTTAATAATCTGGAATTTGCACACATTAAAGGAAATATTTCTGAGGCATTAAAGATCTAAATGTGAGATAATTTCAAGATGTTGGATAGGGTCAATTGCACATTATGCACAAGGTAGTCTTCAAACAAAATCGTAAAAAATAATTTGCCACGTCACAGTCATAGAAACCATCTTCTATCATGTGAAAATAAATTAAACAAACATTTTATTGGGCACAATTAAATTTAACTAAGCGCATATAAAAGATTAATTTAATATGAACTAGATTAAAAAATAGTTTTAGGCACACTTTATCCCATAGAAATTGACAAAAAAAGTAAAAATTGTAGAGTCATTTTCCAACAAATATTTGTTAGATTCAAAAACCTCTTCTCTTAGAATGCTTCAATGGAATGAAAGAGAAAAAATGGACTCTTCACACTTTATGATAATGTTTGCTCAAATGTTTTGGTAATAGTTGTCACATCCTAGCAATGGATTGTTCAAAAATCCCTGGAAATGTCTTTTTGAGCGTCCCTTAAATATCCTTGATGTAAATTCCTTCTTGGGCTACCATTAAATGTTTAAATTATCATTTTGTCTTTTTGTCAATAACAATTCATTCTTCTCATATATATTTCCAACAAAAATTATTCTATTTATTTCTTTATGCAGATGCTTCTAGATCAGAAAATTGCACACCTTTATTGTTTCTACTATGTATAATATTTACAATCAAATTCTTATGTCTCCTCTACAACTGATACCTACACAAGATAGATTATAAGGGCATGTTGTCGAATGGCAATTATTGTCCCTTCTCAAAAATATCACAAACTCTCCATGATCTAGCTTTTATACCAGGTGTTGGAATCAGGGGGAAAACAAGCTATAATCAAAACAATAATATTTTTTTTTGGTAATTATTAATTTTAATTAATAATGGGTTTTTATAGAGGATCCCAAAACCTTATATACAAAAATAGCCTAGCCAGATGATGTTTCATGCCAAACGGCTGTGAACGTAAATCAGAATGAGGAGAAAACAGGGAGTTGCTGCTAGCCCGAAGGCTCCGGACGAAGCAAACCGCCATGAAAATTTTGATCACACAAAACATAAATACAAAAATAATTGTCGGCGAAACTAGACCAAAAACAAAAGAAAACCATCCAGGCATACGGGGGAAGGCTACGCAGGATCCTCGTGATCCTCAGGGAGCTGGTTTTTCTGGACTTTCTTCAAAATGCTGATCATCGAATTGACAGAGGATAGAATGGAGGCAGCTAGTCTCAGAAGGGAATTCCCAGGGATCTCCTGATCGCTCTCCGTATCCGAAGGAATCTCTTGAGGAGTGGCGCTCCTCTGAACCTTCCTGATTTTCCTCAACCGCTGCGAAGACCTGCCAGGGGCGGAGGACTTGTCGCCAATGCTGCGTCTGGGTCTGGCTCGAACGGAGCTACTATAGGGGGATGGCCTCACCTCGCTGGGACTGGACCTGACAGGGCTAGAGGCTTGACCCTCGACTGGAGATGCGGTTCCAGGGCCATGGGAGCTAAGTGGATTGACCACCTGGGGAGGAGGGCGCATGGCTAGAGCATATCTATAGATTACAACCATAAGCCCCTGGTGGGCAGGAGGAAGAGAGGATTTTTTGCTTTTTTCGACAGTGAGGGTCAAGGAGTAGGTAAGATAATCCGAAACACTGACTTGTTTGGCGTCACGCAGGTGGTTGTAGAAGCTAATATGGAAACTACGAAGAGGCTTTTTTGGATCATCGCACGTAATGTACTGCATGATCGGGATCATGGCATACCTATAGGGCTCAGGGAGGGCAGACCGAAGCAGGCAGGACTTATCCCAGCCGAGGCTCTTGCCTTTCTCAGGAAATTGTTCCATCTCTTCAGCCCAATTGTGGTTGTCCCTTCTGATAATCCGGCCTTGAGAGGGCAAGCCAGAAACAGCGGCCAAGAGTTCAGCCGAGACGCGGATGTTAAGTCCTTTCACAATCACGTCGCCCTGCGACCAAGTATCCACAAAGTTTTGGGTAATGTCTTGATCAGGGCCAACGAACTTCTCCAGGAAGGGCAGAAAGCCCTTGGCTTTCATAAACATGCGGGCTTCATCACAGAGGGAGAGTGACGAAGGCTCGATATATGGGGTAGCCATGCTGGACGACTATACAAAAACCTGGGAAAAAAAAATAAAATAAAAAATCTGAGCATATATGAAGGGAGGGGAGAGAAATATTAGACCAAAATCTGCCACCCCACGTCGTCTCGAATCCGTCATCGTCGAACCGGGGCCAAAAAAATAAGGTGGCCCATAAGTCACGAGCACGTCCGGGCAAAGCCTGAAGGTGCCACGTAGCCAAACCACAGTCCAAGCTGAGCAGCTACGATCCCCCTTCCCAGCGCGAGCTGGGACAAACCAACAAATACCAGAGAAACTGAAGGACTGGAGCCGGTTCCAAGGCCAAGAAGTGGCACGGTTCAAACTCAAACATTCCCAAGAATTATCGAGCTTCCCACACTGCAACGACTCGGCAGGGTAGAGATACTTGGAACTTCCACCTTTGGACAAAGGAGAGGAGTGCAAGGAGCATGGGGAAACAACTACCTCATCATGGAGGAGAAGGGAGCGTCGATAACCACTGTTGCACCAAATCAGACGAGCCTTGAAAACGTGGGAATCACCATCTTTGAAAAACGGAGTGCGAACGACGAGGTTGAGAGGGCCCACCTCCCGACCTTCAGAAACTTCGAGAAAAAACAACTGACACAAATCAATCATCATGGGGTAATGTCCGTCTTGGCCAAGCTATCCAGCTCGGATGGGAAACGAGACCGCCAGATCACCGGACACGTGGTCGCAAGGCCCTTGTTGGCCAAGTGGTCCGCCACCCGGTTGCCCTCTCTAAAAATGTGCCCTGCCTCCCACCTGGCACGTCGGGAAAGGAGCATTCTAGCTTCGAGGATGATGTTGCAAACCCGCCAAGACGGGTCTTTGGAGCCACGAAGATAGTTAATGATGTTTAACGAGTCGCCTTCAATAATGAGAGGCCTGGGATCATCCGATAGGACCTGCAAGCCTTTCAAAACACCTCGGGCTTCGGCAAAATGATTCGTCTGAAGCCCCAAATCTTCGCAATAAGCCAAAATCAGCTTACCATCATGATCTCGCACAATGCCTCCGGAACCCACGGGCCCTGGGTTGCCTTTGGCTGCCCCATCGAAATTGAGTTTGATCCACCCCACAGGAGGTTTGGACCAAACGACATCCCTCCGTCCAGACACAGAACCGACCTCGAAAGGTGGGCAGATATTCAACCTCTTGAGAATAAACTCTTCCCCAGGGAGGTGAGGGCGGGAGCTGGGAATAATTTTCGAATTCTCAATAGCAAAGGATAAAGCTCTTTGGGCGACAGAGAGCGCCACCCTGGGGGGCTTGCCAAAGATACGCCCATTTCTCTCGAGCCAAATCTGCCAAATGGAGTGGTGGAAAGTGGCTTCAACCAGAAATCGAAGCTTAGGGTTCTTGAAAGGGCTGGGCCATTGGAGGAAGGCGTCTTTGAGGGATCGGGGAGAACACCACAAGATTTGGAAGGATGACAACACAAAGTTGAGAACCGATTGGGAAAAGGGGCAGTGTAAGAATAGGTGATCCAACGATTCGTAATCAGCCAAGCAAAGATAGCACTTGTTGGGAATTTCAAAGCCTCTCTTATGAAGATTATCAATGGTTAGGGCTTTATTATGAAAGGCAATCCAGGCAAAAAAATTCACCTTAGGAATAATCCCTTTTCGCCAAACCGCCTTCCACCGGATATCCATAGCATTTCCAGACGTAAGAAGGTCATAGGCGGACTTAACAGAAAAAAGACCATCCTGAGTGCTACGCCAAATAATTCTATCCTCCCTGATAACCGAAGGAATTAAAATAGATTGAAGAATTCTAGATAAAAAAGCCAACTCGTTGTTGAAGCCGTCTACACCCGAAAGCTTCCACCGGGGGGGAAGAGAGCTCCGATCGATGAATTCCGCTACCTTGAGCTGACAGTTTGGATCGATCAGGGTCCGCAAACCGGCCAGGTCTGCTTTCGACTCAAGGGCTTCATCACCAGCCCATCTGTCTCTCCAAAAGAGGATGGAGGATCCATCGCCCAAGATCCACTGGGTGCCCCTGATGATTAATGAACGGGCCTGAAGCACTATTTTCCAAAAGGCCGAGGCTTCGACCGGAGGCCCAGCTTCAAGGAAAGAATTTTGCCCAAGGTACTTCCTCTTAACCAGCTTGACCCATTCCACCGGTTCGTTAGTGAGGATCCTCCAAGCATGTTTTGCAATCAGCGCCATGTTCATGAGTCTGGATCTTCTCATTCCCATACCACCTTGGTCTTTTCGAAGGCAGACCTTCTCCCAGGCCACCAAAGGAATTCTGGATCTGTCTTCACTATCGGACCACAAAAAATTCCTCTGTAACTTCTCAATCTTGGAATGAATAGTCACAGGAATCATGAGAACAGACATGAAATAAGTGGGAATTCCTTGCAGACATGCTTTGGTGAGAGTGGCCTTCCCGGCTTGAGACAACAATTTACCTTTCCACGTGTTGAGTTTCTTATGGAGCCGTTCCAAGATCATGTTCCACATGTTTGCACCGACACGCCCATTGCAAGCCAAGGGTAATCCCAAATATGTTGCAGGCAGGGAATCAATGGTGCATTCCAGAATCCTAGCAATGCGAATCTGCCTGCGTAAAGGAGTATTGATAAAGTAAATTTTGCTTTTGATATAATTCACCTTTTGGCCAGTAGCCTTCTCATACCGGGATAGGATGCGCTTAATAGACTTGGCCTGGATGACAGACGCTCCAGTGGAAATGAGCGTGTCATCTACAAACTGTTGGTGAGTGACAGGATCAACTCTGGACGTAGGCAAAATGTCGGAGATCTTGTTTCGTCGGAGAGCATCATTCAAGGACCAGCTTAGGACCTCCGCCAGAAGAATGAACAAAATAGGGGACAGAGGATCACCTTGTCTGAGACCTCTAGCTCTTCGAAAGAAGCCAGTCGGGGACCCGTTGATCAGAACTAAAAATGAAGGAGAGGAAATGCAACTGCTCACCAGGTCAATCCAGAGAGGGTGGAAGCCAAATTTGAGGAGGACAGCACAGAGAAACCTCCTATCGACCCTGTCAAAAGCTTTATTCATGTCTAGCTTAAGGAAAAGCGCAGCATTTTTGGAACATTGGGCAGAGTGGAGGGTCTCATGGATTGTGATGACATCGTCCAGGATGTTTCTACCCTTAACGGTGCTACCCTACGCAGGACCAACCAAGGAGGGGAGGAGGGATCTCAGACGGTTGGCAATGGTCTTAGAAAGAATTTTGTAGAAGACATTGCACAAACTTATGGGCCGATAGTCAGAAAAGCTTTTACAGGCGGGAGTCTTGGGAATGAGAGCCAGGAAGGTAGAGTTGAGTTTTGGGTGGATGGATCTGGCGGCTTGAATTTCTAGAATAGCTTCACAAACATCAGACCCCACAATATCCCACATAGCTTGAAAAAAATGGGGGGGAAAACCATCGGGCCCGGGGGCCTTATCCAGCTGCATGGAAAAAAGAGCATCCTTAATCTCGGAATGGGAAAACGGTTCCAGGAGCTTAATACTCACCTCATGGGGAACCTTGGTGGGGAAATTAGCTAGCAAGGATCTCTGAACATGGAGGTCACTGTCAGGAGGAGCACCCAACAAATCTTGAAAGAAATTGATAGCTTCACTACGAATTTCATCAATCTCCCTAGTAGTATGACCATCCTTGCACACCACCTCCCTGATCTTATTGGCCCCCCTATGCCTCATGGTGGACGCGTGAAAAATTTTTGAATTTGAGTCACCATTCTTCAACCAGAGTTCCCTGGATTTTTGACGCCAGAAGACTTCCTCTCTAGCCAGGATGGAATGGTAATCAACTAAGAGGCACCGTTCCTCCTCTCTGAGAGCTACCGAGTACCCTTCGGCTTCCATATTCTCCTCCAGAGCCTTTAATTTCTGAGAAATGGACTTTTTAGACTCGAAAATGTTGCCAAAAACCTCCTTGTTCCAAACCTTCAAATTCTTTTTAATCAGATTGAGTTTTAGAGCCAGTCTTTTGGACGCTGAACCTGCCAGCTTCACCTTCCACCAAGCCGAAACCTTCTCTCTGAAATCCTTGTGGGAAATCCACATGGATTCGAATCTGAAAGGGGTCTTATAACCAGGCCCGTCAGTGACCTCCAGAATAATAGGATTATGGTCAGATCCGATCCTGGGAAGGGCAGAGAGAGTTGCATCGCCGAAGAGGGGGATAGCTTCGTGAGAAATGAAGAAACGGTCCAACTTGACCTGGATGAGATTGCTCCCAATCCTCCTATTGCTCCAGGTGAAGGATGCCCCTTTAAGGTCAATATCCAGCAAATTATTAGCAGATACAAAATCTCTGAACTCCTCCAAGCCGCGACTAAGAAGTTCAGCGCCTCCCTTTTTTTTTGAAGGATGAAGAGGGCAATTGAAATCTCCACCTACAACCCACGGGAGGTCGCTAAAATTGTCTCTCATCTGAGAAATGGCTTTCCACATCTCTGCTCTCTCCACAACAGAGTTCGAAGCGTAAACATTAGTCAAAATCCACGAGGAATTATCTACCTTGGAATGAAACAGAACGTTCATAATCCTGCTAGAGACTGATAAGAGGTTGCCTTCAACAAAATCAGGGTCCCACATTACCATGAGGCCGCCTGTAGAACCTATTGCAGGACTGGAGAGGAAATGGCCCTTGGCCCAGATGGACTTAGCAGCCTTAGCGAAAACGGAAGCATCGGACTTAGTTTCTTGCAAAATGAGGATGGAGGGATTAGACTTCTTTCGGAGATCGGCCACAACCCTGCGTTTGGCCACTCCATTAAGGCCTCTCACATTCCATGAGAGGACTTTCATCTGGACAATTTAAGGAATTTCTTACCCCCCTTTCCCTGTTGGATGGGAGGTTTTGGGACAAGAGAGTCACCCATCAGGGAATCGAAATCCTCTTGAAAAAGCAAACGCTGAGAACCATTTGCAACATCTGCTGTCGTCTCCTTATCCCTCCTTTCTTTGTTAGGAGGACGACCCTGCTTTCTTTCACTGTCGAAATCTACCCCTTGCTTTCGGCTCCTAGTGTTTCGAGGGCTGATATTGCCAGACTGCTCGCCCCTCCTACCTGTCAGGTAATCTTCCAGCAGGTTCTGGGCCTCGAGAAGGTTCTGATTATGGAGATTTAGTAGGCCAACCTACGCGGGAACAGGGGGTGGGGGCTGTTCTTTTTCCATTTGAGGTTCTGGCTGGGGGCTCGCACCGCCATGAGTGGCACTCGAATGGGAGATGAGACCCTTATCAGGGGTGGAAGATACAGGGAGTTCCCCCAAAAGGATTGACGGTGCAGCCTCTGTCGCCACAGGGTGTTCGGGTTGCCCTTCACCATGGTCCAGGGGGTTGCAAGATTCCCCCCTTTTTTTCCTCGGCTTTTGAAGAGGACAGCTAGACTGAAGATGCCCCTGAGAATTACAATGAGGGCAATAAGCAAGCCTATTCTCATAGAAAATGGCTTGCTTATGAAGAAAAGACCCTCCAAACCTCAGGGTAATGGAGTCCGGGAGGTTTGCCTCTAAATCCGCCAAAACACAGAAGCGAGCCTGAACAAATCTGGTTCGGGCTCGGGTAGGAGGGTCGATGGTAACCAGCTCCCCAATGGAGCGTGCAATACCTCTGATGACATTTTCATGCCAGCAAAAGAGGGGAAGGTTCGGAAGCCTAACCCATATTGGGGCAATATTGATGTTTTGTGTTTCGGGATTGAAATCCATCCCCCACTTCCTGAGAAAGAGACTCCTTCGTCCCAGAAACCAGGGACCCCCAGCCAAAATTTTACAATAATCCTCTGCGTTATTCAGTCTTATTGTGAAAAAACCCCTGGACAGGGCAGCCAACTCCATGTGGCCCGACGTTCGCCATTTTGCAGCTGCCCACCTGCGGATGGTCTCCATATCAGGGCGTCCCCCAACGAACTTACCCACTAAGGTGAATTTTTTGAACTCTACAAAACTTGAGAGGACTTCCTTCGGGATATTCAGTTCATCTCCGGACGAAAACAGGTCCTGAGTGAAAAAACCGCCAGGGGTTTTCGAAGCCGTTGCTTGAGCATACGTTTTCTGTTGGCCCATCCTCCGTTTATCAGGCGGATCCTTCCCGCGGTTAACGTCATCTTCAGACAACTCTGCAGAACCTCCATCCTCAGACTGGCCTCCCTCCGTCTTGTTGTGTCCTTCCGCTTTGCTGAGGTCTTGGTTCGTAATGCTGGCGCGCCCGCTCCCAGCCCCTCCCGACACGACCTTCCCGCTCTGAGACATCTCCATTCTTCAATAAAAACAATAATATTGCATATATTTTCCACCATATGTTTTTTCTAGAACAAATACATGTACAATTGAAAAGGATTGAAAATCCAACTAAGTGTTCTATTATTTACAATTCAATATATAGGCACTAATGGCCCAAAATACATAACCAACCCATGAAATCATGGATTTGATCCAATATGCTTAACCAAAAGCTACAAAGGTGCAAAGGAGAATGCACGTAAACTTCTAAGTTAAGAGAAAGGAATATTGCTAACTAGAAGATCCATTTTAGCTATCTTGAAGTACACACTTCCTACTTTGAGTTCACACTTACTAACTAACACTCTAAATGACAACTAGAAGACAACTAGTGCCCACAAGTGCATGTGAGAAAGAGACTCACTTACAATATGAATTTGCTAGAAATAAACTATGCAAACCTAGCTAGGAACTACTAGAGGGGTCATATGAAATATCTAACATCAATCCTCATCATGCCTCCCCACAATAGAAGCATTGGACTCCAATGCTTTCAGAAGAATAGGAAAGTCACGGGACATCTGATGAAAAGAAATCCAACAAGCATGATGAGGCAGTTGTCCTCGCCGAGCCACAAGATATGAGGTGGTAGACCCCTAGCAAGTCTGTCGAGTCTTCGTGTCATAGATCTGATCTGCATCCAATGGTAACTGAGCTTCAGGAACCACGTCCACGGGATGAGCGATAGGTCGGTGCGATCTCCAATGTAGAGTCAAAGTATAACTTCAAAAGATCTACATTGATGACTTCATGAATTCCCAAGTGTGCGGGAAGATCAAGGCGAAAAGCATTCTCAGACACCTGCTGAAGAATAGTATAAGTCCCATAGCGAATTTGTTTGATTTTGCTATGAGTCTTATCAGTGAAACGTCGCTTGTCAAGATGCAACCAAACTTTATCACCAACCTAAAATGGATGAGGAATTCGATGTCGATCCATGGCATTTTTCTGCTGTTACTGTGTCTTTTGCAAAATCTCAACCACCTTTGATTGAATATTGTGCAAGTGTTGAAAAAATGAGTGTGCCTTGTCTTGCTCCTTCTGAAGATGTGAAGTGACAGGAGAAGGCAAAGATAAAGGTAACTCATAAGGTGTCAAGGGCTGAAATACCATACAAACTTCAAAGGGTGAATGACCTATAGAAGAATGTAGGGCCCTATTATAGGCATGTTCAATATGCGTGAGACTCAAGTCCCACTTTTCTGGTGAAGCGTGATGATAGATTCGCAAACTTTGCACAAGTGTACGGTTTACCACTTGATCTGCCCATCGGGCTGCGGATGATAGGCGGTAGAAAAGTTAAGGGAAACTCCCAAAATATTCCACAAAGAACGCCAAAAGTGACCCACAAAGCGTGAATCACGATCCGAGATAATGCTTGGTAGGTAGACCAAAGGAACGCCAAATCTTGTCAAAGAAAAATTGAGCTAAGTCTGATGTAGAACTTGTCTTGCGGCATGGAATAAACTTAGCCATTTTGCTGAATCTGTCAACCACCACGAACACACAATCATGTTGGTGCACGGTCATAGGAAAACCATTAACCAAATCCATGGAAATGCTTTCCCAAGGATGGGAAGGAATGGGCAAAGGCATGCCTAAGCCAAACTTCCTATTAGCTAGTTTTGAGCGACAACAAACTGCACACCTCTTGTTTGAGAAATCTCAACACATCCCTCTGCATTTTAGGCCAATAGAAAAATCATTGCAAATGATGAAGTGTTTTATGCTTCCCAAAGTGACCACCATAAAGTGTAGAATGAGCTTCCTTAAGAAGTGACACTCTAGGCTCACAAGGAACACAAACCTTGTCCAATTTGTAAAGAAGTCCTTTGATGTAGAAATCTTGGAAAGGACGCAAATTGGAAGAAGAAGGCTTACTCACTTGCTCAAATATTTTTCCAAAATCAGGATCCTGAGAATACTTATTAGGCCAAGTATAAAATCCCAAGTGCGAAGTGGACATAACTGTTAAGGCAAGTGCAGCTGGAGGCCTACTCAAACAATCAGCAACAGTATTACTCTTCCCCTTTTTGTACTTGATCACCAAGTGAAATTGTTGGAGGTAAGAGGCCCACTTCATATGTCTTGATTCTTCAATTTTACTTTGAGATTGTAAAAACTTGAGAGGCATATGATCAATGTGTACTACTGTATCTTTTCCCAAAAGATAGTGTCTCCAATACTTAATAGCTTGAACTAAAGCATACAACTCCTTGTCATATGTAGAATAGTTCAACTTAGCAGCATAAAAAGTTTTTGAATGATAAGCAATTGGATGACCATTCTATTTGAGCAAAACTCCTAAGGCAACTTTAGAGGCATCTGTTTCAATCTCAAAAGGTTGAGAAAGGTCAGGTAAGGTTAACACAGGTGTTGTACACAGTTTCTTTTTGAGTTTCTCAAAGGCAACTTCTTGGCTTTTCTCCCAATGAAATGGAGTTTTGGACTTAGTGAGATAATGCAATGGAGCCGCAAGGGTGGAATATTGAGGAATGAACTTGCGATAAAAATTCGCAAGTCCTCGGAAACTCCTTAACTCAGTGAGAGTTGTAGGAGGGGACCACTTAAGTAAAACATCAACTTTTATGGGATCTACCTGAATTCCACTCTCACTAATCACATAGCCAAGGTAAAAAACTGAAGTATTGCCAAAAGAACACTTGGAAGAATTGGCATATAATTGATTCTTCGCAAGAAGATCAAGGGTTTGTTGGATATGCCTAAGGTGTTCCTCCCAAGTTTTTGAGAAAATCAATATATCATCAAGATATATGATGACAAATTTGTCAAGGACTTCACGAAATACATCATTCATCAACCTCATGAAGGTTGCAGGAGCATTAGTAAGACCAAAGGGCATGACCAACCATTCAAAGAGGCCCATCTTCGTCTTGAAAGTTTGTCTTCCATGTATCCTCAGCTTGGATACGCACTTGATGATATCCACTTTTGAGATCTATTTTTGAAAAGAACTTAGCTCCTTGAAGCTGATCTAATAAATCATCAATGCGGGGTAAGGGATATCTATTCTTCACAAAAATTCTGTTCAAAGCACAAAAATCAATGCATAATCTCCAAGTGCCATATTTTTTAAGAACTAACAAAATAGGTGAGGCACAAGCGAAGTACTTTCCTTAATGAAACCCTTAGACAACAAATCTTCTATTTGCATTTTTATTTCTTCATTTTGCAAAATAGATTGTCTATACATGGGAGCATTAGGAAGGGAAGAACACTGGAATTATTTCAATGCTTTGATTAATTGTGCGAATTGGAGGAAGAGACTTTGGCTTCTGAAATATGTGTGAATAACTTTGCAATATTTTATCCATTGAAGAGTGTTGCTTTGTAATGGATGTAGATGTAGAAGTGTTTTGAGAGCGAATGAAAATGAGAGCAACATCACCACCTTTCTTAATTACTCTTTTCGTTTGCTTGGAACTTAGAATGATATTAGGAGTGTTGGTGCTTTTAATGAGAAAGACCTTACCATATTTTTGAAGTGTGTAGGTTCTTTTAAAAGCATCATAAAAAACTCTCCTATCATACTGAAAAGGTTGTCCAAGCAAAATCCCACAACAATCCATAGGAGTCACATCACAAGGGACTTGATCTATGAAATGTGGGCCAAGTGCAAATTTTAAAGTGCAAGTGTGGGTGATTTCTGAGCCTCTTCCACTATCCTTCCAACCCAAAGAATAAGGTTGAGGATGAGGCTCCATAGGTAACTTCAAACGCTCGACAATGGACCTCGCAATTAGATTTTTTGCGAGCCATTATCCACTATACAATCAGTTGCAAAATTATGAAGTAAGTGGGCTCGAGTGATGAACAAAGCATCACGAGCCCCTTATGAAGAACTTACATTTACTAAGGTAACTTCATTAAGCTTACCTCGTAATTTCGTATATACTCTACTCTCTCCTACAGACTCAAGGGGACCCTTGGAAGCATCCTCCTCTTGAGTAGTAATTACTAAACTCTTCTTTTTGAGCTTAAAGCAATCAGCTTTCTCATGCCCTTTCTTCTTACAATAATTGCAAAATTTCTTAGAAGAAGAAGAAGAAGATTTAGAAGAAGAAGAAGAAGAAGAAGGAGTAGAAGCGGAAGGGGAAGGAGAAGAAGGAGATGGAGAAGACACATTCTTCTTTTGAGAAAAATTCTTCTTTTGTGAGAAAGAATTATTTCCTTTTGATGAGTTTGCAACCACTTGAGTAACAGGTGTGCGGAATGCCTGCAATTGTGCCTTAAAATTGTCCTCCACAAGCTGCGCCTGGTTGAAAACTTGATCCAAAGTTTCCATAGAAACAAACATTAGTTCCCTGTACAAATGCTCCAACAAGCCACTTTGAAATTTGAGAATCAAACCTGGAATATCATCCTCCACATTCACAAGTATTAGAACCTGTTAAAGCTGGAAAATATATTCTTGTACAGACATATTAGTACCTTGGCGAAAATGAAACCATTTAATAACCAATTCCCTAGAATAGTTTGAAGGATAGAAATTGGTCTTAAGACATTGTACAAGCTCATCCCATGTAGTGAGTTCTTGTCCTCGTTTTCGTTCCACAAGTACTTTGGCTAAGCCATAAAGTTTTAGCTTAGCATAAGGCACTATATCATCTTCTGAAAGTTGAGAGAAAGCAAACCAAGAACTCATGTCAAGAATCCAACTATTCAAGACATCAGGGTTCCTGGATCCATCATACAATGGAACTTCACAACGAACTCTCAAATGAGAATCATGAGCAGAAGTTGAGGCATTATGCAAAGAAATGTCATTTACCTTCATGGCAAGATTGCCAAGGACTTATGCCATGGTAGTGTCATTAGCCTTATCTGCAAAAGTGTTTACAACATGGGCCAATTCTGCCACTTGGGCAGCCAAGTCAGAAGCCATGTGTTCCCGGGTATAAGCCAGGAGTAAAAATGAGACAGCACTAATCAAGGAAAGAAAATGGAACTTTTTCCTTGTTACAATGGAGTGCTTCTAAATTTGAAAATTTTTACTCCTAAGGCTGAAATTTTTTGAAATTTTAAACTACCATAAGGTGCAATTTAACATTTATTAATTTAAAAATAACTTAATTAAAAATTAAATTTCAATTAATCCAAGATTAATGAATTTAATCAAGTTATTAAAAATTAAATTAATAAAAACTAAATTTAACATGCAACCTTAAATAGTAAAAATTAAATAAATAATTACAATAAGTTACCCTTCCAAATTCTGCATGAAATTCTGCTACCACTGTGGCACACTTCCCGAGGCAAAACTCTTGTTCACGCTTCCCGAGCAGATAATCCAACAACAAAATCCAGTTAAGTGCAAAAAATTTTAATAATAAAATCATGCAGAATTTTTAATGACACCAAATTCTTGTGCACTTATTTTTGTGCACCCTGGCCATGCACAAACTCCTGTGCAAATTAAAAAATTCGTGCACAAAATTTTAAGAATTTCGGGCTCCAAGCCCGTAGCTGAACTGCGGCTGACCCTAGGCACTACCGACCGCAGGCCCGACAGACATCTGACAGACGCTGCCGGCTCGATACTGCGGACCGCAGGCCGTGCAGCCGCCCGTCAGGCGCTGCATCGCATGTATCCAAGCCTGCAGACGCCTGAAAAAGCTGTCAGGCGCTGCAGCGGCTGTGCTTGCTGCACCGGGGCCGCAGCCTAACAAAATTTCAGGCTGACGGGCCGACGGTCAGCGCCAGCTCCCGCCAGCTCGGCCTCGGGCGCCGCACTGTCAACAGACAGCGACGGCCGCGGCAGCTAGTGCCTAACGCTGTCAGGCTGACAGCAGATTTGCTGTCAGCCCTGACAACACGTCAGGCGATGCCGCGATCATTTTCCAGCGGACAACGATTGCCGTCGATTCTTGCCGGCCGACGATCGGCCGATCGGCTACGGCAAGCCCGGCAGCAGTGCCGAATGCTGCCGTAGGCTACCGAATCGTGGCCGAATGCGGCCGAACTGCTTGCAGAGGTTCGATTGCTGTAAAAAATCTAATTTTTTTTTTACAATGCAGCAGTAAAAGAATTAATATATTAAAATAATATATTAACTTACAATAAAAGCTTTTCTAACAAGAATTAAAAAAAATTTAAAAAAATTAACCAGGGGGGTTAATTTCAAAACTTGAAAAGCTTAACTTGCAAAAATGTGAGCAACCAGCTCCCACCAGTAGCTCTCCTTTCAAGATCCGATCGACACACGACCAACATTTGAAAGGCACCCAGATCTAAGTCGACACACGACCTAGCTTTGATGACCTCCTGGAGCTCTTCAGTACTCAAAAATGCGAGGGGCAGCAGGGTCAAATGGCTCCCTAATCCTAATTGGACCGTAGCTACGATCCAATCCCTTCCATGGATCAGTATACGAAGAACTCTGGGGCAAAATTTTCCTATACCTCTTGAGCATAAGCAAAAAGTTGGAACGAGGGGTTTGTCGACGAAGGAACTTCCTTCTCCGAATGGTTTTCAAGCTCCCTTTGGGCTTAAACCGAGTCCTCAATGAGAAAATATTTCTCATAATAATACTATCTCCTATCCTCTCACTTCACAAGCCCTAGTGCAAACATGAACTAGGCTCTGATACCAATGAAAAGGATTGAAAATCCAACTAAGTGTTCTATTATTTACAATTCAATATATAGGCACTAATGGCCCAAAATACATAACCAACCCATGAAATCATGGATTTGATCCAATATGCTTAACCACAAGCTACAAAGGTGCAAAGGAGAATGCACGTAAACTTCTAAGTTAAGATAAAGGAATATTGCTAACTAGAAGATCCATTTTAGCTATCTTGAAGTACACACTTCCTACTTTGAGTTCACACTTACTAACTAACACTCTAAATGACAACTAGAAGACAACTAGTGCCCACAAGTGCATGTGAGAAAGAGACTCACTTACAATATGAATTTGCTAGAAATAAACTATGCAAACCTAGTTAGGAACTACTAGAGGGGTCATATGAAAGATCTAACATCAATCCTCATCAACAATCATCATATTTATACGATATAATGTCTTAGTTTCAAGAGACCCTTCAATGTTTCACCTCCATCATAAACTTTTCATCTTCTCATTCCTTCAAAATTTGAGATGAAATTTTTAACATCCCCAAAATGTAAATATTACATGACAACAAATAATGTAATAAAGTCTAACAAATTTTTCCATTAGATAAATAGGATAACTCAAGTCACATATAGCTTTGGAGATTAGTCAAGTCGCATCTATAATCTAAGGGTATTAAAAATTTATTTTTAGTATAAAAAGAGATTAAGACTAAACATGAAGATATCTAGCAACCCTATTACGCATATGAAGCCCCTTATATTTTTTGGGGGCTTAGTACCATATCATATAAAACTAGGATCAATCAACCTCAAGGACAAGTTCACAAAAAACTCCATCCTTTTGGATGCATACCAACTTTTTTTTAGTGATGATTCAATATTACAAGTTACAAAAACTCTAACATAGAGACATAGATGACACAATTAATGTGTCCATGAAGATAAGCTAAGAACTCTCTTGTTTATATAGAAAAAGTTTTACAAAGTTGACATTAACAACTTGGTTTTTTTTACGACATGATAGATTTGGTTTTAACTAAATCTTTAAGAATATCAACCTCCCACTTAAGAGATATAACAAATTGTTTGGTATTCGATAAAATTTTGTTAAAACTAAATTTGTCACTACATGAACCTCTAAAAATGGAGGTTGTAAAAAATTGTTGTGTATATACAAATTTGTTTCAACTAGATTTGGTAGTATATGAAACTCTAAATATGGAGGTTATAATAAATTGTTGTGTACAAAAAGACAAGCAATTCAAGTACACCATCCCCTTAAGCTTAGCTTGGGAGAATGGAAGAAGATTACAATTCTTGTTATGGAAGGAGGAATTACATATCACTGCCTATTAATTATGATTTCCTTACTCAAGAAAAGAAAACAAGTAAAAAATATTTGAAAAATGCATAATCAACTATTAGAAGAAATTGATTATTGACCCAAAATATATGTAAGAGGTTAATAATATATGTCATAAATACTTCCAGGATTGTGGATCAATCCATCCATAAGAAATCATATTTGTATGAATTAAATATGGTAATCTCCACTGTTGGTCAAAAATCCGCCTTAGGTATGGAATGTTTCATCCATGCGCCCTAGACCCGGCCAACATTGAAAGGCCGAAAGGAAGAAATGCCTCTCGTGCCAATATCTAGAGAGGGTTGGTTCCCTTACTATTCTAACTTGGGGATTTGAGATTAAAGAAAAAAAGAAAGAGATTAGAAATGACTGAAAGGAATGGGAAATATGGCCTCAAGCCAGATGAACAGGGGTGATGAACAAACAACACGATAACTTAATTGCACTCTGAACCAATAGCACTTCACACAAAGAAAGTAATAGAAATTAAAACCAGATATCTTATATGTGCAATCTCCAGAATTATTCCAGTGTTCACCCTCTATCGAAAGCTAAATCCAGACATAGAATTATAGCCCACAGATAAAGAAGAGAATTTGATAGAAATATAAGATAGAAAACATACACATAAAGAGAAATCCAAAATTAGAGCCAAGGTTTCTTTGTATTCATAGAAAAATTCATGTACAACAAGTCTCTAGCAAAACATCCATCATTTTACATTGGAATTGCTAGTTTTTATAGAGGATTTCACCTCTAAAACATAAATTCTCACCCACAAAACATCGCGGTGGCATTGAAGATTGGATTTCAGCACTCATCAAAAAGTAATGAGGCATGGCCTGAATTCGATGACTCATGGAGAAGTGGTTGCATGGCTTCAATGCGACGATATGATTCGCCTGTAGCATCGTCTCCTCACTTGCTAGAACTGCCTCAACCGAAAATCGGATTTTGAGGTCCAGGAAAATCAAATCTGGAAGCTTCTATGACTAACTACAATTAAACTGGTGAGGGTGCGCCTTCCTTCGTCATTGAGAAGCATTTTTGAGGAATTCTTGCTGAGGCGGGAGAGTTTGACTGGAAACAGGAGCTTCACTGATGCATGCCCCACTTGGTTTCGCCCATGCAAGCTCCGAAAAAGGCTTGCGCTCCCAAAACCGAGGTAAAAACGTTTGTTGTCTTGGGAGTGGCGTCGACGTAAGAAAATTCAAAGGTGCCTTCTCCCTCACTAGGCTCGAAACTGGGATGAAACACTTTGGGCCCCACTTGCATCTTAATCCGAAAATTGGGTTGTGCCTTTGTTGAAAAGTCAAAGGCGCTTTCGCCTTGTCAAACTTCGAAAAGGGATTGCGCTGGAAAAGTGGGGCGAAATCACTTGGGCCCCACTTACATTTTACCTAGCCTCTAGCCCAAAATGGGCTTGCGCTCCAAGTTAAGGTGAAAACACTTTGGGCCCTATACTACTTTTTAGCTTGAAACAAAATTGCATTGACTTTGAAGGCAAGTCAAAGGTGCTTTCATCCGAAAGGACTCTGAAACTAAGCTACACTCTTGATTTGGGGTGAAACAAAATTGGGCCCCATTTGCAACTCTTTTCAAAATTTAGATACGTTAGCCATAGAAAAAGACAAAAAAGGCTCTTTCGCCCCTCCTTATTTCGAAATTGATTTGTGCTCTCACATAGGGGCAAAAAGGAAATGGGCCCCACACTGTTTAAAGAATATTTGCGCTGATTTTAGAACAAAATGAAGGCATTTTTTCCCAAGTGAGCCCCAAAAAGGCATTGCACCCTCCAACTAGGACGAAAACACTTGGGCTCCACTTGGCACCTTTCCTCTTCCAAAACTGGGTTTCGTTGTTTTCTGGACCGAAATGGGCCCACGCTCTACTTTTTTCCCGAAATCAATTTGCACTTGCTAACTTGGCGTGAAACTACTTCTCGCCCTCAAAAAGACAAATATTCTTCATGACGAGTGAACAAGAAAAATTGCACACTTCCTTGGGTGAAGCCAATAAAATTTTACAACAAAACGTAGAAAACAAGCAACATATTCTGAAGAAAAAGCAAAGTTTTAGGGAAGAAGAGATTACTGCATAGCAAAATTTTACAAAGAACAATGTGGCAGGAATGCCAACATCTCTGGCAGATCGTAGGAGGATTGAGCTCACCTCAATGTGAGGATCCCAGGCCTTATATGTTGGGCTCAGAGTTATCATCATTGTCTTTTTCTGAATGCTCACTTTTTGCTTCTTCCTATTCTCTTTGGCGCTCACGGTCCTCTTCTTCTCTTTGGTCTCCTTCCTCTCTTTGGTCTCCTTCCTGTGCTTGATCTTCATGCTGCTGGGTAGGCTCCGATTGTGGGAGACGCTCATGGATACGATCATAGGTTGCTTGGACCAGGGCCTAGGCATCTTCTTTGAGTGTGCCACGATCTTGGAGCTCCCTGACCAGGTATCTAAAAGTCTCAAGTTGGTCTACGTCAGTGTAGTTAGCTCTCTGGCTGAGGTCTACCAAACAAGATTCAATCCATGCAAACCTAGTTATTAACTCCATTACCTGGTGTTCTAAAATAGGCTCACTCCAACTGTCAATCTTCGAAGTATCGCTTTCAAAGGCATCCCAAACTAGCTTCAGCTCTTCCTTTGTCAAAATAGATTCTTCCTCGTCAGTGAAGCCAGGGAAACCGAGCTGCACGAGAGCTTCGAAATACATCAGAGAAATGTGCCTTTCCCGCTCAAACACTTCCATCAGCCTTCTCACCTCTTGGGTTGTTTCCATTTTCATGAAGTAAGCCCGTAGTGTTACCTTCGTAGTTGCCCATGACCGAGCAAGTGGGCACATTGGAGTAAGCTCGAGGTCCATTTTTTCTAGGGTTTGCACCTTCATAGCCAGTTCCAGCCATCGATCAATGTCTTTTTCAGCATCCTCCACGATAGGTGCGTTGTAAGTGACTGATTGCTTGGCCTCCCAAATGAACGTCAGGACTGCTATTGCTTTGTGCACCCTTGTTCGAAAGTTTACCAGGAAGTGATGGCGAACCTCCTTAATACGGTATTTTGTGAAGACCTTTGATTGCACCACCTTCTCTGTCAATTGGGCTTGCAGTTCCTGGACCTGGGCATTCAAGGCTTGCAACTGGCTTTCCGCTTCTGCATGCGCTTTGAGGTGATGTTCATTTTCTTTCTTGTAATTACCCACCTCCTGCTCCAAGCTGATCACGCGCTGCTGCAACTGTTCGGATTTAGCCTGAGCCTCTTCGAGTTGCGCCCTTGTGTGCGCCAAGGTCTCCTCAAGCTCCACGTTTTTGGCCTCAACCTCATAGAAGCGAGATTTGTAGTGCTCCCCATGAAAATAGATGGAGCCCATTTCAACCTGGATGTTCCCCATCTTCTTTGTTGCATCGATCGTTCTCATGTCTTCAACTATATGATGGTAGGCATAATCTGCTGGGGTCATCTCCTCCAATGGATTTTGGATCTTGGGCACCTTCTCCATCCTATGGAGTTCCATATTTTTCGGGTCAAAGATAGCCCTTTTTTCCATCTTAGCAGGAGCTTGCGCATTTTTTTCTTTTTGGCCCTTGAGCTAGCTTGAGGAGCTTTGACATGCTCGGCGTATGCTCCTTGCGATTGGGCCCTCCTGTAGAACTTCTAGCTCCATTTCCATTGATTCTTGTACTCCAAAGAGTGGTGTGAAGGGAAATAGAGCTCGCTGTGGGTTAGCTTCAGGAGACGAATCAAGGACAGTCGAGGTAGCCACTACTACGACCTTGGGATATGTCAGGGTTTGAATAAATACAACTAAAGTACTATGACCTAGGACCTGAATATCAAGGGACATCACTGCTATAATTGAGGAGGTGCATGAGGGTAAAAATAGGTTTGGATTGATGACAATGACAGACACAGTGACTAGATTGATAGAAACCTGAGGAGGGTTGGGGTTGGATGATGTAGGGAACGCAAATGCGTTGGAGATAGACGCAAAGGAACTAAATATCTGAGAGATAGGAGGGAACGTTGAGGGGAGCGATGACTGGGATGCAGGGAAAGGCATGGCAGACATGGGGATGCCGAATGAAAGTTGGGTGGAAATGAGGGTTTCGACGTTGGAAGGGATAGTTGCCAGAGGCACAAAAGTAAGAGAAGGAGAAAGAAATAATGCACCTGCGGGCTCGGGCACTGCCAGAGCCAAAATGGTGAACTACTGCGTGATTGGGCTTGCTCTTCCTTCTTTGTCTGATGGTTCAGCTTCTAGGTCAATCAACTCTATCTCTTGTCATACTTGCTGCACCGAAATAGGGACTTCAGGAATGCTTGCTTCCATGGTTGTCGATGTTGTAGAAGGGTTTGCACTAAGAGATTAGGTTGCACCAGTCTAAGGCTTCTTTGCAATATCGGGAAGTAAAAATGATGTGCCAACACTCCTCTTTCTTGGAGTGACATGTTCTTCAAGGGGTAGCTGCTCAACTTTCTCCGTGACAAATGGAACCTATTCAATGGGCTGCACCTATCCTTTTGTCGCATCTTCCACTTTGCTATGGCTTTAAGTGCTCCAAGGCATGATATAATCAAATAATACAATATGGTAAGTGTCACAATTTGCATCATACATCATGGACAAGTTCTCATCCAAAACAAGAAATTAATTGAATGCCTCCTTTTTATTGTGGACCCTCATGATCCACCAGTTAGCAATTTTTTCATCTGACCAATTGGGCACTTTTTCTTTCATTGCCTGAAACACTTGCTCATCAGGCACATGCACCGGATTGTAAGTAGGGTCATATTCTACCTCCATCGTGTAAAATTTGTGCCACGGGGGAAGTGACATCATCCTCTCCATGTGCCATTCCAGATTTGCGCCTTGAGGGATTATTGCATTGCACTTTGATGTCTGGGCATGGATAGCTATGGAAGCTTTTTGCCTCGATATTTTACCTAAAAATGTCTAGTGGGTCATACTTCCAGTGCTGGGGGAGATCGATCAGGCCAAGGTCGTACAATTTTATTGCCAGAGAAGTGTTCTACCTGTTAACTAACACCTTAATATCATTGAAGTGGAAAGGAAAAGCACATGCATGCGACTTCCTCCTCCCGTGCCCATATGTGTCATCAACAAAGTCACTCTGTCAGGCAACTTCGAGGGTGAATAAGTACTCTGTGGCGTAGTACGAAAATAGGAATGATTTCTTTATAAACTCGTAAATTCGAAAGACAAGGCCCTACGTCAGTTGGAATATGTCACCCAACCTCCCCTGCACTACCTCATCTCTCATCCACCTCAAAACTCATTCACAAACGTCATAGATGAGCTCTAGGGTTGGGAAAAGGAACATTCTGTTGAAATTGTAGTAAGACTCATGTTTGGATAGACTTTGAGTCCATTGATAAATCGGGAGCGCTTTGCCTTCTTTATTTGTGCAGTTCTTGGCGATGAAGGCAAAATGACTGTGCATGTGGTAGAAGAAATACCATGCAAGGAAAGAGCAAACTCAAAATGACATGTCCTTTTCACTCTATACATCACTCAGTTGGATATGCATCTATCGCACCACCCATTCTACCCAATCAAAAAATATAGGCTTGGTCTTCGACTTCATGGCGATGGGAGAGTAGAACTTGCCATGCGAAATACACTCTGTAAGGGAAACTTGCCACTTATACACTATTGCATCTGTGGAGAGCCCCATAACCCATGCCAACATGGAGTATATGTCAAGATTTTTAAACATTTTCAAGGGTTTGGGCAGGTCTGGAAATATCCCAAGCATCGACTTCTCTAGCAACTATGAGTCCATGAACTGTCGTATTTGCATTGTCAATGTGTATCTTTCATTCTACTCGGTACTATTGATTTTTCTGATTATGTGGTCAGTCGGGGGTTTTTCTACACAAGAGAAAGCCTCTCAAACATCTTGGGCAGAGATGGCAAATAGTTTATCTCCTTTGGCATCTCAGACCATCCTAGTTAGTGGGTCAGAATTTAGCAATTCTATATATCAGCTTCGAGCAATGATGCACAAGCTTGCACAGGTACCAGTAGAGGTGTGAGTGATAGGCGACTATTCAATTACTTTCGATAGATGCCTTGGTAATCATAATATCAAATGTCTGGTGCAACTTCTCTATACTTGTTTTGATGAGCATATCAACTTATCTTCGGGTGGGGTGGCGACACTTGTTTCTTTTTCTTCTTCTATTTCTTCACACCTTCTACATGCTTCAAAGTCTTCTCCTTCTTAGGATTGGTGCTCTTTTTGCCCATCCTAACTATGTATTTGCCCAAGCGCTCGTTCTGAAAAAGATAGCACCTCACTACTGCTCAACGTACTACATTTTATCAGTAACTCTCTTGCTCTGATTTGGCAAGGCAAATAGCACTACTACAAAACCCTCAGTAATTTCTTTGAGTTCATTTGAGGCATAGTGATGGCCCTCTTATAGCACTGCAATTTACCCACCATATTAATTACGCTTTGGGGCAGAGTAAATGCTTGGAGGGATTATGGGCAAGGTGGGAGATCTCTTGCCCGCTAACCAATGGGTAATCTTTCTCAAGAGATGCGAAACACCACTTTTTAAATTTCAAGGCGCAATTTCCTGCTTTAAAGACCTTCTTCAGGATGCGTGCTTACTAGGTTGGCACTTCAGACTGTGTGCTCGTGCCATCGAAGAAAGCAAAATTTTCCTTCATTCTAGCAAACATTTTTATTATTTAATGCTTGAAACAATAAAAGTGTCAGAATTTAAAGCTCTCGTTAATTGAGAACATCTCATTCCTTGGAGCAAAAATCACCTCCTTTAATTCCTCGCTACGTGGCGCTTGCACTAAAAACGGATTGAAGGGCCGTGATTTTGAATTTCACCCACAAAGGAGGGTGCAAGCGCCTTTCGCTCAACACAGCCCCGAAACGTAGTTTGACCAGTCTTCGACTCCTAAAGAAAGAAAATGATTTTCAAAAGCGTTTCCTTTCCTTTTCTGACTGGGGCTCATGATTTGAATTTTGCCTATAAGGGAGAGTGAAAGCACCTTTTGATCAACGAAGCCCCAAAATCACCTTTGACTTTGATTTTGGTTCTGGCTTTTTGGTTTTGACTTAGCTCCACCTCAGTTTATAGCTTTCGCTCCCTAGGGCACCGAAACATGGATTCGCCCCTATGCAAGAGTGAAACTCCCTCTTGCCAGATGATAGGTGCTTGCATTCTGCTGAACTGTTCTTCCAGGTGATGCTAAAAATGGTGAAATGAACTCCCTTAGTGCAAAGGCAGAGCGAAAATACCTTAGCTGGCTCTGGGCACCTGAAACTGCTATTTTCCTTTTTCCCTAGTGCACTAAAAAACACATGAACTAAACTAGAAAAAAAATTTATTCAAACTCCTCCACACCATTTCTCTGCCAGCTCGATCCTCACCATAGCGAGGAGTCTAGCCAAAACTACACTACTGATAGTGCGAAAGGAAGTGAAGAGACTTATACTCCGAGAGAAAGATATATACAAGCAAACAAAGGAATAAAAATATGTACACAGTTGAGAAATTTTTTCAACTACCCCTTACTAGTAATACGCCTTCAGATGAAGGCCATTGATCGATATTGGAAGAGTAAACCCGTTTAAATAAGAATAAAAGAGTTCACCTGATTAACCCCCAAAATTTGAAATGGACCCTCCCAGAATGCATCAAATTTGTCATGATTTCCTGGTTTGGATTTTTTCTTGTTCCATTTCAGCACCAAGTCACCAATCTAGAAGGTCCGATCGGAGGTCCTCTTGCCGAACCAATTTTTTGTGGTCTCGGTGTGCTTCATGAAAGCTTCATAGGTCTTTTCTCTTTCTTCTTCCAACTACAACAATTGAGCTATCCTAACACTTATGGGATCAAACTCTTCATCCTCACCATCCAACGATCGGAGAGGCCCCCCCATATACTAGGGAATATGGGGACATCTTGATTGATTTCTTAATTGAAATGCGGTCAACCCATAAGGCTAAGTCTAGGAGCAAATGCCAGCTTCGCTTGTTGCCTTCCAAGCTTCTCTTCAGGATCTTGATTGTTTGTGGACTCCACCAAACCATTGTCCTACAGATAATAATTAGACGAAGTCTTTACGTAAATACCATACTTACTCATGAATGTGCAAATTTTGGCACCGATGAAATGGGTGCCATTATCAGTCACTATTGCATCCGGTATCCCGAAATGGGTTATCAGTCCTTCCAAAAAGGTGATGACTACATCTTGGTTAGCTTGCTTGGTCGGCACTGCTTCGACCCACTAGGTAAAATAATTTGTAGCCATCAGGATGTACTTATGCCCTATGGAGGAATTGGGATCTATCACCCCAATGAATTCTAAGCCCCACTACTGAAATGGAGCTTCGACTTGAATTGGGTGCAAAGGCAAAGAAGCATTCCGGCTCCGACCAATGTACCTTTAGCACTTGTCACACTTTCGACTAACCTTGAAGGTATCGACAAAAATAGTAGGCCAATAATAGCCTACTTTTATGATTTTTAAGGCCATAGGCCTTCCTGTGAAATGTCCTCCTAACATTCCAGAATGAAACTCATCTAGGACCCTCTATTTTTTTATCCCCCTAACACATCTCAGGAGGACTCCGTCTATATTCTTATGAAACAAACCACTCGATAACAACACATATCTATAGGCTTGGAGCCTGAACCTTCTCCTCTGTGAAGCATTGAGGCCAGAAGGGTACCTTCCGGTATTGAAGTATTCCACTAGGTCCTCTATCCAATCCCTGCCATCTACAGACCGATTAGCAAGATCACTCTCCTGTGTTGGATCATCCCACTGGCATGCTATTACCTCAGATGCGATGCTCCTAGCGAGTTCTTGGCATAAGGCTCGATCGTGGACCAGTTTAGTGGGTCCGAACTTCTATGTCGAACTCTTGGATCTTGGAGATCCAACCTGTCCTTTTATTGCCAAGCTCACCTTGAATGATGAAGTTTTTGACGTCAAGGTGCACTACATACACTATCGTCTTGCTCTGGGAGATGAAATGGTGAAACTTCTTCAATGACCGCATCACCGCATGCACTTGCCTCTCAATGAAGTTGTACTTCTCATCATGTAGGTGGATGACTTGGCTCAGGAATGCTATCGTTTGTTCATCCTCGTCCTCGTTCTTTTGAGTAAGGACAACTGCGTAGCTCTCCGATTCATCGACGACGTAAAGGATAAAGTCCTTGGAGTAGTTGGGGTTCACCAGAATAGGGGCTTGAGCGATTCTCTCTTTGATCTCTCTGAATGCTCACTTCCTTTCCTCGATCCACTGAAACTCAACATCCTTCTTTAGGAGCTCGGTCATTGGATTTACCACCTGAGCAAAATCAGAGATGAACTTCCTAACAAAATTGATTTGTCCGAAGAAGGATTGGAGGCCCTTCTTGTTTTCTGGTAGAGGTAGCTTGAGGAGGGCTTCAGCCCTAGAAGGATCGACAACTAGTCCCTTCTCCGAGATTACATGGCCCAGGAGTTTGCCTTCTTTTACTACAAAAATGGACTTTTTCGGGTTTATGGAGATTTTGAACTCTCGACACTTCTCAAATACCTGACGCAAATGTAGACCATGTTCTTCCCTCTTGTGGGAGAAAATAGTCATGTCATCTAGATAAATCACAATGATGCGATTGAGTAACTCACCAAAGGCTAAGTCCATCACTCTTTGGAAGGTCACCCCGATATTTGAGAGGTCAAACGACATGCGCTAGTAGGCAAAAGTGCCCCACTTGGTGGTGAAGGCGGTCTTGTACTAATCCTCATCCTTTACCCATATTTGATTGTACCTGAAGAAGCCATCCAATAGAGAAAACCTTTGTGCTCCCACCACTACGTGAAGAATTTGATCGATTTGGAGCAGCGGGTAGTGGTCCTTCAAAGATGCTTGGTTGAGGTTTTGAAATTCAACACACAAGCGGATGTCCCCATTATTTTTTTGGACTAGGACCAGGTTTGCCACCCAAGAAGAGTGCTTAATAGGATAGATAATTTTTACCTCCAACATCTTTAGGAGCTTGGCCTTCATCAACACTTCTATCTTTGGGTTGATCGACCTTTGCTTCTACCTGAAAGGTTTGACCCCTTCTTGCAACTCGATCGTGTGCTGGAAGATACTCTTATCGTATCCCTTCAGGTCTTGATAGCTCCAAGTGACTATATCTAGGTATTATTTGCATAGGGTCTTGATTTGCTCAATCTTCAACAGTGTGCAATCGGTTCCCACCTTGATTACTTTCCCTATCTCTAACTCCAGTTTCCTATACTCTCTCATGTCCACTTTGATCTTGTGCACAAGTGATCTGTCATCTTGATCAAACAAAATTTCAAGGGTGATTAAGCCCTTCGGGACGTGGTTATTCTTCAATTGAATCAACCCCTCATACTCTTCTTCATTGAGGGTCTTGTCTTCAATAGTGTTGGCTTCGTTAATCAAAATATTTGACGATCTGCTCGTCGTTGTCAAACACTTGCCAATGAATATTTTTGTCCGGTACCAAAGGCTTGTAGATCACCCTCACTATCTTTAGCTTTTGCATCATGTTTTTGATGGGGGAGTATCTGGCTCCAATAGACGCTAGGACGTTAGTGTGCTTATTCCATTCTTGCAAAATAGACTGGATATTTAGGGCCGAGAAAGACTCGAGCAGGTCCCATACCTTGTTACGGTATGCTTTCATGTAGTGTTGCTTTGCAACACACTTATTGGTTACTTGGTTGCAGATCAACTTCGAGTCTTCGAAGATCTGCAACTGCTTAATTCCAAGTTTTTCTGCCTTTTATAACCCCAAACATAGGGCTTCATACTTAGCAACATTATTCGTACAACTCCATGCGAGTCTGTATGAGTAGGTTTTCTAGTTTTTCGAAGGAGAGACAAGGACAACTCCTACCCCGACGTCATTCTTACATCGGACATCATCAAAGAAGAGCTTCCATAGTTGATCGATAATGGGGTCTTCATCACTCGGTACCTTAGCCTTTTCAGGCTTGGTGATCGAGTAGCACCCTATCTCAAATTCGATCATGGCATTAAAATCGCACATAGAAAATTCATCTTCTATGCGGAGCTCATCCAAAGCTTCTTCCATCAGCTCTACTCCCTCCTTCTTCCTTTACTTCCTCAATCATATTTATTGAGTCCAATTGTTTCTTCGCATCCTGGATCCTTTCAATGTGAAAGGTAGAGGGATTTTCATTAAAAAATTTAATCCTCCTTCCTCTAAAGGGGATTTCTAGATGTGAATAGTCCAGAGACAAATAGCCTCCTAGTTTGGTGGTGAATTCCCTTGATAGGCACATACTAAAATAGGGCTCTAAATCCACCACCACAACTTCTTGTATCATGATTATTTGTGGTATTTTATGCAATGCTATCGAGATATCCTTGATCACCCCTACTGTCTTGACTGGAGTTTCCTCTAGTTGAAGCACTCCAGGACTACTCGTGTACTCCATACCCATAATCTCGTAAACAACCTTAGGCATCACAATAGTAGCAGCACCAGAATCGATCATGCAGTTATGCACAACCCACCCCTCCATCCTGAGGGACAAGTAGAATGGCGGTGGCCTGTTCTTTTTGGTGGTTGAGGTAGTCAACGTCTGCATCAAGATAGTCTGAGTCGAATTTCCCTTACCTTTAGCAAATTTTAGCGATTCTTACAATAGATCGACTTGGTCGAGTAGTTGAAGCGCATCGAAGAGGCTTACCTTAGCTAGAGTCTTCTATAGCTCTTTGACAATTTGGTACGCTCCTATACCAAAATCACCTCCCTCTTTCATAGTCCCGTATCTAGTTTAATACTACTACATCGTTTCTACCCTCTAATGCTTGCTCAGCGAGGGATATCTATTTTTCTCTCGCCTAATCCCTAACCTTAGTTTGGGGTTGAGAGGGCAAAGCTTGTGGTTGAGGAATCCTCTCTTTTGCTCTCGAAGGCAAGAAATACTTTAATAATATGGAATCCCCCAGTTCTGACACCTAGATAGGCTCTCTTTCTGTCGGTAGTACCTTCTTACTTAGAAACTTGGAACTGCTAGGCTCCTTCAACGGTTCCATTTGAACCAAATCAACTTTTATGGGTTTCTTACCCATCCTCATAAGGATGGAGACCTTATTGATAAGGGAAATCATAAAGTTATGGTCCACTTCCTTGATCATATTTACCTGTCCACCAGGAACGTTGTCCGTAAGAGTCTAAACGTAGTTCTGGATTTTTGGTTTTGACTTAGCTCCACCTCAGTTTATAGCTTTCGCTCCCTAGGGTACCTAAACGTGGATTTACCCATATACAAAAGTGAAACTCCCTATTTCCAGATGATAGGTGCTTGCATTATGCTAAATTATTATGCCAGGCAATGCTAAAAATAGTGAAATGAACTCCCTCAACTCAAAGGCAGAGTGAAAATACCTTAGCTAGCTCTAGGCGCCTGAAACTGCTATTTTCCTTTTTTCCCTGGTGCACTAAAAATACACAAACTAAACTAGAAAAACTTTTATCCAAACTCCTTTGCACCATTTCTCTATGAGCTTGATCCTCACCATAGCAAAGAGTCTGGCCAAAAATGCACTACTGATAGGGCGAAAGGAAGATAAGAGACTTATATTTTGAGAGAAAATATGTATACTAGTCGGGGTTCACAAGAATAGGGGCTTGAGCGATTCTCTCTTTGATCTCTCAAAATGCTCGTTTCCTTTCGTAAGTCCATTAAAACTCAATATCCTTCTTTAGGAGCTCGGTCATTGGATTTACCACCTGAGCAAAATGAGAGATGAACTTCTCCACAAAATTGATCTGCCTAAAGAAGGATTGGAGGCCCTTCTTGTTTGTTGGTAGAGGTATCTTGAGGAGGGCTTCAGCCCTAGAAGGATCGACAACTAGTCCCTTCTTCGAGATTACATGGCCCAGGAGTATGCCTTCTTTTACTATAAAAATGGACTTTTTCGATTTATGGAGATTTTGAACTCTCGACACTTCTCAAATACATGATGCAAATGGAGACCATGTTATTCCATTTTGTGGGAGAAAATAGGTATGTCATCTAAATAGATTACAATGATGCAATTAAGTAACTCACCAAAGGCTAAGTCCATCACTCTTTGGAAGGTCACCCCGGTATTTGAGAGGTCAAACGACATGCATTGGTAGGCAAAAGTGCCCCACTTGGAGGTGGAGGCGGTATTGTACTAATCCTCATCCTTTACCTATATTTGATTATACCTTAAGAAGCCATCCAACAAAGAAAACCTTTGTGCTACCACCACTACGTGAATAATTTGATCGATTTGGAGCAGCAGGTAGTGGTCCTTCAGAGATGCTTGGTTTAGATTTCGAAAATCAACACACAAGCAGATGTCCCCATTATTTTTTTGGATTGGGACCAGGTTTGCCATCCAAGAAGAGTGCTTGATAGGATAGATAATTTTCACCTCCAACATCTTTAGGATCTTGCCCTTCATCAACACTTCTATCTTTGGGTTGACCGACCTTTGCTTATGCCTGAAAGGTTTAACCCCTTCATGTAGCTTGATTGTGTGTTGGAAGACACTCTTATCGTATTCCTTTAGGTCTTAATAACTCCAAGTGACTATATCAGAGTATTATTTGCATAGGTACCTGATTTCATCAATCTTTGACAGCATGCAATCGGTTCCCGCCTTCATTACATTCCTGAGCTCTAACTCTAGTTCCCTGTACTCTCTTATGTCCACTTTGATCTTATGCACAAGTGATATGTCATCTTGATTATTCAAACTTTCAAGGGTGATTAAGCCCTTCGAGACATGTTTATTATTCAATTGAATCAACCCCTCATACTCTTATTCATTGAGGATCCTGTCTTCAATAGTGTTGGCTTTGTTAATAAAAAAATTGATGATCTGTTAGTCGTTGTCAAACACTTGCCAATGAATATTTTTTTCTGGTACCATAGACCTGTAGATCACCCTCACTGTCTTTGGCTTTTGCATCATGTTTTTGATGGGGAAGTAGCTGGCTCCAATAGACGCCAGGACGTCAACGTGCTTATTCCGTTATTGCAAAATAGACCGTATATTTAGGACCAAGAAAGACTTGAGCAGGTCCCATACCTTGTCACGCTACGCTTTTAGGAGTGTTTCTTTGCAACACACTTATCAGTTACTTGGTTGTAGATCAACTTCGAGTCTTCAAATATCTACAGCTACTTAATTCCAAGTTTTTCTATCTTTCATAACCTCAAACATAGGGCTTCATACTCAGTAACGTTATTCATACAACTCCATGCGACTCTGTATGAGTAAGTTTTCTAGTTTTTTGAAGGAGAGACAAGAACAACTCCTGCCCCAATGCCATTCTTACATCGGGCACCATCAAATAAGGGCTTCCACAGTTGATCGGTAATGGGGTCTTCATAACTCGGTACCTTAGCCTTTTTGGGCTTGGTGATCGAGTAGCACCCTATCTTGGATTCAATCATGGCATTAAAATCGTGCATAGAAAATTCATTATCTATGCCGATCTCATCCAGAGCTTCTTCCATTAGCTCTATTCCTCCTTCTTCCTTTAATTACTTAATCATATTGATTGATTCCAATTGTTTCTCTGCATCCTAGATCCTTTAAATGTTTAAGGTAGAGGGCTTTTCATTAAAAAATTTAATCCTCTTTCCTCTGAAGGGGATTTCTAGATGCGAATAGTTAAGAGACAAATAACCTCCTAGTTTGGCGATGAATTTCCTTGATAGACACATACTAAAATAGGGCTCTAAATCCACCACCACAACTTCCTATATCATGATGATCTGCAACCTTTTTTTCAATACGATCAGGATATCCTCGATCACCCCTACTATCTTGATCAAATTTTCATCCAGTTGAAGCACTCCAGGACTACTCGTGTACTCCATGCCCATAATCTCACAAACAAGCTTGGGCATCACAATAGTAGCAACACCAGAATCGATCATGCAATTATGCACAACCCACCCCTCCATCATGAGGGACAAGTATAATGGTGACAACATGTTCTTTTCGGTGGCTGAGGTAGTCAGTGTCTATTTCAAGATAGTCTGAGTTAGCTTTCCCTTGTCTTTAGCAGATTTCAATGATTTCTATAATAGATTCACTTGGTCGGGTAGTTGAAGTGCATCAAAGAGGCTTACCTTAGCTAGATTCTTCTTTAGCTCTTTGAAGATTTTGCAAACTCCTGTACTAGACTCACCTCCCTCCTTCGTAGTCTTGTATCTAGTTTGATACTACCACATCACTTCTACCCTCTAACGCTTGGTCAACGAGGGATATTTGAGTTTTTCTCTCGCCTGATCTGTCACCTCAGTTTGGGGTTGAGAGGGCAAAGTCTATGGTTAAGGAATCCTCCCTTTGACTCTCAGAGGCAAGAAATCCTTTAATAAGATGGAATCCCCCAATTCTGACACTTAGACGAGATCTCTTTCTGGCAACACTACCTTCTTGTTTAACAACTTAGAACTGGCAGGCACCTTCAATGATTCCACTTGAACCAGATCAACTTTGATGGGTTTCTTACCCGTCCTCATAAGGACGGAGACCTGATTGATAGGGGAAATCATAAAGTTGCAGTCCACTTCCCTGATCATATTTATCTGTCCACCAAGAACGTTGTCCATAAGGGTCTGAACATAGTTCTGGATTTTTGATTTTGACATAGTTCCACTTCAGTTTATAGCTTTCACTCCCTAGGGTACCAAAACGTGGATTCGTCATTATGCAAGAGCAAAACTCCCTCTTTCCAGATGATAGGAACTTGCATTCTACTGAACTGTTCTGCCAGGCGATATTAAAAATGGCAAAATGAACTCCCTCAGTCAAAGGCAAAGAAAAAATACCTTAGGTGGCTTTGGACGCCTGAAACTGCTATTCTCCTTTTTTCACTAGTGCACTAAAAAACACACGAACTAAACTAGAAAAACTTTTATCCAAACTCCTCCGCACCATTTCTTTGCCAGCTTGATCCTCACCATAGAGAGGAGTCTGGCCAAAACTACACTACTGATAGCACGAAAGGAAGCGAAGATACTTATACTCTGAGATAAAATATGTATACAAGCAAACAAAGGAATAAAAATGTGTACACAGTTGAGAATTTTTTTCAAATACCCCTTACTGGTAGTACACTTTCAGATGAAGGCCATTGATCGATATTGGAAGAGTAAACCCGTTATATTGGAGAATAAAAGAATTCACCTGATTAACCCCTAAAATTTGAAATGAACCCTCCCATAATGCATCGAATTTGTCATGATTTCCTAGTTTAGATTTTTTCTCGTTCCATTTTAGCACCATGTCACCAATCTAGAAGGTCCGAACGGAGGTCCTCTTACCAAACCAATTATTTTTTGTCTCGGTGTGCTTCATTAAAGCTTCGTAGATCTTTTCTCTTTCTTATTCCAACTACAAAAATTGAGCTATCCTGACACTAATGGGATCAAACTTTTCATCCTCACCATCCAACGATCGGATCTATGGAATATGGGGACATTTTGATTGATTTCTTAATTGAAATGCGGTCAGCCCATAAGGCTAAGTCAAGGAGCAAATGCCAACTTCGCTTATTGCCTTCCAAGCTTCTCTTCAGGATCTTGAGTAACTTTTTGTTTGTGGACTCCACCAAACCATTGTCCTACAGGTAATAATTAGATGAAATTTTTAAGTAAATACCATACTTACTAATGAATGTGCAGATTTTTGCATCGGTGAAATGGGTGCCATTATCAGTCATTATTGCATCCGATATCCCGAAATGAGCTATCAGTCCTTCCAAAAAGTTGATGACTACATCTTGGTTAGATTTCTTGGTCGACACTGCTTTGACCCACTAGGTAAAATAATTTGTAGTCATCAGTATGTACTTATGCCCTATGGATGAATTAGGATCTATCACCCCAATGAAGTCTAAGCCCCACTGTTGAAATGGAGCTTCGACTTGAATGAGGTGCAAAGGTAAAGAAGCATTCATGCTTTGGCTGACGTACCTTTAGCACTTGTAACACTTTTGTCTAACCTTGAAGGTATCGACAAAAATAGTAGGCCAATAATAGCCTGCTTTTATGATTTTTAAGGCCATAGGCCTTCCTGTGAAATGTCCTCACATTCCAAAATGAAACTCGTCTAGGACCCCCTATTTTTTTTTCCCCTTGACACATCTTAGGAGGACTCTGTCTATACTCTTATGAAACAAACCACTCGATAACAACACATATCTACAGGATTGAAGCCTAAACCTTCTCCTCTACGAAGCATTGAGGCCAGAAAGGTACCTTCTAGTATTGAAGTATTCCACCAGGTCCTCTGTCCAATCCTTGCCATCTATAGATCAATTAGCAAGATTGCTCTCCTATGTTGGATCATCCCACTAGCAATCTATTACCTCAGATGCGATGCTCCTAGCGAGTTCTTGGCATAAAGCTCGATCATGTACTAGTTTAGTGGGCCAGACATCTATTTCAAAATCTTAGATCTTGGAGATCCAACCTGTCCTTTTATTGTCAAGCTAACCTTGAATGATGAAGTTTTTGACATCAAGGTGCACTACATACATTATCATCTTACTCTGGGAGATGAAATGGTAAAACTTCTTCAATGATCCCATCATCGCATGCACTTGCCTCTCAATAAATTTGTACTTCTCCTCGTGCGGGTGGATGACTTAGCTCAGGAATGCTATCGATCGTTCATCCCCATCCTATTTCTTCTGAGTAAGGACAACTACATAGGTCTCTAGTTCACCGAGGATGTAAAGGATAAAGTCCTTGGAGTAGTCGAGGTTCATAAGAATAGGGGCTTGAGCGATTCTCTCTTTGATATCTCTGAATGCCTGCTTCCTTTCCTCGGTCCACTAAAACTCAGCATCCTTCTTTAGGAGCTCAATCATTGGCTTTACCACCTGAGCGAAATCATAGATGAACTTCCCCACAAAATTGATCTACCTAAATAAGGATTGGAGGCCCTTCTTGTTTTCTATTAGAGGTAGCTTAAGGAGGACTTCAACCCTAGCAGGACCAAAAACTAGTTCCTTCTCTGATATTACATGACCCAAGAGTTTGCCCTCTTTTACTACAAAAATGGAATTATTTGGGTTTATGGAGATTTTGAACTCTTGGCACTTCTCAAATATGTGATGCAAATGTAGACCATGTTATTCCCTTTTGTGGGAGAAAATAGTCATGGCATCTAAATAGATTACAATGATGTGATTAAGTAACTCACCAAAGGCTAAGTCCATCGCTCTTTGGAAGATTACCCCGACATTTGAGAGGTCGAACAACATGCATTGGTAGGCAAAAGTTCCCCACTTGGTGGTGAAGGCGGTCTTGTACTGATCCTCATCCTTTACCCATATTTGATTGTACCCATAGAATCCATCTAGTAGATAAAACATGTGTGCTCCCACCACTACGTGAATACTTTGATTGATTTGGGGTAGCGGGTAGTGGTCCTTCAAAGATGCTTGGTTTAGGTTTTGAAAATCAACGCACAAGTGCTTGTCCCCATTATTTTTTTCAGATTGGGACTAGGTTTACCACCCAAGAAGAGTGCTTGATAGGATACATAATTTTTGCTTCCAGCATCTTTAGGAGCTCGACCTTCATCAACACTTCTATCTTTGGGTTGACCGAACTTTGCTTCTCCCTGAAATGTTTAACCCCTTTCTACAGCTCGATTGTGTGTTGGAAGATACTCTTATCGTATCCCTTCATGTCTCAATAGATCCAAGTGACTATATCTGGGTATTCTTTGCACATGATCCTGATTTGCTCAATATTTGATGGCGTGCAATCGGTTCCCATCTTGATTACTTTCCTGGGCTCTATCTCCAGTTCCCTGTACTCTCTTACATCCACTTTTATCTTGTGCACAAGTGATCTATAATCTTGATCAAACAAACTTAAGCCACTCTTTTGGAATGTGAAATTTCCTCCTCACATTTCAAAATGAAACTCGTCTAGGACCCCCTATTTTTTTGTCCCCCTAACACATCTTAAGAGGACTCTATCTATACTCTTATGAAACAAACCACTCGATAACAACACATATCTACAAGCTTGAAGCCTAAACCTTCTCCTCTACGAAGCATTCAGGCCAGAAAGGTACCTTCTAGTATTGAAGTATTCCACCAGGTCCTCTGTCCAATCCCTACCATCTACAGATCGATTAGCAAGATCGCTCTCCTATGTTGGATCATCCCACTAGCATTTTATTACCTCGAACGTGATGCTCCTAGCGAGTTCTTGGCATAAAGCTCGATCACGGACTAGTTTAGTGGTTCAAACATCTATGTCAAACTCTTGGATCTTGGAGATCCAACTTGTCCTTTTATTGTCAAGCTCACCTTGAATGATGAAGTTTTTGATGTCAAGGTGCACTACATACATTATCATCTTGCTATGGAAGATGAAATGGTGAAACTTATTCAATGACCGCATCATCGCATCCACTTGCCTCTCAATAAAGTTGTACTTCTCATCATGTAGGTGGATGACTTCGTTCAGGAATGTTATCATTCGTTCATCCTTGTCCCCTTTCTTCTGAGTAAGGACAACTACATAGCTCTCCAGCTTATCGACAGTGAAAAGAATAAAGTCCTTGGAGCAGTTGGGGTTCACAAGAATAGGGGATTGAGCAATTCTCTATTTGATCTATTTGAATTCTCGCTTCCTTTCCTCGGTCCACTGAAACTCAACATCCTTCTTTAGGAGCTCGGTCATTGGCTTTACCACCTGAGCAAAATTAGAGATGAACTTTCCAACAAAATTGATCTGCCTGAAGAAGGATTTGAGGCCCTTCTTGTTTGCTGGTATAGGTAGCTTGAGGATGGCTTCAGCCCTAGAAGGATCGACAGCTAGTCCCTTCTTCGAGATTACATGGCCCAGGAGTATGCCTTCTTTTACTACAAAAATGGACTTTTTCGATTTATGGAGATTTTGAACTCTCGACACTTCTCAAATACGTGACGCAAATGGAGACCATGTTATTCCCTTTTGTGGGAGAAAATAGTCATGTCATCTAAATAGATTACAATGATGCAATTAAGTAACTCACCAAAGGCTAAGTCCATCACTCTTTGGAAGGTCACCCCGACATTTTAGAGGTCAAAAAACATGCATTGGTAGGCAAAAGTGCCCCACTTGGTGGTGAAGGTGGTCTTGTACTAATCCTCATCCTTTACCTATATTTTATTGTACCTTAAGAAGCCATCCAATAGAGAAAAACTTTGTGCTCCCACCACTACGTGAAGAATTTGATCAATTTGGAGCAGCGGGTAGTGGTCCTTCAGAGATGCTTGGTTTAGATTTTGAAATTCAACGCACAAGCGGCTATCCCCATTCTTTTTTTGGACTGGGACCAGGTTTGCTACCCAAGAAGAGTGCTTGATAGGATAGATAATTTTTACCTCCAGCATAATTAGGAGCTTGCCCTTCATCAACATTGCTATCTTTGGATTGACCGACCTTTGCTTCTACCTGAAAGGTTTAACCCCTTCCTGCAACTTGATTGTGTGATGGAAGATACTATTATTGTATCCCTTAAGGACTCAATATATCCAAGCGACTATATCTAGGTATTATTTGCATAGGGTCTTGATTTGCTCAATATTCAACTGTGTGCAATTGGTTCCCACCTTGATTACTTTCTCGAGCTCTAACTCCAGTTTCCTATACTCTCTTATGTCCACTTTGATCTTGTGCACAAGTGATTTGTCATCTTGATCAAACAAACTTTCAAGGGTGATTAAGCCCTTCAGGACGTGGTTATTCTTTAACTGAATCAACCCCTCATACTCTTCTTCATTGAGGATCTTGTCTTCAATAGTGTTGGCTTCGTTAATAAAAAATTTGACGATCTGCTCGTCGTTGTCAAACCCTTGCCAATGAATATTTTTATCCGGTACCAAAGGCTTGTAGATCACCCTCACTATCTTTAGCTTTTGCATCATGTTTTCGACGGGGAAGTATTTGGCTCCAATAGACACTAGGACGTTAGCATATTTATTCCATTCTTACGAAATAGACTGGATATAAAAGGTCGAGAAAGACTCGAGTAGGTCCCATACCTTGTTACTCTATGCTTTCATGTAGTGTTGCTTTGCAACACACTTATTAGTTACTTGGTTGCAGATCAACTTCGAGTCTTCGAAGATCTGTAACTACTTAATTCCAAGTTTTTTTGCTTTTTATATCCCAAACATAGGTCTTCATACTCAACAACGTTATTCATACAACTTCATGTGAGTCTGTATGAGTAGGTTTTCTAGTTTTTCAAAGGAAAGACAAGGACAACTCCTACCCCAATGTCATTCTTACATCGGGCACCGTCAAAGAAGAGCTTTCATAGTTTATCGGTAATGGGGTCTTCATCACTCGGTACCTTAGCCTTTTCAGGCTTGGTAATCGAGTAGCACCCTATCTCAGATTCAATCATGGCATTAAAATCGTGCATAGAAAATTTGTCTTCTATGCGAAGCTCATCCAGAGCTTCTTCCATCAGCTCTATTCCTTTACTTCCTCAATCATATTGATTGATTCCAGTTGTTTCTCAGCATCCTAGATACTTTCAATGTGAAAGATAGAGGGCTTTTCATTAAAAAATTTAATCCTCCTTCCTCTGATGGGGATTTCTAGATGTGAATAGTTCAGAGACAAATAGCCTCATAGTTTGGCGGTGAATTTCATTGATAGGCACATACTAAAATAGGGCTCTAAATCCACCACCACAACTTCCTGTATCATGGTGATTTGTGGTATTTTGTGCAATGCTATCGAGATATCATTTATCACCCCTACTATCTTGACTGGAGTTTCATCTAGTTGAAGCACTCCAGGACTACTCGTGTACTCCATGCCCATAATATCGCAAATAGCCTTAGGCATCACAATAGTAGCAGCACCAGAATCGATCATGCAGTTATGCACAACCCACCCCTCCATCCTGATGGACAAGTAGAATGGTGGTGGTATGTTCTTTTCGGTGGTTGAGGTAGTCAGCGTCTGCATCAAGATAGTTTGAATCGTCTTTCCCTTACCTTTAGCAAATTTTAGTGATTCTTACAATAGATCGACTTGGTCGAGTAGTTGAAGCGCATCAAAGAGGCTTACCTTAGCTAGAGTCTTCTTTAGCTCTTTGACAATTTGGTACACTCTTGTACTAGAATTACCTCTCTCTTTCATAGTCTTGTATCTGGTTCAATACTACATCATTTCTACCCTCTAACGCGTCAGTGAGGGATATCTAAGTTTTTCTCTTGCCTGATCCCTAACCTTAGTTTGGGGTTGAGAGGGCAAAGCTTGTGGTTGATGAATCCTCTATTTTGCTCTCGAAGGCAAGAAATACTTTAATAATATGGAATCCCCAAGTTCTGACACCTAGATAGGCTTTCTTTCTGTTGGTAGTGCTTTCTTGCTTAGAAACTTGGAACTACTAGGCACCTTCAACGGTTCCATTTGAACTAGATCAACTTTTATGGGTTTCTTACCCATACTCATAAGGATGGAGATCTTCTTTATAGGGGAAATCATAAAGTTACGGTCCACTTCCTTGATCATATTTACCTGTCCACCAGGAACATTATTCGTAAGGGTCTAAACGTAGTTTTGGCTTTTTTGTTTTGAATTAGCTACACCTCAGTTTATAGCTTTCGCTCCCTAGGGTACCGAAATGTGGATTTGTCCCTATACAAAAGTGAAACTCCCTCTTGCCAGATGATAGGTGCTTGCATTCTGCTAAATTATTATGCTAGGCAATGCTAAAAATAGTGAAACGAACTCCCTCAACTCAAAGGCAGAGTGAAAATACCTTAGCTAGCTTTGGGCGCCTGAAACTGCTATTTTCCTTTTTTCCCTGGTGCACTAAAAATACACGAACTAAACTAGAAAAACTTTTATCCAAACTCCTTTGCACCATTTCTCTACGAGCTTGATCCTCACCATAGCAAGGATTCTGGCCAAAAATGCACCACTGATAGAGCGAAAGGAAGCAAAGAGACTTATATTCTGAGAGAAAATATGTATACAAGCAAACAAAGGAATAAAAATATGTACATAGTTGAGAAATTTTTTCAAGTACCCCTTACTGGTAGTACGCCTTCAGATGAAGGCCATTGATCGATATTGGAAGAGTAAACCCATTTAAATCTTGGAGAATAAAAGAGTTCACCTGATTAACCCTCAAAATTTGAAATGGACCCTCCTAGAATGCATCGAATTTGTTATGATTTATTGGTTTAAATTTTTTCTCGTTCCATTTTAGCACCAAGTCACCGATCTGGAAGGTTCAAACGAAGGTCTTCTTACCAAAAAAAAAATTTGTGGTCTCGGTGTGCTTCATGAAAGCTTCATAGGCCTTTTATCTTTCTTCTTCCAACTACAACAATTGAGCTATCCTGACACTTATGGGATCAAAATCTTCATCCTCACCATCAAATGATTGGATCTATGGAATATGGGGACATTTTGATTGATTTCTTAATTGAAATGTGGTCAGCCCATAAGGCTAAGTCCAGGATCAAATACCAGCTTCGCTTGTTCCTTCCAAGGTTCTCTTCAGGATCTTGAGTAAGTTTCTGTTTGGGGACTCTGCCAAACCATTGCCCTATAGGTAATAATTAGATGAAGTCTTTAAGTAAATACCATACTTACTCGTGAATGTGCAAATTTTGGCACTGGTGAAATGGGTGCCATTATCAGTCACTATTGCATCCAATATCCCGAAACGAGTTATCAGTACTTCCAAAAAGGTGATGACTACATCTTGGTTAGCTTGCTTGGTCGGCACTACTTCGGCCCACAGGGTAAAATAATCTATAATCATCAGTATGTACTTATGCCTTACGGATGAATTGGGATCTATCACCCCAATGAAGTCTAAGCCCCACTGCTGAAATGGAGCTTCGACTTGAATGGGGTGCAAAGGCAAAGAAGCATTCCTACTCCGACTGACGTACCTTTGGCACTTCTCACACTTTTGGCTAACCTTGAAGGTATCGATAAAAATAGTAGGCCAGTAATAGCCTACTTTTATGATTTTTAAGGCCATAGGCCTTCCTATAAAATATCCTCCTGACATTCCAAAATGAAACTTGTCTAGGACCCCCTATTTTTTTGTCCCCCTGACACATATTAGGAGGACTCCATATATACTCTTATGAAATAAACCACTCGATAAAAACACATATCTATAGGCTTGAAGCCTGAACCTTCTACTCTGTGAAGCATTGAGGCCTGAAGGGCACCTTCTAGTATTGAAGTATTCCACCAAGCCCTCTATCCAATACCTGCCATCTACAGAATGATTCGCAAGATCGCTCTCCTGTGTTGGATCATCCCACTGGCATGTTATTACCTCGAATGCGGTGCTCCTAGCGAGTTCTTGGCATAAATATTGGAAGCAGACCAATGTAGTGGATCGGAATTCTATGTCGAACTCTTGGATCTTGGAGACCCAACTTGTCCTTTTATTGCCAATCTCTCCTTGAATGATGAAGTTTTTGACATCAAGGTGCACTCCATACATTACATTCTTGCTCTAAGAGATGAAATGGCAAAACTTCTTCAATGACCGCATCACCACATGCACTTGCCTCTCAATAAAGTTATACTTATCCCTATGCAGATGGATGACTTAGCTCAGGAATGTTATCGTTCATTCATCCTCATCCTCTTTCTTTTGAGTAAGGACAACTACATAGCTCTCCAGTTTGACGACGGTGTAAAGGATAAAGTCCTTGGAGTAGTCGGGGTTCACAAGAATAGGGGCTTGAGCGATTCTCTCTTTGATCTCTTGGAATGCTTGTTTCCTTTCCTCAGTCCACTAAAACTCAACATCCTTCTTTAGGATCTCAGTCATTGGATTTACCACCTGAGCGAAATCAGAGCTGAACTTCTCCAAAAAATTGATCTGCCTGAAGAAGGATTGGAGGCCCTTCTTGTTTGTTGGTAGAGGTAGCTTAAGGAGGGCTTCAGCCCTAGAAGGATCGATAGCTAGTCCCTTCTTCGAGATTACATGGCCCAAGAGTATGCCTTATTTTACTATAAAAATGGACTTTTTTGGTTTATGGAGATTTTGAACTCTCGACACTTCTCAAATACGTGATGCAAATGGAGACCATGTTATTCCCTTTTGTGGGAGAAAATAGGTATGTCATCTAAATAGATTACAATGATGCAATTAAGTAACTCACCAAAGGCTAAGTTCATCACTCTTTGGAAGGTCACCCCGGTATTTGAGAGGTCAAACGACATGCATTGGTAGGCAAAAGTGCCCCACTTGGAGGTGGAGGCGGTCTTGTACTAATCCTCATCCTTTATCTATATTTGATTGTACCTTAAGAAGCCATCCAACAAAGAAAAACTTTGTGCTACCACCACTACGTGAATAATTTGATCGATTTGGAGCAGCAGGTAGTGGTCCTTCAGAGATGCTTGGTTTAGATTTCGAAAATCAACACACAAGCATATGTCCCCATTATTTTTTTAGATTGGGACCAGGTTTGCCACCCAAGAAGAGTGCTTGATAGGATAGATAATTCTCACCTCCAACATCTTTAGGATCTTGCCCTTCATCAACACTTCTATATTTGGGTTGACTGGCCTTTGTTTATGCCTAAAAGGTTTAACCCCTTCATGCAACTCGATTGTGTGTTGGAAGACACTCTTATCGTATTCCTTTAGGTCTAAATAACTCCAAGTGACTATATCAGAGTATTATTTGCACAGGGTCCTGATTTGCTCAATATTTGACAGCATGCAATCGGTTCCCACCTTCATTACATTCCTGAGCTCTAACTCTAGTTCCCTGTACGCTCTTATGTCCACTTTGATCTTATGCACAAGTGATCTATCATCTTGATCATTCAAACTTTCAAGGGTGATTAAGCCCTTTGGTATATGGTTATTCTTCAACTGAATCAAACCCTCATACTCTTATTCATTGAGGGTCCTGTCTTCAATAGTGTTGGCTTCGTTAATCAAAAAATTGATGATATGTTCGTCGTTGTCAAACACTTGCCAATGAATATTTTTGTCTAGTACCAAAGACCTGTAGATCACCCTCACTGTCTTCGGCTTTTGCATCATGTTTTTTATGGGGGGTATCTTGCTCCAATAGACGCTAGGACGTCAGTGTGCTTATTTTGTTCTTGCAAAATAGACCAGATATTTAGGACCAAGAAAGACTCGAGCAGGTCCCATACCTTGTCACTCATACAACTCCATGCGACTTTGTATGAGTAGGTTTTTTGGTTTTTTGAAGGAGATACAAGGACAACTCCTGCCCCAATGCCATTCTTATATCGGGCATCGTCAAATAAGGGCTTCTATAGTTGATCGGTAATGGGGTCTTCATAACTTGGTACCTTAGCCTTTTTGGGCTTGGTGATCGAGTAGCAACCTATCTTGGATTCAATCATGGCATTAAAATCATGCATAGAAAATTCATTATCTATGCAGAGCTCATCCAGAGCTTCTTCCATTAGATCTATTCCTCCTTCCTTTCCTTAATCATATTGATTGAGTATAATTGTTTCTTCGCATCCTAGATCCTTTAAATTTGTAAGGTAGAGGGCTTTTCATTAAAAAATTTAATCCTCCTTCCTCTGAAGGGGATTTCCAGATGCGAATAGTTTAGAGACAAATAGCCTCCTAGTTTGGCGATGAATTTCCTTGATAGGCACATACGAAAATAGGGATCTAAATCCACCACCACAACTTCCTATATCATGATGATTTGTAGCATTTTATGCAATACGATCAAAATATCCTCGATCACCCCTACTGTCTTGATCAAATTTTCATCCAATTGAAGCACTCCAGGACTACTCATGTACTTCATGCCCATAATCTCACAAACAACCTTGGGCATCACAATAGTAGCAACACCATAATTGATCATGCAGTTATGCACAACCCACCCCTCCATCCTAAGGGACAAGTAGAATGGCGACAACATGTTCTTTTCGGTGGCTGAGGTAGTCAATGTCTGCGTCAAGACAGTCTGAGTTAGCTTTCCCTTGTCTTTAGCAGATTTCAAGAATTCCTACAATAGATTGACTTGGTCAGGTATTTGAAGCGCATCGAAGAGGCTTACCTTAGCTGGAGTCTTCTTTAGCTCTTTGAATATTTTGTAAACTCTTGTACCAGACTCACCTCCCTCCTTCGTAGTCTCGTATCTGGTTTGATACTGCTACATCACTTCTACCCTCTAACGCTTGGTCAGTGAGTGATATCTGAGTTTTTCTCTCGCCTGATCCCTCACCTCAATTTGGGATTGAGAGGGAAAAGTCTATGGTTGAGGAATCCTCCCTTTTGCTCTCAGAGGCAAGAAATCCTTTAATAAGATGGAATCCCCCAATTTTGACACCTAGACGGGCTCTCTTTCTGGCAACACTACCTTCTTGTTTAACAACTTAGAACTAGCAGGCACCTTCAAGGGTTCCATTTGAACCAGATTAACTTTGATGGGTTTCTTACCCATCCTCATAAGGAAGGAGACTTGCTTGACAGGGGAAATCGTAAAGTTGCGATCCACTTCCCTGATCATATTTATCTTTCCACCAAGAACGTTGTCCATGAGGGTCTGAACATAGTTCTGGATTTTTGGTTTTGACTTAGTTCCACCTCAGTTTATAGCTTTCGCTCCCTAGGGTATCAAAACATGGATTCGTCGTTATGCAAGAGCAAAACTCCCTCATTACAGATGATAGGAGCTTGCATTCTACTGAACTATTCTGCCAGGCGACATTAAAAATGGCAAAATGAACTCCCTCAGCTCAAAGGCAAAGAAAAAATACCTTAGGTGGCTTTGGACGCCTGAAACTGCTATTTTCATTTTTTCACTAGTGCACTAAAAAATACACGAACCAAACTAGAAAAACTTTTATCCAAACTCCTCCACACCATTTCTTTGCCAGCTTGATCCTCACCATAGAGAGGAGTCTGGCCAAAACTGCACTACTGATAGCACGAAAGGAAGCGAAGATACTTATACTCCGAGATAAAATATGTATACAAGAAAACAAAGGAATAAAAATATGTACACAATTGAGAATTTTTTTCAAATACCCCTTACTGGTAGTACACTTTCAGATGAAGGTCATTGATCGATATTGGAAGAGTAAACTCATTTAAATATTGGAGAATAAAAGAGTTCACCTGATTAACTGCTAAAATTTGAAATGAACCCTCCCATAATGGATCGAATTTGTCATGATTTCCTAGTTTATATTTTTTCTCATTCCATTTTAGCACCAAGTCACCAATCTAGAAGGTCCGAACGAAGGTCCTCTTACCAAACCAATTTTTTGTGGTCTCGGTGTGCTTCATGAAAGCTTCGTATATCTTTTCTCTTTCTTCTTCCAACTACAACAATTGAGCTATCCTGACACTAATGGGATCAAACTTTTCATCCTTACCATCCAACGATCGGATCTATGGAATATGGGGACATTTTGATTGATTTCTGAATTGAAATTTGGTCAGCCCATAAGGCTAAGTCAAGGAGCAAATGCCAACTTCGCTTGTTGCCTTCCAAGCTTCTCTTCAGGATCTTGAGTAAGTTTTTTTTTGTGGACTTTACCAAACCATTGTCCTAAAGGTAATAATTAGACGAAGTTTTTAAGTAAATACCATACTTACTCATGAATGTGCAGATTTTGGCACCGATGAAATGGGTGCCATTATCAGTCATTATTGCATCTGGTATCCTGAAACGAGCTATGAGTCCTTCCAAAAAGGTGATGACTACATCTTGGTTAGCTTGCTTGGTCGACACTGCTTTGACCCACTAGGTAAAATAATTTGTAGTCATCAGTATGTACTTATACCCTATGGATGAATTGGGATCTATCACCCCAATGAAGTCTAAGCCCCACTGCTAAAATGGAGCTTCGACTTGAATGAGGTGCAAAGGTAAAGAAGCATTCATGCTTCGACCGACGTACCTTTAGCACTTGTAACACTTTTGGCTAACCTTGAAGGTATCGACAAAAATAGTAGGCCAATAATAGCCTGCTTTTATGATTTTTAAGGCCATAGGCCTTCCTGTGAAATGTCCTCCTCACATTCCAAAATGAAACTCGTCTAGGACCCCCTATTTTTTTTTCCCCTTGACACATCTTAGGACTCTGTCTATACTCTTATGAAACAAACCACTCGATAACAACACATATCTACAGGCTTGAAGCCTAAACCTTCTCCTCTGTGAAGCATTGAGGCCAAAAAGGTACCTTCTAGTATTGAAGTATTCCACCAGGTCCTCTGTCCAATCCCTGCCATCTATAGACCGATTAGAAAGATTGCTCTCCTATGTTGGATCATCCTACTAGCAAGCTATTACCTAGGATGCGATGCTCCTAGCAAGTTCTTGGCATAAAGCTCGATCACCGACCGGTTTAGTGGGCCAGACATCTATTTCAAACTCTTGGATCTTGGAGATCCAACCTGTACTTTTATTGTTAAGCTCACCTTGAATGATGAAGTTTTTGACGTCAAGGTGCACTACATACATTATCATCTTGCTCTGGGAGATAAAATGGTGAAACTTCTTTAATGTCCACATCATCACATGCACTTGCATCTCAATAAAGTTGTACTTCTCCTCGTTCGGTTGGATGACTTGGCTCAGGAATGCTATCGATCGTTCGTCCCCATCCTATTTCTTCTGAGTAAGGACAACTACATAGCTCTCTAGTTCATCAAAGTTGTAAAGGATAAAGTCCTTGGAGTAGTTAGGGTTCACAAGAATAGGGGCTTGAGTGATTCTCTCTTTGATATCTCTGAATGCCTGCTTCCTTTCCTCGGTCCACTAAAACTCAACATCCTTCTTTAGGATCTCAATCATTGGCTTTACCACCTGAGCGAAATAATAGATGAACTTCCCACAAAATTGATCTACCTAAATAAGGATTGGAGGCCCTTATTGTTTGCTAGTAGAGGTAGCTTAAGGAGGACTTCAACCCTAGCAATACCAACAACTAGTTCCTTCTCTGAGATTACATGACTAGGAGTTTGCCTTCTTTTACTACAAAAAATGGACTTTTTTGGGTTTATGGATATTTTGAACTCTCGGCACTTCTCAAATATGTGACGCAAATGTAGACCATGTTATTCCCTTTTGTGAGAGAAAACAGTCATGTCATCTAAATAGATTACAATTATGTGATTAAGTAACTCACCAAAGGCTAAGTCCATCGCTCTTTGGAAGATTACCCCGACATTTGAGAGGTCGAACAACATGCATTGGTAGGCAAAAGTTCCCCACTTGGTGGTGAAGGCGGTCTTGTACTGATCCTCATCATTTACCCATATTTTATTGTACCCAGAGAAGCCATCCAGTAGAGAAAACCTTTGTGCTTCCACCACTACATGAATAATTTAATCGATTTGGGGTAGTGGGTAGTGGTCCTTCAGAGATGCTTGGTTTAGGTTTCAAAAATCAACGCACAAGTTGTTGTCCCCATTATTTTTTTTGGATTGGGACCAGGTTTACCACCCAAGAAGAGTGCTTGATAGGATAGATAATTTTTACCTCCAGCATATTTAGGAGCTCGACCTTCATCAACACTTCTATCTTTGGGTTGATCGACCTTTGCTTCTGCCTGAAAGTTTTAACCCCTTTCTACAACTCGATTATGTGTTGGAAGATACTCTTATCGTATCCCTTCATGTATCGATAGATCCAAGCGACTATATCTGGGTATTCTTTGCACAGGATCCTGATTTTCTCAATATTTGATGGCGTGCAATCGGTTCCCATATTGATTACTTTCCTGGGCTCTATCTCCAGTTCCCTATACTCTCTTACATCCACTTTGATCTTGTGCGCAAGTGATCTATCATCTTGATCAAACAAACTTTCAAGGGTGATTAAGCCCTTCGGGATGTGGTTATTCTTCAACTAAATCAACCCCTCATACTCTTCTTCATTGAGGGTCTTTTCTTCAATAGTGTTGGCTTCGTTAATCAAAAAATTGATGATCTGCTCATGGTTGTCAAACACTTGCCAATGAATATTTTTTTCCGGTACCAAAGGCTTGTAGATCACCCTCACTGTCTTTGGCTTTTGCATCATATTTTCGATGGGGCGTATCTGGATCCAATAGATGCTAGGACGTTAGTGTGATTATTTCATTCTTGTAAAATATACCAAATATTCAGGGTCGAGAAAGACTTGAGCAGGTCCCATACCTTGTTATGCTATGCTTTCAGGTAGTGTTGCTTTGCAACACAGTTATCGGTTACATGGTTGCAAATCAACTTCAAGTCTTCAAAGATCTACAACTACTTAATTCTAAGTTTTTCTGCCTTTCATAACCCCAAACATAGGGCTTCATACTCAGCAGTGTTGTTCGTATAGCTCCATGCGAGTCTATATGAGTAGGTTTTCTAGTTTTCCAAAGGAGAGAGAAGAACAACTCCTACACCAACGCCATTCTTACATCAGACGCCATCAAAGAAGAGCTTCCATAGTTGATCGGTAATGGGGTCTTCATCACTCGGTATGTTAGCCTTTTTGGACTTGGTGATTGATTAACACCCTATCTTAGATTCAATCATGACATTAAAATCACACATAGAAAATTCATCTTCTATGCAGAGCTTGTCCAAGGCTTCTTCCATCAGCTCTATTCCTCCTTCTTCCTTTACTTCCTCAATCATATTGACTAAGTCCAATTGTTTCTTCGCATCCTAGATCCTTTCAATGTGAAAGGTAGAGGACTTTTCATTAAAGATTTTAATCCTCCTTCCTCTGAAGGGGATTTCCAGATGCAAATAGTTTAGAGACAAATAGCATCCAAGTTTGGCGATGAATTTCCTTGAGAGGCACATACTAAAATAGGGCTCTAAATCCACCACCACAACTTATTGTATCATGGTGATCTGTGGTATTTTGTGCAATATGATCGATATATCCTTGATTACCCCTACTATCTTGACCGAAGTTTCATCCAGTTGAAGCACTCTAGGACTACTCGTGTACTCCATACCCATAATCTCGCAAACAACCTTAGGAATCACAATAGTAGCAATGCTAGAATCGATCATGCAATTATGCACAACCCACCCCTCCATCTTGAGGGACAAGTAGAATTACGATGGTATGTTCTTTTGGTGGGTGAGGTAGTCAGCGTCTGCGTCAAGATTGTCTGACTCAACTTTCCATTACCTTTAGCAGATTTCAATGATTCTTACAATACATTGACTTGGTTGGGTAGTTGAAGCGCATTGAAGAGACTTACCTTAGCTGGAGTCTTCTTTATCTCTTTTATGATTTTATACACTCATGTACCAGACTCACCTCCCTCCTTCGCAATCTCATGTTTGGTCGAATACTGCTACATCGCTTCTACCCTCTAATGCTTGGTCAATGAGGGATATATAAGTTTTTATCTCACCTGATACCTTGCCTCGATTTGGGGTTGAGAGGGCAAAGCCTATGGTTGAGGAATCCTTACTTTTTCTCTCGAAAGCAAGAAATCATTTAATAAGACAAAATCCCCTGATTCTGACACCTAGATAGGCTCTCTTTCTGGCAGTAGTGCCTTCTTTCTTAGCATCTTGGAACTGGCAGGCACCTTCAATGGTTCCATTTGAACCAGATCAACTTCAATGGGTTTCTTACCCATACTCATAAGGATAGAGACCTGCTCAATAGAAGAAATCATAAAGTTGTGGTCTGCTTCCCTGATCATATTTACCTGTCCACCAGGAACGTTATCTGTAAGGGTCTGAACGTAGTTCAAATGGACCATGCAAGTCTCCTTGTTGTGCGGGTCATTACAGGTGGAGAACCAATAAGCTCTGTCAGATGAACCAACTTCTTCATTTTCCAACATTGTCGTATTTCTCTTGGGAGCCCTACTAGTGGAAGTAGCATACTCCCTAGTAATCGGGCGAGAAGTGAATGTCCTTGGCTAGAATCTTTGATCATCTTACCTCATACTTAAGACGATGATCTCATTTACTATTATCTTCATTGACGATCGCAGATCCTGCAATTCTTTGGCCTGATATGGATTTACAGCTTTGAAGGTAAAAGTAATAGCAATGATGCCAATGGTGCAGGCAATACGAGATATGGGATAGGTTTTGGGAGCTGAGGAACAACGATTGCTTGAAATTACGGGATGGATACTGCCTGGTTCTGAGGAGGATTGGGATTCAACAACTGAGTATGGTACATCGAGGATATAGGTAGTGACTGAGAGGATGCACTAAGATACAAATTCTAAAGAAAGTTTGAATAAATTGGCATGGTCATTATTGGGGGTAACTTACCGATGGTGATTAAGTCAACCTTGAATTTTTACTCTTGTTCATACAAGGCCAGAAACGTACTGACATTAGCATGTCGGATGGCCATGCTGATGTCAGAATAGAAAGCTCTTAGGTAATAAAATGTCTCTTGCTTCGGAGTGGGTTGAAGGTCGATAAGGACTCTCTGCTAAGTTCGAGAAAACCTGACATTAAAATATGCTACCTATTCTTGAGGGTGTCTTTGGATGATGGTGAACTGGTGAAACAAGGAGAAAGGGTTCTCTTGTTCATTAAAATCCTTTATCAATTGCTCTACCAACTGGTCCCATGTAGCGATGGTGTTGGGCGGCAAAAATTGGTACTAGTAGAGGAGCTTACCTCTGAGCGAGAGAACTATCAGTCTCACCATGAGGTCTTCTTCTATGATGTGGTGGATGGTTGCCAATGCAGCAACATCTTGGACATGCTCATAGGATGTCTTTCCTATACCCTCATACATGGGCAGAGCCTTCAACACTGTGGTTGGGACTTGGTTTTGAGCCTATAGATTGAGAGGTCCTAAATAATTTCATGCAGGAAACTACCTGGACAGAGGTTGCGCCAACTAGACCGAAATGTTTGGTTGAGGTGGTAAGCTAGTTGCAGTGATGGAAGGACTTGGAGTCTATGAAACCATAACAACTAATTGCAAGGGTGCTAAAACCAACGTGATAGTCAAGGTAACTACTCTAGGATGTTCTCCCAAAGCATCGATGTTGAGCTCGAAGAAATTAATTATTTCTTCTGGATTTTTAGCCTTAAATATTGTGATCATGAGGGGGGGCTTTTTAACCGAATTCAAGATTCAGAGGCTTCTGAGTACAGCTGAGTCGCCATATGTTCTTGTTTAACAGCAACAAGATGAGCATCAACTTTTCATACTACTTTGATGTGGAATGTTTGCGTCCCACCGAGCGTGCCAGAAATGTTGGTCAAAAATTCACCTTAGGTATGGAATGTTTCATCCATGCACCCTAGACCCGACCAACATTTAAAGGTCGAAAGGAAGAAATACCTTCCATGCCTATCTATAGAGAGGGTTGGTTCCCTTACTATTCTAACTTGGGGATTTGAGATTAAAGAAACATGAAAGAGATCAGAAATGACTAAAAGGAATGGGAAATATGGCCTCAATCCATATGAATAGAGGTGATGAACAAAAACCACAACTTAATTGCACTCTGAACCAATATCACTTCACACAAAGAAAGTAACAAAAATTAAAACCAGATATCTTATATGTGTAATCTCCAGAATTATTCCAGTGTTCACCCTCTATTGGAAGCTAAATCTAAACATAGAATTATAGCCCACAGATAAAGAAGAGAATTTGATAGAAATATAGGATAGAAAACATACACATAAAGATAAGTCTAGAATTAGAGCCAAGGTTTCTTTGTATTCATAGCAAAATTCATGTACAACAAGTCTCTAGCAAAACATCCATCATTTTACATTGGAGTTGTTATTTTTTATAGAGGATTTTGCCTCTGAAACATAAATGCTCACCCAGAAAAAATCGAGGTGGCAGTAAATATTGGATTTTAGCACTCATCAAAAAGTAATGAAGCATGGCCTGAATTCGATGACTCATGAAGAAGTGGTTGCATGGCTTCAATGCGACGATATGATTCACCTATAGCGTCGTATTCTCACCTGCTGGAACCGCCTCAATCAAAAATCAGATTCTAAGGTCCAAGAAAATAAAATCTGGAAGCTTCTTTGACTGACTACAATTAAAATGGTGAGGGTGTGCCTTCCTTCATCATTGAGAAGCATTTATGTGGAATTCCTATTGAGGCAGGAGAGTTTGACTAGAAACAGGAGCTTCGTTGATGCAGGCCTCACTTGGTTTTACCCATGCAAGCTCCGAAAAGGGCTTGCGCTCCAGAACTAAGGCAAAAATTTTTGTTGTCTTAGGAGTGGTGTCATCATGAGAAAAGTCAAAGGTGCCTTCTCCCTCACTAGGCCCGAAACTGACTTGCACTGGAAAACGAGTGTGAAACACTTTGGGCCCCACCTGCATCTTAATTCAAAAACTGGGCTATACCTTGGTGGAAAAGTGAAAGGCACTTTTGCTTTGTTAAATTTTGAAAAGAGATTGCACTGGCAAAGTGGGACAAAATCACTTGGGCCCCACTTATGTTTCGCCCAACCTCTAGCCCGAAATGGGCTTGCGCTCCAAGTTAAGACGAAAACACTTTAGGACCTATATTGCTTTTTAGCTTGAAACGAAATTGCGCTGACTTTGAGGACAAGTCAAAGATGCTTTCGCGCAAAAGGACTCCAAAACTGGGTTGCACTCTTGAATTGGGATGAAACTGAATTGGGCCCCACTTGCAACTCTTTCCAAAACTGAACTTTGCTAGCCATAGAAAAATACAAAAAAGGCTCTTTCGCCCATCCTTGTTTCGAAATTGATTTGTGCTCACATAAGGGTGAAAATGAAATGGACCCCACACTGTTTAAAGGAGATTTGCATTGATTTTAGAACAAAATGAAGGCATTTTCACCCAAGTGAGCCCTAAAAAGGCACTGTGCCCTCCAACTAGGGCAAAAACACTTGGGCCCCACTTGACGCCTTTCCTACTCCAAAACTAGGTTTCGTTGTTTTTTGGCCCAAAATGGGACTGCACTCTACTTTTGTCCCGAAATCAATTTGTGCTTGCTAACTTGGCATGAAACTACTTCTTGCCCTCGAAAAAACAAAGACTCTTCATGACGAGCGAACAGGAAAAACTGCACACTTCCTTGGGCGCAACCAACAAACTTTTACAACAAAACGTAGAAAACAAGGAACATATTCTAACTAAAAAGCAGAGTTTCAGGGAAGAAGAGATTACTGCATAGAAAAATTTTACAAAGGAGAACAATGTGGCAGGAATGCCAACACCACCTCTTTTGTTATTTTTGAAAATACGGGAAAACACTTATCTATGAAGAGGAAAGATGGTGTCAAGTTCAAAAATAAAAGGATGAATAATCATGTGTGTTAGGGCTTAAAGGCTCTTTATCTTTTAAAATGTTAGATGGTGTAGCATAAGTTGGTGGCATAATAAAATTGATAGGAAGTATAATAATATCCATTCTATGAATAGGCTTGTTTTCATATCCAGTACCTACTCAAGAGCGATGAAAAGTAGGTTAAATTGACATAGCAATGCCTTCACCATATTTTCCAAGAGCACTACCACTATAACCCATTTTGTGAGGTAACTTTGATCCAATCCATATTTTGTGTTTCTCAAAAGAACCAATTTAAAAATTTATCTATGAAAAAGTGAAAACTCGAGATAAAGTATTGGGACCAATGAAAGCTACATGTCTATTAAAATTAAGCCTCAAAGATTAGATTTTCAAAAATTGACATTGTAGAAGTAAAATAAGCTTTGATCCAAAAAAAATGAGAAGCACATAAAGTTCTTATGCGGTATGGGTTTGATACAGTAGTGGCAAAAAGAGAACGTCTTAGACTTGCTTAAGAGGAAGAAAGTGGATTCAATTTGATATTGTGCTTCTTCAATGTTGCATCTAGTGCTTGCATCTTCGTATGATAGCAAGATTTCTCATGATATAGATTATTATAGTAAAAATAAGTGAAATTCACTTCCAATGAACCAAATTTTGATTTTTTCCCATGTGGTGAATAGGAATGTTGTTCTTAATGTTATTGCTTGGGGTGGTGTGATGATGCTTGGATCCTTTCTATTGCTTGGTTATCAAGGCTATGTTCCTTGGACTTGAATTCTCAAGACCACCAATGCATAGGAGTTTATCCTATTTGTGAGTTACATAAATTATTCAAAAAAACATCATTGAAGGCATCATGAGTAGAATAAAAAGTGGAAACAAATATAGAATGAGTTCCTTTCAATTTGGTGAGGACAAGATATATTAATTGTTCATTGGTCCTTTTGATTTCATAGTAGCTAAGTTGAAGATGCAACTACCAAATTTTAGCAATGAAATCTTCAATATAATAAAAAACCTCTACATCAAGAGCCATTAATTAGTTCTCCAATTAATGCCCTCAAATAATATTTTGCTTGCCAAAAAAATCATTGAACTTCTTTCAAGCTTCTTGTAAAGTATCAATACATTTTATGTGAAACTTGAGGTTTTTGGAAACTAACATGCCAATCAAGTTTCAAGCTTCATTTGCTTGGTTGAGTTAGTTGTCCTTGTCCTCATTTATGTTATCATTAGCTTTAGCTTTGTCTCTCGTCCAATTATGATGTGATACAACCCTCTACTTCATGAGATGTACTTGACATAGGATTTCAAAGCGTAGAATTTGAGTTTTTCAATTCCACCTCATTCAAAATGATGATTGGAGATGCCATTTATATTACAAAAACTTGATAAAGACACAAATACCTATATAATTTAGATTGAACAATTTGAAGACTCGACTCTGAAATATTTTAAAATGTTTTGTTCCACCATTAAAAACCATATATATGAAATCAAATGACATGAGCTCAACCAATTAAATACCTCAACTTTATATAACGAGTTGCCATGCAAAAAATTATGCCATGAAAAAACTAAATTATAGTCATTTAAGGTTTTTTAGCTATAGTAAGGGTGCAAAACAACATTTTTAGATTGCAATTTTCGAAATATCTCGTATTCAAGGATTAATAACACCCATGAAAGTTGACAAAATAGGCCATGTAACATATCCCCATAAATATCTTTGAATATACTTTCTAATTATACTAGAGTTAAACATTTAGTACAAAAGAGTTACAACATATAGCATTTTTAGAGACAAGAGCAAGCCTCAATTTTAGTAGAAAATTATTTTAATGTCCTTTTCCAATGATTAGAAAAGATCATATGACCTTGGACAGATTTAGGAGGAAAGCATAACATTAAAATATCATCTTAAAAATAAATTAAAAAATGCATGGGGGTTTGACCACAAAAATAAACCCATATGGCTTCAAAAGTTATTTAACAAGAGGACAAAAAGTTTTTTAGTTGAAATGAATTATTTTGGAAGTCTTCATCGTTTGTAACATTCTCAATTTGATATCATGTAAGAATTTGGTACTATATCACAAAAATCTAAGATCAATCATCTAGCCCACATAAAACTCCATTATTGTAGGCAATGTATCGTATTTTATTTTTAATTTTGTATTGAAGGCACACAATAAAACCTCTTACATAAAGGTATAGATGAGAGAATTAATCTAGCCATGAAAATAAACCAAAAAATCTCTTTTTTCCTAAAGTTTTTTTTTTGTAATTTTCATTTCTAAGTTTGAAAAATAATAATAATGCTATGGGTATGAAGTACCTTAAGAATTTCAGTTACATATTATCTAGGAGTTGATCTAAACAGAACTACGAAGAATATTGACCTCCCTACTGTAGTATGGTTCACAAGAAGGATGGATCATGGTGCCTCTGTATAGATTTCCATGCCCTTAACAAGTTAACCATCAAGGATAAGTTTCCTATCCCAGTCATCAACGAATTGTTGGACGAACTTCATGGGGCATCATATTTCTCCAAACTAGATCTATGATCAGGATACCACCAAATACATATTAAGGAGAGTGATATTCCTAAAACAACCTTTCGCACTCACGAAGGACATTACGAATTCATGGTCATGCCTTTTAGGTTGACTAACGCTCCTTCCACATTCCAAAGCTTAATGAACCAGGTATTTCATCCCTTCCTTCAAAAATTCATAATATTTTTTTGATGACATTTTGATTTACAACAAGATATAGGACGATCACTTACGCCATTTGGACCAAGTCCTACAAATTTTAAAGGACCACCAATTATATGCCAAATGGTCAAAATGTTCCTTCGGTAAAAAAGAGATGGAATACCTCGGTCACATTGTCTCTAAAGAGGGAGTTAGAGTGGACCCTCGCAATATTGTATATGTAAAAAATTGGCCTATATTTAACCCTAAAAGGTTTACGCGGGTTTCTAGGGTTAACAGGGCATTACCGTAAATTCATCCAAAATTATGGTAAAATTGTAGCCCCTTTAACAATGCTACTCAAAAAGAACGCCTTCCTTTCATCGCCTAAAGCTACTGACACCTTTATCACATTGAAATATGCCATGTGTACCACCCCTATCTTGGCAGTGTCGGATTTCTCTAAATCGTTTATTATTGAGAGCGATGCATCATGAATTGGAATGGGGGCAATGCTCATGCAAAATAAAAGACCTATCGCTTTTATAAGCAAGGCATTTTCTAAAAATAATCTAGGCCTATTTACATATGAAAAAGAGATGCAAGCCATTGTACATGCGGTTCAAAATTGGAGACCTTACCTGATTGGCCAACATTTCATTATTCACACAGACCATCAGAGTCTAAAGTACTTCCTAGAGCAACGAATAATGACTCCAACACAACAAAAATGGGTGTTAAAACTAGTAGGTTATGATTATGAAATCATATATAAAAAGGGAAAAGATAACATAGTAGCAGATGCACTTTCCAGAAAGATCGAGGACATGACTCAATTATATGCTTTTTCTTGTCCTATTCCTAAATGGATAGACCAAGTCAGTGAAGAGTGGTTTAAGTACCCCACCACCCATGCCATAATTTAACAACTCCAACAAGATCCCACTAGCAGTCAACTTTATTATTGGAAGGATAACATACTACGTTATAAAGCACATTTGTTTTATCTCCTACATCCACATACCGGAAACAACTCCTCCATGAATTACATGCTACGCCTACCGCAGGACACTATGGATTTTTAAAAACCTATAAAAGAGTGACTAGATATTTTTAATGGATGGGAATGAAAAATGATATTAAGAAGTTCGTCAAAGAATGCAAAACATGCCAAAGGCAGAAGGGAGAAACAGTAGCCACACCAAGGCTTCTTCAACCTCTTCCAATACCAATAAAAACATGGGTTGATATTTCCATGGAATTCATCGAAGGCCTTCCAAAATCCATAGGTAAAACAACCATATTAGTGGTGGTGGATCGACTATCGAAATATGCTCATTTTTGCCCAGTGAGCCACCCCTATACGACCAACACCATTGCTCAAATATTCATGGATAATATTTTTAAATTACATGGCATGCCTTCATCCATAGTTAGTGATCGTGATCCCATGTTCACTAGTAACTTTTGGAAAGAATTATTTAAGCTTCATGGCACCCAACTTTGGATGAGCTCCGCTTATCACCCGCAAACAGACGGTTAAATAGAAGTGGTTAATAAGTGCCTCGAAACCTATCTTCGTTGTTTTATTACTACACAACCTCTTCACTGGGTTAAATGGCTACCATTAGCGGAATGGTGGTATAACACCACATATCACACCAATATTAAAGTGACCCCATATGAAGCCTTATATGGTCAAGCTCTGCCATCCCTTTCTTATGTTCCAGGATAGACCAATGTTCCTGCCATGGAGACGATGCTTTCCACTCATGATGACTTGATGAGAACTCTTAAAGAGAATCTAATCACCGCACAACATTGTATGAAGCAACAAGCAGACCAATGATGAAGTGAACACAAATTTAAAGAAGGTGATATGGTGTTCCTTTGCTTACAACCTTATCGTCACACATCACTCAAAGTCAAGGGTTCTCAGAAGTTAGCGCCCACTTTTATGGACGCTATAAAGTATTACAATGTATTGGGTCAGTAGCATATAAATTGGAACTACCTGAATCTTCCAAAGTTCATCCCATATTTCATGTGTCATGCCTTAAATGTTAGGATCTCATCCTAACCCTTAATGTAATAACTTCCTCGATGTAATAATTCCTAGTGAACGTGGGTAGTACCCATGATTAATATTTTGTAATGTTCTAAGTCTTAGCTTAGGTAGTGCCTATGACAAATGGCACCCTTTTTATGTAACACATGGTAGATAGGTTAGGTAAGGTGGCATTGTCCATGTAATTTGTGTGGCATTATGCATGTAATTCGAGTGGCATTGTGCATGTAATTCAAGGTGGCACTATGCATGTAATTCGGGTGGCATTATGCATGTAATCCAGGTGGCATTTTGCATGTAAGCCAACCTTGGAAGGAAACTCCTTAAATACCCGAAAAGGCACCAATGTAACCATATTTTTGCAAATTAATGAAGTATTGAAGGAGGTTGCCCCCTCGAAGAGGCCTGTGATTTTGTCTTATTGTGAGATTGTTCCTTTATGCAAATTTCTATTATATTAATATGATGTTTATGTGAGTTTATTTCCAAGCAATCGTGTGAGAGTGTGTTATTTGAGTTTATTTTATAGCAGGATCTTAACAAGTGGTATCAGAGCGCTTTCCAGGGCCAAGTTCTGCTGCAATTGCAATGATTCTTGCCATCCAATCCACTTGTTAGGTATAAATTCTGTGTGTTTTTCCCATTTTTGTTTTTCCTTATTAAAAAAAAAAATCCAAAAAAATACAGTGCATTTTTTTTCCAGACCAAAAAAAAAAAAAAAAAAAATTTAGTTGAGTAGGTAGAAACCCTATGCCGGGGGTTTTAAAATATTGTGAAGGATCTATCGTTATTGGCTAAGCTAGATAGCCCATAAAGCGTCTAGTGAAGTGAGGGGCAATCAGGCTCCAATACCCAGGCCTCAAACAGAACTCGCGCACGAAATTGAGCTCCCATGTATCTTCGGGTATATCGGGAGACCATCTAGGATTAAATAAAATTTTAGCCATTAGGAAGCTCTTCGGCCTTGTATTACTCATATTCTACGGGACACAACATCCTGGACGATTACCCTCCCATATTGTCAGAGAGGCGAGTAGTGTGCTCAAGGGTATGTGTGGAATCCTCCTTGAGTAGTGGCCTAAAATATTGGTTCGAGCACTATTGTTCGTCACTGTTAGTATATTAGAGGGCCTATGGGTGGTACATACCCCTATACTTAGTATTATCTGGTTCTGTTAAAACTTCAACCTATAAAAAACGCAAAAAAAAATAAAAAAATAAAAATCCAAACCTCCCTGTTCGTAAACTTGCATTTCAAAAGTGAGCATATGAGAAAGGAGTCCTCTACCAAAAAAATAATAGAAAGGACATGCATTCGGGATAAGCCATGAGGGTGACACTTAAGTTGACATTTTGGAGAATAACAGTCAAATTTACAGTGGCAGTCACAGTCAGGTCAGAGATGTCAGCACAGTCGGGGCAGAATTCACAGTCTTCAGGGTCAGAAAAAAACTGTCATAACAGTCACCTACAAAATATAGAGAATCTTGAGTATGAAATGAGGCCAGTCATAAATAGTGCTCCAGTACCCAAATTTTGCTCTGTAGCTCAGAATCAGAAACCTTAAACACCGTTAGACTCAACAAAATAAGAGATAAAAAAAGTCTGGGGTGCCAAAAAGTAGTGTTGAGAGATATAGCTCATTGTGACCACCTCCTTGAGCTGATCGTTTTGATATATAGCACCCAAGCACTTTTTTGGGCACTTACTAAAAATAGTAAGTCCTAAAAACTCAATTCTATTTTTAGTAACTGGTCACAAAAGGTTTAAAAAATGGCCCAGGGTACCCGTGGACACCAAAAAGAACTAGAACACTTGGAATCCCTAACAAAAGCCATTGAGAACTTGAACTCGGATTTTCACTCCATAAGGGAATTAGTCCAATTTCTTCGCCTAGAGCATGAGGCCACTAGCAACCGCTTAGAAGAAGCACTGATAGAAGTAGACAACAAACTGAAAAGAGGACCACCCAAATCAGAATACCAAGCTGAGAGTTCTACAAGGAATCATGACCATGATCCACCCTTTAGAATGCCCAAATTGGACTTTCCCAAATTTAGTGGGAAGGATGTTGATGGGTGGCTATGTTGGGTTGATCAATTCTTTAGACTTCATAATGTACCCGTATTTCATCGAGTCTATATGGCTTCCTTTAACTTGGATTCTGAGGCTCTACACTGGTTTCAATGGTTACGTGTTGCCTACCCAAATCTCTCTTGGGAGGATTTTGAATCCCAACTACTCACTCGATTTGGTCCTAGTGAGTATGAGGACTTTACGGGAGCCTTGACCAAACTACAACAAACAGGGTCATTCCGAGAGTACCAAGCTCAATTTGAAAAATTGGCCAATAAGACAAGAGGATTGAATGAAGGGTTCTTCCAGAGTTGTTATATCAGTGGGTTGAAGGTGGAACTCCAAACGAAAGTAAGAATGTTGAAACCACAAACTATGATGGAAGCTATCAGTTTGGCCCGTTTGGCCGAATCTAAACTCTCTGCCCAAAGACGCCCATCAAAGTTTCCTCAAAATAGACCTTCATTTCCTCCTAGAGCCCAACACCCAGCTGATAATAAACCTACTACACCCAAGCGCCTCACCATCGAAGAGATGGATGCACGTCGTGCCCAAGGATTATGCTACAATTGTGATGAAAATTTTTTCAAAGGGCATAAGTGTGCACACAAAAAATTGTTCTTGATAGATGTTGAAGAACCTGATACCTCTGACGAGAGTGATGAGGATGAGGACCCTCCAGAAACACCTCCTCCATAAGAAGAAGTGAAACAGGAACCTGAGACAGCAATTACAGTCCATGCCCTTGCAGGCATTACTACTCCTCAAACCATGAAGGTTACAGGATTTTTCAAGGGCCAACGTCTTTCCATACTTCTAGATTTAGGAAGCACGCACAACTTCATTGACCCTAGAGTTGCTCAACGGGGAAATTGCTATATCCACACTTGTAATTCCTTTGAGGTCATGGTAGAAAATGGGGGAACCTTACCTTGTAAAGGAAAGTGTCGTAATGTTAAAATCAAGATAGGGGACTATGAACTCAAGCAGGACATGTTTGCCCTCTATTTGGGTGGATGTGATATTGTTTTGGGATCTCAATGGTTGAGTATGTTGGGCACTATCAGTTGGAACTTTGCTGAACTCTGGATGCAGTTCTCCCAAAATGGACAAACACACATCATCAAGGGCTCCCCGGTAGGAACACCTCAAATTATCAGTTCAAACGGCATGGAGAAATTGCTAAATAAATCATCACGTGGGGTCATTGCACAACTATTCTCCATCCAACCATCCACATCTCCAATGGGTGAAATCCCACCAGACATACAACAGATTCTCCACAAACATGAGGCCATATTTTTAGAACCAACCACACTACCACCGGATCGCTCTCACGACCATGCCATTCCATTATTGTCGGATAGTACACCTCCCAATATCAGACCATACAGGTACCCCCATACCATGAAGTTAGAGATTGAGAAGATGATACAAGAATTACTCAAGGCGGGTGTCATTCGGCCTAGTACTAGTCCCTACTCGCACTCGGTCTTATTGGTCCTCAAGAAGGATGGCTCTTGGCGACTGTGTATTGACTACCGAGAACTCAACAAGATAATTGTCAAGGATAAATTTCCTATCCCTGTGGTTTATGAATTACTAGATGAATTACATGGGACCATGTACTTCACCAAGCTATACCTCCACTCTGGGTACCATCATTTTCGGCTTAGGGATGAAGATATTCCTAAAACTACTTTTTGCACTCATGAAGGTCATTATGAATTCTTGGTAATGCCATTTGGTCTCACAAATGCTCCTTCCACATTCCAAAACCTGATGAACAACATCTTTCACCCTTTTCTATGGAATTCATCCTTGTGTTCTTCGATGACATCTTGATTTACAGTCACACATGGGAAGAGCAACTCAAGCATGTAGATCAAACCCTCCAACTACTAGTCGACCATAAACTGTTTGCAAAAAAGTCCAAGTGTTCCTTTGGTTTGACTGAAGTAGAGTATCTGGGACACATTTTCTAAAAGGATGGTGTCAAGGTTGACCCTAATAAGATCCAAGCAGTCCAAGAATGGCCGAAACCTTGCACACTCAAGGGGCTTCGAGGATTTTTATGGCTTACAGGATATTACCATAAATTTGTCTGCAATTATGGAAAGATAGCCGCCCCCCTCACCTCCATGTTGAAGAAGGATTATTTTACTTGGACAGGGCCGGCTGAGCAAGCATTCCTAGAACTCAAGCATGCCATGACCACCACTCTAGTTTTAGCCATGCCAGACTTCTCTAAAAAAATTGTCATTGAAAGTGACGCTTCTGGTCGTGGTATTGGGGCGGTATTGATGCAAAGACGCCCTTTGGATTTTACCAGAAAAGCCCTATATGATTGCAATTTTGGGAAATCCACATATGCCAAGGAAATGTTGGCAATATTGCATGCAGTCCTACATTGGCGACCTTACCTCATTGGGCGCCATTTCTCCATCAAACCGACCACCGGAGTCCGAAATACTTTCTAGAACAACGAGTTGCCACCCTCGAGCAACAAAAGTGGGTATCAAAACTCATGGGCTATGATTATGACATCACGTACAAAAAAGGGAAGGAAAATATTGTGGCAGATGCTCTCTCTCGCCAATTTGAGACCCTTAGTATGTTGTGTGCCATCTCTGCACCATTGCCCCAATGGATTGAGACCTTATGTCAGGAAATACTTCAAGATGCATATTTGAAGGACCTGGTTGCTTCACTTAGGGATGATCCAGATTCTACACCAGGATATAGTTGGGATGGCCAGGATCTGTGTTACCATCAATGCCTGGTTCTTCCTCCTAAGTCCCCACTTCGAGAGCTCCTCATGAAGGAATCACATGCTACTCCATCTGCTGGCCATTCTGGGTTCCTAAAAAATTATGAGCGACTCAAGCGCACCTTCTTTTGGAAAGGTATGAAACAGGACATTCGCTCTTTTGTAGCGGACTGCGACACATGTCAAAGGATGAAAGGAGAAATAGTGCGCTCTCCGGGCACTCTTCAACCATTGTCGATACCAGATCAGGTGTGGACTAACATCTTCATGGACTTCATAGAAGGGCTACCTAAATCTGGAGGGAAGTCTGCTATTTTCATGGTAGTGGACCGCCTTTCAAATTATGCTCACTTTTGTGCCCTAACCCATCCTTACAGAGCATCCACTATTGCACAAATTTTTCTTGACTCCATATTTCGCCTTCATGGCATGCCAACCTCCATTGTATCTGATTGTGATCCCACCTTTACTAGCAATTTTTGGTGAGAGTTGTTTAAGTTGCAAGGGACTCAGCTCAAAATGAGTTCAGCCTACCATCCATAAACGGATGGTCAAACAAAGGTTGTTAATAAATGCTTGGAAACCTACCTTCGCTGCTTTGCCTCCGATCATCCTACTCATTGGGCAAAATGGCTTTCTTTGGACGAATGGTGGTACAACACTTCCTATCATACCACCACCAAACTTACACCATTTGAGGTAGTTTACGGGTGCCCTCCACTCACGCCTTCCTCCTACATTTCGGGTAGCTCCAAGGTCCAGGCCATCGACAATGCTCTGAGTCAACACACCAAGGTCCTCTGCCAACTCAAGCAAAATTTGAACATGGCCCAGAATCGGATGCACCAACAAGCTGATTAGCATCGTTATGAGCACAGTTTTGATGTGGGTTATATGGTCTTCCTTCGCTTACAGCCATACAAACAATCATCCCTACAACTTCGCAGGTGTCAGAAGCTCGATCCAAAATTCTATGGTCCTTATCAGGTTCTACAACGGATTGGTCCAACAGCTTACAAATTGGCTCTTCCCCCCACTTCCAAGATCCACCCTGAATTGGATGAAGAAGGCTCCATATTACTTGCACCGGAGTAGCTGCTGGATCGTCGAACTCGCACTCTGTGCAACCGTACCATTACAGAGGTCTTGGTTCAGTGGCGTGGACTTCAACCCGAGGATGCTACATGGGAGTCTCTCCATCAACTCCAGCAACAGTTTTCTCATTTTTAACTTTGAGGATAAAGCTTCTTCAAGGAGAAGGGCATGTTAGGATCTCATCCTAACCCTTAATGTAATAACTTCCCTTATGTAATAATTCCTAGTGAACGTGGGTAGTACCCATGATTAATATTTTGTAATGTTCTAAGTCTTAGCTTAGGTAGTGCCTATGACAAATGGCACCCTTTTTATGTAACACATGGTAGATAGGTTAGGTAAGGTGGCATTGTGCATGTAATTCGTGTGGCATTATGCATATAATTTGAGTGGCATTGTGCATGTAATTCAAGGTGGTACTATGCATGTAATTCGGGTGGCATTATGCATGTAATCCAGGTGGCATTTTGCATGTAAGCCAACCTTGGAAGGAAACTCCTTAAATACCCGAAAAGGCACCAATGTAACCATATTTTTGCAAATTAATGAAGTATTGAAGGAGGTTGCCCCCTCAAAGAGGCTTGCGATTCTGTCTTATTGTGAGATTGTTCCTTTATGCAAATTTTTGTTATATTACTATGATGTTTATGTGAGTTTATTTCCAAGCAATCGTGTGAGAGTGTGTTATTTGAGTTTATTTTATAGCAGGATCTTAACATTAAACCAGTACTAGGCACACACGTCACACCCCAAATGCAACTTCCAAAATTTACAGAGGATGGGACACTCCTGGTTACTCCCGAAGCTATCCTCGATCGTCACACATGCCACCTTCGCAATCGCACCCTCATAGAAGTTTTGGTTCAATGGAAGGGTCTACCCCCTAAAGACGCCACTTGGGAGATATTCTATCACATCCAACAACAATTTCCTCAATTTCAACTTTGAGGACAAATGCTTTTAAGGAGGGTGGCATGTTAGGACCCTAATCCTAACTTCGAGTCTAATTAAATATTTTAATTACATTTATCATTGGGTGCGTCTTTCCAACCACACCCCATCCTTCATATTTATGTACATCACCAAATTAATTTTAGATCATCAATGAAGAAATTCATTCAATCAATTATTATCTTCTATTGTTTGGTATTCTCCAACAATATCAAAAGCAATTCCATTATAACAGTGATTCTTAAGCTTGTATTGCAACATTCTCAAGACCGAGCGGAGAGATTTGGAGGAAGACTCTTACAGTCCAAAGGTCAAAGATTATATTAATGTGAGAAACAACTCTAGATCATGGATTTCTATTAGTAACCTAGTTGAAGGAGAGGAACTCAAACAAATTGTAGATGAGATTCAAAATATGCTTCAAGAGTTTTATTTATCTATTTTTACATGAAAGGATGAGTTGGTTTGGAATATATCAAAATATGGTAAACACTTAATCAAGTTAGGGTATGGCAATTTAGAGCAATCAAAATTTCTACTCCCAAATATTTCTCTTGGAAGAATTTTTGGTCACTAGAGGCTCTCCCTAAGGCCTCAACATTCCTTTGGTTAGTAATTCAAAGTAATATTCTTATACAAGAGATTATACAAAGAAGAGGATAACATGGACCTTTCATATGTGCCTTGTGTAAGAAGTATTTAGAAACATCAGACATTTACTTCTTCTTTGTCACTTTGCTCACACCATTTGGGATTGCTTCTTAAAATATATGAGGATATATTGGGTAGCTCCATCAAAATTAAAAAATTTGATGAAATATTGAATTAAACATTTAAAAGCTAGAGCATAATGTATTCTATGGATGATTAGTCATGTTATCATTTATTGGAATTTATGGCTTGAAAGGAATAATATATATTTTTTAAATAAATCTTAAAGCCATGCTCAAGTTTGGAACCGTATCATTACTTTACATGCAAAATATTTATATATATGGTGTTCATTATGGGAAGTCTTTAGTGTAGAAAAAAAGGTGGTAACAACTTGGTTATAGGATTTGAACATACACGAAAGAGTCTTCTATGATAATAGCATTAAAACAAAGAATTTACTTTGATCTAGGTAAAATAGAAATGTCCAAAAATTGGGTTTATTTAAATTAATTTTGATGGTGCTTCCAAAGGAAATCTAGTGCAGATGGTATTTTTCAAAATAAAGAAGGAAAAATTATCCCCACTTACTTAGAATCATATGGAACTTCAAATAACAACTATGCAAAGGCTAGGGCATTTCTTACATGGATGAAAATTGCAATTATATAAATATGGAAATATATTTCAATTGAAGGACATTCACAAATTACCATTAATGCTATCAACAATAATGGATGTGTGGATTGGATATAAAATAATATTATTATTGTTGTTCATCATGTATTATTGGAGGCAATATCTAGGAAATGTGAGCATATCTATAGCGAAGAAAATTGGGTAGCAAATAATTTAGCTAATTATGATGTTAATCTTTGTTTTAGTAAAATTGAATTTTTAGAAGACAACTAGCCAAGTGAGATTTTATTTCTTAATGAAAATGATGTCAAGGATTTGAGTGTGGAAACATAGCACTTTGAGGAAGATGAAAAATATATTTTAAATCTATGATAAAAAGGCAAGCTAGATATAGTTTAATTGACCTAGCAACAAATATAATACTATGGTATTTTGATGGGAGTGGCCACCAATAGAAGCCAAATATAGATTTTTTTTAAATATCGATGAATCAAATTGGTTGTAGTTATCAATTAGATTAATAAGTATATATAACAAAATAAGTAGGGAGGTAATGTTTTGAAGTCATTATTTATGACATGTTTCTTAACATAATGTAAAGGGTGACTTTACTGATTTTTTTAATTGGTTATATGAGATTAAAATAAAGTCCATTTGAATTATATAATGCTTGCATTAGTGTGTTATTTCTATAAATTGTATGGTGGTATTACAACTGACAATTATGCATATAACACCTAGAAATATTTTAACTTGGGCCTCCACCGCGAGTCCATGATTTTAATCATCGATATATATATATATATATATATATATATATATATATATATATATATATATATATATATATATTAATAAGCTATGTTTGGATTCTATTGGCTAAAATATTTGTTGCCCACTTTCCATATCTATAAATATCTTGTCTATAACAACCTAGCAATTTCTTAATACTTTTTAGGGTTCTTATTTAAGCCCTTAATATTCTAAGAAATTGTTTTCATTGTTATTTTTTGTTTTTATTTGTGGGTTTAGCCTAACTTCTTGTTAACACTTGTGATATTTGCTTTTGTTTTCCCACATCAATATCCCTTTGGGTTTCATTTTCTCTTTGTTTTTGCTTGTTGGGTCTTTCTCTCGTTTTATCATTACCACCAATACTTTCATCTTCACCAATTTCTTCAATATTCTCACACTACTCATAGTAAGACTTATCATCTTTAGGTTTGTCTTGATCTAAAGGATATGAAGTTAAGGAATAACCTCAAAAGCATATTCTTCATTACGTTGCCCTAAAAACTCTAAAGTGCAAAGACACTCTTCCATATCAATTACCTTATTATTCTACCCTAAAAACTTTAAATTATTACATATTTCCTCCATCAGTACCCCAAAAAAGGCTTTTAAGGGTGGCTAAAATAAGTTGGTTATTTAGACCTTAAGAGAGGGGTTTAAAACTGCCCTGTATTTTAAGGGCAGCTAAAACACAGTGGTTTTTTATGATGGTAAAAAATCACCCCAATAGACCTAAGAGGGAAGTTTAGAACCCCCCTTAAAACACTACACTAAAAAAAATACGATGGTTTTTAACCGCCCTAATAGATCTAAGAGGACGGTTTAAAACTACCTTAAAACACTACAAAAAAATTTACAATGGTTTTAAACCACCTTTAAAAATCACCCTAATATATATATATATATAGATATATATATGGCTTCTTGTGTGGGGGAGGGAAAAAGAGAGGCTTTTAGAAGTCAACCGCTATTCTCGATTTACTAGTTAGCCCTTTCCAATCTTATGGGTCAATCGAAAGTGCTAGCATGAGAAAAAGAGAAGGGAGATGAAAGATGGGCACAAGGGAATTCTTGCATGGGGGAGGGAAAAAGAGAGGTGGGCCCTGAGTTGTTAGAGTTACTATGTTAGTAAATATGATTATTACTTCATTTGGTTAATTGTAAAAATTCACCTAGGTAGAGTTTATTTACCGTATGGTAAAAAGTAGCTTGTTACTTTTTACCACTAGGTTATTTCTATTTACTATTTACCTAGGTTAGTAAGTTAGTAATTGTAGTCAATTTGACTACGTAACTAGGTTAGTGGTTAGCTATATTTATGTGAGGGCTACCTATTACGCGTTGCTTGTTAGCTACATGAGGGGATATTATTTTCTAATATCCTAAGGCTATTTCTAGCCTATACCTTGTACTATATAAACCTATTCATCTAATATATTTGGTTAACGCCTATGGTTTATGCATATTTATTTCTTATTGCATTTGCCAAAATTGGTATCAGAGCTACGGAGAAGGGGAGGATACAAGACGCACTGGGAAAAGCAGGAGAAAATCCTATTCTAGACTGGACAAGGTGAGAGAACGTCTCTTGTTCCACGCATTTCAAGGTCACCAAGGTGGTTGTTCTTTATTTTTGTTAAATTATTTAAGTTCTCCTAATTGCTTCATTTGAAACATTATTTTGGACCAAAAGGCCCATAGTCCCATGTGGACAAAGCAGGTGGCCGACTGACCAACCAACGGGTAGGAGCACCCTCTGGTGGTCGATTAAGGCCTGACCTAAACTGGACAACCTCCAACGTGGAGGGACTATGACAATGGAACCCTAAGACCTATGACCTAGGTGGACGATGGACCCCTAACGATCGATCCCTAAGACCTAGGTAGGACTCAAAGGCAGCTGGTAGGGCACTGCCTGACGGGACCGTCGACAACTATTATGCAGTAGTTGAGCCCCGCTCAATGACTTACAGACCGTTGCTTTATGGAGACCCTATGATAGAGACCTAGGGGACTAGAGAGGAGACTCCAACCCCTTCGATCATCGATAATTGGGATATGTAAGGGCAAGCGGCCCTCCGATCTTAGGAAATCGACCCGATGATAGCCAAATAGAGCTAGGACAAGGGTGCCCTAACTCAGGACTCGACTCAAGGGCATGATACGTGGTGAAAATCTAAGCCAATGACACTAAATATAGACTTTGGGTGACCTAACAAGAACCTGTAGACACCTGGCATAGAAACCAAACTACACCTGGACTGACCGGCCCTAGATACTAACGTGGACTAACATGGGCACACAGATTGAGATGTTGACTGGACACTGATGTGGCATCACCACCTGGACCACTAATTTGGTATGTGGATCAAAGCATTGATGTGGGAGCTGAGGTGGCAACTGGGCTTATGTGGTATGATTTCATTTGTCCATCTGGTGTTGACGTGTTTCTAACGTGTCATGTGAGGGTGTGCATGGCTCGTCCACATGGTGTAGTATCATTGGTGCTCTGGGAGGTAAAATACATCTTCAAGCATCGACTACCAAGAGACAGTCAAAGCACTAAGGGTGCTTTGTTATTTTAAAAAAACAAATATGCGCTCACAGAGTGCATGTGGGACTAAAAGTCCCAAAGGAAATTTAATTTCCTTCTATTAAAGCCCAAGGCTTTAAAGGGTACGACTTGTGCCTTCCTTCCCGTCGGGTCCACTAGCCCGATCGGTTGATCGGGTCGGGCTAAGGCCCTAGGCGGGGAGTCAAGGGTTCGACTCCCGTCGGGAGTCAAAAGGCATTCTTTTGCCTTATAAAACCAAGGTAATATTTTTAATTTGTTTTTTAGTAATTTTTTTAATAATTTAATTTATTTTCTATAAAATCATTTTTATTTTTATAATAAAGTGATTTTTAATTATATGATTTTTATTATTAAGGCAATTATAATTAAGATTAATTAGAAAAATTTAATAAACTTTAAAGAAAGGGTTACTTGTTTGCAAATTTTAAAATCAAAAGGAGCTTTTGTTTTCTCCAAGTGGAGATATAAGACATAGAAGAGCACCTATTTTTTTTGCAAATTAGAAAGCCCTAAATTCTTCTCAAACCTTGTTAATTTTGCAAACATGAAAGGGGACAAAATCAAAGACATTTGATTCTTTATTGCAAAATTAGAAAACAAGGAGACTCAAAATTTTGCAAAATTCAAAGGCAAAGTGTGCATTTGTTTTCTCCAAGGGGGGATATAAGACATAAAATTGCACATTCTATTTTTTTGCAAAAATTGAGAAGAAATTGAAGACCTTGGGTCCATAAAAACCAAGTCGTTTGTCGACTGGTTCTGGAAGCCTTTCAAATGCGGGTCGTGTGTCGACTTGTCTTGAAAGGAGTGCTAGTTTTGTTAATTTTGCAAATCAAGGGGGGAAGACAAGAAATTGTACTTCTTTGCAAAATTGTAACACAAAAGTGAGGAGCACTTAAAATCAAACTTGTTAAATTTGTAAAATAAAAAGAAAAGGCAATTGTTTTATGCCATATTCTTTGCAAATTTGGAAAACAAGAGGAGACAAAATATATCAATTTTTTGCACAACACAAATTCAAATTTTTTTGCAAAAATTAAAAGGTGCATTTTCGATTTTACTCGACACCTTTATTGGCAAATTAGGTGCATTTTCGGTTGCATCCAACACCTATGTGATAAGAATTTTGTGGGCATTCTTGTTTGATTATTGCATTATTTTTTGCAATTATAAGTCATAAAATCAAGAACACTCAAAACCCCAAAATTTCACAATAATTTGTGTCAACCATTGCACAGGTTTAAAGCCAATTATTCTTGATATTCTCTCCTAAAATAAAGACCCCTAATTCACTCTTATTTGTTTGGCTTAATTTCCTCAAACTGATTATTCCTCTTCAAGAGGATTTTTAGGCAGGTGCCATTAAATATATTTTTGAGTGAATTATCTTTCACTTCTTATTTGTTTGGCTTAATTTCCTCAAACTGATTATTTCTCTTCAAGAGAGTTTTCAGGCAGGTGCCATTAAATACCACTTAAGAGTGAAAGAAAGATCCATCTTAGTGCAAATTCTAGGACCTTCATCATGGCATCTATCAAAAAATACTTAAATGATACACAATTGCTTAAAGGTCCTAACTATTCAACATGGAAAACTAAGATGAAAGCCATCCTGACTATAGAGGAAATGTGGGATTTAGTAGATGGCACTGAATCAAGACCTACATCAGCAAGAGTAGATCAAAAAGCATGGGATAAAAAGAACAATCATCTTCTCATGTTGATACTCCTAGCTACTACTGATGAGATCCAGCCTCACATAAGTGAAGCTAAAATTGGTAAAGATGCATGGGATGCACTTTGTACCATTTTTGAAGGTAAGAATCAATCAACGGTTCTAAACCTTCAAACACAACTTCATACACTCCATATGAAGTCAGGTGAATCAGTAGAACTCTTCCTCTGTAGAGTGTCAGAACTAAAGTCTAAGCTCAATGCTTTAGGAGCTAAAGTAGAAGACACCATTTTGACTTCAGTAATATTGAGGGCTCTTCCCGAATCCTATAAAATGTTGATTACATCCCTTAATGTATCTCAAAGATCAGTCACCTTTGTGGAGTTAGTCAATTTGCTTCAAACAGAGGAAGCAAATCAACTCCAAAGCGATGAAGTGTCGAACAATGCACTTTACTCAAACAATCAGGGTGAAAAGAAGAAAGGAAAATTTCAAAAGGGAGGATCATCTTCAAAAGGTAAGGGAAAGAAAACTCAAAAGAGGTTTTGCTCGCATTGTAAAAAGGATAACCATGACACCAATCGATGTTGGTTTAAAAACAAGCAAAACAAGAAAGGCAAAGGCACATCACAAAAGCAAAACAAAGGCAATATTGCTAGTGAAGTGTCTAGTTTCGATTCTGATTCTGGTTCAGAAAGAGCACACAAAGTGCTCCTGGCTAAGACAATATTGTAAAGGGGAAACAAATTTGTCACCTTAAGCAAGCACCATTTCCTCTCTCTTTTTTAGGCTTCATAAATAGCATAAGTTTTTGTTTGAAGTACTAGCAATAAAGGGGTGATTGTACCTCTTTTAGGCTTCATAAATAGCAAACTCTCATTGTTTGAAGTACTTGTAACAAAAGGAGGGAATTTTCTGGTGTAAAATTTTCCTAGGAGGCAATATTTGTAAAAACCTTCACAAAGCTTCTTAAGTTGCACATATTTTGCAATTAAGGGGGGATAAACATTTATTTTCCTACTTCACATAATTTTTTGTAAAAAGGGAAGAAGACTTATAAGGGTGCATTTTCGACAGTGACCGACACCTTAGTCACACTTCTTTCAAAAATTTGATTACAATATGTTTTGCAACAAGGGGGGAAACTTATAAGGGTGCATTTTTGGCAGCGACCGACACCTTAGCTACCTTATCAACACTTTTTTGCAAAATCATATTGTAAATAGAATGAACCTCATATGAAGTGATCTACTCTACTACACCTAGCGGTTGCAGTGGTTGGTTACCCATGCAATTTGGTTGGATGACAAGATTACAATAAGGACATTCATTGATGTGAAGACAAAGTGAGGAATGACCCACTTTTTGCTTAGGAGCAGCTAGAGCACTATGACAAAGCAAGAACCAGTAGATCAACATATTTTTCACTGTATTGGGATAGTTATATACATTACCCAAATAATGTAATAAGGGGGGATGTTAGAGTTACTATGTTGGTAACTATGATTATTACCTCATTTGGTTAATTGTAAAGATTCACCTAGGTAGAGTTTATTTACCATATGGTAAAAAGTAGCTTGTTACTTTTTACCACTAGGTTATTTACTTTTACTATTTACCTAGTTAGTCATTGTAGTCAATTTGACTATGTTAGTTAGGTTAGTGGTTAGCTACCTTCTAGGGGGGGCAACCTATTACGCGTTTGTTAGCATATTAGAAGGAGATATTATTTTTCCTAATATCCTAAGGCTATTTCTAGCCTATACCTTGTACTATATAAACCTATGCATCTAATATATTTGGTTAATGCCTATGGTTTATGCATATTTATTTCTTATTGCATTTGCCAACATGAGTGATCAGTCGGAGAGGCGTGCTTAGGTCAGCCTATAGGAGGTAAGGTCATGTGGTCAATCCATCATAATATCTATTCAAGGGTGATATTTTGTAAGCACCCATTTAACAAATTTTTATTCAATTGTTTTGGTTCTTGTTAGTTTAATATCAACCATTTAACTACCTGGAGTTTACTATGTTATCTTTACCCCTTTTTGTTTTAATCCTTAAAAGGCTAATCTATGGTAGCCCAATTACACCTAGGGTTTATTCCATATTTTCTACCCATGGGATAACTTGTTATATTATATAGATCAAATTCTAGGATAATTTGTAGCTAATAATTTAAAAATTTTAAAAGAAGATGGAATCCTTGGAAAGAACATGGAAATTCTGCTAACAATCATTTATATAGGAAACCCATCTCAAGCCTTAAATGTTGTAAGTCCCTCTTCGTACCCAATTTTCTTTTGGGCTTTCTTGCTTATGGAAAATTCACACCAACTTTGTTTGCATTGAGTTCTTTAGATTTCCCATATTGGGTGTCAATTTTTTTAAATGTTGGGTGACTCTTCAATGTTATAATCTAGATATTTTTTGTGCAATTCCTTTCAAATTTGAATAAACAATCAGGTGGGCAATGTTGTCCTCTATGCTTATTCTTGTTGTTGGTCAGCTTTAGAGACAACATAATAAGAGTGGGTCTTTAGTTGGAAGTTTGCTTGCAGTGGTGTGCTTATGCATTAGACACAGGTCTAAGAGACATAACCATTGAGATAGACATGAAGTTAGAAATTGGAGACCAACTATCTTATGAAATGATAGGTGTACTTTTTTCCTTTGGATCCAAACTCATGGTAGCGAGACTGGAACCCTTACTTCAAGTAATAGGTAATAAGGTGATTTTTTAGGTCTTACTCTGGCCAGGATGTCTACCTGGTGTATGAGACCCCTTGGTTGGAATAAGGGATCTTTCACTTTATGTAATTTTGTGTTCCAAATTGGATGTCTCTATTGGTGACTTTGAAGATCTCAGTCTAGCCAACAAGCCTACTGGGTCTATGAGATTCCTTTGTTGCAATGATGGATATTTAATTTTACCTTTTATATTGTTTCAAGTTATATACTTTCTAAGCTATATTTTGGTCTCAGTATAAATCCCTTTGGTCTAACTAGGGATATTTTACCTTACCTCCTTAATATTTTAGGTCTTAATTTAGCAAACACACTTACTTTGGTTATATATGCCATATATGGGATGTAACTACACCCCCGAGCTTATATTATATGATGATGCAAAGGATTTTATATTGGGTCGCACATATACAATCACATCATTTACCATTTACTCCATAATGCCATAGATTGTAATGTTTAATGTTATTAAGGAATTTTATTTCCACCTTGTTGCCCCTTTTAGCAAGTATAGCACTAGAGGAAGTGAGTGAAATAGGCCCATGCATTACATCATGACTGCAGAGAATTTTGTCTTGGGTCATGTTAGTCTAAAAAGACCACCGAAGATAGTGAATATTTTGAGGCCTAAAACAATTTTCAATTTTTGTATAAGAGAAGTAGAGAAAAGACTAAGTTACGAAGAATATCACGATTTCACGACACGTTAGAGTTTCATGGGCTCAAAGGAGAAAAGAGAGCCAAAGCACCCGAATGTCATGATTTTACGACATGACAAAGTTTCACAGGCTCAAAGGAGAAAAGAGAGCCAAGGTGCCAGAATGCTGTGATTTCACGACATGAGGGAGTTTCACAGGATCGAAGGAGAAAAGAGAGCCAAGGCACCATAATGTCATGATTTCATGACATGACGGAGTTTTGCTGGCTAGAAGGAGAAAAAAGATCCAAGATGCTAGAATGTCATGATTTCACGACATGATGAAGTTTTGTGGGCTCGATGGAGAAAAGAGAGCCAAGGCACTAGAATGTCACAATTTCATGACATGTTAGAGCTTCGCTAAGCAAATAAACATAAATAGAAACAAGTGAATGCACTTTTAGAGGGACATGTCTCGACGACCAATGATAGACGATGATTGACACATCAAATCCTAACCTCTTTCCGTTGGTGATTTGATTCCCTCCTAAACCAATTGAAGCCATGCAGAAGCATACTGGCACATTTTTTAGCAAATTTGTTGTAACTGATTATAAGTCATGGAATTTTTTAGTTGTCAAAAGATGCTTACAATAGAGTATATATAGTAGGGAGCACACCCAAAATAAGGGTCGACTCTTAGACATTTACAGGATTGGATATATGCACTTTGGATTAAGCAATAATATATGCTTCTATTAGCTTTTGGTTCATTGTCCACAAGAGTATGTATGATTGTTTGATGCTTATACTTACATTACTAAGTTATACTTTGCATTTATTCTATCATCTGGATACATGGATGTCATAAATAGTATTGCTAGAGTTAATAATTTTTATTCATGCATGTGTTAGATTAACATCTAAATCGCATTAAGGAACCATGATTTCTGCATGAAGGTATAGAAAGTTCTTAGACTAAGAGATATATGTATTTGTCTTTGTTGTTGTTTAATCTGTACCCCGTTAAAAAAATTTAGCAATAGCTATATTTCCATTTTTTTTAGTAAATTTTTCTCTATCCTTTTCTCATAAAAATCACCAAGGAACCAACATCCTCTGGAGATTAGACAGAATCCCTTTGAACTTAGCCTATCTACTCAATTTTGGTAAGGTCATGGGTGCAATCACAACCATAGGTTAATTTTGCACCAACCATTTTTGGCACACCCGATGGAACCCCAATTCCACCATAAGTTACATTTCAAAGGTTTAGTGTTTGTCTTTATCTTGTTTAAATCTAAATCAATCACCTGGAAACTCTGTCCAAAGGTCTAAAACCAAGAAGAACCTTATCTACCTTCTGGTTAAATATCATAGATATCTAAATATATGATAACTAGATCTAAAGCTAAAAATTTTGAAGAACCCATCGAGTTCTTTGAGTTACATATCAGTAGCCTTAGAGCCCATCCATTTTTATCTGCCAGATTGACTCCATCTCCTACCGATATCAAAAGCCCTGTACGTGCTATAGTCCATAGTATTGCTACTAGCAGATCCTCAAGCATGACTGTAAGTACCACTGTAATACAAACAGTCGTAATATCTAACATGGCTCAAAACCCACCTACCTTACCTTACCCCATGTGGAATCACATAGGTCCTTTAAACCTGGAAGTTCAGAATCAGATTCCTGCAGTAGCTTTGAAGGCTTTACCCTCATATGATGGTACAAGAAAGATGACCTTTGAGCATTATCAATATGTCACTTCTTTAGCCACCATACACAATATTACACAAGAAGATGTGATGATTATATTGTTGGTCATTTCACTAAAAGGAAAGATGCTCTACTGGAATAGGACACTCCCTAACCAGACTATTGCAATCTGAGCTAATCTTGCTAGCAAGTTGGTGGAAGAATTTAACCAATAGGTAGACCCATTCTCTCTGCTTAGTCAATTTATTATCATACAGAAACATCCTCAAGAAGAGATAGTTGATTTCAACATCAGGTTCACCAGCACCTGGAAAATAGTACCTAATGGGTTGAGGCCAATAAACAAGCTATGTACTACTACTTGAGAGCATTTAATTCTGATATTAGTATGGTTATAAGGTAGTCTCAGGTTTCCACCTTCCCAAAAATCTTTTGAGGAGCACTAAAAGCAAAAAAAACATTATTACCATTGGAAGGTTCCCCCAAATATGATGATGCCAATTTTCTTAGGTCTTCCCCAAACATTTAGTTTTGATCCTTCAAGTTCTTCCTCTAAGCCTAGCATAGATTTTAAAAAATGGAGTGGTCAACCGTCTACTCTAGCAATACAAGAACCTCCATGTTTTCTAGCGCTGCCTTCAATTAATGTGGTTCCTTTACTATTTGCACCCCCTACTCAGTCAGCTCATGAGTCTCAGCTTGCCATATTACTGGATATGCAATTAACAATGAATAATTTAACTAATGAGATCACATCGATGAAAAGAAGGGAATCTAAAATAAGTTTTCAACCAATAATATTCCCACAAGTAACTAGGGACCAAGCCCCTTATGGTAATATATGTCAGGAAACACTGAATGTAGTTTATATAAACAATAATGAAGAATCTATAGTTCTTTCTATGGATTCTGACTACTGGTGTTCTACTTGTAATGATCTACACAATGAAAGCTCATGCATGATCCATCGACACTTCATGCAGAAGATAGCCATTGAAAAGGCAGAGAAAAATTGAAGGGACATGTGAACATGATCAAGAAAGAAAACCATAATTTCATTATGCCTTCAGTAGAGCAAGTTGTAGTTCTAGCAAGATCATGTAAGAAACCTCTACAAGTAGATCCCCAGGAACTCCAACCTCTGATATTTCCCTCGATCCCTAAGAATTTTCCTGAAAAGGATACCCCTATGAAAATAAATATCAAATCCCTACCTAGAAAACTGGATCAGAAGTACGTAAAGATTCTATCCCATGAAATGAGGTTGAAACTAAAGAGCAGGCTAAGGAGAAGTTAATATTTCCTTCTCTGACTAAGAGACAGAGAACAAAAGCAAATCTAGGGTACAAGAGCAAATATGATACTTTTGCTAAAGAAAAAGAGAGGAATGTTGACTCAACTTCCTTCAACATAGTAGAAGATATGAAAAAGATCCCTTCAAAAGCAATTATGTATGATGCCCTGCAGTTACCTGGCCAAATTGATCGCTTAAAGGAATATTTGAGGTCAATAAAAAATAAAGGTAGGAATCCATCCTACTCAAATGCAGTTCAGACAAACCTAACATCTACTACTAGAAAGAAAATACCACTCCTATTTTATCTATCTCTTCAAATGGAAGGATGGGTTGTACATAATTGCATGATAGATTCAGGTGTTGCTACCACAGTGATACCAAAAGCAGTGTATGATATTATGGGAATGGAATACACTAGGATCAGCCTAGGAGTTTTGTATTTGGATGGCACTCCAGTCAAGACTGTAGGGGTAATAAAATACATCCCTATAGCTTCATATGATGCCTCAAATTGTAGTGATACAAAAAGTGGTGGTAGTGGATTTAGAACCATACTTCGACCTATGTTTATCCATAGAATTCATGGCTAATATAGGAGGATATCTATATTTAGACTATTTGCATTTGGAAATTTATTTCAAAGGTAGAAGAATTAAGATATTTATTGAAAACCATCCACCTTTCACATAGAAAATATAGAAGATGCCAATATTGTAAACATGATGACAGAGGAAATGGAAGACCTTGATCTAATGGAAGATACCTTGGAGGAACTTCAAACAGAAGACCAGTTCTCTTTAAAAAACTTCAACGCTATGGTAGAAATCGAGATAGGAAGTTACTCTACTGTAAAGCTAGGAAAAAACCAAACAACTTCGATTCCCAAAGAAGACAAGCCTACTAATCAGCTTTAGAAAATTTTCTTTGATGGCACTACATGCAAAAGCGAAGCAGGTGCATGTATAGTTTTAATCTCTCCTATAGGTAAAGAGAAAGTTTTTTCTTACAAGTTGACTTGGAGTTGTACTAATAATGCAGTTGAGTATGAAGCACTTTTTCTAGGTCTGAGAAAGGCTAAAAATTTAGGAGTTAAGCAGTTACAGATATATGGAGATTCATAACTCATTGTGAATCAGGTCACAGAAAAATATACAAGCAAACAACATTATCTCAAAGCATATAGGAATAAGGTGTGGGACCTCCTAGAAACCTTTGAAGCTCTGAACATTAAAGTGATCCCTAGAGAGAAAAACACCTACGCTGATCTGTTAGCATATGTAGGAGCAACATTTTGCCCCATTAGCAATGTCATCTAGAATTATAAAATAGTAAGTCTCATATACAAATCCCTTGTGCCAGATAAGAATATTTTTTGACAAGTATTTGAAAATGATGAGCAAATATTAGATTTCTTAACCTATGAAATGAATTTCTCAAGCGATAGAACGTTAGAAGATGAAGAAGATGAATGCCTAATTCAACTAAGGAATAATCATATACCAAAGGGGTTGATCACCCTTGAGGGCCTTTTTGAAAACAATGATAGAGCAATAGGATAAAGGTTGATAAAAGCAGATACAAAGCAGTTCAACTAGAACCAAGAAAGATGATCAAAGTTGGAGTTAATTGCACAGAAGAAGAGCTAAATCAGATCAGAGAATTATTTAAATAATTCCCAGACATCATTGCTTGGGTCTATAGCAATATCAAAGTGTACAAGAAAGAAACCATACAACACACCATTGAGTTGGAAAAATATGCAAAGCCTTTCAGGCAAAAACAAAGACCTATAAACCCAAATATAGAAGCATTAATGAAACAGGAATTGTTGAAGCTTATTGAAGCCAAGATTATATACCCTATTAAGCACTCTACCTCGATAGCTAATCTAGTCCTTGTTAGAAAGAAAAATGGGGAAATTAGGTTTGTGTATTTACTTCAGAAACCTAAATAGAGCTTTCCTCAAAGATCATTATCCACTTCCATAGATAGATCATATTTTGCATATAGTAGCAGGGGTAGAGAGATTCTCCCTGTTATATGGATTCTCTAGTTACAATCAGGTATGGGTTAAAGATGAAGACCAATATAAGACTACCTTCACCACAAAATGGGGGACATTTGCTTATCAAAGGATGTCTTTTGGGTTGTCCAATGCAGGAGCAACTTTTCGAAGGGTAATGGATGTGGCTTTTGGAGAACTTGCTAATTAGATCATATTCATCTACTTAGATGATATGACAGTTTTCTCCCATTGTAAATAAGACCACGTGGAACACCTTAGGAAGGTATTTGAAAAATACAGATAATTTGGCATATCTTTGAACCCAAAGAAGTCCATATTTGTTGTAGAAGAAGGAAATATACTAGACCACGTCATATCAAAATCTAGATTGGTCATTGATCCTAACATAGTAAAAGCACTCCTAGAGCTCCCTCTACCAACAAACAAGAAGGACTTGCAATCCTTCTTTGGATAGATAAATTTTGGACATAAGTTTATAGCAAATTTTGCACAAATTATCAAATCTATGATAGAATTTCTACAAAAATATGCCTAGTTCAAATGGACAGATATGCATAAAAGAAGCCTTCGAAAGGATAAAATAAGAGATAGCTCAAGAACTTGTGCTTGTTAACCCTAATTATTCCAAAAGCTTCATCATATATGTTGTTAGAGAGAAATAAAGTTACATTGTAGTTCTCACCCAGAAAGGAGCTGACAATGAAGAAAGGCCTATAGCCTTTCTAAGTCAGACCATGCACGATCATGAAGAGAGATATAACTTCATTGAAAAACAAGTATATGCAGTTATGAAGTTACTAAAAAAATTTAGGCACTTCTTGTCACAAAGCAAAACAATTGTCTATGTAATTCATCCTAATGTTAGAAATTTTGTAATACAGGGAGTACTCGGTGAGAAAAGAGCAGGTTGGGTAACGAAGATACGATGTAGAAATCCACCCGACCAAGTTAGTAAGGGGCAGAGCCTTGTGCCAAGAGTTGGCTAAGAAAGCTTCAAATTATTATATAGCCTAACAAGGCCTAATGTTTAATTCAGAACAAAATCAAACCTTGCAGAATACTAACTGGACTGATGACCTCATAGAATACTTTTAGATTGGAAAATACCCAAGCTTTGAAATATACTCTTCTACCAGAAGGGTTGTATAGGAAAAACATAGATGGCATACTGCTAAAGTGCATAAAGGGAGATTAGAAACAAAGAATTTTGGAAGAATTTCATGGAGGTCTATCTGGTGGACACTTCTTAGGAAGAACTACTGCACTAAAGATACTCAGAACAGGTTGCTACTGGCCCTCCATTTTATTAGACGCTTTCAAAATAACTAGGAAATGTGAAGAATGCCATAAATATATGGGAAGAAACAAAAATGCCCCTATGCCTTTGAAATCTATCCAAGTTGAAGAGCCCATCCAATAATGGGGGTTATATTTCAATGGAGTAATAGAGCCAAATTCATCAGCCAATCACAAATATATACTTACTGCTACATTTTTTTTACCAGGTGGTCTAAAGAAATTCCCACTAATAAATTTGATCAGGAAATTGTGATTGAGTTTTTAGAAAGCTTGATTACAAGATATGGTATACCAGATGCATTGGTCACATACAATGGATCAACCTTCATTGGTGCAAAGATGATTGAATTTACTGGAAAATATGGTATATACTTGAAGACCTCCTCTCATTACTACCCATAAGGAAATGGTCTTGCAAAGTCTACAAACAAAAATCTTATCAAAATTCTAAATAGGACTCTGAAAGATAACAAGAGAAGTTGGACTCCTTGATAAACCAAGCATTATGGGCTAATAGGATTTCAATTAAAAATTTGATTAACACATCGCCCTATTCCTTGGTCTATGGCAAAGAGACCATTCTGCCCATACATATAGAGATACTCGCTTTGAAGTTACTCAACTAGATTTATGTTGAATAAAGCCAACCAATGGAAGCTAGATTGATGCAACTCCTACATCTAGAAGAGCAGAGGGAGCAGGCTTATGACCATCATAAAAATCACATGGAAGACACCAAGGGGTGGTTTGATAAAAATACTACTTTCAAAAAGTTTAAAGTTGGAAATTCAGTTTTAAAGTGGAATGTGAAAAAGGCCAAGCCAGGCCATTACCAAAAATTTGATGCCTGTTGGGAGGGTCCCTTCAAAATAATCGTTGAGAAACAATTAAATTCACTTCAGTTGAAAGACAAACAGGGTGAAGTTCAACCTATTCTAGTGAATGGCTTTAACCTGAAACTCTACTTCAAATATGCAGGAAAAAAATTCTTGTATATTATGTATATATAACATTTTCCAAGTATTTATTGTTTTCGGCTTGTAATAATTTTGTCATGATTTCGTGACAATTCAAAGTCAACCAGCAAAATGACAAAGCAAAAAAAACACTACCTTGTTGTGACATAATGGCTAAAATTTAAATTTTGCCATGTTGCCTTCTGACGATTAGTGGGAAAGCTCCTCCCTTACGAATAATTGAAGCTTTGAAGAGTGTGATTTTTCATTAAATGCAGCAGCCAATGATTGACCAAAAACTTTAGCATGTAAGAGGATAGTAGAAATGACGTGTGGTAAAATCTAAAAAAAGCAAATATACCAACAACAGTTAATGCAATCATGCACATTCTTTCCAATCGATGTACATAAACCCTAATTCACTCTTGAGAAAGCTCTTCTATTGAAACTTACTTTCTATTCTCTTCTTCGAGTTCAGACCTAGTATAGAGAGTCTCTGTAAGTGATTTCCCATGGACCCAAAGAAGAGTATGCAAAAAATGGTAATGGCAACGTCATATTTTGCTTCCCTAGTAGTAAGACATGAGGATGAAGCAAGAAAAAAATTCACAGATAGAGATGTCAGAATCGGTGACACTATTGTGACATGGAAAAACCCAAAAAGAATGTGAAAGGATATCAAAGAAAGAATGACTACAGGTATTAATGCATCCTCTCCCACTACTTTCCCCTTCAATTCTCTACTCTACTGGTATGTTTATACTCCCGTTCATCCATGTCCTAAGTTGATTAGAGCTATTGCCAATTTTTATTATACCAAGGAGAAGACCGTTAGAAACTCCTAGGGCAGAGCCCTTTTCACTCTGGGCCTATATGCTTTCATTGTTGCCTTTGTCGCTGGTCATGTGCCTGCATTTAAGCCAAAATATTTAAACCCTACACACCAAATGAATTATTTTGTCCCTTCTAAGAACATACAAAATTTCCTAACACTACAATTGAAGAAACCACCTACTAGAGAGACCATGCCTAAAACCCCTATTTCTCAAGAGGAATTCAAAAACCCATCGTTGTTTTCTATTTTGGCTATGGTGGTGGGCCTGAAGTATGATGAGAAAGTATGTAGGTGGCAAATTGCATTAGTCAATTACCTTTCAAACCCTAAGAATTATGATTCCTCAGTTATGGATGGAAGCATCAGGCCCATATTTTTTGACTATCCAAGGTATATTTTTCACCAAGTTCATGAAGGTTTGTTATTTATAAAGAAAGGTTCTCAATTTTCTTTTAAATTTTCTTCATATTTGGTTTGGGTTTTTTTTTATTTTTTGGCTCAAGAGCTCGCTTTTATTTCTGTGAATGATAAAGACAAGCAAGGAAGAACCCTGCCTGTGTATGAATGGACTTCTATGTTGTATAAGTCAAAATATTATTATAATTTCAATAAGGAATTTTTAGGGCCCGCCCTAAAAATTATGTATGGAGAAATAAGGAGACTGACCCCAAAAGATGTAAATGTTTTTCAAAATAAGCATGCAGAGGAGGGTGACTGGTTCATCCTCACTCAAGGGGTTATTATCAAACTCTATGGGTTTACAGGAAAATCCTTTTTGCTTCCCCATTATGTCATAGATAGGTTTTTTGCCTTGGAATATGTTAGGCAAATAGAGCAGATAAATTTCAAATATGGTACAGGTTAGGTAAAACTAGTACCTGTACGATGTCATTCTAGTTTGAAGGTATAATTATCTTTAAGAAAGGGCATCATGAGCAAATTACTCAAGCCCTATAAGAATTGGGGTTATTAGAGATGCCATAGTGGTGGAAGTATGGCCCTATTAAAAAATTTGTATAGGCAGGCCATTTTAAATAGAATCCCTATTAAGAGCTACCACATGTCCCCTAGGAAGGACATCGAATATTGCAAGAATAATGCTAAAGATGAAGAATTAGAGTGGCATGTAGAAAGGATGCAACCGCTGCCTCCATGGCACAATTTTTATGAACATGTGGCTGACTATGATCCCAAGAATAATCCTAAGCACATTCTAAATGACAATACTATCACTAGGATGCAGAAGAAGGGGATAACATGGATAAAAGTGAATGTCCATGCATGGTGGATGATGAGAGTCCAAATGAATATGATCAACTCTAGGTGGCCAGTTAAAAATGACCTTGAATTTTTTATCTACTATGACCACTACCAAGCTACCTGGTCAGAAACCTTCATTGAGAAAGTGCCATCAAGCATTCATCGCAACAAGGAAGTAAACCCTAAATTTATTGAAAAAAAAAGGCAGACCAGAGAAAAGGAAAAAATGTTATAAGTGAGCAATAGCAATCCCCTGCACAGATAAGGCTCAGGTCCTCTAAGAAGAATACTACTGCAACCATATTTATAGAAGAACAGAGAAAGACATATGGGAAAGTGACCTAAATGATGGTGAAGATGGGATATGATAGAAGAGGACTAGGTAAGGATGGGCAAGGAATCACCAAGCCCTTACATGTACAGAAGAGGGAGAAACATATGGCACTCAGCACAGACCTGTCTGGAGGTAGAGCTGCATCTTTCCAGGTCCCAAAGTTTGTCCCTCCTTCTCTCTCAAACACTGAATCAGATGAAGTGCCTCTTGTCATCAATAAGAGAAAGCTAAAATCTATGGCAGGGAATCAACAGAAGAAGAGCAAATAGATTGAAATTGCTTAGAATATTGAAGAAGTCACTCAAGGTGACAAATATTAGCTGCAGGTAATTGTTGAGTACATTAAAACTGCTCTGGAAAGTGTGCAAGTCACTCAAGATATTGAAGGTGTTTCTCAAAATTTTGAAATGACAAGACATGATAATGCACAAGAGGAAGCCTAGCACCAGGTAGTTGACCATAATGCTAAAGTTACCCAAGATAAGCAGAACCTGGTTATTGGAGAAAACATAACTGTTAAGGAGATCATTGAACACAATAAAGACCGACGTGGGAGAATCCCCAAGAATGTTGAAGTAATAGACTTAGAAAAGATACAGATGTCGAAGAGGAAGATGATGAAAGAAGAGTCTCAACAATATGAAGTTCATAATTATGGTGCAAATGAAACTAATGAACATCAAATTGTAGAAGATGAGTGCCAGCATGTACCCTCGATAGAATCAGGTATGACCTCTCTATTCTCTCATACTTCTCTTCCTCTCCTTTCCCAAGTTGAATTTCCTTCCATTTCTATTCCATAAAAAGATACAATACCTTCCTTAAAACAAAATCTTCTATCTCCAAGGCTAACACCGTCTTCACAAGTTCAATCTGAAGTTGACCAACCTTCCAAGTTTATTACCCATTCCATAGTTGCTCCTTTGAATGTAGACACTACATTGGTCCCAACCTCTTTCCTGTTACATCACTAATATAGCTAGTTGGCTATATTTCCAATTTTCATTGATTTATTGATTTATTCTTATTTATAGATGTAGGTTGTTTTACATTTGATCATATATCAATTCATCACTATTCCAATTGCATATTCCGTAAGAGACTTAGCCCTATCTAAGTGGCAAAGGACTGTAGCCCTCCTTAAGTTGCATATTTGATCAATTCCATTTCTCTATTCGCATTTATTTGAATTAAGAAGAAAAACGCTTCAAGTGGTATCAGAGCCAAGTTTCAAAGAACAACACTAACTATTGAAAAACAATCACCACCATTTTATGCCAGTGAATTGTTTTTTAGAGCTAGCGGACATAAAAAAAATAAAATAAAAAAGTTGGTGGATGTGTTATTTTCAGAGTAAACTTGCCAACTTCATAGGCTTTTCCCATGATTTTAAAAGCCTAGCTATAGAGGACGTACCAGACATCAATTTTTGAGTCAGCTCTCCAATTTTAATGCATGCTCTTCAAAGGCATTATTGTTCTCACTCTTATAGAAAAATAACATTCTAAAACCAGCAAACATACAAAAAAATCTGTAATTCGTTCCACAAAATATTTTAATAACGGATAAAAACCAGCGATGAGTAGGAGGTATATTATCTTTAATTTGTTTCCACGAGGGCAAATTGGAAGTTCACCTTCTATAGATAATAGTTGAAAAAAAAAAATCATTCCTCAACTTGGGTTTCATCATTCAATATCTTTAGTTGCAGACAGAAGACCATCAGTCTTTCCTTGGACTTGATGATTACGGATTGATTTATGGTCGCATTTACCATTTTGTGGCCTTGATAATCTGTTGTTGTATCATTTTTGCTAACTTTTCGTATATTCATAGATGACATATGCTATTCACAACTGCACCTTAAATGTTGTAGTCATATTTATTTAATGCATCAGTGAGGTTTCATAGTCGTTTGCACAATAGTCACTTAGCACAATAAAATATAAGGTAGGTGTTTTCACAAAGGTCGCATATCACCATAAAAGACATTGCAGACTACGTCAAGGAATTTTTTTCAGATTTCTAAAGTTTTAGCGCTCATCCAAAGTTCCTCCAATCAGGTTCGCCATTGAAAAAAAAAATCAATGGCGATATTTGCATCCATATTAACGTCAAATATTTTGAAGGAATTCTTTCGCATAGAAACGGTTCATTAGAACTTGAGGAAAATTTTATCGCGGTGTTCCTGTTACATAGTGGCAATCTCGTGTATTTGCAAGGATTAAAAGAAAAGACTCTATATTGGAGTAAGGTAAATATAGTGAAAATTTAACATTACGATGGTTGCACTACATCTAAGTGTAGGTGGTTTGTAGGTAACTGATATTGACGCTCATTAAACCAAACAAATGTTTTTATAAAGATCTAGTTCAGTTTAGAGAAGAATATCTCACTCCCTAGGTGATCGAAGACATTAAGAGAACCATCTGAAAGTAAATCATGGTCAGCAAAAAGTTGTCAGCAAGAAAAAATCATCAGCAAAAAAAAATCGTCAACAAAAAGTTGTCAGTGATAATTGGAAAAATCGTCAGCGAAAAAAAAGTCAGCAAGAAAAAAATCGTCAACAAAAAAAAATGTCAGCAATAATTGGTGAATTATTGTCAGCAAAATTTGGTGAAATTTTTTTGACCCATTATTATTGTGCTGTAATCAATTGCATGAAAGCTCAAGCAACAAATACTCCTGCAAATCCCTCAAAATATCTTCAAGATATTGTGGCTAATTGTGAAGAAGTATACAACAAAATGTTCCACTTCCAGACAGAGCATCTAGTATTATATGAAGGACGTATAAATCCTCATCCAGAAACAATATTGGAAATCAGGTCATGTCTTATTCATTCTCACAAAATTAAATAATTTCCAATCAAATGATACGGCCTACTAGCAGAAGAAGCTACAGGGGAATCAAAATGTATTTTCAAGTCATTTCTAGCTTTGAGGACAAAGATTTTTGAGGAGGGGAGCCATGTTACATCACCAATATACCTAGTCGGCTATATCTATCTCTCCCATGTTGTTTATCATTGTGGCTGAAGCCCTTGGGAGGACAATCAAAGCTGCATGTAATATTGGTCTTATTTCAGGAATTAAAGCATCATCACAAACACAGGCAGTTACACATGAACAGTTTGTGGATGATACTTTGTTGTTAACTCTTGCATCAATTTTTGAGGCTAAGGTCATAAAACATATTCTAGAGCTATATGAGGATGCTGCGGGGCAAAAGGTAAATTTTTCAAAGAGTAAAATTTATTTATTTAACACTCCCATTCGAAGGCGATTAAGATTGCTAGGATTCTTGGATGCTCGGTGTCTACTCTTCCATCCACATACTTAGGCCTTCCTTTATTTACAGGCAGAGCTACTGATTCCATGTGGACTAATGTAATTGAAAGAATTCAAAGGAAGCTGGATGGATGGAAAGGGAATTTGTTATCTCAATCTGGCAAGGTAGTTCTCACCAGGTTTTCCATTCAAAGCATCCATGTCTACTTTCTCTCTGTTTTTAAAGCTCCTACAAGTGTTTACACTAAAATTGAACAGATCCAGAAGAGGTTCCTATGGATCGGTTCTGAATCTAAGCAGCGCTTTCACTTGGTGTCCTGGGATAGGGTTTGCAAACCAAGGGAGTTTGGAGGTATTGAGCTAAGGAGAATACAACATTTAAACATGGCCCTCCTGGCCAAACAAGCATGGCGTCTTTTGACAAATGCAAATGCAGAATGGATTACTATAATCAGAAGAAAGTACTTGCAAGAAACTGAATTCTTAAGCTATTCCTTTCCTCCCAGGGGATCAATTTTTTGGAAATCAATCCTTCAAACTAAAAACCTGCTAAGCAAAGGGCTACGTTGGAAACTGGGAAATGGAAGAAACATTGATTTATGGGACCACAAATGGTTAAAGGACTATCCCCTCTCTACAGACCCCATCCTTTCAACCCTTAGAGCTTGGACAATTGAAGTTTTTGGTACCAAAGTTGCATATTTTATTACTTTGTCAAACAATAGAAGGGTATGGAAGCCAATAATGAACAATGATCTACCAGGGGCATCAATAATACTGGAGAATGAATTAAGACAGTCTTTACTCCCTTATGGCATTCTTGAGGACTAGCTTATCTAGGAAGCTTCAGACAATGGGGAATTTTCTGTCAAGACTGCTTATCTGATGCTTATTGATAATGATGAACCTACTTTCCCTCACTTGGAATTTTGGCCCAAAAGCATTGTTCCGAAGGTTGGGTTTTTTGCATGGCTGGCCATCCAAAATAAGATCCTCACCATGGATAACTTAATAAAAAGAGGTGTGATTGTTGTTAATAGGTGTTATCTCTGTATGTCCGAGTGGGAGTCTATTGATCATTTGTTTTATGTATTGTAATTTTTCTGTCTCAATCTTGTTAGGTCTGTTACAAGTGTTTCATATTTATTGGGTCCATCCTCAGTCCATTTTTGACTTATTTGTCCAGTGGCCTTCTCCCTTTTTGAATAGGCGTCTTAGGTATATGTGGAAGATCTGCCTTCATCACTACTTGTGGCAGATATGGTTGGAAAGGAATCGTCGGGCCTTCTTGGATAAGGTTTCTCAGTCATCCTCTGTCCTGTCAAAAAAATTAGTATATGCTAATGAGAATGCTTGTTTAGTGCCTGCAGCATCTAGACCTCCAAATCCTTTTGAAGCTTCATTAGGCCAGTCATTAAACTTACCTCTCACTGATGGCCTCAATCATCCTCAAGTCTGTCCTAGAACCATGATCACATGGACCCCACCCCCCCTAGGGTGGATTAAGTTAAATTTTGATGGGGCATCTAGGGGCAACCCAGGTGAAGCCGGGGCTGGTGGCTTACTTAGAGACCACAAGGGTGAGGTGCTTGTAGCTTTTGCTTGAACATCTTGGAGCTCAAACTAACAATGTGGGTGAAGCGAGGGCGGTTTGGAGGAGCCTCAAGGTGGCGGAAGAATTATCCGGGGAAACTGTTGGTGGAAGGTGATTCTCTTATTATTATAAATATTCTAAAGAACACTAAGAGAGCTCCTTGGAGATTTGATGACTACATCCATGAAGCAAGGGCTCTAATTCATGATCGACCTGAGGCCATAATTTTGAATACCTTCCGGGAAGCAAACATGGCGGTGATAAGGTCGGCAAATGAAGGCATTGTAGCAGCAAATTTGATCACGTGGACTGAAAATCTTCCTCATGGAGTCTCAATGGTGATAGATAATGAAAAATTTTAGATTGGAAGGCTCAAAGTGGATCAATGACGAGAAAATGGGGGCATTTTTAAAAATATTTTTTGAACCTTATAATGGCTTTTGTCATATTTGTTTTTTTTGTTCATGTGACTAGTGTTTTTTGCAGCTGGTGGGGCACTGATATAGGTTTTTTATCTACAAATTCATGCATGGGAAACATCTGCTTTGGCCTCAAGTATTTCCCAAGGTGTGTTTGGATTCGATGTCACAAAAAGGCCCTAGCAAGAAATAACAAAGTGTTGGAGATCCCTGACAATGAGGTACCAGACCCCACCATAATAGTCTTGGAGAAGATGACAATTTCATCAGCCTCCAACAGTATCAACCTGTTGAAGAGTCTGTCTGGCCTCATCAGTGCAGCTGTTGATTTGTGTGATTCTCTAAATCTTCTGTTTTATAGCCAGCAGTTCCAGGGGCACAAGGAGTCGAAGGCAAAATCTAAAGATGATGGCAAGGAGGATGATAAGAAGTTAGATGAGGACTACAAGGAAGACTGCTTGGCCTCTTGGCTGTCCATTCTATGGGATGATTTTTTTTACCATATTCTATTATTTTATATGGGCACAAGCTACTCTGCATGGTGCTTGCATGATTAGTTTTTGTCTTTGTTAGTTCTATTTTGCGTCTTTCTTTTCTGATGGCCATAATATTAGGCTTCCATAGTTTAGTTTGGTTGTATTCTGATGGAAGAGTAGGTCTTGGCCCTTTTTGTTGTCAGTTTAAACTTTTAGGGCTTGGCCTTTGTCCAGTTGGTCAGTGGACCCTATTTTGTAAAATGGTTTTGGGTCAACCAGTTAAAACCCGGTGTTAATTATAATATTCTCTTACTTACCAAAAAAAAAATATTTCCAATTGTCATCGATTTATTGATTTATATTATTTATAGATGTAGGTTGTTTTACATTTGATCATCTATCAATTCATCATTATTTTAATTGTATATTTTTCAAGATACTTAGCCCTCTCTAAGTGGTGAAGGACTGTAGCCCTCCTTAAGTATTCCACAAGAGACTTAGCCCTCTCTAAGTGGCAAAGGATTGTAGCCCTCCTTAAGTGGTGTATTTGATTAATTCCATTTCTCTATTCGTATTTATTTGAATTAAGAAGCATAATGCTTCATTTCCTCCCCACCGCCTATGTTCCAGCTATGAGATCCACCTCCACAATGGCTACTGAGAATCATCCCACTATTTCAAAACTAAAAAGACCAAGGAAAGCTAACAAAAATTATTTAGATTGGTGGGAATTTCACGCTGATAAAGTCTCTAAGGCTCCATCCCGCACCCAAGAAATTATAATGCTTGACCCCATTACTATGCAACGATAGAATGTAAAATTGAAATCGACGATAAGGAAGCTTGAAGGTGAAATGATGATAGAAGATTACCAAGCAAAAAGTGTAACAGAAGATATTACTTAGCTTCATATGCAATATGAATGGGGGATGGCCTAGGCTCACCTGGGGAATATTTACTTGCATGGGGAATACTTTAAAGAAATATTCATCAGGGAACAAGAAGCTAGAAAAGAGTTAGATTTTGCATTGCAGGAACAGAAGCTTGTAGAGAAAGCCTTGAAATTAGAGGACAAAAGGTAGGAATATAGGTTCAGTGAAGCAACCAAGTACAAATAAGAAGTTGAAAAGGTATTTGAATAGATTCAATCCCTGAATAAATAGATACAAGAGCTTTAGATACAAGTCCAAGAAGCACAGAATAAATCCCATGGCCTATCTAAAGAAAATACCAAAGCATGTAGAAGGGAAATGTTCAAAGATGTCTTGCAACTAAGCTTGAGAATGAGGCCTATGTTGTTGTACTTGGCCAAGGTAAAAGAAGTGATCTAAATGGTGGAATATTTGCTTAAAGCTTCAGTGAGCTTTTTGAAGATAAGATTAGACGCTGCAATAAGAATACAAATCCTATTTGACAGCATGTTATAGAATATTGCTACCAAGATATGAAGTGAATCTTGGTCGCAGGCTAAAATTGTAGCTATGAGTTTTTTTTGAAGATTTAAACTTGTCACCAAGGGGTAAAAATCCTCCAAGAGCTCAAAGCCAAAGCTAAAGGGCTAGTAAAACATTTGAACCTGGCAAAAAAATGTGGGATTCCATATCTTTGGAATAAAAATTTGAGCGATCTAAGTGAAGATGCACTCACAACGTCCCTGATATCCTTTATGGATGATGAATCAGAAATAGAAGGCTGGAAAGAGCACGTCCAAGAAACACATGTGTTTGCTATGGTACAGGATCTCACACATATTAAGTCATGCTTACAAGAGTTGATTCTGAGGTAGAAGACATTATCTCACAATAAGGTAGAAGAGTTGAAATATGTGTACCATTTGTTTATGGAATATTTAGACCCTGATGATGAAACTTGGAAGTAAGTCTACCTCACTTATCGTGAAGTTGTTAAAATAATAGAAGAACAAAGAAGGTCTAAGAGAACTGAGCAGAATAAGCTAATCGAAGGTGGAACCAGTGGCTAGACATGACAAGGTTTAAAAAATTTGAGTAACTGGAAGTTTTATGTAATAGAGTAAGGTATACGTAAGCTAGTAAGAGGTATTTTGAATGGTAATGTTTTTCTTATTCAAGAAATTCTCTTCTGATTTTCCAAAACTCCCTCTTCCATATTGTTTTGACTTCGTTTCCCAATGGATAAAGGTCTTGTATTCTAATATTTTGCTAGCAAAATTCTCCAAAAGGTGATAATAATGTTAGTCTAAATAGACTACACCGCATATAGTGAATATTTTGAAACCTGAACAAGTTTTCAATTTTTGTGGAAGAGAAACAGACAAAAGACTAAGGCACGAAGAATATCACGATTTCATGACACGTTAGAGTTTCTTAGGCTCAAATGAGAAATGATATACAAGGCACCATAATTTCATGATTTCACGACATGACAGAGTTTCACGGGCTCAAAGGAGAAAAGAGAACCAAAGTGCCAGAATGTCATGATTTTGCAACATTATGAAGTTTCACGGGCTCGAAGGAGAAAAGAGAGTCAAGGTGTCATAATATCATGATTTCACGACATGAAAGAGTTTCATGGGATTGAAGGAGAAAATATATCCAAGGCACCAGAATATTGTGATTTCACGAAATGACAAAGTTTCATGGGCTCGAAGGAGAAAAGAGAGCCAAGGCACCAAAATTCATAATTTCACATGTTGAAGCTTCGCTAAGCAGATAAACACAAATAGAAACAAGTGAATATGCTTTCAAAAGGACGTATCTTGGTGATCAATGGTAGACGGTGATTGAAGCATCAAATCCTGACCTCTTACCATTGGTGATTTGATTCCCTCCTGAACCAATAGAAGCCATGCAGAAGCATACTAGCACATATTTTAGCAAATTTGTTGTAACTGATTGTGAGTTGTGGAATTTGTTAGCTATCAAAAGATGCTTACAATAGAGTATATATAATAAGGAGCACATCCAAAACAAGGGTCGGCTCTTAGACATTTACAGGACTGGATGTATGTACTCTGGATTAAGCAATAATATATGCTTCTATTAGCTTCTGTTTCATTGTGTACAAGAGTATGTATGATTGTTTGATGCTTCTACTTACATTATTGAGTTATACTTTGCATTTATTCTATCATTTGGATACATGCATGTCATAAACAAGTATTGTTGGAGTTAATGATTTTTATACATGCATGTGTTAGATTAACATCTAAATCGCATTAAGGAAGCATGATTTTTGCATGAAGTTATAGAAAGCACTTAGACTAAGAGATATATCTATTTGTCTTTGTTATTGTTTAATTTGTACCCTGTTAAAAAATCTATCAGCAGCTATATTTTCCTTTCTTTCAGTAAATTTCTTTCTATCCTTTTCTCATAAAAATCACAAAGGAACCTATCTGCTTGTTGTGGTGTAGTGGTAAATGCCCTGGGTGCTGGTAGAGGCTGACCCAGGTTCCATTCCCCTTGTCTCCATCTGCAGATATATGGTATAGTTAGGAATGTCCTATGTGCTGGTAGATGCCAACAAGGCTCCATTCGTCCTATGCCCAACCTGTTGAAAGTGGCACCTCGAAAGGTGTGTTTTCCACTATAAATTTTTATCCGCCCATGTAGAGGAGTTGGAGAGCAAGTGGGTAGTTAAACCTCTCTAGTTTCTGAGAGGCCCAGGTTCAAATCTCTTGCCTCACATGTTGCGGATATGTTATGTAATGGTTCCCTCGTGGTCACAGTCTATTTACCCCTTATGGCCACCACCAAAAAAAAAAAAAAAAAATCACAAAGGAACCAGCCTCCTCTAGAGATTATACGGAATCCCTTTGAACTTAGTTTGTCTACTCAATGTTGGCAAGGTCATGGATGCAATCACAACCATAGGTCGATTTTGCACCAACAAGTCACATACATACAATCACATCATTTACCATTTGCTTCACAATACCTTGGACTATAATGTTTAATGTTATCAAGGAAATATCTTTCCACATTGTTGCCTCCTTTTTTGGGGAAACAAAAACATAGTCACCTGAAGACTTGTCTTCCCCATACCTAGTACCTGGTACTCATATTGGATAGTGGTACTCATCACAATATCTATTCAGGGGTGATATTTGGTAAGCACCCATTTAACAAATTTTTATTCAATTATTTTGGTTCTTGTTAGTTTAATATCGGTCATTTAACTGCCTAGAGTTTACTATGTTATATTTACCCCTTTTTATTTTAATCCCTGAAATGCTAATCTATGGTAGCCTAATTACACCTAGGGTTTGTTCTATCTTTTTTGCCCATGGGATAACTTGTTCTATTATATAGATCAAATTCTAGGATAATTTGTAGCTAATAATTTTAAAAAGTTAAAAGAAGATGGAATCCCTGGAAAGAACATGGAAATTATGCTAATAATCATTTACATAGATTGTGTATTTTCATCCCCTAGAATCAAGAACACAATACTATTCCTAATTTTTAGTCATTTACAGAATAACATAAATCCATCAAATTTTGAATTCAAACATCATATAGCAACAATTGTCCTTTGTCACCCAATTTGCAAAATAAAATCCTAATAATACACTCACTCTTTCAGTCCATAACAACATAAAGAAAACTCACATTCTATGGCTACCTTTACTTTCATGGCAAAAGGTTAAATAATACAACGCAGCATATCAGATATTAATTTAGTTTTATTTCTATAAGGGAACACAAAGTATATGTTACAGTTGGATCAAATATCCATAAAAAACTTGTGATTTATTCTTGTGAGACAGTTGGATACAATGTAATGATAACATTGTTAGACCAAATCTATACAAGCTCTTTGAATTGCAAGTATACCTCTTTCTATTTAGAAATCCATTCTTAGATTTGAGAGATATCCATTGAGGTCCTTATTCACATGGATTAATTCAATAGCAATATTGAACAACATAACTTAGAAAGAACTTATATATATATATATATGAAATAGTCTCTTTTCAAGCTGCACAGGATAATTCATGCACAAAGAGATAACACAACTCACTTTTACATGTTGTCATAACAGGTTTGAAATATGGTTTCTAGTACATCCTTTTGTTATTTCCAAACACTACTTAAAAGCATACTTATTCAGCTAGAATTGCACAAGGTCTGCAAATGGAAACAAGCTAACTCATTTACAAGGTCTGAATCGAGCCATTAAGGCTATCTTGACAGATTTTAATAAATGACTAAAAGCTTTACACATCTATTCCTTATTGCATAATGTTTCAGATTATGCAAGAAACATGATATACATTAATTATAAGTACAGACAATATCTGCTATCACTTCCATTCAATCATTCCTTAATGTTTACAACCATACACAATAGGAACATTTTGCATGCTTCTGCCTTGTGACCACCACACCTGAGACTATCACCCCACATGACAACTCTCAACTAGGGTGATAAAAGGACACAAACACTTTCACTACATGAATTCATTATCATAAATTGATTTGCATGAATTCAATGTCATAAATTGATTGTGAAACTGTAGTTGGTATAGGAAAACCACAGTTCATACTCCTAGGAATTGTTGATATCAATATTGTTATTATCATATATGACCACCACTTCTCTGGGGACTTCCCACTGTGTTTTGCAACATCAGTAATATAAAATCTCAAGGTGTCACTAGTCTTATACCTTCAAAAAAATAAATAAATCCATGGTCATAACTATATCAGATTTAAATCTCTAAAAATTATACTAAGGATTGAATATGGGTACCTAACCAACAGATTAAGTTGTTGGATATCTGGACCATAAAGAGAATTGTTGGAAATAAGTTGTAGTTGGGCTATTAAGGATTTGTCATCTTATTTTTGGGAGATCAAGGTGAGTGTGTAGCCTGATCCAAGACCCTGACATACCTTTGCTATCAACAATATTGATAAACATGTTACTGATAAAATTGAACTAAAAACTTTTTTTACATTGAATTTTATCTGATTCTCCAACATGTTTGTCATCCTCGATATGAGTAGATATATAGAACAAGTTGGATCTACCCATGCTTCCTATTGGACCATTGTTCCTCTCTAGAAAATAGGAAAGAGAAGGCTCAAAAGAAAATTTTGTTTTGAAATCATCGTATCAAGGATAGTTTTAAAAATGCATGATGCACTAAAGCTAATTGCAAAGATTTTACGTCAAAATTAAAGATGACATATAGTTTTATTTGGATTATCTTCATAAACAACCTACTTGCCAAGTTTTTATGTTATTAGATTTAGTTTTTGATTCATTCCAAAGCACCTTAAGGTATTTAATGTGACCATTCCATAAAATAGCCCATACATGTACCATGCTATTGATGGCAATGCATAGCTGTGAAAACCAACAATGAGAGCCAAAAGGCTCCATAAAAGAGTAAACAAATTCATATGACCTCAAATATGAGCAAAGACTCCATTGTCTAAGATCAATCCATCCACAACCACTCGTGACTTGTTCACAAGCCTAACATCCATACCTAATATTTTAGGATCAATATATTATTTTTTATTTTATTTTTGCAATTCAATTTTTATCTTGTCTTGGACATTTAATTTTGTTTTGCAATTTTTGCAAAAATATGCATGCAATTGAATTATGTTTCCTAAAGAATGGAGCAACACAAGCATGTTCACAGGCATATTTTTTTATTTAAGTTGGTCTCTTTAATGTCTTTAGGAGTTAGTGATAGGTAGCTGAGGTTGTCGCAATAAATTAGGAGTTAGTGATAGAGGCCTCGCATGCTAGTAATGAGGAAGATAAGGAATATAAGGAATTTTAGTAATTTTTGTAGCAACTAGTAGATGTCAACTATGGAGTTCCATGAATGAGGAAGATAAGGAGGCGACCCATAACATAACTAAATTCGATGGTGAGAATACCCGAAATGAGACTAATGATTCTTTGGCTAATGTAGAAGGTATGTAGACCGTACACAAAAAATTCTCATGATTTTGGTTGCTCGTTGTTGTCATACTATATGGCATAATGATGTTTGGATGGTGCCCAATGTATAGGTGTTGTGTTAGGATCCCATCCTAACCCTTAATGTAATAAATTCCATGATGTAATAATTCCTAAAGAACGTGGGTAGTACCCATGATTAATATTTTGTAATGTTCTAAGTTTTAACTTATGTAGTGCCTATGATAAATGACACCCTTTTTATGTAACACATGGTAGATTGGTTATGGAAGGTGGCCTTGTGCATGTAATTCGAGTGGCATTGTGCATGTAATTCGAGTGGCACTATGCATGTAATTCGGGTGGCATTATGCATGTAATCCGGGTGGCATTTTGCATGTAAGACAACCATGGAAGGGAACTCTTTAAATACCCGAGAAGGCACTAATGTATTCATGTTTTTGCAAATTAATGAAGTGTTGAAGGAGGTTGCCCCCTCAAAGAGGCCTGCGATTCTATCTTATTGTGAGATTGTTCCTTTATGCAAATTTTTGTTATAATGTGTATTTTGTTCCGAATATTAATATGATGTTTATGTGAGTTTATTTCCAAGCAATTGTGTGAGTGTGTTTATTTGAGTTTATTTTATAGTAGGATCCTAACAAGTGGTATCAGAGCACTTTCCAGGGCCAAGTTCTACTGCAACAGTAATGATTCTTGCCTGTTAGGTATAATCCCCTGTTATTTTCGTGTAAATTTTTTTTTTTTACTATTATCAAAAAAAAAAAAGACAAAGACCAGTAAAAAAAAATTATTTTTAGTTGAGTAGGTAGAAACCCTATGCTAAGGATTTTAAAATATCATGAAGGATCTGTCATTATTGGATAAGCTAGATAGCCCATACAATGTCTAGTGAAGTGAGGGGTGATCAGGCTCCAATACCCAGGCCTCAGACAGAACTTGCGCATGGACTTGAGCTCGGGAGACCATTCTAGGGTTAACAAAATTTTATCTAGTAGGAAGCTTATCGGCCTTGTATCATCCATAGTCCACGGGACACAGCATCCCAGATGATTACCCTCCCATACTATTAGAGAGGCAGATAGTGTGCTCAAGGGTATGTGGAATCCTCCTTGGGTAGTGGCCTGAAATATTGGTCCAAGCACTATTGTTCGTCACTGTAGTATAACAGAGGGCCTATGGGTGTTACATAATCCTTTACCTAGCATACCTTGGTTTTGTCAACCTACAACAAAATCACAAACCAAAACTCCCTATTTATAAACTTGCATTCCAAATTCCCAAAAGTGAGCATATGAGAAAGGAAACCTCTACAAAAAAATAACATAAATTGCATGAATTCGGGATAGAATATGAGGGTGACAGTTAAGTTGATAGTTTGGAGAATAACAATTAAATTTACAGTGGCAGTAACAGTTAGGTCAGTCAGGTCAGCACAGTTAGGTCAGAAATTGTAGTTTTCAATGTTAGACCAGAACTGTCATAACAGTAACCTACACAATACAAAGAATCTTCAGACTAGTGAGGTAAGCAGTGTCAGAGAGACTGTCAGGGCTGAGAAAAATATTGAGTGAATGACCAAAGACCAATTATAGATAGTTCTCCAGTACCCAACTTTTGTACTGTAGCTCAAAATCCAAAACTGTAAACACCGTTAGACTCGACAAAATAGGAGAAAAAAAAAGTCTGGGGTGCCAAAAAGTAGTGTTGTGGGATATAGCTCATTGTGACCACCTCTTCGAGCTGATCATTTTGATTTATAGCACCCAAGCATTTTTTTGGACACTTACTAAAAATAGTAAGTTTTGAAACCCAATTCTAATTTTAGTAATTGGTCACAAAAGGTTCCAAAATGGCCTAGGGTACTTGTGGACATCAAAAAGATCTAGAACAGATGGACTCCTTAACAAAAGCCATTGATAATTTGAACTTGGCAATTTTATCCATAAGGGAAGAGGTCCAAGGTCTTCGTCTAGATCATGAGGCCACTAGCGCTCGCTTAGAAGAAACACTGATAGAAGTGGGTAGCAAGTTACATAAGGGACCACTCAAAATAGAACACCAAGCTGAAAACTCTACAAGGAATGACCATGACCCATCCTTTAAAATGCAAAAATTGGACTTCCCTTGATTTAATGGGAAGGATGTTGATGGGTGGTTATGTAGGGTTGATCAATTCTTTAGACTTCATAATGTTTCCATATATCATCGAGTTCAGATGGCTTCCTTAAATTTGGAATCTGAGGCTCTACACTGGTTCCAGTGGTTACATAATTCCAACCCAAATATCTCTTGGGAGGACTTTGAGTCCCAACTACTGACCCGATTTGGGCCTAGTGAGTATGAGGACTTCATAGGGGCCTTGACCAAACTGCAATAGACTTCCTCAATCCGTGACTACCAAAATCAATTTGAAAAATTGGCCAATAAGACAAGAGGATTGACAAAAGGGTTCTTCACGAGTTGTTTTATCAGTGGGTTAAAATGGGATATCCAAGCTAAAGTAAAGATTTTGAAACCATAGTCCATGATGGAAGCTATCAGTTTGGCCCGTCTGGCCGAATCTAAACTCTCAAACCAAAGGCGCCCATCGCGGTTTCCTCAAAACTGACCTTCATTTCCTTTTCAAACCCAAAATTCAGTGGATAGTAAACCTACTACACCCAAGTGACTGACTATAGAGGAGATGAATGCACGTTGTGCCCAAGGATTATGTTATAATTATGATGAAAAGTTTTTTAAATGACATAAGTGTGCAAACAAAATATTGTTCTTGATAGATGTTGAGGAACCTGCTACACTGACCAGAGTGATGAGGATGAGGACCCTCCTGAAACACCTTCTCCACAGGAAGAAGATACACAGGGGTCTAAGGCAAAGATTTTAGTCCATTCTCTTGCAAGCATTACCACTCCACAAACCATGAAAGTTATGGGATTTTTCAAGGTCCAACGTCTTACCATCCTTATTGATTCAGGCAACACACACAAATTCATTGATCCTCGAGTTGCTAAGCGGGAAAATTGCTATATCCACACTTGTAATTCATTCGAGGTCATGGTAGCCAATGGAGGAACATTACTTTATAAATGAAAATATCACAATGTCAATATTAGGATAGGGGACTATGAACTCAAGCAGGACATGTTTACCCTCCAATTGGGAGGATGTGATATGGTTTTGGGATCTCAATGGTTGAGTACGTTGGGCACTATCAGTTGGAACTTTGTACAACTCTGGATGAAATTCTCCCAAAATGGACAAACACACTTACTTAAGGGCTCCCCTATAGGAACACCTCACCTCATTAGTTCAAATCATATGGAGAAAGTGCTAAAGAAATCAAAATGGGGGGTCAATGCATAACTCTTCTCCATCCAACCAACCACTTCACTAATGGTTGAAATTCCATCAGACCTACAACTAGTTCTACACAAACATGATGATGTCTTTGTAGAACCAACTACACTACCACCACGTCGCTCTCACAACCATGCTATCCCATTGCTCTCGGGTAGCGCACCATCAAATATCAGGCCATATATGTACCCTCATGCCATGAAATTAGAACTAGAAAAATTGGTATAGGAATTACTCAAGGCCAGTGTCATCCAATCTAGTACTAGCCCCTACTCGTCTGTCCTACTTTTTCCCAAGAAATATGGCTCATGGCGCCTATGTATTGACTATCGGGAGCTCAAAAATACTACGATCAAGGATAAATTTCCTATTCCAGTGGTTGATGAATTACTCGATGAACTACACGGGACCATGTATTTCACCAAGATTGATCTCTGCTCTGGGTACCATCAGATCCGACTCAAGGATGAGGACATCCCCAAAATAGTCTTTTGCACTCATGAAGGTCATTATAAATTCTTGGTAATGCCATTTGGTCTCACAAATGCTCCTTCTACATTCCAAAGTATTATGAACAACATCTTTCGGCCCTTTCTATGGAAGTTCATCCTTGTGTTCTTCGATGACATCTTGATTTACAATCGCACATGGGAAGAGCACCTCAATCATGTGGATCAAACTTTACAATTGTTGGTAACCCATCACCTTTTTTCCAAAAGGTCCAAGTGTTACTTTGGTCTGATTGAAGTAGAGTATCTAGGACACATTGTCTCACAGGATGGTGTCAAGGTTGACCCTAAGAAGATTCAAGCAGTTCAAGAGTGGCCGAAACCTCACACCCTCAAGGGACTTTGAGGGTTTTTAGGGATTATGAGCTATTATCACAAATTTGTTTGCAATTATGGGAAGATAGCTGCCCCCCTCACCTCCGTGTTGAAAAAATATTCCTTCACTTGGACAAGGCCTGTTGACCAAGCCTTCATTGAACTCAAGAATGCTATGACCACCACTCCCATTTTAGCCATGCCAGATTTCTCTAAACCATTTGTCATTGAAAGTGATGCTTCTGGTCGTGGTATTGGGGCAGTATTGATGTAAGAAGGAGGACCTGTAGCTTTTACTAGCAAGGCACTCTCTGATCGTAATCTAGGGAAATCCACATATGCTAAGGAAATGTTAGCCATATTGCATGCAGTCACACATTGGTGACCTTACCTCATTGGGCGTCACTTCTCCATCAAAACCGACCATCAAAGTCTCAAATATTTTTTGGAACAAAGAGTTGCCATGCCTGACCAACAAAAGAGGGTGTCTAAACTCATGGGCTATGATTATGATACCACCTACAAAAAGGGAAAAGAGAATATTTTGGCTAATGCTCTTTCTCGCTAAATGGAGATCGTAAGTATGTTGTGTGCCATCTCAGAACCACTTCCCCAATGGATTGATTCCTTGCATAAAGAAGCACGTCAATATGCAAATTTGCAAGCTTTGATAGCCTCACTAATGGATGATCCTGATTATGTACCAAGGTATAATTGGAATGGCCATGATCTGCGCTACCATCAACGATTGGTTCTACCTCATAAGTCCCCACTTTGAGAGCTCATCATGAAGGAATTGCATGCCACTCCCTCTGTAGGCCATTTAGGTTTCCTTAAAACATATGAGCGACTCAAGCGCACCTTCTTTTGGAAAGGTATGAAACATGACATCTGCTCTTTTATTGCTGCCTGTGACACATGTCAAAGGATGAAAGGTGAAATAGTGCGCTCTCTAGGCACTCTTCAGCCATTGCCTATTCCAGATCAATTTTGGACTGACATTTCCTTGGACTTTATAGAAGGGCTCCCTAAATCTGGAGGCAAGTCAGTTATTTTCATGGTAGTGGACCGCCTTTCAAAGTATGCTCACTTTTGTGCCCTTGCCCATCCTTATATAGCATCCATTGTTGCACAAATTTTTCTTGACTCCATATTTCACCTTCATGACATGCCCACCTCCATTGTATCTGATCGTGATCCCACCTTCACTAGTCATTTCTGGCAAGAGTTGTTTAAGTTGCAGGGGACTCGGCTCAAAATGAGTTTAGCCTACCATCCGCAAATGGATAGTCAAACAAAAGTTAATAAATGCTTGGAAACCTACCTTCATTGCTTTGTCTTAGATCATCCCACTCAATGGAAAAAATGGCTATCCTTGGTCGAATGGTGGTACAACACTTCCTATCATACCACAACCAAAATCACACCATTTGAAGTAGTCTATGGGTGCCTTCCACCTACGCCTTCCTCTTACATTCCTGGCAGCTCCAAGGTCCAGGCCATCGACAACACTTTGAGTCAACACACCGAGGTCCTTCGCCAACTTAAGCATAATTTGAACATGGCCTAGAATCGGATATGGTCTTCCTTCGCTTGAAGCCATACAAACAATCATCCCTAAAACTTCGTAGGTGCTAGAAGCTTGCTGCAAAATTCTATGGTCCTTACCAGGTTCTACAAAGGATTGGCCCCACAACTTACAAATTGGCGCTCCCACATACTTCCAAGCTTCATCATGTTTTTCATGTTTTTGCTCTCAAGAAAGTTGTGGGCACATAGGTACAGGTTCAATCCACATTTCCTGAATTGGATGAAGAAGGCTCCATCTTACTTGAAACTGAGTAGTTGTTGGATCCTCGGACTCACACTCTTTGCAACCGTACAATTATAGAGATCCTGGTTCAGTGGCGTGGGCTTCAATCTGAAGATACTACATGGGAGTCTCTCCACCAACTTCAACAACAGTTTTCTCATTTTAGCTTTGAGGACAAAGCTTCTTCAAGGGGAAGGACATGTTAGAATCCCATCCTAACCCTTAATGTAATAACTTCCATGATGTAATAATTCCTAAAGAATGTGGGTAGTACCCATGATTAATATTTTGTAATGTTCTAAGTTTTAGCTTATGTAGTGCCTATGAAAAATGGCATCCTTTTTTATGTAAAACATGGTAGATAGGTTATGGAAGGTGGCCTTGTGCATGTAATTCGAGTGGCATTGTGCATGTAATTCGAGTGGCACTATGCATGTAATTCGGGTGGCATTATGCATGTAATCCAGGTGGCATTTTGCATGTAATCCAACCATGGAAGGGAACTCTTTAAATACCCGAGAAGGCACCAATGTATTCATATTTTTGCAAATTAATGAAGTGTTGAAGGAGGTTGCCCCCTCGAAGAGGCCTGCGATTCTATCTTATTGTGAGATTGTTCCTTTATGCAAATTTATGTTATAATGTGTATTTTGTTCTTAATATTAATATGATGTTTATGTGAGTTTATTTCCAAGAAATTGTGTGAGAGTGTGTTTACTTGAGTTTATTTTATAGTAGGATCCTAACATGTTGATGTCAGGTCATCATACACTTCAATCACTAAATATCATAGAAAGAGAGGTCCAAAAATATCTGCAGTAGAGTCAAGAAACACAGACAAGGTGGAGATCATTTGGAATCTAAATGGACAACCCATAGAAGAAAATTCTAATAAGTTTACATCTTACTTGGGGGTGATTGTGTTGGAAATTTGAGTTAATTTGAGGCATTTTATGTTGTCATTGATGTCACATGGATCACATTTGGTTTTGGTGGCCAAAATATTTCATAAATAAGCATTTATGATATTTTGGAAAGCATGGCTATTTACAGGGTTTTTATGAAAACCAAGGCAGGCAAAATAAAAGGTTTTATTTAAAACCATGGTGGGCTTATGTGGAAAGGGCTTTTCTTAAAAGCCAAGGTGGAATTTTGTTTCATCGAAAAAGGACCTCCGGTGATGAAGATATTAAAGTTTAAAGTTTAAGTTTAAATTAATGGAGGGCCGACCTATGTGCAATTAATGGAGGGTGGCATATATATATATGTAAAGGTTTCAATTTATTTTGGAAAGGGGGCATATTATATATCGTCGGAAAGCTTATTTCGAGGGCTATTTGACTAACTTATTTAGAAGGAGAAATAAGGTGTGTGTAAAGAGATATTTCTGATTTTGCAAAGGGGTTCCAAAAGTGAAGTTTGCCTTGTTCTTTTTCAAGAGGATTAATTCTTTCATGAGGTGACAAGGTATGCAATATTGTGATTTATTTTATTTTATGGTATAAGTGGTTTTGGGAGTGAAAAGGTTATGCAATGTTTTGATTTATTTTATTTTATGGTACAAGTGGTTTTAGGAGAGATAAGGAAGTTGTGCAATTAAAGGCCTTGGTGATGATTATTGAAAAGTGGAGTAATGTTGATTATTTTGTGATCTACTAACCCTTGTGAAGATTGGCAAAAGAATTTTGTGATTGTGGCAGATTTACAAAGAGGTTTTTTCATCTTCATAAAAGGTATGGGCACATTCTCCTATTGATTGTTTATGGTGGTTGATTTCTGAAATATCATTGGAGGGAAAAGGATTGTTTGTGGTTTCCTTTTCGAAAGTGGTTGGTTGAATGCTTCAAGGTTTTCTGAATTGAGAGTTGTGTCTAAACCTTGTTTGATAAGCATAGTTGTTGAAGCCCATTGGTTGTGAAAGAACTTGAGTTAGAAAAGAACATGAGTATCATTGTTATGTGAGATTTGTGGTTGAGCATTGTTGGAAACATTTGAGTTGGTTGATACATACTTGGACTAGGGTTGTGTGAGAGAGAGTTGTCCCTTGTGGTGATTGGTTGAGTTGAGTTGATTGAGCCTAGTCAAGTGATGTGTGAAGTGATTGTTCAAGTCCTATGAAACAAACTATTCCATTATTCTGATTTGAGTTGAGAGTAATATTAGAACATATTGAGTCTCTAACAATTCTCTTTATGCTTCTATGAGATTGACTTGAGTTGAGTTGAGATTGATTTGAGTTGAGTTGAGTTGAGATTGAGATTAGAACATATTGAGTCTCTAACAATTCTCTTTATGCTTCTATGAGTTGATTGTTGAGTTGAGGTTTATTTGAGTTGAGATTGAGATTAGAACATATTGAGTCTCTAACAATTCTCTTTATGCTTCTATGAGTTGAGTTGAGTTGAGATCATTGTGGATCATTGTTGTCATCCATTGAAGAGTACATTGCCATTCATTGTTGAGTTCATATTTGAGCTTTGCCTTGATATATTTGTGGATGAGATTTGAGTGCTACTTGAGCATGATTGATTGAGCCTTTGAGAAGGCATTTGTGGATAGTTTTGAGAAAGCTTTGTGGATAGTTTTGGGATAGATTTGTGGATAAGTTTTGGGATAATTTTGGAAGATTTGTGGAGAGTTGCTAGAGCAGATTTGGGCAAGTTCTTGGTGAGCTTGCTAGAGCATATTTGGGCAAGTTCTTGGTGAGCTTGCTAGAGCATATTTGGGCAAGTTCTTGGTGAGCTTGCTTGAGCATATTTGGACAAGTTCTGTGTGAGCTTGTTATTAGACAAGTTTTGTGTGAGCTTGTTAAGTAGGTTCTATGTGAGCCTATTGAGTAGGTTCTTAGTGAGCCTATTGATAGAGCTTTGGAGGTGATAGAGTATAGAGGATAGAGTCTCAGTGGATAGAGATCCAGCATCCAACATAGTTGAAGATAGATCTGAGTGAGGAGTCTTCAAGTGGAGAGAGGTCCACCAGTTAGTGCAGTAGAGAGACAAAGTCTTCTAGAAGATCACATAGCCAAAGCAGAAGGGGAAAGAGTTCTCCTGTGGAAGAGATCCATGAACTTGAGATTAGGGGATCAACATCTCCTTTGGATAGAGATCCATAAACATTGTAATTGGGAGTGATTCCCAAAGAGATTGATTGAGAAAGTTTTAGTAAAATATTTTCTCCATGGAGTACCTCACATTGGGGGAACCACGTTAAATCTTGTGTCTCAATTGTGTGTGGTGACTTGTGCTCTTGCTTACTACTATTATCTGAGTTATTAATGCACACTACTATATTTGGTTATTGCAATTAAGGACATTAATTGATATTGGTTTGGAAAGAAAGTAAAAAGTGGTCTTATACTGTTCACCCCCCTCTCAGTATAAGCTTGTGTTCTTCAATTGGTATCAGAGCGGGTTCCTTCGAAAAGGCTAACAACTTGAGGGCAGATTCTACAAAGAACACAGATGGCTTCATAGAAAGGATTATCTTCAAATAAGGCTCCATTGTTTGATGGTAACAATTATGCTTTCTGGAGCATGAGAATGAAGAACTACTTGATATCACAAGGATATGAGGTATGGCAGATGGTTGAAAAAGAGTATAAGGTTGAAGGTGATCCCGAGGAAGATAAGACTACCAGGAAATTGGTTGAGATCAATGCAAGAGCAATGAATTATATTTTGAGTGGGCTACGTGAGATAGATTTTGCAAAGGTCATGGTATGTACTTCAGCTAATGAGATGTGGACCAAGTTGAGGAATACTTATGAAGGAGATTCCAAGGTAAAGTTGGCAAAACTACAAACTCATAGAAAAATATTTGAGGAATTGAAAATGGAAGATTCTGAAGATATTGCAAAGTTCTTACTTCGAGTTGATGAGATTACTAACACTATGAGAGGCCTAGGTTTTGAGATGAAAGAATCAGAAGTTACTCAAAAGGTTTTGAGATCACTTCCCATGAAATATGATGCAAAGGTTTCAACAATAGAAGAAACAATGGATATCAACAAGTTAACAATGGAAGAATTGCAAGGTACTCTCACAGCTTATGAGATGAGGGTAAGTAAGCATCAAGCTCCAATAAAAGAGATTGCATTCAAGGCTTCAAAAAAAGAGAAAGGGAAAGTTTCAGAAATAGATAGAGTTTTAGAAAATGATGAGGAAGCTAACTTCATCAAAAGGAATAAGGACTCAAGGAATTTCAGAGATATAAGGAAAGTCAGGTGCTACAAGTGTGGTGATCTTGGTCACTATGCATACAAGTGTCCACATGAAGAAATCGATGATGATGAAAAATAGGGTCATAGAAGAAAAGAAGATGGAAAGCATAAGCATGACAAAGATGACAGATTCAAGCAAAATAGGTATGAGAAGAAGAAATTTTTTGTAAGGCAAAGAAATCTTACTACATTGTAGAAGCAAGTGATAGTTCAGATTACAGTGATAAAGATCAGTCAGATGAAGAAGAATGTACATTCTTTGGAATAAGTGAAGAAAAGCAAGAACACCTATTCCTAGGTATTGAAGTTAAAGAAGAGGATGTGCCTATTGAAGAAAGACATGAAGAGCTTGCCATAGCCATTGAGCAAGCAGATAGGTACAAGAAAGGTCTAAGGATACTAAAATGCTTCATATGTGGAGATTTTGGGCATATAGATGATGATTGCACATACTACAACAATTACAACAAGGAAAGTGTATTTGAAAAAGAAAGCAACGATTCTAGTGACAATTCCAACAGAAGTGAAAACAAAGAAGTCTCATTTTTGGTAATAGAAAAGGAAGAGGATGAGCCAAGTAAACAAAAATCAGAAATCAAAAGGTTAAAATAAGAATACAGGAATCTTGAAAACAAGATTCGAACAGATGTCAAAATCAGAGAAGAACTACTTCAAACAATCAGTAATCTCGGAGAAGAGCTTCAAAATGCAAAAAGGATAGAAGAGAGGATGAATGAAGAACTAAGGGTAACAACGACAAGACATGATACATTAGATGAAAAGATTCAAAAAGGAGTGGAAACTTATTTTAAGGTTGTATCTTACTTCCAAGAAAAGTCACACTCAAAAGGAAAGGAAGTTCTAAAAGATGAAAGCAAGGAAGCACCTAAGATTTGTGAGGAAAGTTCCAAAGTTCCTATGGCTCCAAATATTTAGTTTGGTTCTTGTTTTGAGATAGGTGAATCAAGTTCAAAAGGAAAATAAATTCTTGAAGAGAAAGGCAAGGAAGAGGTTTTAGATGCTACAAAGAAGGTTCAAGAATGCAATGCACAAGTTGAAGATGATCATAAGGATAATGGTCAAGAAAGGTATGAGGAACCAAGGCATGAACAAAGGGCTTTTCAAGGATATTGTTTTTCTTGTAATGGATTTGGACACAGGGCTATACATTGCAGGATCCATGGATCAAAGAAGTTTGATTTTTCTAGAAGAAACTTCAAGGGAAGAAGGTATGGTTTTCAGGGACATTGCTTCTCATGCAACAGGATTGGTCATAGAGCTTTTTAGTGCAAAGGAAATGAGCAACATGGTTTTGGTTTTAGAGCTACACAATTCAGAAGTCATGGTTATAATGGTCATGAAAATAGAGCTTCACAATACAGGGTTCAGGAAAGGAATGGATATGGAAATTATTTTAAGAATAATTTTAGGACATGGGCACCAACCAAAGGCTACAATATCAAGTGTTTTAATTGCAATAACTTTGGGCATATTGCAAGATGGTGTAGGACTCAATTCCAAATAGGTTCAAGGCAAGAAGGTCAAACAGGTTCTAGACAAGAAGATCAAGTAATTCATCAAGAGAAGGATATCGAAAAAACATGGAAGGAAGTTGATAGAGGAAAGAATCAATGTGATATGGGAGTAAAGGTACTCCCACCCCAAAATTAATCACCTCAAGAGAGAAGGGGGTGAGGGGGCTATGCTTAAGAGTCATATCTTTTAGCCCCATAGGTGTCCCTTTTGCCATTGATGTCAAAGGGGGAGAGATTTGAGTAAGGGGGAGAGCATTGAGTTAGGGGAGAAGCCTCCAAAGAGAGTATTGAGTTAGGGGAGCAGCCTCCAAAGAGAGTATTGAGTTAGGGGAGCAGCCTCCATAGAGAGTATTGAGTCGGGGGAGCAACTTTGATTCTCGGAGATGGTTTTTGTAGTGATTGTGGTGTTTGCATTAGAGGTGTTGCCATCAATGACAAAGGGGGAGATTGTTGGAAATTTGAGTTAATTTGAGGTATTTTATGTTGTCATTGATGTCACATGGATCATTGATGTCACATGGATCACATTTGGTTTTGGTGGCCAAAATATTTCATAAATAATCATTTATGATATTTTGGAAAGCATGGCTATTTATAGGGTTTTTATGAAAACCAAGGTAGGCAAAATAAAAGGTTTTATTTAAAACCATGGTGGGCTTATGTGGAAAGGGCTTTTCTTAAAAGCCAAGGTGGAATTTTGTTTCATCGAAAAAGGACCTCCGGTGATGAAGATATTAAAGTTTAAAGTTTAAGTTTAAATTAATGGAGGGCCGACCTATGTGCAATTAATGGAGGTTGGCATATATATATATGTAAAGGTTTCAATTTATTTCGGAAATGTGGCATATTATATATCGTCGGAAATCTTATTTCGAGGGCTATTTGACTAACTTATTTAGAAGGAGAAATAAGGTGTGTGTAAAGAGATATTTCTGATTTTGCAAAGGGGTTCCAAAAGTGAAGTTTGCCTTGTTCTTTTTCAAGAGGATTAATTCTTTCATGAGGTGACAAGGTATGCAATATTGTGATTTATTTTATTTTATGGTATAAGTGGTTTTGGGAGTGAAAAGGTTATGCAATGTTTTGATTTATTTTATTTTATGGTACAAGTGGTTTTAGGAGAGATAAGGAAGTTGTGCAATTAAAGGCCTTGGTGATGATTATTGAAAAGTGGAGTAATGTTGATTATTTTGTGATCTACTAACCCTTGTGAAGATTGGCAAAAGAATTTTGTGATTGTGGCAGATTTACAAAGAGGTTTTTTCATCTTCATAAAAGGTATGGGCACATTCTCCTATTGATTGTTTATGGTGGTTGATTTCTGAAATATCATTGGAGGGAAAAGGATTGTTTGTGGTTTCCTTTTCGAAAGTGGTTGGTTGAATGCTTCAAGGTTTTCTGAATTGAGAGTTGTGTCTAAACCTTGTTTGATAAGCATAGTTGTTGAAGCCCATTGGTTGTGAAAGAACTTGAGTTAGAAAAGAACATGAGTATCATTGTTATGTGAGATTTGTGGTTGAGCATTGTTGGAAACATTTGAGTTGGTTGATACATACTTGGACTAGGGTTGTGTGAGAGAGAGTTGTCCCTTGTGGTGATTGGTTGAGTTGAGTTGATTGAGCCTAGTCAAGTGATGTGTGAAGTGATTGTTCAAGTCCTATGAAATAAACTATTCCATTATTCTGATTTGAGTTGAGAGGAATATTAGAACATATTGAGTCTCTAACAATTCTCTTTATGCTTCTATGAGATTGACTTGAGTTGAGTTGAGATTGATTTGAGTTGAGTTGAGTTGAGATTGAGATTAGAACATATTGAGTCTCTAAAAATTCTCTTTATGCTTCTATGAGTTGATTTGAGATTGAGTTGAGTTGAGATTGAGATTAGAACATATTGAGTCTCTAACAATTCTCTTTATGCTTCTATGAAGTTGAGTTGAGTTGAGATCATTGGAATGTTTATATGAAGAGTACATTGCCATTCATTGTTGAGTTCATATTATGAGCTTTGTTGATAGATTTGTGATAGATTGAGTGCTACTTGAGCATGATTGATTGAGCCTTTGAGAAGGCATTTGGGATAGTATTTGAGAAGTTTATGGATAGTTTTGGGATAGATTTGTGGATAAGTTTTGGGAGTTTGTGATTGAGTAGAGATTTGGGCAAGTTCTTGGTGAGCTTGCTAGAGCATATTTGGGCAAGTTCTTGGTGAGCTTGCTAGAGCATATTTGGGCAAGTTCTTGGTGAGCTTGCTTGAGCAGATTTGGACAAGTTCTATGTGAGCTTGTTAAGCAGGTTCTGTGTGAGCCTATTGAGAAGGTTCTTAGTGAGCCTATTGATAGAGCTTTGGAGGTGATAGAGTATAGAGGACAGAGTCTCAGTGGATAGAGATCCAGACAGCCAACATAGTTGAAGATAGATCTGAGTGAGGAGTCTTCAAGTGGAGAGAGGTCCACCGATCAGTGCAATAGAGAGACAAAGTCTTCTAGAAGATCACATAGCCAGAGTAGAAGGGGAAAGAGTTCTCTAGTGGAAGAGATCCATGAACTTGAGATTAGGGGATCAACATCTCCTTTGGATAGAGATCCATAAACATTGTAATTGGGAGTGATTCCCAAAGAGATTGATTGAGAAAGTTTTAGTAAAATATTTTCTCCATGGAGTACCTCACATTGGGGGAACCACGTTAAATCTTGTGTCTCAATTGTGTGTGGTGACTTGTGCTCTTGCTTACTACTGCTATCTGAGTTATTAATGCACACTTGCTATATTTGGTTATTGCAATTAAGGACATTAATTGATATTGGTTTGGAAAGAAAGTAAAAAGTGGTCTTATATTGTTCACCCCCCTCTCGGTATAAGCTTGTGTTCTTCATATTGTGATGGGGATTGTCCCTATCATCCATATAAACTAGAGAGCAGTCCCAAAGGAAAGTTAAAAACATTTATGGACACTAATTATGGTAACTTTATAGCCATTGGAGTTCATAGTGTCCATTTTTGAATACTTATATAAATGTTGCATCTAATAAGATACTGGTTTGATGCAATAAAAATTTATCATTTCGGATGTAATAAAGAAATATGTCTTTGCAACTATGGACAAGCAATGGCATGATCATAAGTATCAACTTGTGAAAAACTACTATGATAAGTATGATAATGATGTGGATAGAATTGCTAATCCCCCACCTCATGTATCACAAAAATATTGGGAAGCTTGTGTGAATGGTAGGAGCAACGCTGACTTTAAGGCAAGTACCAACCAATCTACTATGGTAGTTCATATCATTGTTATGTTCATGTGAATTTTGTAGACCTTGCTCTCCCTAATGAATTTATATATTGTTTTCTTTGTTGCATTGTAGATGATGAGGCAAAGGAACAAAAAAATAGATCTCACCAATCCATCATGCACACTTGTAGTCGAAGAGGATATGCTTGACTAGAGCATGAAATGGTATATCATACTTGTCCATTATATGTGAAAAAACATAGCTATATTGCTTTATCATATGACTTATCTCCATGTCTCTCCAACTATATATTCTATAGAGGAAGAGTCAACCAAATGTGAAAAATTCACTACCAAGGGCAATTGTGTGGATGGAAACTCATAAAAATAAGGATAGGGCTCGTGTTTCACCAAAAGTTGTGGAGACAATCGTAAGTGACATTCCCTTAGAATAGCAATACGTTGAACTTCAAACCATTGTTATATCAATTATTTTTTTAACATGTTCATAGTTAACTATGCATGTGGTTTTGCTAGCAAAAAATGGATTATGCAATATCATCTACAAGCTCTGTAAATCAATATATTAAGGATGATTCCCTCACCAAATTTTTAAGACCCAAAAGATTGGGTCAGGTTCAAGATGTTGGAAGAGTATCATCGATTTATCTATTTTTTGGTGAGGGTTACATATAGAAGTTACGCCAGATGCGAGAGCATATGGTAGAGAAAGAGAAAAATTTGTAAGAGAAGCTTGCAGAGAATGAAAAAAGTTGGAAGAGAATCTTGCAAAGAAAGATAAAAATATTGAAGAGATTTTGACACGACTTTCACAGATAGAGGTGTGTCAGTTTTTTCATGATTTCATATTTAAAATGTTTACATGTTGCACCCCTAAAGTTCTAGCGATCCCTTGCATATAATTCCATAGGCAACATCACTACATGCTACCCCTACAATTGGACATAACATTGGTGGTGGTGATCAAGGCACAAGCAGTTACTCAATACCTTCTAGGCCAGAGTCATCAGTGGTATGATTATTATTTAAAATATAAAAAGGTTGACTTAGTTTGTATTGTACGCTATGCAGTGAATTTATCTAGGCTATTGATTTTCCATATAAGGACTGAAAATGACACTAGTCACTCAAACTAAGAGAAGGTAATGCTAATTGAATCAGATCCACAAGGATAACGTAGTGGTTGAAGGCATGGTGATTAGTATTGACCCTAAAGACCTTGTACATGGTGAACGTTTGGGTGAAGGTTATTGGAAAGTCAATTTGCACATCGCTCATAAAGAGGAAACAATCTTGTTTAGAAGGAATGATGAGATGGCCACAATGAAGGATGTTGTGGGCTCCTTCATTGCCTGGCCTATATTAGACATTGTATTTAAGTAGTTATTTGTGAGTAGTTATGTTAATATGTAGACCATGTCACCCCTATAATATTTGGTGAGGAAATGACAACATAGACTTTAAAGGCCTCAACCAGTGGACAACATGAATCTCTTCATTGATATTTTCTAGAGTTGAATCTCTTCACTGATATTTTCTAGAGTTGGGTGTTAGGAGTGTTGTTGGTTGATGCTATGCAAATCATTGCTACATTTTACCTCTTTTAGATGTTTTTTGTATATCCTTTATTTTTGGCAACTCTTTGTACTAGTTTCACTTTTTATTTTGAATTTTTTGTATTTTTTCTTCTTTATATTTCTTGTATAGCTCACATTTTTGTCTTTTATTTGCTTGTCCAATATTACTCTTTAAGGGTGCATCAGTTGTTACTATCATACACTCTATTCACTGTAATTTTGCAGTCCTAATTAGCCATCTTGGCAGCTAATGGATATTAATATTTAAATTAAATTAAATATAAGTAAGTGGATAAATAATACACTGCACACTTTTTCTTTTAGCATATGTATGCAATCTGTTTGTGTTTCTGTATATTTTTGTGATTCATAAGAATACATGTGGTTTCCTATTGTGTTAAATTGGTATTGCTAAGATCTTGTGGCATCTTGTAGGTACAATGGGTAGCCAAGATAGGAGTGAGATGAGTAGATATCTTGAGCATGAGGTTGGCCATTTAGATATTTATGTATCTGATGGAAGTCCTAGGATACCCTTTCGCCTCATCTCTAATGGTTGGGGTGGGTAGGGATGTTTAGATATTTTCCCGTTATATAGAGGGCTCAAGTTTCCAAAATGAGGATTGAAGCCTTGTGTTGTGTTTTAGAATACCCAAAGTGGCAAGACCACCTTGGCACTAGCCCTGTGTAGGGACCTTGTAGTCAAAGGTGAGGATATTTATATTGTATTCATTTTGCATTCTCTTAGTGGTACATGGTATCATGACAATATTTTATATTTGATGGTGTTATCTGGTCTGGAATTAATGTTGCTAGATTTCCTAATTCTATGAAATTAGCTAATGCAAATAGTTGTTGAAGTCAACCCAGGTGTTGTAGGTGAGTTGGAGAGGAGAGGGCAATCCTCCAAGGGAGGTCCCAGGTTCAAATCTCCACCCTACCAAAAAGTTGAATTGGGTATACAAAATCTAATTGATAATGTTGGTGTGGGCAGGGTCGGGTGCGACTCTCGGGTGACTTTGACGATGTAGAACCCCTTGTTCATGGTCTCTCAGACCAAGGTGGCCCCGCAAGGGGTTTTTCACTTAAAAAAAATAGTTGTTTAATTCAATGCATGGTTGATGTCCATAGTTTTTGAATTGATATTTTACTATGCAATATCTTTTAAAGAGAGTATGATATACCCATTTTAGGAGGAAATCATCCAAACAAGTCAAAGTTTTTTAAAAATAGGATCTCATTCTTAAATTTCCTCATTAAATGAATAATAATGTGCTTGTTTTTCTTGAACTCAGGTTTTAGCACAAATGTTCCTCTTGCACCAGAGTAAGTTGTAGTCATCCTTTAGTGTTTACCCCATTTCTGTGGTAGTGCACACCTTTGTTATTATTTCAACCAAAGACTAACAATAAAATTTCACAATTTATTGATGTTATTTGTGTTCTCTTATTGTTCTACAAAAAAATTTAAGAAGAGAATAATTTTATTAAATTTGTGGGTTATCTAGCAGCAGAGAACGATTTAGAAAAGGTCAAAAGTAGTTCAAAGCATGTTTCTCAAAACAAGCCTCACAAGAAGAAGAGGAAGAACAAGAAAAGAGATAATAGCATTTATAACATTAACAAGTGCTTTGACTTTGTATTTATATGTTTTCTTCTTTAACATTTATTTGGGATGGAGGAAGAAAGATACAATATTGAACATTGGACCATTTGAAATGATTCAATCCAATTTGTTTTGGTAGGTTTATTATCAATACATGCAAGCAATTATCTATTTTGTACTTATCACTTATAATAATATATACCATTTAAATTAAGATTTCCATCATAAAAATATTTGCTTATGCGAAAGAAGAGGAAATTTTTATTTGAAATGCAACAATGAGTATAATTTTTCTATTAAACTCTCCTCAAGGGATTAGAGTAAACAACTCTAATTTTTATCATATGTTAGAACTTAGATGTCTACCAGATTATATCAAATAAACTTTGGTCTTCTTATTTCTCTTGACTAGCTTGTAGTATAGAAGGTAACCTTATGTTTCCCACATTGAACCTTGGCTTTAACCTTCCTTACATGTGATGCATTTTAAGTTACAAACAAAATCATAAATGTTCTTTGGTTAATATAACCAAATCAAGTACCAATATAATGTTTTTATAAAATAATGTTCATGGTCGTTATTGCATGTGTGTGGCATAACCTTCAATGCCACGTATCACGTATCAGTTACATGTTATTTCCTCCATGCACCACTCTACCTTCTTTCTACCACTTTTTCCCATGTTCCTACTTGTATTTTGCTTTCACCAGAGCCTTTCATATTTCTCATTCTTCCTTGTCAAGTTTGTGCTAGAGAAATCAAGTCATGGCTCAAGTAATTTATGTTATAGTTTTTGGTTTAGTGGATGCTACTGAGACAAGTATGCTAAATTATGTTGGATTTCAAGTGATTACCATTTGAAGTCATTCAAAGATTTAAAATGACAATGAGAGTAGTTAGCCCAAATGAGAGTGCAAATGCAGATGTATTGGTGGACTTGGGGCATACTCTTGTCAACTGTGTAGTTGATGGTTTCATCAAAGTGGGTGTGGTAAGTATTCTTAACAACCAAGTTTTGTAGATATCTAAAGTTTTATTTGAGTTTTACTATGATTTTCATGGCAATAATAATAGTCAATATATTTTTTTGGCTATTATCTACTTACATTTTACTAGTTTTTGTGTAAATATAAGTTTGTCGGAAGCATGGTTTTGGGTGCAGGTTGGTGCTTTGAATGCCACATCTCAGGATACCTACAAACTGTTCTTACAAGGTAAGGTCCACCGAACAAACCATTATCATTGTTGTTTTGAGTTTTTATTAGGGTGTTATGTTTAGTGTCCAAATAAACTGATTTGACTTTGGATCTTTGCAGAAGAGACCAACTGATTGTCCCTTGAGAATACGATATGAAATCTAGTTTGTCTTTGGTCCAATTTAATGTGTTTGAGTAGCAAATTAATGCATGTGTGGGTTTATATTCTTTTTAGGCTCAAAAATTGGCAAACAAGCTACACAATGGGATGAGTGATAGCGTTCAAACATTTTTTTATTTATATAGAGTTTCACTAGCATAATTGTAGTTTCAAGAAATTAAAAGTATATTTTTGTGGGTTACCATTTTGCATGATTTTATCGAATCCATTTTCCTTTTGTGTTATATGGCTTGTGTGTTTTGCTCTATTTGATGCTTAAGGATATATATATACTTTTCCCTACTCTTGACACAAAAATTGTGTTTGTGATATTGAAGGAGTGGTGGCTAGAGTGTACTCTGGAATGGCATATGGAATGCAAGAAGTAAGGGGTTGTCGATACTGGGTAAGATGGGTGGCTTTTGATTTAGTTATTCTTCCAATATTGAGAAGTTGCCATGAATTTGGAGTGTGACATTTTGGTGTGTTGTGATGTGTTTGCCATAAATTATAGAAAAATGCATTGTTGGGAGGTGCTATTGTAGGTGCAACAATGTCTTTGTTAGAGCCAAATCCAAGGCATGATCGAGTTGTGCAAGCAAAGCAACAATCATGGAGGGAGACCTTGCCACTACTACTGAGTTGCTTAGGAACCTCTCCCATTGAGAACTATGTTTATTTTATTTAAGCTATATATATTACGTCATCCCTCAAATCATGGTATAATTTTGGAAAAGCTTTAATAAATTTAGATTGCATTGTCAAAAAAAAGTTAGATGAAATATGAATGTTTCCAATATTGCTTTAAATAAAGGTTTGATAATTTTATGCTAATATGTGAGAAATGAGAGAGGAATATTAATTGTTGCTATTTAATAACAAAATTTTGAAGAATGGATTATTCTGCGAACCTTAACATCGATGTGCTAGTGTGGGTGATATATTTATACAAGTTGTTTCCAGTGGCAAATTCCTATGATGGAATTTCCACTTGATACTTCTTAAGTTAATAGTTTTAGTACATATATTAATGATTTTAATGAGGTAAGCTTGATCTGTAAGCATTTATGACTGATAAATGCATGGGTGTTTGTTTTCTTAGAGCCAAACTTATCTCTGTTAGCATGTAATAAATTTCATATTCCCATGAAACCACCATTGGATGTCTTCCTATAAAAAAGAGAGGGTGATTCCCTCTCTCAAATATCTGTGATGAATCCAATGAACGCATCTTGAATACAATGTTGTATCTTAAGCTTTTTATTTTATTTTTAAGTAAAAATAAGAGGGCGGTTTAAACCCGCCCTCTTAGGGTCTAATAGGGTGGTTTTAAACCGTCCAAATAGACCCTAGGAGGGCAGTTTTTAACTGCCCTTATAATGATAAACTAAGGTGATTTTTGAGTCGGTTTTTAACTAAGAGGGTGGTTTTTTGAGGCAGTTATTAACCATTGTTGTAGGACGCAAAATTTTTATGATGTCCTCATAGACGGTAGTTGAATAACCACCCTTAAATACCATTTTTGGTGTAGTGCATCCTCATATATTTAATATGCTACTCTTGAAACCTTAAAAGTGCAAGGGATAACCTCTACACCTCTTTCACTTTTATTACCAGGTGAGGATTCTATACTACTTAAGGAAAATGAAGATGACTTACCTAGAATAAACTTGATCTCTTATGCCATATTTATTTTATGATTTTCCTCCACATATTCCTTTGCATATTTAATTCCTTCTAAACTTGAACTTACATATTGTACTTTCTCATCCCTTATATCCTTCTTTGTTTCTTCTAACAATTGATCTAAGTGAGCTATGGTAGCCTCTGCCAAATGATGTTGTAGATAAGATTTCTTTGCCTCTTCTTTTGGAGTGGAATATCCTTGATTTGATCTAGCTTCTATTACTATATGACTTCCTTACTTTGTCTTGAAGTTTATCTCATGGCCAAAATTTCCCATCTCTTTCTTCATATTTTTCACTTTGCAAACTCTTGCCATGTGTCTAGTATCATAAAAATTGTGACAACGAAATGCAATATTTTCATAATCCACTTGTTGATCTCATTCTCTTAATTCAGATTTAATCTTAATGGAGTATGGTAAATGTTTTGAAATATCCATAGCAACACATATTTAGGTATCAACATGCTTTCACTCCTTAATAGTTAGTCCTTCCTTGATGAATTCCCCTAGGGTATTTTTAATATTCTTCAAAACATCCTTATTGATAAGCTAATATGAAAGTCCAAAAAGCCTAACCCACATTGGAAGCTTGTTTATAGTTTGTGTCAAAAAAAAAATTCTCATTCCATGGTCTTCAATAAAGGGCATCTCCCCTCCTAAACAATGGGTCAATATCCATTATTTTATCCCTGATTACTGAACTAAAGAGGATGATGAGGAAAAAACCTTTAGGAAGAAAAGTCATAGAATAATTTGAATTCAATCCCTAGATTCACTTGGTCTAATTTTGAATCTCCAAAAACCTTGGCCAAGATCTATGGAACTTACATATTAACCCTCTACTTTTAAGAACCATTATATCATGCTCAATCATCTCATCCTTGATAGTCACTTCTGTTGTAACATCTACTACTTGAATCAAACTTGCCATATATTTGCTCTTTCACTTATCTCCAATTTGGGCCTTCATACTTCAAGCTAGGTAATCATGACTTCCCATTAGAGATTTCAAATGACTTTCTTTTCATACTAGTTAGTGGAGCTCTTTCTTGGCTCATACTTCCTCCCAACTCGCACTCCCTCCCACTTAGTTTTTTTTAGCATTGTTTAAGCTTAAATTGGTGGAGTGATTGGTGGTGGTGGCACACCCATGTGATGAGGATCACATTTTAGCTTAAGGCATCTTGTCGAAATCAAAAAAGGATCGAAAAAGAGTCAACAAGAAACTAGAAAAGGACCAAACAAGGCCAACAAGAACTTGGTAAGGGACCAACAAGGACCAGTAAGGGGTCAGCAAGGGACCAATAAGAGACCGATAAGGGAGTCGAAAAGGATTTGGGATCACCGACAAGGAGTTGGCAAGGGCTAGCAAGGGATTGACAAGGGAATTCCAAGAGGGCCATCAAGAAAGCTCAAATTTTTGTACTTTTTTTAACAAAGAAATGCAAGAGATTGTTTAATTTTTGGTATTTGCATGTGAGTTGTTTGGGGCTACTAGAAGAGGTAGTATTTCAATAGACCCCCTCCTCTAGACTAGCCAAGTAAGATAAAATGCTTCATAAGCTCTAGCTCATGAGTTACTTTTCATCAAACTGCTCAAACTGAGCCGCCATAAAAAAATATTAATCCATTTTTTTTTACTTTTTTTAACACATGCAAAAAATAGTTGATGCTCAAAATGCACATCTCTATCACCTCTTCGACCTCTGCAACTCACGAATCTTCCTATTAGCCTTCAATCCTCTAGCACTCTTCAAGCTTCTCCACATACGCCTTTCCCTTTTGACATTCTAGAACAAGTCAACCAAAAAAATTTAATCGTTCTCCACGTATACCTTGGCTCTAATTCCATATGATGTAGACCTAGACGTGGTTGCACCTCCAAGCAATCTAACTCAATCATATGTTGTGTAGAAGCTCCTAGTGTTGCCAACACAACCAAGAAAAAAACAACATTTATATTCTTATAGAAAATAAAGCACAACAATTACAATCTTAGCCTCAACCATTTTTCTCACACCTCCTTACACACTCTCCACTATCCAATTCACAATTACTAGTTGTTTTCTACAACTATATTCTTGTGTAAAATAAAGCACAACAATTACAATCTTAGTATCAGCCACTTTTCTCACACCACCTTACACACTCTCCCCTATACAAATTTAAACTTACCAAATGCTCACTAATGTAGCCTAAAGGAGGAGGTCTATTGAAAGACTACCTCTTCTAGCAACCCCAAACAACTCACACGCAAACATATAGAAAAACCTAAAAATAAACAACAATAAGTTTTTCTTTGTTTCTTTATTTTAAAATACAAATTGTAATCACAAACTTCTTTTGTTGGAAAACTAATACTATTGTAGCAAACTCAACAATCCATTGCTCCATTTGTTGGTAGCTGGAAATTAAAACTGCAACAAAAACTTCCTTTGTTGGACCTTGTCAACTCCCTTAATGGTCTCTTGTTGGTCCCTTGCCAACCCCTTACCAATCCTTATCGGTCCCTTACCGATTCCTTTTTGGCCCTGTCTGGTCCTTTTCCAACTCCTTTATGACTTTTTTCTAGTCTCTTGCCAATCCTTGACTCCTTTTCAACAAGATACCTCGAACCGAAATGTGATCCTTGTCATATGGGTGTGCCACCACCAATTAATCCACCAATTTCTCCATCAATTTAAGCTCAATTTATGCTAAAAAGAAACCATTACATTATTTTATTCTTGGTTTTTTTCTCCTTTTTGTTTTTCCTTTTTTTTTTTTTGTGATGCAAGATTGCTTGTACACTCGGATGCTCTTGCATCACTCGCACTTGCTCTTGACTTGCACTCCCTCCTACCTTGCATCCACTCTCGACTTGCACTCGCTCTCAGCTTGCACTCGCTTCTATCTCTTCTTTCTCGTGGTGTTCCTTTGCTTCAATGATTTTTCAAAAACAATGCTCAATGCATTCATGGTAAGGGTTTGAAGCATTGAATCATTCCAAATGAACTTATTGCTCACACTCCATCCTAGCTCGCACTCACTCTTGGCTTGCACTTCCTCCATCACTTTCATGGTATTTAATTCAATATATTAAGGTTTATTTGGAGGATTGGTCTATGGTGTGAAACTCTTTACTCTCCACCATTTTATCCACACCCCATAGACAATATTAAGTTTTACTCATGGCATTTAAACCTTGATTTACAATGCAAAACTCTTTGTTCCCCAACATTTGTATAAACACCAATGACAAAAGATAAGATTCACTCATGGGATTCAAACTATGGTTTATGGTATAAAACTCTTCAGTCCCACCACTTGCTCCAAACCTCTTGGGCAATGTTAAGGTTTGCCCATGGGATTCAAACATTGGTGTAAGGTATGAGATTCTTTACTTCTCGTTGCTTGTCTCAAATCCCATGGGCAAAGATTAAGGTTTGCTTATGGGGTAGGAACCTTGGTTTATGGTGTGAAATTCCTTGCTCCCCACTACTTGCTACAAACCCCTTAGTCAATTCTTTATTAGGTAAAAGGCTTGTCTATTATATTAGAACTTTATTCTATAATGTGAAACTCGACATTCCCAACTAGTTTCCCAAAACCACTAAAGCTTTTTCATTCCATTTATTGAAAACACTAGTTTTTATACTTTTGGGATCTCAATTTCCATATTAAATTTATTATTAAATGATATGAGAAAAATCCTCTAAAGCAAGAGTCATTAATTAGTTCTCCAATTGATTCCTTGAATAATATTTTGTTTGCTAAATATATCATCATGCTTCTTGTGAAGTATCAATACATTCAAGATGAAACTTGAGATTATTGAAAACGACCATGCCATTTAAGTTGAAAACTGAAAGAGTTTGATTTAAACCATCATATGACCTTGGACAGATTTTAGGAGGAAAGCATAACATTAAAATAACGTTTTAAATAAATTAAAAAAAACATGGGGGTTTGACCACCAAAATACACTTACAAATGATTGAAATGATTGATTTTGAATAACTTGTGTTTCTTAGTTGAAATGATTGTTAAATAACTTCTGTTTCTTAGTTGAAATGATTGATTTTGAAGTCTTAAGAGTTTACAATGTTCTCACTTTGATATCATGTTAGAATTTAGTTCTATATCACATAAAAGCTAAGATCATCAACTAGCCCTAAAAAAACTCCATTATTGTAGGCAATGTAAATTTTTAGTGAAGGCTCATGATTACGACTCTTATATAAAGGTGTAGATGAGAAAATTATTCTAGCCATGAAAAACAAACTAAGAATTGTTGGAGTATATTACATTATTTGGTACATGCTAATGTACCCCTATGGTACCTTCATGGTACATCTTGAAAATATTAAATTAGGGTTAAGTCTTAGTTTAGAGTGTGAGTAATATTTTATGTAATGTTATAATGTACAAGAAATGCACAAGTTATGTATGTGTGTATGTGTAGGAAAAGCACGAGTGTGATGTATGTGTGTATGTGCAAGAAATGCACGACTGTGATGTATGTGTGTATGTGCAAGAATTGCACAAGCGTATTAAATGTAAGTGTGCACAAGTGTCTTTAGATTAGAGTATGCTAAGTGAAGAGTTGTGTCTAGGTATGCATACAAGATAGAATCATGTGTATGCAAGTGTCAAGTAGAGAAGCCAAGAGTCATAAGACTTGGCATATGGAAAGAAATAGTCAAATGTACAAAGAGTCATTCTACTATGGCTATATAATATTCCATACATAAGCATCTAATATCTAATATCCAATATCAATCATCAATCATGAAGTGTAGAGAGGTAGGTGCTATATTGTAAGAGAAAGAGGATTAATAACGTTTGCATACATTTTAAGCAACTAATATTGTAAGTTTTGCTACATGCTTCATACATGTATGATTCAGACTATTTGCATTCATATATTTTTGCTTATTAATGAATGTTAGTTGATATACATATTAGTTTGCTCCTACTTACATCATTATCTTGATCTTACTATGTTGTGTCTATCTTATATTTGATCTTGTGGAATTTATCCTGTGAGTTTTATATTAATATTAAGGCTTCAAAAGCCATCAAGAACTCTTGTTTATATATAAAAGAAGTTTACAAAATTAACTTGTTTAAACTTTTTTGGCTAAAGGATAAATTTTGATAAAAGTAATTTGTAACAATATCAATCTTCTGCATACATGATATAAAACATTGTTGAGTGTGGACCGATTTAATTGAAATCAAATACGTTACTATGTGAACCTCTAAATATAAAATTATAACAAATTGTTGGGTGTACATAAATTCAATTGAACCAAATTTACTACTGTATATATTTTAAGATATGGAGATTATAACAAATTATACAAAAGACGAGGCTGAAGAGAATGAAAGAAATGAACCAAGCTCTGATTGGCAAATAGGTCTCGAGATTTGTCAATAATGATCAATTGGGATGGGTAAAACTTCTTAAGGCGAAATATATCAGAAATAATCAAGACTTCCTGAAAGCTGATAATCTCCCTAGAGGATCCTATTTCTAGAATTGTTTGCTCGAATGTCTGTTAGCGTATATTATATTTGCACTATTCTTAAATTATTGTTGTAACAGTGCCTATTTCAGCCACGGGTGGTTTCGTAACCTCCGGGCTTAATAGGGCGTGTAATGTCTATTTAATCTGCTGATTAATAAGATCTCTATGTTGTTTTATCTAACAATGTCGTGAGGTAGTCAGGAAAGGCATCAGATGGAGTATTGGTAATGGAAGACAAGTGGACTTTTGGCAAGATCTGTGGTTGGAAGAAGCCTCTTTGCAAGATAACTTAGACCTTCGGGTCCTCCAACACAAACTTTCGGAGGAAATGGGAGGAAAAGTAGGGGATTTTCTTACTGTAGCACAGGAAACTTCCTCTTGGAAGAAAATTACAGCTCAAAATCCTTCAGAGCAAGATAAGGGGGCCCTGACCAAACTCAATGATGCTTTAAGGGTGAACCCGATCATTCCAAGGGGAGGAAGAGACAAGGTGATTTGGGGCAAAACTACAAGTGGGATTTATTCAGTAAAAACTACCTATAAACTAATCCACTCAAGATTCAATGGCTGGACTCTGACTTCTATTATTTGGTTAAAGAATTTAACCCCAAAAATAGCTTTCTTCTTTTGGTTGGCAGTTCAAAATAAGATTCTGACAACAGATAATCTGCAAAGGAGAGGTTTCCAATTCATCAATCGATGTATCCTGTATGAGAAAGCGACATTCTGTAAGTCATATCTTTCTAGCTTGTGAATTTTCTTGTGCAGTCTTCCAAATGATTCTGTCCAAATTTCATATAGATTGGGTCCGCCCAAATAGCATGTCTGACTTCTGCATACAGTGGGCTTCCCCCTTGGTAGAACCTTGAAGGTTCTAGCACAATTTTAATAAAGAAATAATTAAAATAGCATCTAAATTAAAAGAATCACTTTTAGATATGAATCGCCTTTTGCATTGGTTTGGGAAATCCCTCCAATGGGTCTAAATAATATATATTCTTCTTGTTGGATGATTTGTGTGAATTGCTAACATAATATATATATATATATATATATATATATATATATATATATATATATATATATATATATATATATACTACCCTAAAGCTATGTTGGTGAAGAGACGTGATGGTTCACGTTATGAAGATATGTGATGGTTCACTTTATTATGAGTTAATAATATAATAATTAAATGATTAATAATACTAACTAATAATGTTAGGATTGAGGATCCTAACATTCCACCCTCCTTAAAAAGAGCTTTGTCCTCAAAGATCAAAGTGAGGAGATTTATATTTTGTTTTCCAAGAAGGATTTGTGTAAGTTCTTGGACTCTTTTAATTTCATCCTTTCGTAGGCAGGGATATCGAGAAGGATGAAGCATTAGCAGAGGACTGCCATAAATATTAGTAACTATGTGATGATGAGGGAAGGGCAATCCTTGGGGTTCTTCATACACCTTAGAATGATGCATAAAAAGAGGTGATAAAACTTCTACATTCTCTTGTTGTTCCCTGGGAGAGGCAACGGAGGAGTGTGTAGTCACTTTTTTGCCTTGTTTTTGAATAGGTTTGACCCTATGGTGATAACTCACTATTGGAGAGGAATTTGAGTGTAGTTCTTGTAAAGTGAATGTTTGGCCATAATGAGTCACTTCGAGAATGTCTTGAGATATTTCTTGCTCATTGTCCTTGTTTTCCACATATTCCTCTTCTTTTTTATCTTTTGTGGCTTCCTCGTCTTCCTTACCTTCCTCATCATTACCATATTTAGTGTTATCTTCAGGTGTATCCATCACTATGTCTACCTCTATATCATTTTATTCTTCTATTGCCTTATCGAGGTTAGCATTATGCATTGGCTTGGGAGTGATGTAAGTGGTTGATGAATTCTCCAGAGGTGGTTTCCATAATCGATGTTGTCCGTTGATTTTGTCTTCGGCTAATTTGGCCAATCCATAGGTCTGCATCATGGTATAGGGATTGAACCTTGTCACCTCCATTCTAATTTCTTCTTTCAATCCACTAATGAAGTTATTGATGAGAATTGATTCATCCAACCCTGTGTTGTGTTTGGTGATATCCTCAAACCGAGTTTGATACTCACGCACGGAAGTGATTTGACAAAGTTCCTTGAGCAAATCCCACATGGTTGGGTTCCACATGGCTCTGATACCAAATGGTAGAACCCTGAAGGTTCTAGCACAATTTTAATAAAGAAATAATTAAAATAGCATCTAAATTAAAAGAATCACTTTTAGATATGAATCGTCTTTTGCATTGGTTTGGGAAATCCCTCCAATGGGTCTAAATAATATATATTCTTCTTGTTGGATGATTTGTGTGAATTGCTAACATAATATATATATCTACCCTAAAGCTACGTTGGTGAAGAGACGTGATGGTTCACGTTATGAAAATATGTGATGGTTCACTTTATTATGAGTTAATAATATAATAATTAAATGATTAATAATACTAACTAATAATGTTAGGATTGAGGATCCTAACACTCCCTTCCGGGCGAAACTTTTGACTTGGCTCTGGAAGCTTAGCTTACCCCATTTTTTATGGGGGATATGAAATGAGAGAAATAAGAGAGTATTTAAAGGACGAAAGAAAGATCCCAAGTTATGTGGTAATAAAATAATCAAAGCTCTGAAAGAAAACTGGAAAATATTTTACTTCAAAAATGAGACCCAATCTCCTAGGCAAAGGAGGATTTTGCGGAACTGGGGAGAGGAACCTCCAGACCCAGTCATTACAACCAACCCATGGGATGGTGTCAAGTGGATACCCTCCACACAAAAGTGGGTTAAGTTCAATTTTGACGGGGTAGCCAAAGGAAATCCGAGGGCTACAGGAGCAGGAGGAGTTCTGAGAAATGAGGAAGGAAAAGTGGTCATTGCCTTTGCGGAACCTTTGGGAACTCAAACAAATCATTTTGCAGAAGCTCGAGCCTGCATGCAGGCAATGAGAATTGCCAGACTAGAGGGTTATAAGGAAGTAATCTTTGAAGGGGATTCACTTAATATAATCAAGGCAATTAAGGAGGATAAAGACCCCAACTGGACCATCTCGGAGCTTATCCTAGAAGCAAAGATTCATAAATCCCATTTGGTTAGTGCCCGAATCCAACACACCTTCAGAGAAGGCAACCAGGCGACGGATCTAATGGCAAATATTGCAGTTTCTGCTAGGGAGATGCAAATTTGGAAGGATAACTTCCCTCAAGAATTATTGGTGTTGGCTTCTAAAGAAGATTGAAGATCAAACCTGTTAGAGCAGCAGGAGATCAAAGTGGTTGATGATGAGTAATCCGGCAGATGGAATTAGGCAGAGGGACAAAAGGCAACCCATTTGTTGGGGCCTGGGAAGTGACAAGTGTACGGTACAACAACCTAATGTTATATTTAGTAAGTGTTAGGTGTTGTCTGGTTTTTGTTTTATCCTGAATAGTCCAGCAGCAAGTATAGGACTGCAGATAAGTATGGCTTCATGTGGGTCTTGGGATGATCCATTTTGTATTTTGATTATACGAGCTTGGAGCTAGAACCAACCCATTTTAACTATGTAAAAGGTTTGTGGACCTTATAACCACCTCTACCTTATACCAAAAAAAAAATTATACAAAAGACAAGAAATTCAAATGTAAAAACAATCTCAAAAAAAAATCATAATTTTAACTCTCTTCTACGTTTAATTGTTTGCTTCTTTGGATTTTCTACCATTAAACTAAATATACTCAGTAAAAATAAATAAATACCAATAAAATCTTTTTTATTTGTTACCCTAACATATACAAGTTATTGCTCTATTTAAAAAATAATAATTTAAAAACTTAAATCTATTCTAAATTTTAGTGTTCGTTGCTCTTACCTTTCATTACGCTAGCAAAACACATGAAACCGAGAGGGATCAACAACATTTTACTTTTTTTTTAAATTAAAAGATAGATTGATGTCTATTTTTTATATGATTTTTAAAACTTTAAAAACTTGCTTTATGATTTAATTTTTGGAATTTAGCAATTTTTTGCATTCTTACAAATTTATATGAAACTATGGTTGTCATATAAAATTGAATTCTCACAATTTCACAACTGCTTGATAATTGAAGGAAATAGAATGCTTATAGTCTACTTATGATACATAGGCATAAAATGCAAATAATTATGGTGTTTAGTACTACGTAACTTCTTGTCTACTATTAGAGAGAATATTGTGTTGGCAGACATTTCAATATAATTTCAATATATTTGCATTGACATAAATCAAATACAAATATATTGACATCATTAAGGTTCAAAAAATCATTTAGGTATGTTTTAAATGTTTTCTATGGGATTCAAATGAAGTATATTTTTAATCTTGTCTTTTGAAAGGTAAAAGGACACTTAATTCCTCTATTTTTCGGAATTATAGCATTAACACAAACAGAGGGGCTTCAAAATAAAGCAATGAACACCAACAAGAATGTTCTTTGCTTCAGTCTACTAAATCATTTAGACTCCTTCAACATCCAACTTTTTACTCTTATCATGCAATCCATCCAATAGGATAAAAGGGCTCCAATAGAGTGATTTTATTTAGATGAATAATGGTAAAAAAAATATTCTTTAATTGAAATTCCTAATTCAAATGGGTTGTATATTAGTGTTTCTTATTCATCTATAGTCTGTTAAATATAATTTTAATGTTCCAGTATACATCCAACTTTTGAAAAACGGTATGTAGCTACAACGAACCACAAATTGACATACTATAATGATATTTTGGAGCGTGTGATTTTACTAAGTGCAAGCTAAATTAGAATTAGAGAGTGCATAGGGCATTGAAAGGTACCTTACCATAGATTATGTCCCTTAATAAGTTCTATTAACATACTTATTAAATGTGAAGGTGCTATTCATTGATTTCTGTTCAGATTTTATAGATCTCTTTCTTTTTTATAAACAATTTAAAAAAAAAAAGTTTTTAAATGTCAGATATTCATCCTATATATTGAAATTTTAGATTTTATCACGCAGAGTGATTTGCAGTTTTAATATTATGGTATGTATTGATCGAGTTCTTTATCCACCCTCAATAGGTGCAATTTCATGTGATCCACTAACATATTTTCCAAGAACACAAAAAAATGATTGTTAGATCTTCTTTCATAATCATAGTTCCCTTACACGTAATGGCTTAAGCCACTTTCTACTCACTAATTTGATATACGAGGCACACCAACAAAACCTATATTTGTAAAGATGTAATTATTATGTCATGGTCATGCCAGGAAACCTCTTCAGCATGTAAGACACTCTTGTATGAAGAAGACAATTTTTTAATTAATATATAATTCAACTGTGTATTTCTTTGGTTTTCAACCGTTGACCAAACTCATGATAAATTGAGCCTTGTCAAATGGTTAAGGGCCGAGGTACCAAATAGTAAAGGTAATTTTCTAGATCACATCCAAGCTGTGACGTTTACACCTCGTAGATGTATAAGACCCCCTTGTGTGAGCAAGAGAAAGTTTTGCTTATATTATTAGTTCAATTGCATATCTCTTTGGATTTCGACTATTTGACCAAGCTTGTAGTAAATCAAGCCTTGCCAATCCATCTAAGCCTGTGATAAACGGAGCACATAAAATTAGATTAAACATCAAAACTGTTCTGAATGGATTGCCTGCTCTTATTCCATGAAAGAGCTGTGTAAGCTGAATTGCCCATTTTCTCTCATGTACTATTGCGACTTTGGATAGGATGGACTAGGATAGGAATAGTTATTGCTAACATTTGCCTGGTTTGAAGTTATTGCTGTTTTTTTCTTTGTTTTGTGTCATAAAGTAACTCTACCAACCACTTCATTTGGTACTCAAATTATCTCTACTGTGCCTTGGGAATTTTTTATAGGGGCAATTACTCACTAAGAAATATCAAGGAATTTTTCATGTCAGAAACCAGCACCCAAGAAGTCATATGCTAGGTTGCTTTTAGGCCTAAATACAATACTTAACATGACCACATACTTCATTGTAATTGACTCTAGAGACTGTCAGTAATTGTTTTCCCTTTTAGGATCCTTTTTCCAGTAAAATTTCTGCCATGTCATTAGCAACTTTAAAACTACTGGTTCACAGTTCTAACTAAGATTCATACTGAGAACCAATTGTCTAATGTTTAGACAAAACAATTCAATTAGATTTTCATTTACTATACTGTCCCTACAAATTCCCGTGAGAAAGACTTTCGTCAAACACTTCCAGAACTTCCCCAATATTGGGTTGGCACTTCTATAAAATACGTAATCAACAATATTCAAACTCCAAAACTTCTATTTCATTAGAAAACATTGAAACTAGCTGCTCACAGTTCTAACAAACTTTCAGTCTCAGAACCAATCATTGGCTAATGTCACTTTACACCAATCAAACCAATTAGATTTATTATTTCTGTCCCTCCCAATATCTGCTAGGACTTCTGTCATAGACTTTGGGACTCTTCGGACTTTTGTCAAATACTTCATGGGCAATCTTCAAATGTCAAAACTTCTTTTTGTCTGTTAAATCCAACTTTATTTTCCAACGTCTCCCTTTAAAATCACATACTCTCTCATTTGAGCTAGGACTTCAATAAGCCATCACAAAGGACTGAAAAACAAAAAACATTAACATTCAAAATTTCTACGAACAATTGTTTTCTGTTGATCAAATCCCTCTGATAAGATTGCAAAGTCCTCAACTTGGGCTATTAAGTGCTATTCCTCTCATTTGCTGCAAGGTTCCATCAATAAAACTCTGTAGAATTTTCTTCTTATAACTAGCTATGTGTCTTTAAATATGGCTATATGATTTCTATGTTCTTCTATATTTATACATAGGTTGTGCATCTATAATGTGGTTATTACTCTTTTCTTTCCTTTCAACATTGTTATGCTCCCATAGGGCCTTTTACCATGTTGGAAACTGTGTATATGGTCACATAGAAAATGAATATAGAGTGTTCTCAAAAAAATGAAAACATATGCAAAAGCACGGAAAACTCCTGTGATTGTCTGAAGTTCTACTACATTTATTCTTTTCAGGGTGAAACTTTTAACATTAGTCACTGATCTGGATATAAGTATGAAGATATGCAGCTTACCTAAAGAGAACAGCTCCACTATCATGTTCCCCTGAACAAGGCCAATAGTATAGGCACACACTAATACAACAATCAACCCCATAATTAGTATTCTCTTCCTTGCCAAGTTGTGAACTGCAAAACAGATCCATAATAGTACAGGTGTGAAGCTCTATGTCTATATCCACTAAAAACTGATTGCAAAGATATTGATAGAATTTCACCTTATCCTGAAAATTGAGTTAATCAAATAATGTTCCAACGAAGGCTGTTCTTCTCCGATATGCTATGTTTATGCCAAGATGTTGATAGGTGGCCAGCAACCTTTTTAGATATCATTAAATTTAATAAATTAGGTTATCTAAACAATCTTGTAGAGGGATTATTTATCGTACAGATTTTTAACGAAAGCTGCAACACAGAGATTTGGCAGCCTGTTTGGGAGCTTGAGTTGATGGTAGCAATTTTCTTAGTGGCCAATGTGAATTTCTTTCTGGTTGGCTCTCGTAAACTACAGATTACCATGTACATAGCATTGATAGGATGATGTCCCACTTAATCAATTCTTTCTTTTAACTGGTAAATAAAATCTATTTATTATTTTGTATTACTTGAGGATGATCAGATAATAAGTACAGGTCATTTGTCGTAACCTGCCCAAAATACATGTTTGCCAAAACGCAAGGACCTCGTTGACAACATATAGTCAAAATGTCCATCACTGGTAGATCTGCAAGATACAGCATTACATACTAATGTAGAGATCAGTTAGGCACTGACAGAACCGCACATGATACATATATTTTAGACAAAAAATAATAACATAAAAAAGAACAAGAGATTATATCTACAGGATAGTAGTAGAGAGAGTGCATAAGAAAACTGTAGGCCATGGAAAAAATCATTAATTATGGCTCATCTGCGATTGTTTACCAATTATAATTTTAAGTTGTATGAGACATTGGCAAAACCTAAATTAGTCAGTCTCAAACTGCATTATCTGAAACCCTGACAGCAAATTTGTTTTTTTAACATTTTGCGAAATTGTCCAGTCTTTCTCATGGCATCGTTACAGTATGAACATAATGACACAAATCCTAAAAAGAGCTTCAGTTGCCACAGAATTTCTAAGTTCCCTTAGAATTTCTGTGATGAGAAAAATTAAGAACACTCCTTAGAAATCCAAAAATTGATGTGCATACCTTGCTTGAAGAGCACCAAGACCTAGAAAACATAATAGTCATTTACTTATTTTTCGACATCCACCTCTGCGAAGACAATGGGATTCATCCTTCCACTGGAAACTTGTGGCCTCAGGAAGCAGCAAATCCATCTGAACGAACGCCATGTCACATGGCCACATGCAACACCTGTATGAGTAAGGTCTTCGAACAAGCTTGTTGTAGTGCTCAAGCCCCGACTCCCTAGGCCTATGCTTTACTTGACTTCGGTATCTTCGTCCTTCCTGAGACATTAGCCATGGCGTCTTCATAAATTGTGTACAATGTCGTAGATTCAGGATGTGCTTTTATAATCTTATTCACAAAATTTGCCTCAGTCATCTTCACAATTGTAGAAGGAGATTTGACCTTAGGATACCCGTCCCCATTCATAGATTTCAACTTTTTCCAAAGTAGAACCCTAGGCTTTATGGTCCTTTCCAGACTCTTCTGCAACAAAATTCCCTGATGTACCACAGAATTTGCAGGAAGCTTCAAGTTATTAACTAAAAAGTCCATGTGTTGCGAAACCTTTTCCTTGGACAAAGCAAGTATGCGAGGAGAAACCCTAAATAATTTCAGAGTTTCCTCGACAGTGAGTCCACAAAGTTGAAAATTGTGCATTTTGTCCTACAGTGTTTCTATGCGGTAAATAGCCACCAGGCCTACGACATATTTGTACAATTGGCTTCCTTTGTCAACACCAATCTTATGAATGAGATCAACTTTAGCCAGCGTCAAAGAAGAGCACAGCAAAACCCTAGGTCTTATTAATAAAAACTTGGTGAGCTCCGTTCCGCGAAATCCATGTGCCTCCCAAAAGGCAAGCGAGGGTTTGATGGTTTTATCCAAGTTAGAGCGGAGAACCACCGGGTCTCTAAGCACGGCCTTGATGAGCAAATTCTCGGACTGAAATATATTTTTGAGAAGCGTGAGCTTCGGAAGAAGCTCGCCGTCAAGGCTGACGCCGAGAATGCGAGGCTCCACTGTCAAGATTTTAGTTAGGTTTTCCCCTTGGAATCCGAAATCTTTGAGTAGTTGGACTTTCGGTTCCATTACTCTTTCCACGCTGATGATCAACAAATGGGGGTAAGTCGTCATTATCTTTGCAATCTCTGTGTGTGTGCAGCCGTATTTGTTGAGCATGGCGACAACTTGCTCCACGTTTTGAAGGGTTTTGAGCCTCTCCAACTGCGGGACGAGCTTGAAAACTTGTGCGATGTTGGTGGAAGACAAGTTAAATTTCGCGTTAGCGAAGACTGCGAAGGGGTTTTGCAGAGGGGCATCAGCGGTACTCTCAGCAAGTGTTGAGAAAGTTTTGAACAAAAAAAGAACGTGAAGACGGAGCTTCGAAAACCGCTCGAAGGCGAGCAGGAAAGTGAGAAAAGAGCTTCATGATCATGATTTTCGTGGTTGCTGTAATATTCTCTCTGACCTCGGGATTTTGCCTTTGTGTTGAGTGACCAGATAAATGTGTGGTCGCTTTTTCTTCGTGTGTGCTTAGGGTTTTTAAAATTTTATTTCCGAAGGTTTGAATTTCGAAATTTTATTTTCGTCAAGCATATGTGAGTGGTCGTTGTAAAATACAAAATAAGAAATAACTTTGCACCTGGGTGTAGCGCAACTTATTGATTTTGGTTTTTTTTTTTTTAAGGTTCAAAGCCCAAATTGTAACGTGGGCGAGTATATGAGGAGGTGGGTATTTAGTGGCTTTGTGTTAAATTCTCTATTAATAATATAGCTCTCAATTTTAGGAGGGGCCATGGTTGGGAAGAAATTGTTCAACCGTGTATGGTCATGGGAGGTTTCTCACAATAACCAAATAAATAAATATATAAAAAAAACTTTTGAGTGTTAAATGTCAAACTAACTTTATGTTTCCGAGAAGTATACGGTCCACCTCATGTAATATACAGTGCACCTCATATAATATTGATGATCCCCTCACATGAGGTTTCTCACAATAACCAAATAAATAAATAAATAAAACAAAGAAAAAAAACTTTTAGTGTTAAATGTCAAACCATCTTTATGTTTCCAAGAAGTATACGGTCCACCTCATGTAGTATTGATGGTCCCCTCACATGTATACGATGGTTAGTCATTAATTTATTTTTATTATATAAGATTGTTGGTCACAACCACACTATTTTTATTAATTGACAAGTGAGGGTTCAAATCACATGGGTTGTTTCCACCAAATCTATTCCGCTTTATGATTATTGATCAACATGAAGGGGACCATCTGTGGCTCAGGATTCGTATTATTATCGTTGATCTTGCATGTACTTAAAGGATTCAGATCAAACTACTACCTTTACAAACAAGTTGTCTTTGAGGTTTGAACCTGAGTATCTTCTTAGTAAATGTCTGGCCAAACAAGTACTTACCAATCCACCTAGCCCTCGTTAATTGAGAGTGAATATAAGTGCAATGAAATGAAATAATAAGAAGCTATGTCTAAGTTGTTTGTGGTCATTACATTTAATTAAGAGAAGATAAATCTAATGTGGTATGAAACTAAATGGTGCGAGAAGCAGGATCGTTTTTATATTGAATCGCTTTTTGATTGTAAGGTAGAAAACCCACAATAGACTTAATTTATATATTTTTTCGATGATGCCTTATTATCATATGTGGATTGCATTTAAATACCTAGTCTAATAGTTGTAAGAGTGAAGGGTTGTGACCCTAGAATATAATGAATAAATAATATAAGTAATTAGGACATGTTAGGAGGGTCCTAACATGCCACCCCTTAAAGGAGCTTTGTCCTCAAAGTCGGAAATTTGGAAATTGTCTGCTGGATATCTTGAAAATTTTCCCACGTTGCGTCTTCTAAAGGTAGACCTTTCCAATGGATTAAAACTTCCGTGATATTGCGAGTACGAAGGTGACGAGAGCAGCGATCCAAGATAGCTTCTGGCTCGACTAGAAGTACTCCATCATCGGAGAATTCAGGGAGAGTGGGTTGTGTTGTGATATGGGCTCCCACTACGAGCTTAAGGCAAGATACATGAAATACGGGGTGAAGTTTGGAAGAGGGAGGAAGCTCTAGTTTGTAAGCAACGGTCCCAGTACGTTGGACAACTTTATACGGCACGTAAAATTTGGGTGCTAACTTTCGAGAACCTTTTTGTTTAAGAGAGGATTGACGGTAAGGTTGGAGACGTAAGAAAACCATATCACCCTCATGGAAACTACGTTCGCTTCTATGTTGATCGACTTGCTGCTTCATGCGATGTTGGGCGGTGTGTAGGTTCTCTTTTAGGATATGTAGTATGTCATCTCTATTAGTAGGTTCCGTTTCCACCGCATGGACTTTTGTAGTCCCTGGAATATAGGAAGTGAGGGATGGTGGTGTTTGACCATATAGTGCTTCATAAGGAGTCATTTTGATGGACGTATGGTATGAAGTGTTAGACCACCATTCTGCTAGTGAAAGCCACTTTACCCAATGGAGTGGTTGAGTAGAAACAAAACATCGAAGGTATATTTCCAAGAATTTATTTACAACTTCGTTTGGCCATCGGTTTGAGGATGGTAAGCGGAGCTCATACGAAGTTGAGTACCTTGTAATTTGAACAATTCCTTCCAAAAGGTGCTAGTGAAAGTTGGGTCGCGGTCACTAACAATTGTGGAGGGCATACCATGTAATTTAAAGATGTTATCTAGGAAGAGGTGGGCTATAGTGCTAGTAGTATAAGGATGAGCCACAGAACAAAAATAGGCACATTTAGATAAACGATCAACGACTACGAAAATGGTTGTTTTTCCTCCCGATTTTGGTAATCCTTCAATAAAGTCCATAGAAATATCTGCCCATGTTTTGGTGGGTATAGGAAGAGGTTGAAGTAATCCTAGAATAGCGAGGGTCTCCCCCTTTTGTCTTTGGCAAACTTCACATTCTTTTACAAAGTTTTTGATGTTTTTCATTCCTACCCAATAGAAGGAGGTAGTGGCTCTTTTATAGGTTTTTAAGAACCCTGAGCGGCCTGCAGTGGGTGAGGTATGTAACTCATGAAGAAGTTTTTCATGATAAGTTGAATTGGGGGTGAGGACCATCCTCCCTTTGTATCTTAATATATTGTCCTTCCAAGTGTATGGAGTTTTGCTACTAGGATTATGTTGAAGTTGTTGAATTAAGGCATGGATAGTAGGATCATTTATCCATTCTTCATGCACCTCATCTACCCATTTAGGAATAAGGGAGGAAAGAGCATGGACTTGAGGCATATCTTCAAATTTTCTAGAAAGTGCATCGGCTGCCATGTTGTCCTTTCCCTTTTTATATGTAATTTCATAATCATAGCCAAGAAGTCTAGTAACCCATTTTTGTTGTTCCGGGTATTAGTCCTTTGTTTCAAAAAATACTTCAAGCTATGATGGTCAGTGCATATAATGAAATGTTGGCCAATAAGGTAAGGCCTCCAATGTTGAATAGCATGGACAATCGCCAACATCTCTTTTTCATACGTAGAGCGAGCTAAATTCTTAGGAGAAAATGCTTTGCTTATAAAAGCTAGAGGCCTTTCATCCTGCATGAGTACGGCTCCCATTCCTATTCTTGAAGCGTCACTTTCAATGACGAACGGTTTAGAAAAGTTGGGCATGGCTAGAACAGGGGTGGTACACGTTGCAGTTTTCAAGGTGATAAAGGCCTCATCCGCTTTAGATGACCATTTGAAAGTGTTTTTCTTAAGTAATGTTGTTAGAGGAGCAGCGATTTTACTATAATTTTGGACAAATTTTCTATAATATCCCGTTAGTCCAAGAAACCCACGTAGAGATTTTAAGGTTTTTGGAATAGGCCAATTTTTCACCTCCTCGATTTTGGAAGGATCTACCATAACTCCTTCCTTTGAGACAATATGCCCTAAGTATTCAATTTCTTGTTTTCCAAAGGAACACTTTGATCTTTTTGCATAAAGTTGATTTTCCTCCAAGATTTGGAACGCTTGTCTAACATGGTCCAAATGTTCTTCCCATGTTTTGCTATAAATCAAAATGTCATCAAAGAAAACTAATATAAATTTACGAATAAAAGGGTGAAATACCTTATTCATTAGACTTTGAAAGGTAGAAGGAGCGTTGGTCAGGCCAAATGGCATCACCAAGAATTCGTAGTGCCCTTCGTGAGTGCGAAAGTTCGTCTTTGAAATATCCTTTTCATTGACTCATATTTGGTGGTAGCCTGACCGTAAGTCTAACTTGGAAAAATAAGCTGCCACGTGGAGTTCATCTAATAGCTCGTCTATGACCGGAATAGGAAATTTATCTTTGATGGTCATTTATTAAGCGCTCGAAAATCGACACATAAACACCACGAGCCATCCTTTTTTCTAACTAAAATAATTGGAGAGGAGTAAGGGCTTTTGCTAGGTCTAATGACTCTTGCCTTAAGAAGCTCTTGTACTAATTTCTCTATTTCGGTATTTTGGAGGTATGGATAACGATAAGGTCTAATATTAGGAAGGTGATGCCCTGGAAATAGTGGAATAGTGTGATCGTGACTTCGTTGTGGAGGTAGTCCTTTTGGTTCATTGAATACCGCCTTATGGTGGTCTAAATATTTTGTAACTTTGGTGTCTCGTCTTCTTTATGACTAGGTTGAATTGAAAATAATTGGGCGACCATTCCTTTGTTTCCTCTTCATATAATTTTCTCCATTCTATGCGAGTTGACGATTTGGGAAGGTCCTGATTTCAGGCCTTGGATAATATAGGTTTGGTTATTTGTCGTGAATTTCATCCATAGTTCATCAAATTCCCATTGGACTACGCCCAAGGTTCATAACCATTGTACACCTAGTACAATGTCTCACCCACCTAGGGGTAGGACGTACATGTCGCCTTTCATGTTATAAACCCCCATAGTTTTATATTTCTGCATTTTCCTTTGCATGTAATTTTTTTGCCGTTTCCAATCATCACTTCGAAGTTATTGCAAGGGTATATAAAACAATTTGCTTGTTTAGCCACCTTTGGATCGATAAAATTGTGTGTGCTACCAAAATCTAGGAGCACGATAAGGTTTTATTTCTTAAAATACCCTTTAACTCGCATTGTTTGAGGGGTAGAAAATCTAGCAAGGGCGTTGAAGGAAACCTTTGGTGCATTTTCTTCGTCACTTTCAAGTGTGTTGGATAATACCTCTACTTCGAGTTCGGGTTCCTCTTCGGAGAATTCCCTTCCTCTGTGGCATCTAGAATATATAATTTTCGTGAGGCACATTTATGATTTCTGTCAAATTTCTCATCGCAATGGTAGCAAAGACCCTTAGCTTGTCTTTCCTTCATTTCCTCGAAACTTAGATGCTTAATTGGTAGAGCAGGGTTAATTTTGGGGGCTGTGTAGGAGTTTTGGGTTCGTCCATTTTGCATTGGTTTTGGGTTGGTATAAGTGTTTGATGGTTTCCCCCAAGTTGGTTTTGTGAACCGATTCCGTGCCTTGATTTTGTCCTCCGCTAATTTTGCCAAGCCGATGGTCTCTAACATGTTTGTAGGGTTATACATTTGCACCTCTATTCGAATTTCTTCTTTTAATCCGCCGACAAAACATTCTTGAAAGAAGGCAACGTCTAATCCGGATGTTTGATTAGCTAGCCTTTCAAATTCTGCTTGGTATTCGCTTACCGAAGTGGTTTGGCATAATTTAGTGAGGGCTCTTGTAAAGCTTTGAAACTTGCTAGGGCCGAATAGCACTAATAGATTCTGTGTAAAGGTTGACCACGTCGGAGTGTCGTTAGTTTTCTCGAACCATTGGTACCATTGGATGGCATCATTTTCCAAGTGGAAGGAGGCGATATGCACTTTTTGCATTTCCAAAATTTGATTTAGTGAGAAATATTGCTCTACTCGGTAGATCCAGTTTGTAGGGTCTCCTCCAAATTTTGGGAAGTCTAATTTGGTCGTCCGTGGTAGAATGGAAGTTTGTGGACCTCCTAACATTGCTCGGTTTGATGACCCGTGGTTGGGTGAATTTGCATGTGTTGTTGCCTGATTTTGACTGATGGCATCAAGTTTAACATCCATTGCAAATATTTTCTCGAAGAGTTCTCTTGTGGTACGGGTATTCTCCTCTCTTTCCTGTTGAACTTCTTCAGTGAGCCTTTCGTGTTTCTCATGAATGGAATCAAGTGATCGTCATCCTTTAGCCATTGCGGTTGGTGTAGGTAACGATCGGTATGACTTGGTACAGGTGAGCAAAAAAAAAAAAAATAATAATAATAATTTTAATTTTTTTCCTTTGCATTTCGGACGTCGAAAACCTTGATGTTGTGTTGAAGATTTTAGCTTTTTCAAAATAGCCACCGGTCACCACGCGAAAGGTCGAGCAATTTGGGTGTAAGACAACTTAATTTGTACCTTAGGAGAAGGTTTAATTTTTTGTGAGGATTTTGACACGGATCCGTGAAGCGTGAATGTTGTTTGCGTCCTCGCGAATGTGGACTGGCTGAAATGTGCGGTGGGAAAATTTTTTAATGATGAATTACTCCTTCATCTAGCTCTGATCCAGATGGTATGAAACTAAATGGTGCGGGAAGCAGGATCGTTTTTATATTGAATCGCTTTTTGATTGTAAGGTAGTAAAACCCCAATAGACTTAATTTATATATTTGTTCGATGATGCCTTATTATCATATGTGGATTGCATTTTAATACCTAGTCTAATAGTTGTAAGAGTGAAGGGTTGTGACCCTAGAATATAATGAATAAATAATATAAGTAATTAGGACATGTTAGGAGGGTCCTAACATAATGAGATCCAATTATTAGAAGTTATGTATATCTTCATACGACATAAAGTATAATTTAAGTGGATGTAATATTGAAGATTTTAAAACTTCAAATAAGAAGTTTAAGTTTTTATGGTAAACATATATACCATGTTTTATCTTATTGAAATATATGGTCCTATATAATTCCAAAAGTTTTTAGGTGATAGTAAGACTTCAAAATGCAATGATTTACCTTATACTTACACAATGTTTTTGGATGATAGTAAATGTCTAATCATCTTCAAGACTTTAAAATGTGACGATCTACTTATCTTATACAATGACATTGATGGTACATCTCACATCTATATAATGGCTATGTTGGAAATTTGAGTGATTTTATGTTGTCATTGATGTCACATGGATCACATTGAGTTTTGGTGGCCAAAGCATTTCATAAATAAGCATTTATGATATTTTGGAGAGCATGGATATATACAGGGTTTTTGTGAAAACCAAGGCAGGCAAAATAAAAGGTTTTATTTAAAACCATGGATGGCAGATTTGAAATGGGTTTTTCTTAAAACCCAGGTTGGCTTTTCGTTTCATCGAAAAAGGTGCCCCGGTGATGGAGATATTTAATTTTAAATATTTAAGTTTAAATTTTAAATTATTTAAAATTTAAAATTAAAATTAAAATTTAATTTATAGCGCCGACGTCAAAGAAAGGAAAAGGCATAAAACTAATATTTAAATTATAGCACCGACGTCAAAGGAAAGGAGGAGGACATATATATATGCCCAAAGTTTTGATTTATTTTTTTAAGCGCTCGATTTGATATTTGGATTCGAATGGTAAAAGAGCCTCTGCATCGTGTGTCGAAGTGTGTGTGAAAAGGGTTTTAAAAGGCTTACGATTTTCACGTTCATTGAAGAGACTATTGTGGAGTAAAGCCAAATGTATAGGCCTCCTTGGCCTAGTGGTTCATGCGTTGTGTGTGAAGCAGGAGGTCCTACGTTCGATTCTTGTCGGAGGTGTTTTGTTGTGTTGAAACGCGTGAAGCACGTTTTGTTTTCGAAGGGCGTAGATATTCACGGCATAAGGTTTTGTTGTGTGCTCCTTTTGAGCACGTGAGGGCGTGTGGCCCAATGACAGGTTGGCTGTGGTTAAGGCGCTGAGCAAGGAAGGTCACGAGATCGAATCCCGTCAGGGACAGAGGCAAGTTAATAATTTTTAGATATATTTTATTTTTCTAAAGTTGCCCTAGGAGGAATAAGGGTTATGATGCATGTTTAAAAAAAAGGAGAGATTTTTGGTGATTTAATTTTTGAAAGTATATCATATTATATATCGTTGGAAAGCTTATTCCGAGGGCTATTTGATTAACTTGCTTAGAGGGAGAAATAAGGTGTGTGTAAAGAGATATTTCTGATTTTGTAAAGAGGTTCAAAAGTGAAGGTTGCTTTGTTCTTTTTCAAAAGAGATTAATTCATTTATGAAGTGACATGGTGTATGTTATTGAGTAGGAGTAATAAGGTGTTATTTGGATGTTATTGTTGTGTTATTAATCAAGATCTCTAACCCTTGTTGAAAGTTGAAAAAGAAAGTGTGTTGAGTGAGACAGATTTTATGGACAACCAAAAGGCTTCTTCATCTTCATAAAAGGTATGGGCACATTCTCCTATTGATTGTTTATGGTGGTTGATTTCTGAAATATCATTGGAGAGAAAAGGATTAATTGTGGTTTCCTTTTTGAAAGTAGTTGGTTGAATGCCTCAAGGTTTTCTGGGTTGAGAGTTGCTATTAAACCTTGTTTTATAAGCATTGTTGTTGAAGCCATTAGTAGTGTGAAAAACCTGAGATAGGGTTTGAGAAGAACATGAGTATCATTGTTATGTGAAGAATGTTTTATTAGCATTGTTGTTGAAGCCCATTGGTTATGCAAAGAACTTGAACTTGAAAAGAACATGAGTATCATTGTTATGTGAGATTTGTGGTTGAGCATTGTTGGAAACATTTGAGTTGGTTGATACATGCTTGGACTAGGGTTTGTAAGAAAGAGTTGTTCCTTGTGGTAGTTGGTTGAGAAGAGTTGTTTGAGCCTAGTCAAGTGATTGTGTGAAGTGGTTGTTCAAGTTCCATGAAACAAACTATTCTATATTCTGGATTTGAGTTGAGATTGAGATTTGAGGATAGAACATATTGAGTCTCTAACAATTCTCTTTATGCTTCTATAATATTGATTTGAGTTGAGATTGAGATTTGAGGATAGAACATATTGAGTCTCTAACAATTCTCTTTATGCTTCTATAATATTGATTTGAGTTGAGATTGGATTTGAGTATAAGAACATATTGAGTCTCTAACAATTCTCTTTATGCTTCTATGAGATTGAATTATTGAGCAAGTTCTTGGTGAGCTTGCTAGAGCAGATTTGGGCAAGTTCTTGGTGAGCTTGCTAGTGCATATTTGGGCAAGTTCTTGGTGAGCTTGCTAGTGTATATTTGGGCAAGTTCTTGGTGAGCTTGCTAGTGCATATTTGGGCAAGTTCTTGGTGAGCTTGCTAGTGCATATTTGGACAAGTTCTTGTGTGAGCTTGTTGAGCATATTTGGACAAGTTCTGTGTGAGCTTGTTGAGCAGATTTGGACAAGTTCTGTGTGAGCTTGTTGAGCAGATTTGGACAAGTTCTGTGTGAGCTTGTTGAGCATATTTGGACAAGTTCTATGTGAGCTTGTTGAGCATGTTCTGAGTGAGCCTATTGAGCAGGTTCTGAGTGAGCCTATTGATAGAGCTTTGGAGGTGATAGAGTATAGAGGATAGAGTCTCAGTGGATAGAGATCCAACAGCCAAGATAATTGAAGATAGATCTGAGTGAGGAGTCTTCAAGTGGAGAGAGATCCACCAGTCAGTGCAACAGAGAGACAAAGTCTTCTAGAAGATCACTAGCCAGAGTAGAAGGGGAAAGAGTTCTCCTATGGAAGAGATCCATGAACTTGAGATTAGGGGATCAACATCTCCTTTGGATAGAGATCCATAAACATTGTAATTGGGAAGGATTCCCAAAGATATTGATTGAGAAAGTTTTAGTAAAATATTTTCTCCGTGGAGTAGCCCACATTGGGTGAACCATGTAAACTGTGGTGTCTCTATTGTGTATGGTGTTTTGTGCATTGCTTGATTACTGCTATTGATATTGTTGTCTATACACTGCATAATATTGAATTGAAAAGAAAAGTAAAAAGTGGTCTTATATTGTTCACCCCCCTCTCAGTATAAGCTTGTGTTCTTCAATTGGTATCAGAGCGGGTTCCTTCGAAAAGGCTAACAACTTGAGGGCAGATTCTACAAGAACACAGATGGCTTCATAGAATGGATCATCTACAAATAAGGCTCCACTATTTGATGGTAACAATTATGCTTTCTAGAGCATGAGAATGAAGAACTACTTGATATCACAAGGATATGAGGTATGGCAGATGGTTGCAAAAGAGTATAAGGTTGAAGGTGATCCCGAGGTAGATAAGACTATCAGGAAATTGGTTGAGATCAATGCAAGGGCAATGAATTGTATTCTGAGTGGGCTACGTGAGATAGATTTTGCAAAGGTCATGGTATGTAATTCAGCAAATGAAATGTGGACCAAGTTGCGGAATACCTATGAAGGAGATTCCAAGGTAAAGTTGGCAAAACTACAAACTCATAGAAAAATATTTGAGGAATTGAAAATGGAAGATTCTGAAGATATTGCACAATTTTTACTTTGAGTTGATGAGATTGCTAACACCATGAGAGGTCTAGGATTTGAGATGAAAGAATCAGATGTTACTCAAAAGGTTTTGAGATCACTTCCCATGAAGTATGATGCAAAGGTTTCAACAATAGAAGAAACAATGGATATCAACAAGCTAACAATGGAAGAACTACAAGGAACTCTCACAACTTATGAGATGAGGAGAAGTAAGCATCAGGTTCCAATAAAAGAAATTGCATTCAAGGCTTCAGAGAAAAATAAAGGGAAAGTTCCAGAGACAGATAGAGATTCAGATAATGATGAGGAAGCTAACTTCATCAAAAGGAAAAAGGACTTAAGAAATTACAGGGATATGAAGAAAGTCAGATGCTACAAGTGTGGTGATTTTGGTCACTATGCATACAAGTGTCCACATGAAGAAAATAGTGATGATGAAAAATAGGGTCACAGAAGAAAATAATATGGAAAGCATAAACATGACAAAGATGACAGATACAAGCAAAGTAGGTATGAGAAGAAGAAAAGTTTTCGTAAGATAAAGAAAACTTTCTACATTGAAGAAGCAAGTGATAGCTCAGATCATAGTGATGAAGACCAGTCAAATGAAGAAAAATATTATGAAAAGGAAGAACATCTATTCCTAGGAATAGAAGGTGAAAGAGAATAATGCTTTGTGTGTGGTCAAAGAGATCACAGATCAGGATATTGCAATGGCTTCAGTGATAGTGAAGATGAGATGACACATCAAGGAAACAGGTATGGTCAAAGAAATCTTGAGAGTTTGTTTGCTATAGAAGATTATAATGATCTTAGTGATAGTGAATATGAAGAAGGGTTTTTCTATGGGATAAAATAAATAGAAGAAGAACATTCACTCCAAATAGAAGAAATCCCACTTTTGGAAATAGAAAAAGAAGAAGTTAAACAAGAGAATATTGTGAGAAATACAGATGTCTCAGTTGATCTAAAGGAAGACTTCAATGATATCCATGAGCAACTACAAGAGGTTAAGGATAATATAAAAGAATTGAGATGTTCCCTACTTGAGAAGTTTGATCCATCACATGACTCAAAAGGTCAAGATATTTTCACTAAGAAGGAAACATGTATTTTAGAGACAACAAATATGGATGCCAATTTGCTATTTGACACAAATGAAGAGAAAGAAGAGGAAGGTTCCAAAGCACCAAAGGTCTCATATTTTTAGTTTGGGGAATCACACTCAAAAGGAAAGGAAGTTCTAAAATATGAAAGCAAGGAAGCACCTAAGATTTATGAAGAAAGTTCCAAAGTTCCTATGGCTCCAAACATCCAGTTTGGATCTTGTTTTGAGATAGGTGAATCAAGTTCAAAAGGAAAAGAAATTCTTGAAGAAGAAAGCAAGGAAGAAATTAAGGAAGAGGATTTAGATGCTACAAAGAACATTCAAGGATACAATGCACAAGTCAAAGATGATTACAAGGATAATGATCAAGAAAGGGGGGAGGAAAAAGGGGTTTTTTAGGATTTTTTTTTTTTTTAATGTTTTTGGCAGGGCTATACACTAGGATCCATGGATCAAAGAAGTTTGATTTTGCTAGAAGAAACTTCAAAGGAAGAAGGTATGGTTTTCAGGGACATTGCTTCTTATGCAATAGGATTGGTCATAGAGCTTCTCAGTGCAAAGAAAATGAGCAACATGGTTTTGGTTTTAGAGCTACACAAATCAGAAGTCATGGTCATAATGGTCATGAAAATAGAACTTCACAATACAGGGTTCAAGAAAGGAATGGATATGGAAATTATTTCAAGAAAGAATTCAGGATATGGGCACCATCCAAAGGCTACAATATCAAGTGTTTTAATTGCAATAACTTTGGACATATTGCAAAATGGTGTAGGACTCAATTCCAAACAAGTTCAAGACAAGAAGGTCAAGCAGTTTCAAGGCAAGAAGGTCAAACAGGTTCAAGACAAGAAGATCAAGTAATTCATCAAGAGAAGGATATCAAAAAAATATGGAAGGAAGTTGATAGAGGAAAGAAACAATGTAATATGGGAGTAAATGTACTCCCACCCCAAAATTAATCACCTCAATAGAGAAGGTGGTGAGGGGGCTAAGCTTAAGAGTCATATCTTTTAGCCCCATAGGTGTCCCTTTTGCCATTGATGTCAAAGGGGGAGAGATTTGAGTAAGGGAGAGAGCATTGAGTTAGGGGGAGCAGCCTCCAAAGAGAGCATTGAGTTAGGGGGAGCAGCCTCCATAGAGAGTATTGAGTCAGGGGGAGCAACTTTGATTCTCAGAGATGGTTTTTGCAGTGATTGTGGTGATTTACAATAGAGGTGTTGCCATCAATGACAAAGGGGGAGATTGTTGGAAATTTGAGTGATTTTATGTTGTCATTGATGTCACATGGATCATTGATATCACATGGATCACATTGAGTTTTGGTGGCCAAAGCATTTCATAAATAAGCATTTATGATATTTTGGAGAGCATGGATATATACAGGGTTTTTGTGAAAACCAAGGCAGGCAAAATAAAAGGTTTTATTTAAAACCATGGATGGCAGATTTGAAATGGGTTTTTCTTAAAACCCAGGTTGGCTTTTCGTTTCATCGAAAAATGTGCCCCGATGATGGAGATATTTAATTTTAAATATTTAAGTTTAAATTTTAAATTATTTAAAATTTAAAATTAAAATTTAATTTATAGCGCCGACGTCAAAGAAAGGAAAAGGCATAAAACTAATATTTAAATTATAGCACCGATGTCAAAGGAAAGGAGGAGGACATATATATATATATATATATATATATATATATATATATATATTTATATATGCCCAAAGTTTTGATTTATTTCTCTAAGCGCTCGATTTGATATTTGGATTCGAATGGTAAAAGAGCCTACGCATCGTGTGTCGAAGTGTGTGTGAAAAGGGTTTTAAAAGGCTTACGATTTTCGCGTTCATTGAAGAGACTATTGTGGAGTAAAGCCAAATGTATAGGCCTCCTTGGCCTAGTGGTTCATGCATTGTGTGTGAAGCAGGAGGTCCTACATTCGATTCTTGTCGGAGGTGTTTTGTTGTGTTGAAACGCGTGAAGCACATTTTGTTTTCGAAGGGCGTAGATATTCATGGCATAAGGTTTTGTTGTGTGCTCCTTTTGAGCACGTGAGGGCGTGTGGCCCAATGGCAGGTTGGTTGTGGTTAAGGCACTGAGCAAGGAAGGTCACGAGATCGAATCCCGTCAGGGACAGAGGCAAGTTAATAATTTTTAGATATATTTTATTTTTCTAAAGTTGCCCTAGGAGGAATAAGGGTTATGATGCATGTTTAAAAAAGGAGAGATTTTTGATGATTTAATTTTTGAAAGTATATCATATTATATATCATTGGAAAGCTTATTCCGAGGGCTATTTGATTAACTTGCTTAGAGGGAGAAATAAGGTGTGTGTAAAGAGATATTTCTGATTTTGTAAAGAGGTTCAAAAGTGAAGGTTGCTTTGTTCTTTTTCAAAAGAGATTAATTCATTTATGAAGTGACATGGTGTATGTTATTGAGTAGGAGTAATAAGGTGTTATTTGGATGTTATTGTTGTGTTATTAATCAAGATCTCTAACCCTTGTTGAAAGTTGAAAAATAAAGTGTGTTGAGTGAGACAGATTTTGTGGACAACCAAAAGGCTTCTTCATCTTCATAAAAGGTATGGGCACATTCTCCTATTGATTGTTTATGGTGGTTGATTTCTGAAATATCATTGGAGAGAAAAGGATTAATTGTGGTTTCCTTTTTGAAAGTAGTTGGTTGAATGCTTCAAGGTTTTCTGGGTTGAGAGTTGCTATTAAACCTTGTTTTATAAGCATTGTTGTTGAAGCCATTAGTAGTGTGAAAAACCTGAGATAGGGTTTGAGAAGAACATGAGTATCATTGTTATGTGAAGAATGTTTTATTAGCATTGTTGTTGAAGCCCATTGGTTATGCAAAGAACTTGAACTTGAAAAGAACATGAGTATCATTGTTATGTGAGATTTGTGGTTGAGCATTGTTGGAAACATTTGAGTTGGTTGATACATGCTTGGACTAGGGTTTGTAAGAAAGAGTTGTTCCTTGTGGTAGTTGGTTGAGAAGAGTTGTTTGAGCCTAGTCAAGTGATTGTGTGAAGTGGTTGTTCAAGTTCCATGAAACAAACTATTCTATATTATAGATTTGAGTTGAGATTGAGATTTGAGGATAGAACATATTGAGTCTCTAACAATTCTCTTTATGCTTCTATAATATTGATTTGAGTTGAGATTGAGATTTGAGGATAGAACATATTGAGTCTCTAACAATTCTCTTTATGCTTCTATAATATTGATTTGAGTTGAGATTGGATTTGAGTATAAAAACATATTGAGTCTCTAAAAATTCTCTTTATGCTTCTATGAGATTGAATTATTGAGCAAGTTCTTGGTGAGCTTGCTAGAGCAGATTTGGGCAAGTTCTTGGTGAGCTTGCTAGTGCATATTTGGGCAAGTTCTTGGTGAGCTTGCTAGTGCATATTTGGGCAAGTTCTTGGTGAGCTTGCTAGTGCAGATTTGGGCAAGTTCTTGGTGAGCTTGCTTGAGCAGATTTGGACAAGTTCTGTGTGAGCTTGTTGAGCAGATTTGGACAAGTTTTGTGTGAGCTTGTTGAGCAGATTTGGACAAGTTCTATGTGAGCTTGTTGAGCAGATTTGGACAAGTTCTGTGTGAGCTTGTTGAGCAGATTTGGACAAGTTCTGTGTGAGCTTGTTGAGCAGATTTGGACAAGTTTTGTGTGAGCTTGTTGAGCAGGTTCTGAGTGAGCCTATTGAGCAGGTTCTGAGTGAGCCTATTGATAGAGCTTTGGAGGTGATAGAGTATAGAGGATAGAGTCTCAGTGGATAGAGATCCAGCAGCCAACACAATTGAAGATAGATCTGAGTGAGGAGTCTTCAAGTGGAGAGAGATCCACCAGTCAGTGCAGCAGAGAGACATAGTCTTCTAGAAGATCACTAGCCAGAGCAGAAGGGGAAAGAGTTCTCCTATGGAAGAGATCCACGAACTTGAGATTAGGGGATCAACATCTCCTTTGGACAGAGATCCATAAACATTGTAATTGGGAAGGATTCCCAAAGAGATTGATTGAGAAAGTTTTAGTAAAATATTTTCTCCGTGGAGTAGCCCACATTGGGTGAACCACGTAAACTGTGGTGTCTCTATTGTGTATGGTGTTTTGTGCATTGCTTGATTACTGCTATTGATACTTGTTGGCATTTTTGCCACATTATTTTGATTGTTGATTATTCATGCATAAGATGTTGAAGTTCTCACTCCTTTATAGGTTTTGATGCAAAAAAAGCTAAGTCCGAAGACTGTCACGATATCGCGACAAAAAGCAGCATGGAAGGCACAGTTTGAAAATCGTCGTGATTTCGTGACATGTTGCGTTATCACGGGTCTGTTGAGGGGAGAGAAGTCAAACGTAAATTTGTCACGATTTCGTGATGTGTCACGTTATCGCGGTCAAAATGGTCAACGAGGGGCGGTGCAGTAAATTGTCGCGAAATCGCGACATGTCACGTTTTCGCGACTTACAATGGCCATGGAGTAGAGTAAGAGAAAAGGTCACGAAATTGTGACATGTCGCGTTTTCGTAGCTTACAATGGCCATGGAGTAGAGTAAGAGAAAAGGTCACGAAATCGCAACATAACTAAGCAAAGGGTGATGACAGTGAATCTCATAGCGATTTCGTGATAGAATAATGAACAAGACACAAAATGCGAAAGACATCACGAAATCACGATGTGTTGCATGGTCGCAGCAAGGTTGAACAAAAACCATAAGGCATGAAAATCGTCACGATTTTGTGACATTTGTGGAGATGAAGTCCAGCAACAAGGAAACGTTGCGATTTTGTGACATATTGGTGCGAAAGGACCAAGTGCAGGGAATTGTCGCGTTTTCGCGACATGACAAATTTTTGCGATCGAAAACCAGTGAAGTCCAAGGAGATAGAACTTGTCGCAATTTTGCAACATGCTGGAGATTAAAGAACCACTTGAGGCAAGAGTGTCATGTTTTCGTAGGTTGAGAGCTGGACCATACAAGGCAAGAGAAAACTGTCATGAAATCGCAACATGTTGCAGTTTCACGGGTATACAGAAGAGAAGGGCATAGAAGGTAGAAGAAGTCACGATTTTGCGACATGGTGAAGTTTTCGTGACATGGTGAAGAGTGTTGCATTTTCGCGACGTATAAGTAAGACAAAGCCAAAAGAGAGAAAAGTGTAGCGAAATCGTGCCTTGTCGCATTTTTGCGGTTCGAAGCAACGAAGAGACAAAATTGGGAAAGAACGTCACGATTTCGTGACAGGTCATAGTTTCATGAAAATAGAGCAGATAAAGAGCAGGATAGTACGGAACATCGCGATTTCGCGACGTGTCACGTTTTCGTGAGCCAGAGTGGCGAAGGAAACAAAGGAGCCAAATACGTCGTGATTTTGCGACATGGTTGGTTTTTGCGGTCCCAAAGTGATAAAGTGTATGGAGCAGAAACATGTCACGAAATCGTGACATGTCGCGTTTTTGCGACCCGTTACAGTTTCACGCCAGAAAGCAGTTCAAACGGCCCGATGAAGCATTACGATTTTCAAGAATTAAAAGCACTCCAGAATTAAATGTTTTGCTGATTTCCAATGCAAGCAAGGTAGAAGAACGTGTCTAAGCCACCAGAATTGAAGACGCTCATTATTCAAAGCTTCTGTTCATGATTTTCTAATGGTTCAAGCATATTTTGAGAACGGCCATTTAATGAAGACGATCGGTTCCTTATTTCAGTTAATTTTTGGTTTCTCCGAGGCTGGTTTAAGGGGATCATTTCCTTGTTTCTGTTGCACATTTTGTAGATCTCGAGGAAGTTCGTTACTTGTTTTTAATGCTGTAGAGAAGTAAGACTTCTATAAATATCAATGTATTTCTCCAGAACAATGATCGGGAGTTTGAGAGATAGGTTGCATGAAAGCTTTCAAGTTCATTGCATGAATGAAAGATATTTGGCCTCTGATTTTGCAAATGTCTTTTTGTGTGATTTCTTTCTATTTCATGTATTTCTCAGTTATGCTTGTCTTTCTAATCTGTTGTTAGATTTCAATTCTGTATCTGAGTTTGAATATTGCAAATGAGGAAGTGAGTTCTGGAATGCAATCCTGAAGGTTGTCAAGGTCGTAAGTGGATTATGCTGTATTCTATTATTGTATGCTATTTATGCACTTGAGGTTAAATTCTTGCTGAGTTTCTTTCCCTGATCATATAAGTTCGGCCTGTGGCCATATTTCCCATCTCTTTCCATAATTTCCCATTTATTTCTGCATATTTCCAATTCCTTTCCAGTAACTTTAGTCTTCATCAAGCTTAGATATAGTAAGGGAACCAGCCCTCTCTGGAGATTGGTCTGGGAGACATTTCTTTTTCCTAGCATTTCAATGTTGGCCGGGTCTAGGGCGCATAGACATAGAAAATCCTTTCCTGTGGCAGATTCGTGACCAACAATACTGTTGTCTATACACTGCATAATATTGAGAAAATTAAAAAGTGGTCTTATACTGTTCATGTCCCCCTCTCAGTATAAGCTTGTGTTCTTCAGGCTAGTCTCGATGTTTAACTTATATAGGTTAGTTGCTGGGCTTACTTACATCCAACATTATATATCTAAGTAAATAATTTTTTTATATTAGGACATCAACTAGGTAGATGAAGTATTTTTTTGTTGTTGTGAAATCAAAGACAATATTTTTGCCCTAGAAGAGCCCAATTGGGTTTGCCTTCAGACCCTCTTTTAGATAGACCAAGTTCATTTGCAAATTTGTTGAAGGAAAAATCTCTAACATATCTCTTTGTGACTGCTAGAAAAATATCAGCATCTCAAAGAGTCAATGAATGCTTGTCATAGTCGAAATCAAGGTCAGAGATTATCATTGAGCAGAGGATAGTAGAAGAAATAGTCTTATAGACCCAATCATGACCTGATTTGTAAATTCATGGGTATTTACCCTACCTTGAAATTTTTGCATTCGTGGGTTTGACAAAATTGGGAGCCTCTTGGTGAGTATTCTTTGTGGTTTATTAGTAATTAATATTTTATTGTTAGTTTTTCCTCACTTGTTGATAGAAATAGGGCTTTGAATCAAAAAAGAGGAATCATTTTTCGACAAGATTATTTGTTCATCTCTTAAGAGTGGAATTTGATCTGTGAATTGAACTCATTGTTGTCCTAGTTTGGATTCATTTGTATGCAATCCCAATGGAGTTTTGGAGTGAGCAAGTATTGAAAATCATCGATAATTCCCTTGGAATATATTTGTGTGTTTCTAGAGACACAATGGAAGGAAACATAAACTATTTGTGCTAGATTATGCATGGAATGGATCTTAGCCAACCTTTGCCAACAGATATGGAAATCAAACTTGTAGGACTATCTTGGATTCAATAACTGAATTATGAGGTATTGCCCTTCAAGTGTAGATTTTACCACAAATATGGGCATTTGGTCCAATCCTGCCCAAACAATATGAACACAAAAATGAAGGCTCCTTTGAAAATGTCAAATCTTCCTAAGGATGGTAAGTCAACAATCAATAAATAAGTAGCCAACATTTCTCAAGGCAAAGAAGCACAAGGAGATGGTTTTGAACAACCCAAAAGAAGGAGAAGACAAAAGAAAAAATATGGTAAAGAGCAAACCCAACTCAAACCCTCAAATAGGTATGAGATATTCAAGACACTAGTGGAGAAATAAGAAGAACAATTTATGGAAGGAGTGGATGGAAATAATGAAAACAATAACAACAATGTTGAAGCCCCTATTTTGGTTCCTCCTATTCTAGAGCAAGGAATAGAGTGTAGTGAGTTACCACAATTAGAGATTGTAGGGATGTTCATAATGCATAACCAAGAGCAACAGATAATAAAGAATGTCATCATGGGTATTTCAAAAATGAACAGAAAAAAGCCAACTCTAGGGATAAGCCAAGTGGAGAAGAGATCAAAGAATATCAACTCTCAAAGAGTGGGTGGAAAATCAAATAAGGAATTAATAGTAGCTCAAGAAGATTAACTAATCACTGGGGGATTGATGAGGCAAATAGACTCTTATTGATCTCAAGGTAACCAATGATTATACAATCATGGAATATTAGGGGTTTAAACAATAGAACCCATCAATTTGTTGTTTGAAGACTCTTAGAAAAAAATAAAACATATTTTTTGTTTATCTAGGAGACAAAATTGTTGTTGGATCATATGTGTAAAACAATAAATAGACTTTGGAGGGGTGTTGATCATATGGAAGTGGTTGCCCAAGGGGCCTTTGGGTGATAGTTACCTTTTGGAACTCTCTTGAATGGATGATTATATAACATATAGCTTGGAGGGGTGTCCTCACTTTACATTTTAGGAACAATGTGATAGTTAAGTAGGTTTTAATCACAAATTTGTATGGGGGTCAAAACCTAGATGGTCATATTTGTTAATAGAAAGTGGTGCATAATATGAGAGTCTTGAGGGAGGATTTAGACTAGATTGTTGTTGGGTATTTTAATGCTAAATTATCATCTTGAGAAGGGGAATCCCAATTTTGGACCTAGACCTAGGGGATTGGCTTATGATTGCTCATATCCATGCATTACACTTGGTGGATATTAAATGTACTAGAACCAACTATACTTGGACTAATAAGAGGAGGATGCCACATAGCAATAAGGTGAAGTTAGACTTTTTTTGGTTTCAAATGAGGCATTGTGAAATGGAATCTAAAATTTTAGATTTTGGAGGGTCTAATTTTAGATCACTCTCCCATTTTTTTGGAAGGGGGATAAATATAGGGCAACATCGTAAACCATTCAATTTTGGAAACTCTTGGTTACAAATATAGGAACTTCAAAAGAAAATCCCATAGTGGTGGGAAGAGGGATGTCCAACATAAGGGACAATAATGTTTAGATTCCACAAGTAGCTTCATTATGTCAAGGATAAATTGAAATAATGGAGGTAAGATAACAAGATGGACTTCTAGGTCCAAAGAGCTCCATTGGTGGCCAAATGGGATGAAGTGCAAAAACACTTTGGAAAAGAAACAATTACAAAGTAGCTCAAAAAAGAGGATGATGCATTGCATAAAGTAGTTGAGGATATTGAAAACCAAGAGGAGATCTACTGGAAATAGAGAGCAAGAACCACTTGGTTATTGGAAGGTGATAGAAACACCATTTTTTTCCATTGGACTATTTGTGCTAGGAGATAAACAAACAAGATGGAAGCTCTTTAGGATGAGAATGAACACTCCTTTGGTCCGATCCCATGTATGCATTTCTATTCAATAGATTATTTTGCTAAATTATTTAAGAGAAGTATGGTGCAAGACAAAGAGGCCAAAAAAGAAGTTCTTGTTGTCATACCCTCTATTATATCTCAAGGATAAAATCAGGCCCTACTTAAACCCATTGATAAAGAGGAACTAGAGAAGGTAGTGTTGAGTGATAATTTTGCCTAGTTGCAAAACTACACTCACAGTTAGGATTTTGATTGTGAAAACTCTCTTGCAAAGAAAATGGTTATTTTCTCCAAGGTTATGTATTTTAACGTGCTTGAAAAGTGTAAAAATAATGCTGAAACGACTTCAAGGTGCACATAACCATTAACAAGGGGCCTGGAATTTAGATATTCAATTTATAATCATGAAATATGATGTCCATGAGGTTCACTCTCCAACTATAAGATTAGTGATTAAATTTTGTCCAGAATTGACTTTATAAAATGCTAAAATATAATTATAACCTTAGAAAATTATTTTAATTAAACTATGTCCAAATACTTTAGGTTAAAACTTTCAGAATTATTATTTGAATGTTTAATTAAAATGCTAATGTTTATTTCCAATAATAAAGTTTGTGAAATTAAAATGTGAAATAAACATTTTTCCTAATGATAAAGTTTTAAACTTTAGGATATAGCATTAGGGTTGTGATTCCCGTGAATTTTGAAAATAAAATAAAAATAAAAGTTTAGGGTAAGAAAAAATAAAAATAAAAATCAAACTTTTGAATGTTGGTTACAAAATAGAAACATAAAATTTATTAGATTTAAACCAAACCTAGATCAACCAATATGAACCCAATCCAATCTAGACTAAGTGTTATCTTACGAGGAAAAATAATCGAAATGTACTAAATCATTAAATCTATGAAACATCATCAACATGGATGTCTCAATATAATGAAAATAAATACATTTATTAAAATCTTACAATAATGTACTTCTAGAAACTCTCTATGTTCAACAATGAAGTCCTCTATGTAACCTAGGAGGAAATCCTTTGGCTATTTCTTTCACTATTCCTTCTTTGATCCATCCTTCCAAAATCATCCGACCTCTTTCCATGAGTCTGTTGGAAATTTTGAGTAAGTTTTATTGTCATTGATGTCAAAATTGCATGGGCTATGAAAGCACAACAAAGAAAAGGTTGAAGGCCAAGTTTAAAGACAATGTGAAAAAAGAGAGCAAGTGGAAAAAACTAATATTATAATATCCGGTCAACAGGGCTTTTCAAAAGGAAAAAGAAAGCAAACTTAAAAAGAAATAATAATATTTAATATTTAATATTATAATATTTGGACAAAAGAAAGAGGTGAAAAATAACAAGGTTCTAAATTATAAAAAAAGAAATTCCTGACAAGGTCCATTGAGCAAGTTATAAAGTTTGGCAAAGGTTTTAATTTATTTAAATTAAAATATTTTAACCTAAGGTTAAAATTTTAATTTAAATATTTATGGCACCAAAATCGATTTCAAAATGGTGCAAATGAAAAAGGGTTGACGTTTTTAATTTTGTTGGAATGCATATAAAAGGAGAAATATTTTCCAAAGTTAAGAGACAGAGAAAAAGAAATGTGTGTGCATTGTTCATGAAGGGCAGAGACCAAGCATAAGTCAAGCAAATTATTTGAGGAGGATTTCTTTGATGATGGTGAAGAGTGGAAAGATAATTCCAAAGCGTTGGCTAGTGCAGACCGAAGTTGAGACATGACTAAGGTGCTTGTGAAGGGTTGGTCATGGTTTTGAATCCCACACAGTTGGTTTTTGCAAAGGAGGAAAGAAATTTTTGTTTTCAGCAAAAAATGTGAGAAGCAGATGTTGTATAGGACAAAGTGTCCTTTGGTTCTTGTGTGGGCATGTAGCCTAGGCGGTAGCCTAGCCTTGGGCTAGGGCATTATGGTGGCCAAGGTCGTGGGTTTGATCTTGGGCACTGGTCGTTGAGACTTGTGCAATATTTTTTGTAGGCAAAATATTAAAGGTATGTTTTTTGATTAATGTGCTTATAAGGTTTTGGAATACGTGACTTGAATTTAAGGCTTTGAAATCATGAAAGGAAAATAAGTGAAATTGATTAGGGAGTCATAAGGGGTGTTAATTAATATTTTATTTTGGGTGCTTAGGAATTAAATCAAACATTGGAGATTATAAGGTGTAAACAAGGAAATTTATTTTTGATGTGTGTTGAATATTATTTTGAAAGAGAAGGAGATTACAAGGTGTAAATAAGGAACTTTATTTTGATGTGTGTTGAATATTATTTTGAAAAAGAAATTGATTATAAGGTGTAAACAAGGAAATTTATTTTTTATGTGTTGAATATTATTTTGAAAGTGAAGGAGTGATAAGGTGTATTTGTGACTTGACATTTTATTGTATTTCTTGTATGGTGAAATATTTGTTGAGGTAAATAATCTTGTGGAGATTTTGATATAGACTTGTTGGCATTTTTGCCACATTGATTCTCATTGATTAATGCATTAGTGTATTGTTGAAAATCTGACCTTTGATATCAGCTTTGATGCAGCTTTGGCGGAAAAAGGAGAAAAATTGAGCAAAAAATGGTTAAGTCAAAAAACTGTACCGACGCGCTGACATGTTGCAGAATCGCGGTCAACGCAGTCAACGCAGGCAGGTTGGGCGGAACCGTCGCGATATCGCGACGTGTTCCGGAATCGCGGGTCGGTCGGCGGCAAAGGCACAAAGTGAAAACTTGCAGCGCGTCGCTGACATGTCAGCGAATCGCGACGGAAAATGGCGATTGGTACGGCGAGAAGAAACATGTAGCGAAATCGCTACATGTTCCGTTTTATGAGCGTAGCGCGGGAGGAGCTAACGACGGAAACATGTAGCGAAATCGCTACATGTTCCGTTTTCGCGAGCAAGCTTGCGATGGCGAAGAGGAAGCCGAGACGTAGCGAAATCGCTACATGTGCCATTTTCGCGGGTCAAAGGCGGTCAAAGCGTACGGCATTATAAGATGTCACGATTTCGCGACCCGTCGCGTTTTCGCGACCTGTAACTGTTTTCCCGCCAAGTGCAATATGAACGGCCGAGGAGGTATTTTTGGTTTCCGACGATTTAATGCTGACCCGAATTTAATAATTTGCGGATTTCCGATGCGGTTAAGGTCGAAGAGTGCCCGTGCCACCAAAATTAAAGGGTTTATTGGTTCAAAGTTGCTGTTCGTGGATTAATTCAACGGTTTTCATGCACATGTTCAAAGAATCGAATTTAATGAAGGACCGCGAACGTTTCATTGCATTTAATTTTTATTTCTTCGAGATTGCGATTAAGGGGATCATGTTCCTCGTTTCCTTCGCATAATTGTAGATCTCAAGAAGGTCGGTTTAAAATATTTAATGCTGCAAAGAGGACGGACCTCTATAAAAACCAATGTAATTCTCATTTACAAAGGTTGGAAAAACTTGCTGCTAGAAACCGGAATTGTATCTCATGGGAATAAAAGATCAATTTCTAATTTTTCAAGCGTTGCATGGATGAATTTCTTTTCTGCTTTTTGCATTTCTAATAGCATTCGTACTCCCGCATTGCTATTACATTTAAATTCTGCATACCGGATTTAAATATCGCGGTCGTGGTACAATTCCCGGAATGTGGGTTTGGAGGGATTTGCGGCATGTGATTGTGCGAAGATGAAGCTGATTTCTTATGTTACTTGTCGTTGTTGCGTTTGTAGTTTCCTCGCCGTTGTTTTTCTCGATCCCATCACTTCGGCCTCGTGGCCATATTTCCCATTTCTTTCTCGCAACCTTTTAAATCTCTTTCCAAAGAACCCTATCTTAAACCCAATTTTAGAATAGTAGAGGGAACCAGCCCCACTGGAGATTGGTCCTGGGAGCCATTTCTTGCTTCCAGCCTTTCAATGTTGGCCGGGTCTAGGGCGCAATTGTAAAAATCCTTTCCCGTGGCGTATTCGTGACCAACAGCTTTTGGCACGACCGTGGGACAGATCAAGTTTCGTCTCCAAGAATTCATAATTGGTGGGATACGCATAATTTTCCAAAGTGATAACCCCACCGGTGCCAACAGCTTTTGGCACGCTTTTAACACCCGGAGGTCTCAAGATTTGATGAGCTGTCTTGGCCTCATAGCGGAGATTTGTAAGTTCATCTGGCGACTTTGCTGAGTTGAAGATCTGTTCGTGGACGCCTGTTTTTGTTTAAAAAAAAAAAAAAAATTCAAAGAATGTTCATCTGGCGACTCTGACTTAATGGCGATGGCCGTGATTCCGCAGACCACTGCCACAAAGGCGAGGGTTTTTCCTAGATGGGATGATCCTGGCCCTCTGAATCTCCAAGTTCGGCATGAAATTCCCGAAGGTGCCTTGAAGAACCTGGCAAAATATGATGGTACCAAAGGCATGGCTCGGCACATGTTGAAGATATTGCTATTCCGTCCATGATCCATGTCATAGAACACGAAGATGTCATGATCCGACTTCCGGTTCAGCCTTTGGAAGGAAGAGCATTGCAATGGTACAGCATTGCTCAAACGTCAAAGCATCACTCATGGGATGATCTAGCGGGGCACCGATCAAAAGATTTGACGAAGATCCTTTCTACGCTTCTTTGGATCTCTACCAATTTTTCATGTACATCAAGAGAGCACCTCAAGAAAGCATCACGGACTTCAATGTCCGATTCTTGATAAGTTGGAAGAGAATTCCGGAGAAGATCCGTCCATCACCCACCCAAGCCCACCTCTTTTATGTTCGAGCTTTTAATTTCGACATAGGTCTCTTTTTGTCGCAATCGGTGAACAACGGTTCCCACAAATCTTTGAGGAAGCAGTGCGAGCGGAACAACTTTTGCTCTTATCGAGAAAGTTACCGTGGGGAGAAACTCCATTACCTTCTCCGATGGTTGCTGCTCCTGTTTACCCTGCACATTCATGCCATATCCCTTATACTGAGCATAAACCTGAGATGCAGTCATGTGGAGTTCAAGGGACAGATCTCGTCCAAAGTCAAGGATTGGGACATGCAAGCACTTTTCCAACAATGAACAATATGGTTGCTTGCGCTTTCATCAAGAGATGGGCCAAGTAGAAGAACAAGTGCAAATTCCGTAGAACCCGAGGAGATCCCGTAATCAGATTTCTCACTTGAAGAGCCCCGTGATCACATCAAGGAGTTAGAGGAGCCTGTACTCACCCCACAACCAGTAAAGTCTGCAAAGTGGTGGTGTTGGTTCCAGCCACTACATCCAGCACTCGAAGAAGTCCTCCATGTGGGTACTAGTAAGAAGGATAATCTGTCGCATTGCATCCTATTCGCACCATGGAGAACTTCAGGAAGGAGCCAGCCCAATTTCAAGGACCGACTTAAGTATGATCAGATCTGGTCGGGACATTGCAGATTTACCGGATAACATTCTGAGATTGGATGTCTGGTGGCGACATGCCAATCATGTCGTGAATTATTGTATATAGTATTTTGAAAAAAAAAAAAAAATAGAAAAAAAGAAGAAGAAAAAAAAAAAAGAGTGGTATTGTTTTTATTTGTTCATCTCGGCTCTTGTTGCCTGCGAGCCGTAGATGCTTGTTTTTCCTTTGTTTTTCTCCTCCCAACAGTTTGGTGGCTTTCTAGCACTTTCTTCTTTTCCCTTCCCCGTTTCCTCTCTTTCCTTTCTTCATCTTCTTCCTTCTTTTTCTTCTGCATTAAAACAAAATAAGCCACAACTGTTGTTTCTTTTTCCCTTTTCTGTTTTTCCCCGTCCCTTCTTATCCCTTTCCTCTAAGTTCAGTCTTTTATGCATTTATTTCGCAGTCTAGTTCATTTCATTTCACAGCTTTCCTAGTTCCATTCCCACTCCATAACTTCGTTCATTTTCATTTCATCACTCCATTTGCAACTACCGCTTGCGCAATCGCAAGAGCTCACTCCATCATCGCGTTCCATTAGTCGTTTCATAATCGCTATATGCAGGTTTTTTCCAGCTTTCAATTTTTTAGCGTAACATGTATTGCAAGCAGCTCGCCTTCCGTTCGGATATGACTCGTGCCCAATGGACTAAGGCCCGGATTCTTGCATACAGCGAGTCAGTATACCCCACGAGCCGCCAAGAATGTTGGCATTTTTGCCACATTGATTCTCATTGATTAATGCATTAGTGTATTGTTGAAAATCTGACCTTTGATATCAGCTTTGATGCAACTTTGGCGAAAAAAGGAGAAAAATTGAGCAAAAAATGGTTAAGTCAAAAAATCGCAGCCGATGCGCTGACATGTTGCGTAATCGCGGTCAACGCAGTCAACGCAGGCAAGTTGGCGGAACCGTCGCGATATCGCGACGTGTTCCGGAATCGCGGGTCGGTCGGCGGCAAAGGCACAAAGTGAAAACTTGCAGCGCATCGCTGACATGTCAGCGAATCGCGACCCTAAATGGCGATTGGTACGACGAGAAGAAACATGTAGCGAAATCGCTACATGTTCCGTTTTCGCGGGGGAGCGCAGGGAGGAGCCAACGACGGAAACATGTAGCGAAATCGCTACATGTTCCGTTTTCGCGGAGCAAGCTTGCGATGGCGAAGAGGAAGCCGGAGACGTAGCGAAATCGCTACATGTGCCATTTTCACGGGTCAAAGGCGGTCAAAGCGTACGGCATTATAAGATGTCACGATTTCGCGACCCGTCGCGATTTCGCGACCCGTCGCATTTTCGCGACCTGTAACTGTTTTCCCGCCAAGTGCAGTATGAACGGCCGAGGAGATATTTTTGGTTTCCGACGATTTAATGCTGACCCGAATTTAATAATTTGCGGATTTCCGATGCGGTTAAGGTCGAAGAGTGCCCAGGCCACCAAAATTAAAGGGTTTATTGGTTCGAAGTTGCTGTTCGTGGATTAATTCAACGGTTTCATGCACATGTTCGAAGAATCGAATTTAATGAAGGACCGCGAACGTTTCATTGCATTTAATTTTTATTTCTTCGAGACTGCAATTAAGGGGATCATGTTCCTCGTTTCCTTCGCATAATTGTAGATCTCAAGAAGGTCGGTTTAAAATATTTAATGCTGCAAAGAGGACGGACCTCTATAAAAACCAATGTAATTCTCATTTACAAAGGTTGGAAAAACTTGTCGCTAGAAACTCGGAATTGTATCTCACTGGAATAAAAGGATCAATTTCTAATTTTTCAAGCGTTGCATGGATGAATTTCTTTTCTGTTTTCTGCATTTCTAATAGCATTCGTACTCCCGCATTGCTATTACATTTAAATTCTGCATACCGGATTTAAATATCGCGGTCGTGGTACAATTCCTGGGAATGTGGGTTTGGAGGGATTTGCGGCATGTGATTGTGCGAAGATGAAGCTGATTTCTTATGTTACTTGTTGTTGTTGCGTTTGTAGTTTCCTCGCCGTTGTTTTTCTCGATCCCATCACTTCGGCTCGTGGCCATATTTCCCATTTCTTTCTCGCAACCTTTTAAATCTCTTTCCAAAGAACCCTATCTTAAACCCAATTTTAGAATAGTAGAGGGAACCAACCCACTCTGAAGATTGGTCTGGGAGCCATTTCTTGCTTCCAGCCTTTCAATGTTGGTCGGGTCTAGGGCGCAATTGTAAAAATCCTTTCCTGTGGCAGATTCATGACCAACAAGACTGTTGTAGGTAAAATACATTTTGAAGACATATCTCCATAAAAGAAAAGAGGTATGGGCACATCATCTTTTGTTTGAAATATTGGAATGAATATTGTGGAAAATAAGGTGGAGTGCAAAGGATTGTTTGATAAGCTTTGATGGAAATATTTGAATGAATTCTTATATGCTTCATTGGTGAATGTTTAGAGAAAATTTGAAATAGATATTGAAGATTATTTGAGTTAGGGTTTGAGACCCACATTGTGCTCTTTGTTTGAAGAAGTATGAAAACACTTGTTTAGGGTTAGTGAGCAAGTTGTGTTTCATTGGTTGAATGATTGAGTGAAATTCTTGAGCATTGGATTTGAGTGATATTGAAAGTGAATGTGCAAAAATTAGAAATTAGATTTGTGAAAGTGACATACTTAATGATTGAGTAGAACATATTGAGTTTTTGATAGAGTACATCATTCTATATATGTTCCAAAGGTTAAACAAAATTTGAATAGAATATGTCTAAACAACTTCAAGTTAAAGGAATTACTTTGAAGATTAAAAAAATCATTTAATAGCATTGTATGCAAGATTTGAGATTGATTGAGCATATTTTTTGTAAGTTGTTTTGAGTATGTATTGAGAGCATATTTGAGGTAAGTCTTGGTGAAGACTTGAGAACAGATTTGAGGTAAGTCTTGGTGAAGACTTGAGAGTAGATTGAGCAAGTTCTTGAGAGGACTTGAAGGTAGATTTGAGGTAAGTCTTAGTGAAGACTTGAGAGTAGATTGAGCAAGTTATTGAGAGGACTTGAAGATAAATTTGAAGCAAGTATTTGTGAATACTTGAGAGCAGAGTTGATTAATTGATTTGTTCAAGCTTTGTGTTAAGGCATGAGGTAAATCTAAGAAAATTTGATTTGTGATTAGATCAAGCTTTGTGTTAAGGCTTGATGATAGATTTGAGGATAGAGTTTAGTACAAATTTGTGAGCATATTTGTGCTAGACCTACAACAAAGTTAGAGTAGTTTTGTACTATACTTGGGATAGAGTTTGGTGTAGATCTGAGATAGAGTTGAGAGCTAACTTTGGAGGTGATAGAACAAAGGATAACAATCTCTAGTGGATAGATATCCATTAGCCAGGGCAATGAGGATAGAGGTATTCTATGGAGAGAGATCCACAAGCTAGAGTAGTGGGGCAAAAGTATTCTAGAAGATCATCAGCTAGAGTAGAGGGGAAATAGTTCTCCTATGGATAGATATCCATGAAACAGAGCAAGGGGAAAGAGTTATCCTATGGATAGAGTTTCAAGAACCAGAGTAAGGGAAAGAGTTCTCCTATGGAGTCTGATCCACGAACCAGTTGAGGAGATAGAAGTCTCCTAGATCAAGTTCCACAAACCAGAGAAAAGGGGAAAGAGTTCTCCTGTGGAGAGAGATCCACAAATCAGAGCATAGGGGATTGGTGTCTCCTTTGGACAAAGGTTCATAAATATTGTAATAGAGAATTGATTCCCAAGAAGATTTGTTGAGAAAATTTAGTAGAAATATTTTCTTCATGGAGTAGCCCACATTGGGTGAACCACATTAAATTGGTGTCTTTATTGTGTGTTGCTTTGATTATTGCTATTGATATTGCCATTGATAATATTGGATAATATTGTTTGGGAAAGAAAAGTAAAAGTTGATCTTATATTGTTCACCCCTCCTCTCGGTATAAGCTTGTGTTCTTCAGAGTCTCAATGAATTATTATAATTTGAAAAGTTTAGTTATTCCATTTCATCATAGTTTTAGGAATGGATTTTATAACTATCTTCTTCAACCCTTGTATTAACTGCATAATGATATAATAATCATAAGATTAAAACAAAACCAAACTTTATTTTAATAATTATTCATTCTCCTGTAACTTTCCTTTTGTCCAAAATTAAGTAAAAATTCAAAGTTCTCATATTTTAATAAACATTTTCATGCATCTAAATAGCCCAAAAGGATGCTCAAAATTGTTGAGATCATCCAAATATATATCATGGTTCATGAGATATGATATTTTAAAGTTCCCAAGTTGCTAAAGTAATCTAATATTTTAGGGTGAAATTAAAATCTTAAATCCTATAAGTTTGGTACCATTAGAAATAGGAAATCAATATCTTTCTACCAAGTATTGAATGAGATCAAACAGAGTTGTCTAGCTCAAGATATGTCAATTTCAACTTTGCATTAATTTTAGGTAAAAATGATAAAATTTAAATAACCCTAAAATGAAATTTAATTATTTAAACCTTTGAAAATGATTTTAATTAAATTATTTTATTTGAGATAATACAATTAAGATGCAAATAAAAAAAATTATTCAATTCGAAATTCAAACCTTCAAGATGCAAAGATGTTAACAATTTCAAAGTGAAAGCATATTATCAAAAACCTTGATATGAGCAAAATTGGATAAAACAAAGAACAAACAATCCCAAAATTTTGAGTGGGTCCCTAGAATTGGGGAAGTTGTGAAATGGTCACAACAAATGATGACTCTGCTAGGAAATGCTCCTGAGTATTTCAGACATAAGAACTTGATCTAAAACCAATAAAACCTAAAAATTAGCAAAATAAGCATTAATAGTATCCAAAGAATATGGGGTAGACAATTTTAAAATGGAATAACTGAATCATTTGCCCCTGCTCAGTGTGTGAACTATTATTCATTTTACATTCTTGAAACAATTCAGATTCTATTATTAGTTTTGCAGTTAGGCTATACAAATTTCACTCGTTATAATGTGTCTCTGCATTGCTCCACTGCCAACCGAGTATCTATAGCTCCGATGGAGATAACCTTGCTCTCTTTGAGACCTTGCTCTACTTCTAGATGGGTGTTTATAGCCCCAATAGAGATTATCTAAATCACCACAGTATTAGATGAATTTTGCTTTCGCTTTTTTTTTGGTCTAGCCATAGCTCCACTGCCAGTTAGGCGTCTATAGCCTTGATGAAGGTTATCTAGACTATTGTGATTGATTTAGCTTTACTTTCCATTGTATTTACTTTACTTTTTGTATCAAGCTTTATGTTGCTTTGCAAAATTCACTTGCTACCTAGGTTAGAGATCAAGTAAGACAAAACATAGAATATATTGGATTTTTGCCTTATTCTGCAAAACTGAATAACTTCATCCTTTAGAATTTCAAAGAATATTCCTTTTAATGTGATGCAATATTTGTGGAGATTTTGTAAAATGGTTTCATTGTTCCAAATTTTTACTATCTTTATCCAAATTCATAATAATATTAAACAATCTTACTTTATTTTCCTCAACTTCATCTATTTTCAAAACAAGTAATTTATGCTAGGTGATACAAGAACAAATACCAACAAATCCACCAAGAGTTTATTGCAATTTACACAACATACCTCAAACAAAGGAACATAACCAAAACTTTTACAAAATTTAAGCAACAAAATGATAACATGAACTAAAATCCAAAATTTGGCATAAGCCAATTTTATTGCAAACCAAAAATGAAAACACATCCAAAATTTCACAAAATCAATCAAGAACATAAAAAAACAAACAATAACTGACAAGCTCACAAAACAACAAGTTATATACAAGCAAAAATCTGCAAAACCAAAATACTATATACAAAAATATACAATATATGTACAAGATGATGCCAAAATTTAGGCTATCATTTTCCTGGATCCCAAACATGATTAGCACACTTTAAAAGACATATATTATGATATGCATGCCAAGCTTTACAGAAATCCAACCAAAACAAGATTAGGCCACATAATACAAAAACTCTTATTTTACCTCTCTCACCCCACCATTTTACTCTAGTTCCATTAACCATCCCATAGTGGAGTTTCAATTCATCAAATTGATAAGACAATAACTGATTTTCAATTCTTTCTTGTCTATTCCTTAAAATGTAGATTACATAATTCAATTCATCATTTAGAATTAGGATTTCCTTTTCAAATATGAGGTCTTGCCAATAGGAGACTATTTCTAAAAATTTCAAAGTCAAGTCATTTTCCATGTTTTTAGGCCAATCAAACTTGTGCAACAATTTGCAAGCATCTAAGATATCTACTAAACAAGGATCATTACAAGTTTGAATCTTAGATTCAATAATTAATTGCCTATGGACTTGATTCAAAGCTTCAATCATGTTTTCTTTCATTTTATTTATGGCAACAAATTTAGGAATTATCTCCAGTTCCTTGTTAACAACACTTGATATTCGTTACCAATAACATGAGCATCCAAAGGAACATCAAACCACTTATTACCTAGAATTTCCAAAGCCAATAACAATGGTGAAGATTCTACCTTGTCATCCACAATCAACATATCATGAGTAGCATTTACCAAAACTTGGTGATCCATTGTAATTTCTTATTTTTCCTCATGGTCTCTATCATCATCATCATCTTGTAGCATTTTACCTTCATCAAAGACCTGTCTTTCAAAAACACCAAAATTAGGCACCCAATTAAAAATATGTCCATCCTTACCAAATCATAATTCTTGTCAGTCAAACAAAGTAACATTTTCTCTTGGATGAATAGAAAATTCTAATTCCTTGTTAGCCACCAATGGTATTTATTGATTTGAATATCCAAGACAATCATGTGAATTTGTACTCGAATTTTCAGTAGTCAAGAGTAAAAGAGAAGACTTTACCTCTTCCTCATCCATAACAAATGAATCATAAGAAACATTTACCATTTATTCCTTTTCAATTTCAGCAAGGTGTTCAATAAATTCATCTTCAAAGTGATTGAATTTTAGAACCTTCTTTACTTTTGCAAGTGGCTTGCCATCTTATGATTGAATGGGAATTGCAAAATCTTCATTTGAGGTAGAATTTTCAGCATCCTGCATATCAAGTGAAATAGAAATTTCATCAGTAGAATTGTGAGAAAACAATGATTCCTCATATCTTTTCCAACAATTGTAATAATGGTCGTCTAAACCCATGGGGTGAAACTCTATTGCATCTTCCTCATAATTTCAAATATCTTCAAGAAACTCTTCTTCAAATTTACCTTCAACCATTTTTGGTGGCTCAAGGGTTTCTACAATGGAATCAATTCTTGTATTCAAATTTGCATGATCATCACAATCCTCATTTGTAACCAACCTTTGCAAATTGTCCTCTAATGGCTCACTTGTTTCTAAAAGTGGATCAATCCTTGCATTTTCCTTTCTAATATTATCCCAATCCTCACTTGTAAATAATGACTCTAAGCCTTTTATTTCTAGCTTGTCACAACTTGGCTCATGTTGGCTTTCTTGATAATTATAATAATTGTCTTCTAAAAACAAGTGATGAACTTCTATCATGTCTTCTAGTGACTCTTTAGATTCATCTATTGATTCCCCCTTGAATTTACTTTCAACCACTTTTGGTGGGTCAAGGGCTTCTTCAATGGGATCAATTCTTGTATTTTGCTTTCTAAGATTATCCCAATCCTCCTTTGTGAATAATGACTCTAAGCCCTTTATTTCTAAAAGCTCATACATTTTCAAATCTCTACATATTGATGAGCCTGTTCCGCACAATCCTCATTGGTGGATATTGGTTTCGAAACTTGCACCTCCTCTTGGATGATATCTAGGGTGGATGTGAGATTTGGACATTCAACTTCATCCCATTGATTGTTCATGTTAGACATCATTTGATTCGAGGGTGCTAGATTAGATGGTCGATATTGGTTTGAATCCATAACTCCCGAAGAACAATTCATCATAGGATAAGGTTGTGCTAAAGCCTAACTCATTTGTGGTCTCTAATTGTGAGCGTTAGGTCTAAGTCAGTATAATTGACTCATATTAACACCTTTTGAAATCAACTGTTGTTCAAATGTTATTGCCTCATTGTAGGCTCTGGGTAAGGATGTAATTTTAAGAAGTCTCCCCAAAAACATAGAAGTAATGTGGTCTAAGGCTCCCATGTATATTTGAATAACTTCTTCTAAAGTAACAGAATGTGTCTCCACTGTGGTATACAACTCATGGAACCTATCATGGGTTCTTTAGGTTCTTTACAAATAGAGACAAATATTGGAAATATTGTGTATATTGAGTTGTCATTGATGTCAAAGGATACATGGTACTTAAGGCAAAAATATTCCTCAAAGATGAGAAGTTTACACATATGGACAAAATATTAATTAAGACAACAGTTAGAATTGGTAAATAGCAAAGCAAGAAAATATTTAAGCAAAGGGTTATAATATTTAAATTTTAAATTTCAATATTATAATGAGAAAGTTTTAAAGTTGCATGGGACAAAGAGTTTTAAAAATTAAAGAGATGGACAAAAGGTTGAAATTGCATGGGACAAAAAGAAAAGTTTATATTGCAAGGGACAAAGGTTTAAATAATTGATATTATAATATTTAAAATATTATAATATAAAGGTTTAAAAACGAAGGAGGCACAAAAGTTAATGGAGGAAATAAAAAAATTTGAAAATTATATATGCGTCAACGTTTTTGATATAAGAAAAAAAAGGCATATAAAAGAGGCACAAATATTTCATTGAGACTATGTTTTTTGAATGTAAAAATAATTATTCGAATGCTCTCCATGCGAAATTCGACGTAGATAAAAAGAAGAAAAGGGAAAGCAAGTTTGGTGGCAGTGAGTAAAATGATTTTATCTTGAGTGTACCACGATTGGAAATCCAACTGGGTGGCTAGTCCAGCTGGTCGCCTAGCTAGCGCTAAGGCGCTACCGAACCAGAGGTTGTAGGGTTGAATCACGCAAAGTTATTTTTGGTTTATAGAGATAGTGTTTCGTGTGGCAGTGATACACCGAAGAGGGGACTTTGAGTTGCTTGTGCATGATAGGTCTTACTCATTGGGGTAGCCCAACTAGCTGCCTAGCTGGTGCTAGTTGCTGCGTTGGCAGAGGTTGTGAGTTCGATTTCCTTCGCGTTTGCTGGGCTTGATTGGTTGAGGTATAGACAAAATTTTTGTATAAATTTTTATGTAAAAAAAGAAATAGTTTGTTGGACTTGTTGATATAAATATTAAGGGCAAATATTTTTGTTTATGTTTAATTTAGAATAGGAGTAATAAGGTGTATTGTGGATTATTTAATATTTGTAATTGTTGTGTGTTGAAAAAGAGTAATAAGGTGTATTGTGGATTATTTAATATTTGTAATTGTTGTATTGAAAAGGAGTAATAAGGTGTATTGTGTATTATTTAATATTTGTAATTGTTTTGTATTGAAAAGGAGTAATAAAGTGTGACGTGGTTTATTTTTAATTCTAACATTTGACTTATATAAAAAAAGGAATTTTAAGGGTTTTTGAAAGCTTGATTTTGAGAGATTAAAAAGGAGAAATAAGGTATTATTTTCTAGAATTATTGTGGATATTTTTGGAAATATTTTTATGGATGATTTTCTATCTCTGCTAGAAATTGAAAATCACTAACCAAATTTTTGAAGGATCAAAGGGAGAATTATTTTGACAAGACAGGAAGATTATCATTTTTAAGGAAGATCTAAGAGGTATGGTGATTTAATTTCTTTCTAGAGGGTGGTTTCTATTTGAAGAAAGTGCTTTTATGTTATATGGTTGGAGGTGTAAGGATTGACTAAGTGTGCATTGCTTTAAATGAAATTGGAAATATATGTGCCAGGGTTTGAGAACAAAGCTGTGCATTATTATTGAATGAAATTGGAAATATATGTGCAAGGGTTTGAAAATATACTAGGAAGGGTTTGAGAGAAAATTGGTGCATTAACTTTGAGTCATATTGGAAATAAATTTGCAAGGGCTATAGACCAGTTTTGTGAAGCAAGTATGTGCATTGGTTTTAATTAAATTTTGTAAGTATATAAGAAGGTCAACTATCAAGTGCTAGACTAGAGTATCCTTTTGAATGCAAAGATTGTGAGACATGTGAAAGCGATAGACTTAATGAATGTGAGAAGAACATGTTGAGTATTTGTAATTGATGCAGGAGCATCCAGGGCAGCACAACAATCTTGCATCACCGAAAAAAAAATACAAACAAAAGAAACAAGAAAAAAAGTTCTAAGTTTGAAAGAAAGTTCTAAGTGTTACAATGTGTCGCGATATCGCGACACAAAAGTCGTCGCGATATCGCGACGTATTTAGAACCGTGGCGAGCGCAAAATAAATGGTCGCGATATCGCGACATAAAAGTTGTCGCGATATCGCGACACCAACAGCAGAATGGCGGGCACAAAATAAGTTGTCGCGATATCGCGACACTTTGGCAAACAAAGCCAAAAGCCAAAGAAGTGTCGCGATATCGCGACACTTTGGCAAACAAAGCCAAAAGCCAAAGAAGTGTCGCGATATCGCGACACTTTGGCAAACAAAGCCAAAAGCCAAAGAAGTGTCGCGATATCGTGACACTTTGGCAAGCAAAGCCAAAAGCCGAAGAAGTGTCGCGATATCGTGACACTTTGGCAAACAAAGCCAAAAGTCGAAGAAGTGTCGCGATATCGCGACACTTTGGCAAGCAAAGCCAAAAGTCGAAGAAGTGTCGCGATATCGCCTTTGGTGTTCGTTCGGACACTTTGGCGAAAGAGAGCCAAAGAGAAAAGTGTCGCGATATCGCGACACATTGGCGAGAGAGAGCCAAAAGCAGAAAAGTGTCGCGATATCGCGACACATTGGCGAGAGAGAGCCAAAGGCAGAAAAGTGTCGCGATATCGCGACACATTGGAGAAAGAGAGCCAAAGGTAGAAAAGTGTCGCGATATCGCGACACATTGGCGAAAGAGAGCCAAGGGCAGAAAAGTGTCACGAAATCGTGACATGTCACGTTTTCACGACCTGGCTAAGAAAGAGAAGGCGGGTTTTTCATGGACTGTTATAGAACGACAGTTGGCGATTCCAAAATTCGTTAAGGCAGTTCCAAAAGTCGTTAAGGCCGTTCCATGTGGCAGTTCCAGAAGCCGTTAAGACGGTTACGAACGACGATTGCAGCAAGAAGCCGTGATGATAAAAGGGGATTTTTTGAAGGATTCGAGAGGCTAGAAAGACGTAGTTTGAGACTGCAAATGTATTTTCTTCTGTACTTTGTAATCTTTCCATGTTCTCTGAATAAAAATTGAGTTTTCTCTTATTGTAAAATTTGGCTCTCCATCAAGTGGTATCAGAGCAGCAAGATTCTGAGTGTGTGAGCAGAGCGCCGAACGTGAGGCAGCTTGCACCAAGATCTGGGGTTACGGGTTCTGAGAAACAGTGAAGCAGAATGCCACCGCGAAGAAATCATGGTGCTGGAAGGAACGTGGTTCCTGAAGGAGACTTTCGAGCATTGCAGAGGCAAGTGCAGGCCTTGCAGGAAGAATTGCGTAGAGGAGTAGAGCCAAGAGGAGAAGACCACAACGATGATGACGGAGTTGAAGACCCGTCTGAAGAAGAAGAAGAAGCAATGAGTGCTGCAGAATCTCGAATGATTAAAGCTATTTCACAAATTGGGAAAAGGCCAAAGATTGATGTCTCCACATATTCTAGAAATTTAAATCCAGAAGAATTGATAGACTGGATTAATGACATGGAGGAATATTTCGAATATGAGGAAGTTGAAGATCCAAATCGAATTAAATTTGCCAGAACAAAGTTGAAAGGCCATGCTGGCATATGGTGGAAAGGAGTGCAACTGGAAAGAAACCGTAGAGGAAAAGAAAAGATCACCAGGTGGGATCGAATGGTTGAAAAACTGAAACGATAGTTTATTTCGACAGATTACGAATTAGATCTGCTGAGAAAAATGCAGAGTTTGCGCCAGTCCAGCAAGTCCGTTAAAGAATATACAGAGGAATTTTTTAAAATTTCTATTAGAACCGGTCATACGAAAGCAAATAAAGAGAGAGTAGCCCGTTACATTAATGGGTTAAGAACCAGCATGCAAGAAGAATTGAGTCTGGTTCGAATGAACAACATTGAAGATGCTTACCAGTTTGCTCTGAAAGTGGAAGAGAAACTAAACCGCAGATTTGACAACAAACAAAGAGGAAGAGGTCGTGGTGGAAGAACTGGTGGAAGAACCAGTGGAGGTAAATATGATGACCAAAAGCAGACTAGTGAAACCAAAAATCACCAGGAATAGAAGGAGGAGAATGCTTACCGACCCCGTAATCAGAACAATGATTATCAAAGGGGACGAGGTAGAGGTGGACGTGGATATGGCAGAGGCAGATTTCGTGGAACCTGTTTCAATTGCGGAGAAGAGGGGCATCGATCATATGAGTGTCCCAAACACCAAGAAACATCGAACAGAAGGCCTGAAGGTAATGCCAGAGCTGCAGTTGTTGAGGATGGTGTTGAATCTGAGCACTCTGAAGAAGCAGAGCACGAAGAAGTGATGATCACAAGGAGAACCTTGTTGAATGAAGAGAAGGAACCAGATCAGCGAAAAGCCTGTTTCGCACGAGGTGCAAATGTTCAGGTAAAATCTGTAATATTATTATTGATAATGGTAGTACAGATAATTTGGTTTCGAGGAAATGGTAGCTAAGTTAAAGCTAGAAAGAAGACAACACCCGCATCCATACCGGATTGCGTGGTTGCAGAAGGATCATAGAGCATTGGTCAGTGAACAATGCTTGGTCAAGTTTCAAATTGGAAGATACCAGGATGAGGTCCTGTGTGATATTTTGCCGATGGATGCTTGCCATTTGTTGCTTGGAAGACCATGGCAATTTGATAGACGTGCAACGCATGATGGACATGCAAATACCTATTCCTTGACAAAAGACAGAGTACGCCATAAACCGAAGCCATTGAAGGATGTTGAGGAAAAGGTATGCAATAATGCTAGAATTTGTTTAGTAGATGGCAAAAAATTTTTGGATGGTATAAAGAGGGATTCAATGTGTTATGCATTAATTCCTACGGTAAAAAGAGAAGATACTACCGACATTCCAACAGAAGTTGAACATCTCATTAGCGAATTTCCTGATATTATATCAAACAATGTGCCTGAGGGTTTGCCGCCAATGAGGAAGATTAGTCATCGATTGACTTAATGCCAGGATCTAGCTTACCCAACAAGGCAGCCCATAGAATGTCTCCTGTAGAGAATGAAGAGTTGAACCGCCAAGTTCAGGAATTGTTGAGGAAGGGTTTGATTCGAGCAAGTTTGAGCCCTTGTGCAGTACCAACAGTACTTGCACCAAAGAAGAATGGTGAATGGCGAATGTGCACTGATTCCCGAGCCATTAATAAAATTACCATTAAATATCGCTTTCCATTACCCATAATGGACGATATAATGGATTGCTTGAGTGGAGCTAAATACTTCACTAAGATTGATTTGAAGAGCGGATATCATCAGATACGTGTTAGAGAGGGTGATGAATGGAAGACAGCCTTTAAAACCAGAGAGGGTTTGTATGAGTGGTTAGTTATGCCATTTGGATTGACTAATGCACCCAATACATTTATGAGGCCGATGAATGAGGTATTGCGTGACTTCCTGGAAAAGTTCGTGATAGTTTATCTGGATGATATTCTGATTTTTAGTAAAACATTGGACGAGCATTTGTTGCATGTTCGGACAGCTTTTGAAAAACCGCGTGAGGAGCAGTTATTGATAAATATACGTAAGTGTAGTTTTGTACAAAAAGAGTTGATATACTTAGGATTTGTCATCTCAGAGGAGGGTCTGAAAATGGATCCCGAGAAAGTGAAGGCTATCCTTGAATGGCCTGCCCCAAGGAATGTAACAGAGGTAAGATCATTTCACGGTCTTGCAAGTTTCTATAGAAAGTTTATTAGAGACTTTAGCAAGATTTGTGCACCCCTAACATAAACTATGAGAGGGGATAAGAGAGAATTTAAGTGGATCGCCAAGGCAGTATACCAAGGATGAACATATTGAAGAAGAAAGTGACAAAAAAGCCCATTCTGGCACTTCCAGATTTTAATAAAGTGTTTCAGGTTGATCGTGATGCCAAGTGGCGATGCCATTGGAGCCGTGTTGAGCCAAGAAGGTAAACCCGTTGCATACTTTAGTGAAAAATTGAATGATGCTAGAAAGAAATACTCTGTTTATGATCAAGAATTCTATGCTATAATTCAAGCTCTTAAGAAATGGAGACATTATTTGCTAACCAAAGAGTTTGTTTTATTTACTGACCATCAAGCTTTGTAGTATATAAATAGTCAAGGTAAACTTAACCAACAACATTTGAAGTGGGTTGAATTCTCGCAGAGTTATACCTTTGTACTAAAGCATAGAAGTGGAAAATCTAATAGAGTTTCATATGCCTTGAGTAGAAGGCATAATTTGTTGATAGAAATGAGAGTGCAAGTTGTTGGGTTTGATGAACTCAAGAGTTTATACCAAGCAGATCCAGATTTTGCAGAGGCATGGACAACATGTGTGTCTCCTACTACTGTGGATCGCACTAAGTGGTTGGATTTCATGATCCAAGATGGGATGCTGTTCTGGAAGAACCAGTTGTGCATTCCATGAAGTTCCATGAGGGAAAATTTGATCAAAGAGAAACATAGCGGAGGACTAGCAGGGCATTTTGGTCGAGATAAGACCATTGCTCTCATTAGTGAGAATTACCATTGGCCGCAGTTGCAGCAGGATGTGACCAGATTTGTGCAGGGTTGCAGAGTGTGCCAGATGGCAAAAGGTGTCAGCCAAAATACAGGAATGTACCAGCCATTGCCTGTACTAGAGAGACCATGGGAGGACATCAGCATGGATTTTGTTCTTGGTCTGCCAAGAACACAACGTGGAAATGACGCCATTTTTGTTGTTGTTGACAGGTTTTCAAAAATGGCCCATTTTATTCCATGTCAGAAGACAAGTGATGCGGTTCACATTGCCGGCTTGTTCTTCAAGGAGGTAGTACGACTTCATGGTCTACCCCAAAGCATTGTCTCGGACAGAGATACCAAATTTGTGGGTTATTTCTGGAGAACCCTGTGGAAGAAGCTGAAAATAGACTTGAAATTCAGTTCTACGTACCACCCGCAGACTCGATGGACAGACCGAAGTAGTCAACATAAGTTTGGGTAATCTTCTACGATGTCTGGTAGGAGATAAACCCAAGGGATGGGATCTGATTTTACCACAGGCAGAGTTTGCTTACAATAATTCTGTCAATCGCAGTACTGGTAAATCACCATTCCAGATTGTGCATGGGTACAGCCCGAGAAACGCTTCTGAGTTGAGACCGATGGATAAAGCAGACAAGTGCAGTGCTGAAGCTGAAGACTTTGCAGCACACATGAAGACTTTACATGAAGAGGTACAACAACATATCAATCAAATGAATGCTACGTACAAAGCCAGAGCAGATCAGAAGCGACGTTTCAAAGAATTCCAGGTAGGGGATGAAGTCATGGTTCATTTGCGTAAGGAACGTTTTCCTCGAAAAACATACAATAAGTTGAAGATGAAGAAGTTTGGACCATGCCGGATCATAGGTAAACGAGATTCAGGCAATGCCTATGAAGTTGATCTACCAAGTGAGCTGAATATTTCACCTATCTTCAATATTTCAGACTTGGTTGAATATCATGCAGAAGTTGTAGTGAACCACCCAATCCGGATCTGTGGAACATTCCCGCATCCACTCTAGACAAAGAAGAAATTGAAGACATACTCGACACTCGTGAAGGCAGAAGTACCCAAAATAGGCAATATTCGAAGTATTTGGTCAAGTGGAAGAACCGACCTGTCGAAGATGCCACATGGTTGTCCAAATCAGAGGTTGATCGTCTGGGTTTTCCTCTGACCGCCCAGAAGTGAGGATCACTTCTAAAAATCTACCCTGGGTGTCTGATGCAGGAGCATCCAGGGCAGCACAACAATCTTGCATCACCGAAAAAAAAATACAAACAAAAGAAACAAGAAAAAAAGTTCTAAGTTTGAAAGAAAGTTCTAAGTGTTACAATGTGTCGCGATATCGCGACACAAAAGTCATCGCGATATCGCGACGTATTTAGAACCGTGGCGAGCGCAAAATAAATTGTCGCGATATCGCGACATAAAAGTTGTCGCGATATCGCGACACCAACAGCAGAACGACGGGCACAAAATAAGTTGTCGCGATATCGCGACACTTTGGCAAACAAAGCCAAAAGCCAAAGAAGTGTCGCGATATCGTGACACTTTGGCAAACAAAGCCAAAATCCAAAGAAGTGTCGCGATATCGCGACACTTTGGCAAGCAAAGCCAAAAGCCGAAGAAGTGTCGCGATATCGCGACACTTTGGCAAGCAAAGCCAAAAGCCAAAGAAGTGTCGCGATATCGCGACACTTTGGCAAACAAAGCCAAAAGTCGAAGAAGTGTCGCGATATCATGACACTTTGGCGAAAGAGAGCCAAAAGCAAAAAGTGTCGCGATATCGCGACACATTGGCGAAAGAGAGCCAAAAGCAGAAAAGTGTCGCGATATCGCGACACATTGGCGAAAGAGAGCCAAAGGCAAAAAAGTGTCACGATATCGCGACACATTGGTGAAAGAGAGCCAAAGGCAGAAAAGTGTCGCGATATCGCGACACATTGGCGAAAGAGAGCCAAGGGCAGAAAAGTGTCACGAAATCGTGACATGTCACGTTTTCGCGACCTGGCTAAGAAAGAGAAGGCGAGTTTTTTGCGGACTGTTACAGAACGACAGTTGGCGATTCCAGAAGCCGTTAAGGCAGTTCCAAGTGGCAGTTCCAGAAGCCGTTAAGGCAGTTCCATGTGGCAGTTCCAGAAGCCGTTAAGACGGTTACGAACGACGGTTGCAGCAAGAAGCCGTGATGATAAAAGGGGATTTTTTTGAAGGATTCGAGAGGCTGGAAAGACGTAGATTGAGACTGCAAATGTATTTTCTTTTGTACTTTGTAATCTTTCCATGTTCTCTAAATAAAAATTGAGTTTTCTCTTATTGTAAAATTTGGCTCTCCATCAGTAATGCATATAGTTCTCTATATGTTCATGAATAAATTTTTTTTGGGTAGAATATGTATAAATTACTTTAGTCAAAGAAAGCACTTTTGGGAAATAAATATGCAATTATTTTTATGCAAGAATTAGGAATGTTTGAGCAGTTTTTGTGAGCAGCATTGAGGCAGATTTGAGCAGGTTATTGAGGTAGGTTTGAGCAGTAATTTGAGTAGGATTGTAGAGAAAATTTGAGCAAGTTTGTTTGAGGTAGATTTGAGCAGGATTGTGAGAAGATTTGAGTAGAGTTTGTGAGCAGATTTGAGTAGAGTTTGTGAGAATATTTGAGCAAGCCTTGTGAGTAGACTTGGAGCAGATTTGAGCAAGCCTTGTGAGTAGACTTGATCATATTTGAGCAAGCCTTGTGAGTATGATTGGAGCAGATTTGAGCAAGCCTTGCGAGTATGCTTGGAGCAGATTTGAGCAAGCCTTGTGAGTAGGCTTGGAGTAAATTTAAGCAAGCCTTGTGAGTAGGCTTGGCGCATATTTGAGTAGGCTTTGGAGCAAACTAGAGAAAAGGGGATTAGTGTCTCCTATGGATAGAGGTCCATGAACCATAGCAAAGGGGATTGGTGTTTCCTATGGATAGAGGTCCACAAACTAGAGCAAAGGGGATTGGTGTCTCCTATGGATACCACAAACTAGAGTAAAGGGGATCGATGTCTCCTATGGATAGAGGTCCATGAACTAGAGTAAAGGGGATTGGTGTCTCCGATGGATAGAGGTCCACGAAATAGAGCAAAGGGGATTGGTGTCTCCTGTGGATAGAGGTCCATGAAATTGAGCATAGGGGATTGGTGTCTCATTTGGGTTGGTGCCCATAAATATTGTAATAGGGAATTGGTTCCCAAGATATTTGTTGATAAAATTTATAAGAAATATGTTCTCTGTGGATATAACCCACATTGGGTAAACCACATTAAATCTATGTCTTTTATGTGTATGATGATCTATGCATTGTATTATTATTGTAATTGATAATATTGGATAATCCTGCTTTGGAAAGAAAATTAAAAAGTTTTATCTTATACTGTTCACCCCCCCTCCTCTTTGTATAAGCTTGTGTTCTTCAATTGGTATAAGAGCAGGTTCCTTTGTGAAAGCTTAATAGCTTGAAGGAAGATCTTACAGGAACACCATGACTCATAAGGAAGGGTTTTCATCAAATAGGGCTCCATTGTTTGATGGGACTAACTATGCTTTCTAGAGTGTGAGGATGAAAACTTATTTGATGATACATGGATATGATACATGGCAATATGTTGAAAATGGATTCACACCATCTATAACTCCTCCTATAGATGCAAGTGGTAAGAAACCATATGAAGATAATGCCAAGGCAATGAATGTAATTTTGAGTGGGTTATCTAAATCAAAGTTTGTGAAAGTCATGCAATGTACTTTAGCGAAAGAAATGTGGGATAAGTTACAAAGAATATATGAAGGAGACAATAAGGTCAAAATGGCAAAACTTCAAATACACAAAAGGAAGTTTGAATATGAAATATGATGAATATATTGCTATGTATCTACTTTTTGTTGATGAGGTTGTCGACACTATTCGTGGACTTGGAGAAAATATTGAGGAATATACTATTGTTCAAACAATATTGAGGTCACTTCCTATGAGGTATGATGCAAAGGTTTCAACAATAGAAGAGATGAAGGATCTCAAAACTTTAAGCATGGATGAGCTACATGGAATTCTCACATCCTATGATATGAGGACAAAAAAAAACAAACATAAAAAAGAGAGGTAACATTCAAAGCTTCAAATAAGGAAAAGAATAAAGAACAAGAATCAAGTAGTGAAGAAGAGGCTAACTTTGTGAGAAGAAATAAAAAGGGTAAAAAAAAACACCAAAAGTATGCAGACTGTGAAATGTTTTAGTTGTGGTAACATTGGTAACTACACATCTAATTATCCACAAAATGGAGGTAGTAGCAGTGAAGAATAAAAGGATTACAAGAAAAATAAGGAAATAAAGTTGTATTATGAAAAGAAAAATAGGCATGGGCAAGGAAATTATGAGAAGATCTTTCAAAGGCACAATAAGATTTTTTATGTTGAAGAAGCAAGCAATGCTTCAAGTGATAGTGATGAGAACCTCTTCAATAGTGAAAAGGAAGAAATACTATTTTTGGCCATAGAAGAGAATGGAGATGCTCCTATTGTTAAAGACCAAGAAGAAGAGAAAGAATATGCTCTTGTCATTAAAGACCCATAAAAAGAGAAAAATTCAAAAATGAAGAAGAAACCATGGTTAACATAGAGGAGGAACTTAGTGTTGCTCTTGGAGAATTGAAAAGGGTTAGAAAGAAGAATTCAGAATTGAAGGCTCAAGTTCAAGAGGATGATGAAACAAAGATAAAGCTCCTATAAGATCTCATATACTTAAAAGTGAAGGTTGAAGAGGCAAAGAAATTTGAAGAAGGTATGACTGAATAGTTAAAGGCAAAAGAACTAGAATGTGAAAGACTAGAACATGAAGTTGACATTCTAAGGAAGGAACTTGAGAAATTCAATAATAAGATATATCAATTTAGGAAAAGCTCAAAATATTTGGATGATATTATCAAAACACAGAGATCTCCATTCATGAATACTGGACTTGGTTATGAGGAAGATCAAGAGGTACAAGAAGAGGAGTCAAACTCAAAAGAAATAGAAGCATCAAAGAAGGTATTTGAAGAAGAGCCTAAGACCTATACTAATAAGTTGAGAAGTGGTAGTATCAAAGAGGAAGCAAACAAAGAATCATTAAGGAACATGGACCATCAAAATAAAAGCAAAGAAAGAACCATGAGATCAAGGCAAGATGAATATTTCTTCCAAGGTTATTGTTTCTCATGTAATCATTTTGGTCATAAAGCTATACATTGCAAGGTTCATGATAAAAATGATTATGGCTTAAACAAGAGAAATTTTAAGTCACTTGCACTTTTCAAGGACTACAACATCATGTGTTTCAATTACAATAATTTTGGTCATAAAGTTATACATTGCAGGGTTTATGGTAAGAATTATTATAGCTTCATTAAGAATTCATTTGCACCTTTCAATAACTACAACATCAGGTGTTACAATTGCAATAATTTTGGGCATAGAGCAAAGTGGTGTAGAACAAAATTTTTGAAACTTGCAAAGACAAGCAAGAAAAATGATGCTCAAAATGTTCAAAAAGGTATGACTTCAAAAGTTTGGAAAAAGATTGAAAAAGAAGAAGAGTATTGTAAGTTGGGAGTAGCTTTACTCCCATCCCAAAATTAATCACCTCAAGAAAAGGAGGTGGTGAGGGGGCTATGCTAAGTGTCTTATTTTTAGCCCCAAAGAGCCCTTTGCCATTGATATCAAATGGGGAGAGAATTCAGTGAGGGGCAGCAACTTCTTAGGGGGAGCAATCTGGAAATCTAGTTGCAGTAATTTTTTTTTTATAGGGTTGCCATCAATGACAAAGGGGGATATTGTTGGAAATATTGAGTTGTCATTGATGTCAAAGGGTGCATGGTACTTAAGGTAAAAATATTCCTCAAAGATGATAAGTTTACACGGATGGATAAAATTTCAATAAAGACAATAGTTGGACTTGGTAAATAGCAAAGCAAGAAAATATTCAAGCAAAGGGTTAAAATATTTAAATTTTAAATTTAAATATTATAATGAGAAAGTTTTAAAGTTGCATGGGACAAAGAGTTTTAAAAATTAAAGAGATGGACAAAAGGTTTAAATTGCATGGGACAAAAAGAAAAGTTTATATTGCAAGGGATAAAGGTTTAAATAATTGATATTTTAATATTTAAATATTATAATATAAAGGTTTTAAAAGGGAGGAGGTTGCAAAGTTAATGGAGGAAATAAAACAATTTGAAAATTATACATGAATCGACGTTTTTTATATAAGAAAAAAAGGCATATAAAAGGACACAAATTTTCATTGAAACTATGGTTTTTGAACACGAAAATAATTATTTGAATGCTCTCCATGCGAAATTCAATGTAGAATAAAAGAAGAAAAGGGAAAGCAAGTTTGGTGGCAGTGAGAAAAACAATTTTATCTTGAGTGTGTCATGATTGGAAATCCAACTGGGTGGCTAGTCTAGCTAGTCACCTGGCTAGCGGTAAGGCGCTGCCGAACCATAGGTTACAGGGTTGAATCATGTAGAGATTTTTTGTTTGGCGGAGATAATGTTTCATTTGGCAGTGACACAGTGAAGAGGAAACTTTGAGTTGCTTGTGTGTGATAGGTCTTACCCATTGGGGTAGCCCAACTGGTTGCCTAGTTGTTGCTAGGGAACTACGTTGGCATAGGTTATGAGTTTGATTCCCTTACGTTCGTTGGGATTGATTGGTTGAGGTATGGACAATTTTTGTATAAATTTTTATGTGAAAAAAGAAATCGTTTGCTGGACTTGTTGATTTAAATATTAAGGGCAAAGGTGTAGCAAGTGTGAACAAGACTTAGCTTGAAATGGCTTAGAAAAATCTAGTTTTTCTAAGCACAATGTGAACACACTTACCTTTTGTCGGCTAATTTTGTCGGATGGTCGGCATGATTTTTCTTTCTCCCTTTCCTTTATTTTCTCCTTATCCCTCCATTCTCCTTCCTCCTTTCCTCGCCGTCCATTTTCCCTTATCACTCCACTCCCTTCCTCTCCCCACGCTCGCTGCCACCTCCCACTCCACTTCCTACTCCTCCGTTCTCTCTAATCTCCCCGATCTTCCTCCACCTTCCCTTCCCTACTATTGCGCATGTTCTAAGCCTATATAAGGTTTATTTTAATGTATTTTTCATCTGGTTAGTTTAATGAATAATTTCGGCTTTAATTATTGTTCGTGTCAATTGTTTTACCTTGGCTAATGTTAATCTAAGCTTACCTCTACCTTAGATTCACACTGGTATCAGAGCTGAGGGGGCACGGATCTCGAGGGCCGAGGTAAGGCACGAAAGCCAAAGCACATGGATCTCGAGGAGCGGCGGAGAGGCTATCACATGAATCTCGAGCAATGCATGGATCTCGAGGAGCAATGGAGAGGCTGTCGCATGGATCCCGAGGAGCGCATGGATCTCGAGGAGCGGCGAAGAGGCGGTCGCATGGATCCCAAGAGCTGACTTGGATGACGTGGTAGAGCTGACATGGACAACATGGCAGAGCTGACCAAGAGCTAACGTGGACAATGTGGTAGAGCTGACGTGGATGACATGGCAAAGCTGACCAGGAGCTAATGTGGCTGACATGGCAGATGTGGATGAGTGCTGACATGGATGACGTGGATGCTCCGGGTGTGTGCCACGTGGCGGAGTTTGTTTGGTCGATGGACGGGCAAAAGGTTGGCGAGATCGATTGCCCGAAGGCAATCGACCTATAGAGTGCTCGCAGGCTTTGATAAAGCCTGGACACACTCTTTGCCCACTGAATGTGGGATTAATTTTTTTTTTCAAACTATTTTAAGCCGACCATATGAAGAATAACCTCCTTCCTCTCTTATTTCGTCCGGCTAGAATGGTCTAGCGGTCAAGTCACCCGCCTTGCAAAGAAGAGACCCGGGGTCGAATCCCGTCGGGGTATAAAAAAAGTTTTTATTTTATTTTATTTTTGTTCTTCGCCGATCGCAAGGTTTTAAGGTTGATTTGTTTACTCTGTACTACCACCAACAACCGCGTGGTGCAGCGGCTAAGACTGTTGGGTAGACAACGGAGGTTACCAGTTCGAATCCCATCGGGGTTTACAAAAAAGGTTTATTTTTTAATTAAATTTTTATTATTTGTTTTTTCTAAAAGTTTTTATTAAAAAAAATATAATTTCTATATATATTTTTTTATTATGTTTTTTTTTAAATATCCTGTCATTTAAAAAAAAATAATTAAAAATATATATAGGAAATTGTTAATTTTTTTAAAAAAGGTCTTTATTAAAACAAATTTTAGAAATTTTTTTTTTAAATAAAAGGGTGCAAAGATATTTTGATATAAAAAGTTTTTTTTTGGCATCATACTAAGTTGTAACCCAGTTCATACGGTGTGATTCTCGGGTAGATGATCCGGTCAGTCGGATGCTATAATGCATTACTCTCTCTGTTGAGAAGAGAGACTCCTGATTCCTTTGACGGGAAAGTCCAGCGGTATGGACTTCATACGGTGTTTTGCCAATTAGAAAATCAAGTGATTGCTCATCTGAGGAAACCAGATTCTGGCTACGAGGCAGATTCTGAAGATAATATCTTTGGGCAAAGGATAGTTGAATCCGAGATGGTTGAAATAGTACCTGAAGGACAATCAAGTGACAGTTATTCACCTGCAAAGCCTCGAAGTAGAAACGAGTGAGAGCTATACACCACACTCTCCTGATTCAGAACCAAAAGCAAGAAGAAGAAGAGGAAGAAGAAGAAGAAGAAGAAGAAGAGGAAGAAGAACCAATGGAGGTGAAACCTGCAACTGAAGAATGAAATGTTCTCAAATGAAGTTTTGAACTAGCAGCAGCACAAGAAGTCATTATAATTAGTGACGACGAAGCAGACAATTTCACCTTTCCAGTTTTGGGTGATCCTCGAGAAGAAGAATGCCAAATCAGTGAGCATATTAAGAAAGCTAGATTTGATTTAAATCAGTAAATCAGTGATCTATTTTGTACTTCTTTGTACTACTTGTTTGAAGTTGCAATAAAGTTTGCTTTCTAAAATGGCTTCCAATACTAGTCTACCAATTCCTGAGTTCAATGGTGGTGATTACGAGTATTGGTCAATTAAAATGAAAACTCTTTTGATAGGCAAAGGTCTTTGGGATGTGATTGAAGAGGGATATACTGAACCTATTGCTGCTGATTGGGCAGCTTTGAATGTTGCTGATAAAAGGGCTAGAAAGGAAGCACAAAAGAATAATTCTTCCACCCTTTATCATATCCAAGCCGCCCTTGATAGAAGTATTTTCCCTAGAATAGCTTCTTTTATAACTATTGAATCTGCTTGGAATGCTTTAAAAGAAAGTTATAGGGGTAGTGACCAAGTCAAACAAGTTAAACTACAAACCTTGAAATGAGAGTTTGAGACTCTTAAAATGCAAGAGAGTGAAAAGGTTGGTGATTACTGCGTGCGTGTGAAAGTCGTAGTAGATAAGATGGTCACTTTAGGAGAAGATGTAAAGCCTGAAGTTATAGTGAAGAAAGTGTTGAGGACACTTCTTCCTAAGTGGAATTCAGTTTCCATAATTATAGAAGAATCCAAAGACCTAACTTCTTCGTCTTTTGAATCCCTAATTGGCTCACTTCTCTCACATGAAGAGAGGTTACAACAAACTCCTTCCACAAGTTACGGAGGAGATGATAAAGCCTTTGCTTCACAAGAAGGCAGAGGTAGAGGCCATGGCAGAGGACAATATAGAGGTAGAGGCAGAAATAATCAGAGAGGTGGAACTCCTAACAGAGGAGGAAATCAGAACAGAGGAGGATTCTCAAACAGAGGTGAACAACAGAATAGAGGTGGACAACAAAATAGAGGAAAAAAATCAGGCAGAGGCAAAGGAGGAGATAATTCAAAACAATCTTGCTACAACTATGGCAAACTTGGCCATTATGCTCGTGACTGTTGGACAAAGACTTCACAAGGAACTAGTAGCAGCCAGAGTAGTCAGTTTGGAAATTTTGGAGAAGAGGAAGAGGCCACAAATCTCTTTCTCTCTTATGGTCAGGCAGATCAGAACATGAATGATACATGGATCTTGGACACTAGGTGTTCAAACCATATGAGTGGCAAAGAAGAGCTCTTTGCTACTCTAAACTCCTCATACAAATCCAACATCAAATTGGGAGATGATAAATCATTGGCAGTTGAAGGCATTGGAGCCATGGCAGTTCCAACTAAAGAAGGTGTCAAACATGTAAGTGATATCTATTACACACCCCATATTCAACACAATATTTTAAGTGTTGGTCAAATGTTAGAAAAGAACTACAAGTTGCTTTTTGATGAGGGTAAATGCACTATTTTTGATAAAAATAATAGTAATAGAATCATTACACAAGTGCCAATGTCAAAGAATAGATTGTTTCCTTTAAAGTTTGGCCAGCCAGGGGGAGATAAGTTAGCAAATGTTGCTATTTCCAATCCAAGTGTCCTATGGCACTTGAGATATGGTCATTTGAATTCAGCTAGTTTGAAAATGCTAACTTCACAAGCGATGGTAACCGGACTTCCTAAAGTTCAGGATAGTAAGGAAGTCTCGTGAAGGGTGTGCTCTTGGAAAGCATGCCGGATCAAAATTTCCTCATGGACAAGCATGGCGGGCCAGCTATCCACTCCAGCCTAGTGCATACAGACATCTGTGGTCCGATGCAGACCAAGAGTCTTGGTAACAACTCTTACTTCCTACTCTTCATTGATGATTTTACTAGAATGTGTTGGATATATTTTTTGAAATATAAGGATGAAGCATTTGAATGCTTTGTCGATTTCAAAACAAGAGTTGAAAGTGAGAGTAGATATTTTGTAAAATTTCTTAGATCAGATAGGGGAGGAGAATACTCCTCTAATGAGTTCTTGAATTTTTGTAAGCAACATGGCATTAAGAGGCAGTTCATAGCTGCCTACACTCCACAGCAGAATGGTGTCGCAGAGAGGAAGAATCGCACCATTGTGGAGATGGCAAGGTCTATGCTTCAGATGAAGCATTTGACTAATTCATATTGGGCAGATGCAGCCAGGACCAACGTACATATCTTGAACAGAAGTCCTACTGCAAGTTTGGAAGGACAGACACCTTACCAAGCTTGGTATGGTAAAAAGCCAAATGTTAAGTATTTTAGAGTGTTTGGCTCGCTGGCATATTCTCACATTCCTGATGAGCTAAGAAAGAAGCTCGATCCAAAGAGTCAGGCATGCATCTTTGTAGGATATTGTGAGAATACAAAAGCTTACAGACTCTACAATCCTAGGACTAGAAAGTTTGTGCTTTCCAGGGATGTGATTTTTGATGAAGGGGGAGAATGGGGTAAGCCCCAGATTTTTAGTGATGATGAATCTAGTGATGTAGGTTCTAAGCAGGTGCAACAGCAGACACCACATAAAAGTAAGCAGTCTCCTCCCAGAGATCCAGGTTCATCTTCTGATTCAACTTCTTCACCAAGTCCTTCTCCGTAGAGATCAGTAAGTTCCTCACCAATGGACATCGATTCTCCATCCAGAGGTAAGAGAACTCTACAGAATCATCCATCATATCAGATGTTGGATAAAATTTTTTCAAAAAGATACACTAGGAGTCAAGCTAGTGAAATGAATTATGTTCTACAAAGATTAGAAAATATGCACTTGTATGGTGATGATGTTTCCCAGTAGGAACCTAGGGGAGATTTAGTTAACTATGCCTTGTTAACTAATACACAACTTGAACCTTCTAGTTATGAGAAGGCTTGTACTCAAAATATTTGGCAAGATGCCATGAAAGAGGAGATCACCTCTATAAAAAACAACGACACTTGGGAGTTGGTGAAGCTTCCTAAAGGAAAGAAACATGTTGGATGTAAGTGGGTCTACAAGACCAAGTTTAATGTGGATGGTAGCATCGAGAGGCACAAGGCGAGATTATTTGCAAAGGGATTTACTCAGAAATATGGAATTGATTATGAAGAGACTTTTGCTCCTGTAGCCAGACAGGAGACTATCAGAACAGTTCTTGCCTTAGCTACACACAAGGGATGGACAGTCCAACACATGGATGTAAAGAGTGCATTTCTAAATGGTTACTTGATAGAAGAAGTGTATGTTGAGCAACCACAGGGATTTGAAGAGAAAGACAAGGAACATCTTGTTTACAAACTGAAGAAGGCTCTTTATGGCCTCAAGCAGGCACCGAGAGCTTGGTACTCACGCATTGATGGGTACTTTAAAGATTATGGGTTCATCAAAAGCAAAAATGAACCCACGCTCTACTACCTGAATCAAGGAAATGACATCCTCATAGTTTGTTTGTATGTGGATGATCTCATTTTTATGGGTAGTAATGAAAAAGTTAACATGGAGTTCAAGCACTCCATGATGCAGGAATTTGAGATGAAGGATCTTGGCTTAATGAAATACTTTCTTGGAATGGAAGTACATCAGACATATTTAGGTATCTTCATCTATCAACTTAAGTATGCTCGAGATATGATTCAAAAGTTTGCTATGGAGCAATGCAAATCAGTTGCAACTCCAATTGGACATGGGATCCAATTAAGCAAGGATGATGGAGCATCGAAAGTTGATGTGACCACTTTCAGAAGCATTGTTGGGAGTTTGATGTTTCTCGCCAACACTAGACCAGACATTCAAGTATGTTGTATCTCTTGTTTCTAGATTTATGTCTAATCCATCTGAGCTACATTTGCAGGCAGCTAAAAGGATTTTGAGATATGTGAAGGGTACATTGGATTTTGGAATCCAGTACTACAAAAGTGATACTATCAAGCTTGAAGGCTTTAGTGATAGTGATTGGGGCAGCAATATTGATGATAGAAAATCCACATCGGGTAACTATTTTAGTCTTGGTTCGGGCCTAATAACTTGGAGTTCCAAGAAGCAGATAGTAGTAGCACTATCTTCAATAGAAGCTGAGTATATAGCGGTTACTCATGCTAGTACTCAAGCTCTATGGCTCTGAAAGGTATTAGAAGAGATTGGAGAGCAGCAAAGTGGTCCAACTCGAATATTCTGTGACAACATCAATGCCATTCAGTTGGCATACAATCCTGTCCACCATAGTAGATCAAAGCATTTTGATATGAAGTACCACTTCATCCGAGATATGGTGGAAACTGATATTGTTGAGCTTCACTATTGCCACACTTTGGAGAATGTTGCTGACATCTTCACCAAGGCGCTGGCTAAAGCTCAATTTGTAAAGCTGAGAGACTGTATAGTCAGTTCTCTCAACTTTAAGGGGGAGAATGTAGCAAGTGTGAACATGACTTAGCTTGAAATGGCTTAGAAAAATCTAGTTTTTCTAAGCACAGTGTGAACACACTTACCTTTTGTCGGCTAATTTTGTCGGATGGTCGACATGATTTTTCTTTCTCCCTTTCCTTTATTTTCTCCTTATCCCTCCATTCTCCTTCCTCCTTTCCTGCCGTCCATTTTCCCTTATCACTCCACTCCCTTCCTCTCCCCACGCTCGCTGCCACCTCCCACTCCACTTCCTACTCCTCCGTTCTCTCTAATCTCCCCGATCTTCCTCCACCTTCCCTTCCCTACTATTGCGCATGTTCTAAGCCTATATAAGGTTTATTTTAATGTATTTTTCATCTGGTTAGTTTAATGAATAATTTTGGCTTTAATTATTGTTCGTGTCAATTGTTTTACCTTGGCTAATGTTAATCTAAGCTTACCTCTACCTTAGATTCACAAAAGGTTTTTGTTTATGTTTAACTTAGAACAGGAGCAATAAGGTGTATTGTGGATTATTTAATATTTGTAATTGTTGTGAGCTGAGAAGGAGTAATAAGGTGTATTGTGGATTACTTAATATTTGTAATTTTTGTATGTTTAAAAGGAGTAATAAGGTGTATTGTGGATTATTTAATATTTTTAATTGTTGTGTATTGAAAAGGAGTAATAAAGTGTGACGTGGTTTATTTTAATTGTAATTTTACCTTATATAAAAAAAAGGAATTTTAAGGATTTTTGAAAGCTTGATTTTGAGAGATTAAAAAGGAGAAATAAGGTATTATCTTTTGGACTTATTGTGGACATTTTTGGAAAGATTTTTATGGATGATTTTCTAACTCTGGTAGAAATTGAAAATCACTAACCAGATTTTTGAAGGATCAAAGGGAGAATTATTTTTTCAAGATAGGTTTTGGAAGCTTATCATTTTTAAGGAATATCTAAGAGGTATGGTGATTTAATTTATTTCTAGAGGGTGGTTTTTGTTTGAAGAAAGTACTTTGATGTCATATGGTTGGAGGTATAAGGATTGATTGAGTGTGCATTGCTTTGAATGAAATTAGAAATATATGTGCTAGGGTTTGAGAACAAAGTTGTGCATTATTGTTGAACGAAATTGGAAATATATGTGCAAGGGTTTGAAAATATACTAGGAAGGGTTTGAGAGAAAATTGGTGCATTAACTTTGAGTCATATTGGGAATAAATTTGCAAGGGCTATAGACTAGTTTTGTAAAGCAAGTATGTGCATTGGTTTTGATTAATTTTGGAAGTACATAAGAAGGTCAACTATCAAGTGCTAGACTAGAGTATCCTTTTGAATGCAATGAATGTGAGACATGTGAAAGCAACAAATTTAATGAATGTGAGAAGAACATATTGAGTATTTGTAATGCATATAATTCTCTATATGTTCATGAATAAAAATAATTTTGGATAGAATATGTTCGAGTTACTTTAGTAAAAGAAAACACTTTTGGGAAAGATATATGCAATTGTTTCTATGCAAGAATTAGGAATTTTTGAGCAGTTTCTATGAGCAACATTGAGGTAGATTTGAGCAGGTTATGGAGGTAGGATTGACCAGTGATTTGAGCAGGATTGTAGAGCAGCTTTGAGCAAATTTGTTTGAGGTATATTTGAGCAAGATCATGAGAATATTTGAGTAAAGTTTGTGAGCAAATTTGAGCAAGACTTGTGAGTGGACTTGGAGCAGATTTGAGCAAGCCTTATGAGTAGGCTTGGAGTATATTTGAGCAAGACTTGTGAGTAGGCTTGGAGCAGATTTGAGCAAACCTTTTGAGTAGGCTTGGAGCATATTTGAGCAAGCCTTATGAGTAGACTTGGAGCAGATTTAAGCAAACCTTATGAGTAGGCTTAGAGAAGATTTGAACAAGCTTTGAAGCAGATTAGAGCAAAGGGGATTGGTGTCTCCTATGGATAGAGGTCCACAAACCAAAGCAAAGGGGATTGGTATCTCCTATGGATAGAGGTCCACAAACCAGAGCAAAGGGGATTATTGTCTCCTATGGATAGAGGTCCATGAACCAGAGCAAAGAGGATTGGTGTCTCCTATGGATAGAGGTCCACAAACCTAAGCAAAGGGGATTGGTGTCTCTTGTGGATAGAGATCCACAAACCAGAGCAAAGGGGATTGGTGTCTCTTGTGGATAGAGGTACACGAACTAGAGCAAAGGGGATTGGCATATCCTATGGATAGAGGTCCAAAAAATTGAGCATAGGGGTTGGTGTCTCCTTTGGGTTGGTGCCCATAAACATTGTAATAGGGAATTGGTTCCAAAGATATTTTTTGAGAAAATTTATAAGAAATATTTTCTCCGTGGATGTAGCCCACATTGGGTGAACCATGTTAAATCTATGTCTCTTATGTGTGTGATGATTTGTGCATTGTTTCATTATTGCAATTGATAATATTGGATATTATTGCTTTGTAAAGAAAAGTAAAAAGTTTTATCTTATATTTTTCATTCCCCCTCTTGGTATAATCTTATGTTCTTCAACAAACTGATTTAACATTATAACTTGGTCCACTGCATTTCCAAAATGATTGATAAATATTGCTTCTAGTTGAGCCCAAGACATGTTATAATATTAAAGTAAATGGATGTACCAATCCAATGCAACCTCATCCAAAGTGTATGAAAACAACCTACAAGCAACATCTTCATGCATAATTTATAAATAAATTAAAATGTCCTTATATCTCTAAATATGTTCCTCAACCGATGCCACATCATACCTAAATTGAGGTATATATTCTTCTACACCTTCAAGGATTTGATGGGTAGGAATGTTTAAATGACAATAATAACCACCTATCTAGGATGCCATTCCTGTTGGAGTGAACATTTCCATTAGTGGACCTTAAAGAACACAAATTTAATGCCAACTTTGTTAGTCAAAGAAATATCTTGCATACAAGCATGAAATGACTAACAATAAATCGAAAGATATGCTTCAATTAAACCGTGACATTAAAGAATATTCTCCAATTTACAAAATGTTAGGCTTAATACATCATCAATTAAATAGGTCTCCAATCAAGGAATGTGATTACCTGTAAATAAAACCTCATTAGTCAAGACCAATGCCTTCAAAATACCTCTTTTAAGTAACAATGAACAATTTAACATCTACAACAAAAATAGCCAATTTAAGCCCTCCTTTTAGCATCAATTTTGTTGAGTGATAATTTTACCCAGTTGCAAAACTACACTCACAGTTAGGATTTTGATTGTGAAATCCTCTCTTGCAAAGAAAACAATTAGTTTCTCCAAGGTTATGTATTTTAATGTGCTTGAAAAATGTGAAAATAATGAAATGTGAATATAATGCTGAAACGAATTCAAGGTGCACATAACCATTAACAAGGGGCCTGGAATTTAGATATTCAATTTATAATCATGAAATGTGATGTCCATGAGGTTCACTCTCCAACTATAATATTAGTAATTAAATTTTGCCCAAATCTAACTTTATAAAATGCAAAAAATTAATTTTAACCTTAGCAAATTATTTCAATTAAACTATGTCCAAATACTTTAGGTTAAAACTTTCATAAAAATTATTTAAATGTTTAATTAAAATGCTAATGTTTATTTCCAATAATAAATTTCATGAAATCAAAATGTGAAATAAATTTTTTTCCTAATGATAAAGTTTTAAACTTTAGGATATAGCATTAGGGTTGTGATTTTCGTGAATTTTGAAAATAAAATTTTAAGGTAAGAAAAAATAAAAATAAAAATGAAACTTTTGAATGTAGGTTACAAAACAGAAACAAAAACTTTCCTGGATTTAAACCTAACCTAGATCAACCAGTATGAACCCAATCCAATCTAGACTAAGTGTTATCTTATGAGGAAAAATAATCGAAATGTATTAAATTATTAAATCTATGAAACATCATTAGCATGCATGTCTCAATATAATGAAAATAGATATATTTATTAAAATCTTGCAAAAATGCACTTCCAAAAACTCTTTGTGTTCAATAGTGAAGCTCTCTGTGTAACCTAGGAGGAAATCCTTTGGCTATTTCTTTCACTATTCCTTCTTCAATCCATCCTTCCAAAATCATTCGACCTCTTTCCATGAGTTTCAATAAATTATTTATAATTTGAAAAGTTTAGTTATTTCGTTTCATCACAGTTTTGGGAATGGATTTTATAACTATCTTCTTCAACCCTAGTATTACTTGCATAATGATATAATAATCATAAGATTAAAACAAAACCAAACTTTATTTTATTTATTATTCATTCTCCCGTAATTTTCCTTTTGCCCAAAATTTAGTAAAAATTCAAAGTTCTTATATTTTAATGAACATTTTCATGCATCTAAATAGGCCAAAAGGGTGCTAAAAATTGTTGAGATCATCCAGATATTTATCATGTTTCATGAGATATGATATTTTAAAGTTCCCAAGTTGCGATAGTAATCTACTATTTTTGGGTGAAATTAACATCTGAAATCCTATAAGTTTGGTACCATTAGAAAGAGGAAATCAATATCTTTCTACCAAGTTTTGAATGAGATCAAACAAAGTTGTCTAGCTCAAGATATGTCAATTTCTTTTTTGGTAAGTTAAGAAGATTTAATTATAATGGGGTTTTGAACTGGGTCTCCAAATTGTTATACATAATCTATTACACAATGCCAAAAAAGTAGTAAAATTAGGAAACCCTTTACATAGGGTAAGGGTCCCCACACTGCACCCCAATGGGAACAAGAGCCCCATACTGTAGAAAACATAACTAACATAAATATGGAGGCCCCAAGCCCTCCTATAGAGGATGATGAAAGCAAAAAACAAGGGTAAAGAGAGACTACAAATTGAATGAGTGGGATATTTAGATTGGTTAATACGGGTACTTTGTTGCTAGCTACCTTCTTGGGCCAAGCTTTGACATGATTCAAGAGGACCATGAATTTGAAAAAAGAAATAAAAAATTAACCAATCTATATTGACATGGGCCCGAGAGGGTTTATGAATGTTGACTACAACCTCCATTACCTTTGTCGTTGTTAGCCAACTCAGCAATATTAACCGGAAAGTCAGTGTGTAAAATGGAAAGGATGTCTTGATTTGTAGCAATATTGACGAGTTGGTCCGCCACTTTGTTGGACTCCCTGTAAGTGTGTTGAGCTATGACGTCCTCCCACTAGGAAATAATCCTTCTGATTTCTCTGACCATATTCTTAATTTTCCATGATGGGTCCTTCCCATTCTTGATGTAATTAATTATGTTCAGTGCATCCCCTTCAATAATGATTTTGTTGGTAGATTCTTGGATAATGGATACTCCTCTCCAAAGGGCTCTTACTTCGGTAAAATGATTGGTTTGGTTTCCTATAAATTCAACATAGGCAATAATGATGTCTCCCCTATGGTCTTTGAGAACTCCGTATGCTCCACCTTTACCTGGGTTCCCTTTAGAAGCGTCATCAAAATTCAATTTAAACCATCCCTGTGGTGGGGGCTTCCAAGGGGATATGATTCTTGGACTGAGGTTTTTGTGAGTGCCTGAGTCTTCAATGGGAATTTGTAAGAAAGTGAACAAATGAAGCTCTAGGGACATAACAAGGATAGGAGGGTAGGGAATGAGAGAGGTATTCTTCATAGCATAGCACAAAATTCTATTTGAGACAGTAATGGGATCCCTTGAAGTTTTGAAGAAGGCTCTATTATTCCTTTCTAACCAAATCTGCCATAAAAAATGGTGTAGGCAAGATCTCTAGAGGAAGGCCAATTTGTTGTTGTGAAAGAGGGAGGGCCATTGTATGAAGAGACTAGATAGATTAGGAGGCTTAGCCCACTGAACATGAAAATAATTGACCACTATGTTCAGAACTAAATTAGAAAACTCACACTTGAGGAAGAGGTGTTGGGTTGATTCCCATCCAACCTTGCATAGGTAGCACCGGTTAACAAGGGTGATTCCCTTTTTCTAGAGATTTTCAATGGTTAAGATCTTGTTTTTAGTAGCTTCCCAACAAAAGAAAGGAATTTTGGGAATTAAGTGCTTAAGCCAGAGTTGTTGGGTAGGCAACTGATAGATCTGAGTGGAAAGGAGGAGTTGATAAGCAATATTTACTGTGAATTCCCCATTATATGTGCTAGCCCATATCAGCTGGTCTCTAAATTCCCTTGAAGAAAGGATATTGGAGTTCAGGAGGGATGAGAGAGTATGGAATTGACTAGGAAGTTGAGGAATAGAAATGGATTTCTAGGTAGGATGGCCATTAGAAAGAGTAATAAAGTTAGAAATCCTGCTACCTATAGAAACATTAGTGAACTGTTTGAGAACTGAGAATTTGTTATCTTCAATGAGGACTTCATTTTTTATCCACTTGTCGTGCCAAAAATCAATGTCAGTTCCATTACCAACCTACCATATTAACCCTTTCTGAAGGATTTTCCTAGTATGGATAACTTCTTTCTATAAAGCTAACCCATTCAAGGGGATGTCTTCCCTGAGAAAATCTATGTACTAAATATATTTCCTCCTAATAATAGTTACCCACTCAGAGCTACCATTTGTTAAAATCTTCTAGGCCTATTTGGCAAGGATCGCTAGATTCATTTTGCACAGTTTTCTTAACCCAATTCCTCCTTGATATTTTGGGGTTTAGACTTTATCCCATGAGACTAGTGGAATCTTTCTCTTTTCTTCTGACCTAGACCATAAAAACCTCTTCTAAATTTGTTCAATATTATTATAGACTAAATTTGGGGCTTTGAATACAGATAGAAAATAAATAGGAATGCTCTGGATACTGGCCATGGTAAGAGTAGCTTTGGCTACTTGGGAGAGAAGGACTCCTTTCCATCCTGACAGTTTCCTTTGGATTCTCTTGATGATATTATTCCACATGCTTTCTTGGGGTTGACCAGTGAAAAGGGGAATACCAAGATAGGTGGAAGGAAGCTGGGCTATGGAGCATTCCAAGATGCGAGCTATTTTCCCTTGGTAGACTGGAGGAGTATTGAAGAAAATGTTAGGATTCCATATCTTAACTTATCATTTAAACTAATTAATCATTTATGTGTTATCATCTCAAATGGATCATTGTGTCCTTTCATAATAACTTTAGAATAGGTATAAAGTAGAAGTAGATAGGGTATAGGAAATCATCCATCAAAATAAAAGAATATATATATTAAATTTATCCACTGGAAGGATTTCCTCTCCAGTGTAAAATTGATTCTTTAAAAACATGATTCTAGTGTATTTTTATGCAATTTCTCATATCAATTCTAATAATTTATTTCATTTAACAAGATAGGACCAGGGTTCCTATCATATGGTATCAGAGCCTAATTTTGAGACCCATCCAGCATTCCATTCCATCATATTTAATCTAGTTTTAAACATTGCCAAGTATTCCATTTCACAGCACAAAGCCACACTCTCCCACCAGTTTTAGGCTTGCATCAACCATTCCTAGTACACCACTGCTATCTATTTGAATGTATTTTCCTAAAATATACCAAATCTGACTGCCACTGTTTTGCCTTGGCGTCAATAGTAAGATAGTCACCTCGCTCATGCATCTCCTGTCGTAGTAGTGCACAACGCACAAATCTGATAGCACTCAGGCAAAATCACAAACCAGATTGTTTCGTAGGATCGTGGAGGAAAAATTAAATTAAATATTCTAAAGTTAAAATTTATGCCAACCCTATTGGAACGCATGTCAGAAAATAATAAATTATTAATGCATAGAGTGCAAAGGCAGAAATAATATATTTTTTCTATTATGGAAATAAAATCCCAGATTGAACACAGGCTATAGAGAACAATATATTCTTTAGTGGTCTATTCTTGCACCAAGTATCAAAAAAGAAAAGATAGTTGAGAGAACATAGGCTATAGAGTCAAACTTGAAGGCAACAAGCAGTCAGTACGAAGATAGTATACAGTAGCGCGGTATTTGCTTAGGATCCATCACTCGTGCAGAAGATCATTAGCCATGAGTGGATAAACGAGACCAACACATATCTAAACTAAGATAACTGGGCAACATTTAGGAAAAGATAATGAGCTGTTACAAGACTTGAAGAAAGACGTCAAACATAAATTTTCTAGGTTGCAATTGAAATAGAATCATTACACTCATCACGTGGAGAGAGAGACATCCAAGCAAGCACTATAAACAAAAATAAGGGGGATTCATCAAAGGCAAACGATTATCTGCTCAAGAGCCATTACATACATCATTTATTAGCCATTACAAGGCCAATTTTAATTCACCCAACCAGCAAAGTGTTAGTTGCAAGTTGGTGAAAGCACCGATATATATATATATATATATATATATATATATATATATATATTACAGTCCTACACAGTTATTTATTCGCTTGGGTTTTGAGCGCATAATTTTTAAAATATATTATTTCTTTTAAAAATCTTACCTACAACCAAGTAAGCTCCAACGATTTGGATATCTTCGATGTTACCTGTTTGAACAACATTTACCTGTTGGATATCTTCGATGTTTTCTATTTGGATATCTCCGACGTTTACCCAGCTATTCGCAGATGTAAACATACAACAAAAAGAAGTAGTAAAGTTTGTAAAAATATTTAAACACATATAAAACACGCAAATATATACTATGGCATTATTCATTAAGGTTAAAACAATTATAAAATCAAAAAATTTACACAATTGTCAAAACCAACATTTTAACCTAACTCTCAGATTACTATATACCTTCCATATACCCTACAAAGATTTTCTCATACATCTCCGATGAAGAAGCAGGTCTCTGAGTAATTTCGACGATCAAAAATCTGGTTACGACAAGGTTTTCAAAAATTTAGATAGTCATAGCAGTTTCTGAAGCAGGGAAGCATAAAATATAATTTGTGATGACTTTTATTTGCAAATGAAACACATAAATATTTTACGTCATACCTACGCAATAACCCAAATTGGTATGATGATCGTGTAGAAATAAATAAATTCACCAAATAATTAAATTCGCTTGCGGTAGTTATAAGGTCTAAGGTTTTATTTTGGGGAATTTTTAAATCCCACCTTGTTCTCATTGATGAACCCAAGGGATTTATATACACCAAGGAAAGTAAAGGTATTTGATCAACTTATTGGTCACGCTCCATTTAGCCCTCTGTCTACGTGTCCCTTGTTCGTTTATTACTTTAAATTCTGCATGTCATTCTCATAATTGGTTCCATCTCGTCTAAATTACGTCTGCTCCTCCTATTACGATTACTATCCATCCTCATAATAAGTGCTTGACAAAGTGTCATTTGGTTCCATCTCATAGTCAATGTCGTAGTTGGTATCCTATTGTCATCTGTGTGTTGTGTCCATCGTCATCCAGTAGCTTGTCTTGTGTCCTTCTATAACCAAGCATGCTATGTCCATGCTTTGTTAGTTCTACCTCAATTTTCATCAGTCGATGTCTATGTCACCAGTTTTGCCCATGTATCCCCATCTACGCCTGCTTGTCCCTATTAGCCACGTCCCATATCTCTCTCGTCTCCCAAGCCTATCAGTGTCCCTTGTCAATGTGTCGATCAATTTGTCAGTATTCAAAATTTGGTACTAACCATTGGCTAAAATTTAAAAATTTGACGTTGGCATCGAAAATTGACATAAAAAGTGGAAAAACAATTTTTGCAATTAAATAAACTTTTAACGCGAAATTACTCACCAAGTTGTAAAATTTTTGTCATCCAAATTTGACAACAAAAACTTGATGATAAAATTTTGAAGACAAATTGGGATAAATTTATGCTGCAAAATTGACGATGATTTTTTTCTGCAAACAAAAAGCTAATGACGAGTTTTTCAATAAAATTGTTGAAAAACTATTGCAAAATCTTGACAACTTTTGACGATGACTTTTAGCAACTTTTGTTGATGACTTTTTGTGATATTTTTTTAATTATTTTCAATAAATTTAGTGACAACTCCAACGAAAACTACGTAAATGACCGATGAAAGATTATCTTTCGACTCAACTTTTGACAACATTACTGAAAACCTTCGTCAAACCACCTCCATGCATGAGTATCTAAATCAGTTGAAGGATCTTATAAATCACACCATAGGGTTAGATAAATTATTTCTCATAATTTTCTTTGCTAGGGGATTAAGGAAATAAATTAAAAAGGAGGTGGAAATGTTTAATCCCTGCACCCTGATGCTGACCTTTGGATTAGCTTTGTTAGCCAAAGATAAACTAAATGTTCAACATCGATTAGAAAAACCACCTATAGGGAAATCACAAACCACTTGCACCACCCCCAAAACTAATTGAACTTTACCAATTAAACATATTAGCTTTGAGGAGATGAAGGAACGGTGAGCAAAAGACCTCTGTGATAATTGTGATGAGCAATTTGGATCCCATCATAAATGTGCTACACTAATGTTGTATTTATTGAAGGAAGTTAATCCTTGTCAATCCATAAAAGGTGAAGATGAGGTAGTTGTGTCCGAAGTGACCGATGCACCTACTCATAGCAATGAAGACAATAAGATAGATGTGCAAGATGTGACCAAAGCACCTAATCACAACAATGAAAGCAATAGGTCTATGTACACGAAGTGATCAATATCCTAGGAAAATATGAGGTAGACATACAAGAATTGACCAATGAAGGCCAAAAATACACTCTAAAAAGACTACATACAAGTTCTCACCACATGGTAAAACCTATCCGAAAGCAAGGCAGAAAGGTGACTACACACTCATTTTCCATTGAATCTCCTAGGGAACAACATAAATATGTAGAAGTGTTCCATCACTTTTGATACATCATTTGGAAGTTGTTGAGGAACCCCACGGGTTCCCCCTCACCGTGATCATGATCCTCCTATTCTTCCTGGAAACCCCCCACTAACGCTTTGACCTTCAAGATATCCCTACCTCCGAAAAAGTGACATTAAACTTGTGCAAGAGCTTGTACAAATAATACTTGGAAAACACCTCATCAATTTTAACAACAATTTCCTTAATCCCAGGTTTAAGGACAAAGCTTATTTTGAGAGCGGTGGCATTTTAGGATTCCATATCCTAACTTCTTATCATTTAAACTAATTAATAATTTATATGTTATCATCTCAAATGGACCATTGTGTCTTTTCATAATAACATTAGAATAGGTATAAAGTAGAAGTAGATAGGGTCTAGGAAATCATCCAAATTTATCCATTGGAAGGACTTTCTTTCTAGTGCAAAAGTGTTTATTTTAAAATAGTGATTCAGTATATTTTTTGCAATTTTTCATATCAATTCTAATTGTTTATTTCAATTAACAAGGAGGGTCCTATCAAAAAATGATCTTGCTCTTGATGTAGTTGACTTTTTTGACCTGTTGCCATTTTGAATAAATGGAGGATGTGTTTGATGAGCCTGACTTTAGGAATGAAAGCATAATTGGTTAGCATGGTGTCAACAAACTACTGGTGAATAATAGTTTGGAGACCCGACATAGGCTTGACTCCAGATAAAAGACCAGATTGAGAGGTAACTTTGAGGGCTTTCCCAAGGGCCTCAACAAGAATAATGAAGAGGATTGGGGATAAGGGGTCTCCTTGCCTTAGCCCTTTAGCACTAGGTAAAAAACCTACAGGGGATCCATTGACGAGGACAGAAAACCAGGATGTTGAAATGCAACTTTTGACAAGTTGGACCCAGTCAGGATGGAAGCCAAACTTAGTCAAGATGTTAAGGAGGAAGTTCCAATTAACTCTGTCGAATGCTTTGCTCATGTATAACTTGAGAACAAAAGCATACTTTTTGGTCTGATTGATGGAATGGAGGATTTCATGTAGAATGATAATGCCATTAGTGATAAATCTCCCTTGAGCTTAACTTTAATTTCAATTTTGCATTAGTTTAGGGTAAAAATGATAAAATTTTAATAACCCTAATGAAATTTAATTATTTAAACCTTTGAAAACCTTTGAAAATAATTTTAACTAAATTATTTGATTTGAGATAATGCAATTAAGATGAAAATAATAAAAAATATTCAATTCGAAGCATTACCCCTAAATTCAAACCTTCAAGATGTAAAGATGTCAACAATTTCAAAGTGAAAGCAAATTTTCAAAAACCTTGATGCGATAAAAATTAGGATAAAACAAAGAACAAACAATCCCAAAATTTTGAGTGGGTCCCCAAAATTGGGGAAGTTGTGAAATGGTCACAACAGGTAGTATTTGGAATAAGTAATGAAAAACTAGGTCTAGATTATTTCCCAATTGAGTTTTTTTAGATCTTTTGAGACAACGTGGAGGAGGATGTAATGGCTATAATAGAGAATTCAAGTGGTAGTAAAAGAAAACTTAAAGCATTAAATCATACATTCATTGCATTAATTTCAAAAGGGAAAGAGGAGGTGCATATTTCAAATTATAGACCTATTATCTTATGCAATATCATATATAAAATAATCATCAAGGTAATATCTAAGCGACTAAGACCTCTCCTAGATAGCATTATATCCTTAGGGAAAAGGGGTTTTGTAGAGGGCATCCCAATTTCTAGCTAGGGCATCTTGACTTCCCATTAGAACTCTCAAATATGACATTCCTTTCATACTATCTAATGGGGCTCACTTTTGGATTTTACTACCTTCTGGCTCATACTTGCTTCTGACTTGCACTTCCTCTCAACTCACAATCGCTCCTATGTCTCCTTCTCATGGTGTTCCTTAACTTTGAGAATTTGTTGAAAGTAAAATTCGATGCATTCATGGTAAAGGTATTGATGTACTCTGAATGAACTCGCTACTCTTTCACCATAACTAAATATTTATGGCTTTGATATTGGTTCTCTCTAGTTTCTTTGTCTCTCCATCATCATTAGACCTATATTGGGTCAGGTGCTCCTTTGCACCACTCTTCAATGAAAATAAGTGCACTATAGAAATTAGCATTGTAGACCTGCAATATATGTGCATTGTTAACATGACTTTTATAGTAGATACTTTTTAAAATGTGAATTGGATTTTTTAATTTTAATAAATTTAAAGTTAATTTATAAAATATTTCATAATATTTGCTCAAATGGATGTGAGCCTAGCCTCAATTCCCTAATTTTGAGGAATGGTTCAATGGATTTTTTAAATTTAAATTTTTAATTTATATAATATTCCACAATATTAGCTCTATGAGTTTCACCTTAATTCCCTAATTTATAGGACCATGGTTCAATGGATTCATTAAATTTTTAAAATTAATTTACAAAATATTCCACAATATTAGATCAAGTGGATGTGAGCTTAACCTTGATTCCTTAAATTAGGGGACCATGGTTCAAGTTCCATGTATAACATTTGATATGTAAGGAAATATTGAGTAGAATTAAATAGCCTACCAAAATTTAAAAGCGGTTTATTCAACTTATCCATGTGAGTGTGGTCTACTGGCAAGGATGGCACTTACATTATCGGTGATGTGACCCGAGTTCAATCCCCATGATGAATGTGTATAAGAAGTATTCCTAAAAAAAAATCAACTTATAAAATACAATATAAATTATATTTTAATAAAGGTTAAGATAAATATTAATTTATAATTTTGTGATTATTTATTTATTAGATATACAATAAATTGTATTTATAAATAATATTGATGAATTTATTTCAAAATATTTTTTCAAGGTAAGATAAGGAGGCACAAGTTATATTTTTTTGCAAAACATTCCATCAATTATCACAAAAGGATAAAATGAAAGCTTGATGAAGAAGATATCTACTGAGGAGCTACATGAAGCAATTTTCTCTTTCCATCCTAACAAGGCATATTGCCCCGATGGATTTCCTATAATTGTCTTTCAATTTTTTTAGGATTTATTGAAGAATGATATGTTGGTTGTTATTGAAGAGACCCAAAAAAGGAAGTCTACAATACATGAGATCAATTGCACTTTTATTACATTGGTTTCAAGAAAGGCAAGACAAAATATTTTGATAATTTTAGTCCAATAAACAAGTGTAATATGATTTGGAAGACCATTTCAATTATTATAGCAAACAAGTTGAAAGCCATTCAAGATTGTGTTAACCTAGAGGAAAAAAGTGGTTTTATTCGTGGTAAACAAATTTTTGATGGTGTAGTCACTGCATAGAGGTCATACATTCTTTTTATTCCTTGAAAAAACTAGGTATACTTATGAAATTGGATATAAAAAAGCATTTGATAGATTTTCTTAGAGTTTTCTACATGGTATCCTCAAAAAGTTTGGTTTTGATCACAGTTGATGTGAATGGATTAAATGGTGTTATACCACTCCAAAATGTGAGCATATCTATAGAGAAGGAAATCGGGTAGCAAATAATTTATCTAGCCATGGTGTTGATCTTTGTTTTGGTGAAGTTCAAATTTTAGAAGCTAACTAGCCAAGGTTTTATCTCTTAATAAAAATGATATCAAGGATTTTGATTGTGGAAACATAACATTTAGAGGAAAACGAAGAATATATTTGATAGAAAAAATATGAAAAATATCTATATAAAAAGGTAAGCTAGATATAGTTTGATTGACCTAGTAGCAAATGTAATATTTTGGTATTTTGATGGGAGTGGCCCCCAATAGAAGCCACATATAACTTTTAAATAAAATATCGATGAATCAAACCGATTATTGTTATCAATGAAACTAATACCTCTCTAACAAAAATAGTAGGGAGGTAATATTTTAAAGTTATTATTATCTACGACATGTTTCTAAACATAATGTAAAGAGTGACCTTGCTATTTATTATTTTTTAATTGTTTATATGGTATTAAAATATAGCTCATTTGTATTACATAATGACTACATTAGGGTGATATTTCAATAAATTGTGTAGTGGTATTACAATTGACAATTATACATGTAACACCTTGGAAGATTTTAACTTGGGCCTACATCGTGAGTCCATGATTTTAATTACCTTCATGTAATTTAATTCAATATATTAAGGTTTATTTATGGGATTGGAACCTTGGTCTATGGTATGAAACTCCTCACTCTCCACCAATTTTTCCACACCCCATAGGCAATATTAAGTTTTACCTATGGCATTTGAACCTTGCTATGATCACTATGTTCACATGTATGAGATATATGATGATGAGGCCTGGAAATGCCTCAATCATAACATGTTTTGAACACTAAAATTGCCTATAAAATCTTATGTTTAATCTAATATGCTAGTTAAGTTAATTCAATATGTTGTGTATTAACTATTTGCATGATGAATGTATCTGAAATACTATATTCTGATTTTTATAGCTTTTTGTATAAGTTTTATGTTGTTTTGTTATGACTTGCTAAAATGAGATATGCTTAGATTAATAACAACATTTCACTAATCATGTTTTGATATGTCTCAAGCATTCATTTTACCTAAATCTGGCAACAGTTCAAGAAAACTATTCTTGTGCAAAAAAACTGGGTTTTCCCATGTAAATTCCAGCCACTTGCCAATGAATGGCAAGGCATGGAATTCACATGTGGGAAGAGATGAAGACCATTGGAATCTGATCCTGAGAAGTAACCCACATGAGAAATGCAGAGGAAATCATTTAAGGAGCCCACATTTGTTCATTCCGAAGTCTCTTCGAAATGAACAGATATCTTCGAAATGAGAAAACACAGTGTCTTCGAAATGAGCGGATCTTCGAAATGAGAACTGTAGTATCTTCGAAATGAGCGGATCTTCGGAATGAGAACTGTAGTATCTTTAGAATGAGTAGATCTTTAGAATGAGAACTATAGTATCTTCGAAATGAGCGGATCTTCGGAATGAGAATTGCAGTATCTTCGGAATGAGCCACTTATCTTCGAAATGAAAACAGAATGTGCTTTTTGACTTATTGACCAAATTCTGACGCTGGAAAAAGGGAAATAAAGATTGAAAAGGGTAAAGGGAAATATCTCAGATCTGACTTTGCCGTCCTTGCCGACCAAAGCCACCATTTATGGAAAGATCAAAGTATGATCTTCTTCTAGGATAAAAACCAGGAATTGTTGCAGCATAATAGGATTAGATCTTTTTGAGATATTCTCAGCTTGTTAGTAAATCTTAGGACATCTATAAATATGGCTCCCGTTCAGGTTGAGCTAGGTAGGAAGTAGAAAGTAGAAAGTAGAGAGAGTAAGGGGAATAGAAGATAGAGAAATCAGAGAATAATAGGTGATAATCAAAAAGTGACTGTTACAGTCCTGTAACAATTTTCAACAACATTATTGTAATCATGTTCTTGAATCAATAAAAGTATACTGTTTATATTTCATATTGCTTGTAAATGAGTGTGATTAAGATCTAAAGAGAGAGAGACTCATACCTTCTTCTGGACAAAGAGGTTGGCCACTTCCAGACCTAGGAGGAGGACTAACAATAGGTTTTTATTCTGATTTTGCTGTAGCAGAATGAGTTGTAGAACTTGTCCTTTCATTCCTTTGTAAACAACTAATGATATTTGCAATCTTAGCTTATTTTATGTTTTGTGATTAATGATTTGGTTGTAATCCCCACTTTCAGCAAAGCTTTCAATTTATTGCAGACTTTCATTTCCAGAATTTACTATTTTTTGTAATTTCTTGCATTTTATGTTTTGTTGTCAACCCCTGCACAGAAGATTGACAACCTTCTATTACAGAGCCTTGACAGTTTCATTTCCATGTTAGAAGTAGATTTTCATTGCTGCAAAAGTAAATAGATTTCCTTTCTGCAATTAGAATCAGACTTTCAATTCTGCAACTATTATTTCTGCAACATAATTAGGTCTCATTCTGCAATTGTAATTAGGACTTCATTTCTGCAGTTAATGATTAGTTTCCAATTTTGCAACTTAGATTAAGGTTTAATTCATGCAATTTAGAGATAGGAATGTCCTAAAACCCCCCACACAATCGGTTTCACCAATAAGACCTGTTGCTCTAGATTGACCTAAGTTATAACCCTGTTTACCCCTTCTTTCGTAGATAGCCTTGTACACAACCCTAGATTGACAAATTCATTGAGAATTAATGATGTGTATAACGACAACGCATCATTTTGGCACCATTGCCAGGGAATTGTGTTGCTAGAAGGTAACAATAGTCCAATAGCTGTTAGTTAGACTGAACTGTGAAGATTCAGGATAAAATATGAATAGAACAGCTGGTTAAAATAACAACTATTGACATATAATTTATGTCATTTAGAGTAAACATGAATGAGTAAGTCTAGGGATGAAAAAGGTAGAATTACCCAAAAGGATCCCTAGCTTGTTCCATTAAGGAGATCTTCACGCCTAAGGGGTGAATCACCTGTGTTTGAATTACCAGAAAGATTGAAAGAAAAATCACCAGTCTCACCATCATTAGAACATTATGAGAAAGGAAAATCACCAGTTTCACCATCACTAGAACATCCTAAGAAAGAAGAATCATCAGACTCATTATCAACAGAGGATCTTGGACCTCTTGAGAGAGAAATTTGGATAAGTTTAACTAAGAAACCAGAAACTATGGCAGAGGAGGCAATCTAGATAGAGATGGCCAACATGGCTATGTCCATGATGAAGGAGATGATCAGGATATTCCTCAACCTTCCAAAACATTTGAATATCCTATCCGTTTGAATCCAACACAAAACTCTCCCATGAAGACTATTTCACCTTCATTACTTCCAACCTTTCGAGGTGTTGTATCTAAAGATCCCGATCAGTTTTTGTTTGAATTCAAGGTAGTGTGTCAAACCTATGACTATGTAAATGACAATCAAAAACTTAAGGTTTTTCCCTCAACACTCAAGGACTCAACATTACGCTGGTTCATGAGTTTAGAGCCAAATTCCATCCGAACTTGGGATCAAATGGAAACTGTGTTTTTAGACAAATATCAGGAGTATTGTCGTGTAAGGAACAAGAAAGATGAGTTATTTAGGATTAAACAAGAAGATGATGAAACATTAGAAGACTATCTTGATAGGTTCTCCTTTGTTCAAAGGAGATGTGGACTTGTAGAACCAGAGTTATGCAAAACCATATTTTTGAGAGGATTGCAAGATGAATCCAGAGACGTATTGGATTTGATGGGAAGAGGAGATGTAAATACTCTCAGTAATGAGGAAATTATGGATCTCTGCAGGAATTACTCTCGCAATAAGCAAGGAAGAAGAAAAAAAATACAAATGGCACTGATGTGAAGGAACTAATAGAGGAACTTGCAAATTTTAAAACTGATATTCTAGTGCAATTAAACACAACTTTGGGGGAAATGTCTACAAAAGCAAAAAACATAGAACCTTTGGCAATTTATTGCCCAAGATGTAGAAATAAACATGCTTTGCAGGAATGTCCTTTGAATAAAACATCTATCTCAGCCATTTGTAGTATCTGTTCAAAGAGGCATTCAACTGATCAATGCCACCTGCTACCACAACTCAAAACTGTGTTAGAAAGTCAGACTGAGGAACTCAACTATATTGGACCAAAACAAGGGGGAAATTTCTCTCAATACCAAAATCCCCCTCGTTTTCCTACAAATTGGGGGCATAATCCTGGTACTATGCCTTGGGGACAATCAGAACCACCCCAACGTCCTTGGAATTATCCTCAATGGACAAATTCCCAAGAATGGCCACAAACAAATTGGAGTAATTCAGCCTGGAATCAGAATCAAAACAACCCATCATGGAATCAAAACAACCCATCATGGAGTCAAAACAATCCATCATGGAATCAAAACAATCCACCCTGGAATCAGAATCAGACTAATCCACATTGGATGCAAAATCAACCATAGTGGAATCAACAATACCAGTCCTATCCAAGGCAACAAAGAAATCAAGGTCAAAATCAGCATTTGCTGCCTACACCTAATCAAAACTTTCAAGAAAAATAGAACCAACCACAACAAACACAACAGGTGAAACAACCTCAACTTCCAGCTCAATCAGTCACTAATCCAAACAACATGAGACAGGCATCCCCTGTCTATGTGGCTGAAGCTGAAGAAAATGTTGAAATCAATGTTATTGATTGTAGTAACATCCAACTTCGTTCAAGAAAAGTTGTACCTGAACCCATTTCCAATAAAAGCAAAGAAAATGAAGAGCAAGAACCCTTGGAACCAGTTATAGTTGAACCAACAATAGAGAAAGAAGAAGAACAAATAGAACCACAGAGTGAACAATTACCTTCATCAAGGATAATTCCATATCTTGAAAGATTCAATACCACAACAAAAAATTCTGAATCAGACCTGGTCAAGGAACTTAAAAAGTTAACTATATCATTGCCCTTATTGCAAGCCATTAAGGATATACCAGTGATTAAAAGTACTATCTGAGATTTGTGCATTAGAAGAGCAGGAAGGAAAAAGAAGGCATTTCCCAAGACTATTCAGATTGAAGGAAAGATAGCCGATCTCTTATCTGGAAAACTAGTACCTCCAAAGTATAGTGACCCAGGAAGTCCAGTTATCACAGTTACTATAGGTTCAGTACCAATATCAAATGTCTTAGTAGATCTAGGAGCTGCAATAAATGTCATGACCAAGGATATAATGAAACAATTATAGCTCAAACATCTCAGCCCCACATTTACAGTTTTAGAAATGGTTGATAGGTCAGTTGCAAAACCTAAAGGTATCATTGAAGATGTTCCTATAGAAGTTTCTTCTTGGGAATTCCCTATAGATTTTTTGGTTTTACAACCAAGAAATTCAACACATGGATATCCCATCATTTTGGGAAGACCTTGGCTTGCAACTACAACAACCTTCATAGATTGCAGATCTGGAAAAATGACTATTTCAAATGGTATTGATCTAAAACAGATCTCTCTGTATCCTCCTGCAAGACCCTCCAACAATTTTTTAGGTCAGTTATGGTTTCTTGATTTAGATGAAGAATCAGAGGAGGTTATTTCCACACTAGCCACCTTGGTAGTAAGGGAACACACAGAAGACCTCCATGACACAGAAAACTCGAGAAAATGAAACTATCCTAATGAATGTTCTGCATGAACAAGGGTTAGAAGAAGAAGCAGTAAATATCCAGCAATTATTAAGGAATGAGGAGAACCAAAACTCTGAAGGTGAACCATCTGTACTATCACAGGAAAACTCTGTTTCACTACCACATGGGTGGCACCATCACTTGATTTTTCCTTCTCACTGTTCCATACAAGATATGCTTCCATCAAAAAATAATGAAACAGAAAATTTCTTATTTCCTCCCATCTCAGCAGTGTCCTCTTAACTCCCTAACCACCAGGTATGAAGAAGTGAGTTCAGTCCTTCCAAATACAAAACAAATAGAAGTCCAACCAGGAAATTTTTTGAACATTTACAGCTGGCTTACTAGGGAAGAGGAAGACAAATTGATAGTTGTCTTGCAGAAGCATGTTCATGCTTTTGCTTGGGACTATAAAGATATGTCAGGAGTTCACCCTGATATATGTACCCACAAAATTTATACTGAAGAAGTCAAGCCAGTAAGACAACCCCGGAGAAGATCGAATCCTACCCTAAGGGATATTGTAAAGGAAGAAATTGAAAAACTTCTGGAGGTAGGATTCATTTACCCAATTTTTGATAGCCAGTGGGTCTCTCCATTGGTTATAGTTCCTAAGAAGAATGGAAAAATGAGAGTATGTGTAGACTATAGAGAACTGAATAAGGTGACATACAAAGACCATTTTCCATTACCTTTCATAGATCAGGTGTTAGATACCCTTGCTGGAAAAAGATACTTTTGTTTTCTTGATGGATTTAGTGGATATAATCAAATTCAGATTGCACCTGAAGATCAAGAGAAAACAACCTTTACCTGTCCATGGGGAACATTTGCCTATAGGGTTTTACCTTTTGGTTTGTGTAATGCCCCAACAACATTTCAACAAGCAGTTTTAGCAATATTTTTTGATCTGACTACCAACAGTGTTGAGATATACATGGATGATTTCACAGTATGCGGATAGACTTTTGACTTTACATTAGAAAACCTTGACAAAGTTTTAGCTCATTGTGAAACATACCAGTTATCCTTGAATCCAGAAAAATGTTTTATGATGATGAAGGAAGGAATAGTTCTTGGTCATCACATCTCTCCTCAAGGAATCCAAGTTGATCCAAAGAAGGTGGAAATTATCAAGAATCTTCTTCCTCCTAAAACTCAGACTAATGTCAGAAGCTTCCTAGGACACATTGGTTTTTACCGTAGGTTTATTCCCAGCTTTAGCACAATAGCCAATCCCATGTTTGCCCTATTGACTAAATATTCTGAATTTTCTTGGACTGCAAGATGTCAGGAATCATTTGAAGCTCTAAAAGAAAAATTAGTAACTCCACCTGTGTTAAGAGGCCCTAATTGGACATTATCATTTCACATACACTGATGCTTCCAATACTGCAATTGGAGTAGAATTAGGACAAATTGACAATGGTGAACACTATGCCATGTACTACATTAGCAAGAATTTGACAGGAGTTGAGAAAAATTATACCACAACTGAAAAAGAATTCTTGGCGGTAATTTATGCCATCAATAAATTTAGGCATTACATCACAGGTTATCAAATATTTATTCACACAGATCACACAACCATTAAATATTTTATGAATAAGCCTATGGTAAGTGTAAGAATTATTCGCTGGTTACTATTGCTACAAGAATTTGATATCACTATAATCAAAAAACCAAGAAAAGCTAATGTTGTAGTAGATTTCTTGTCCAGATTATAGAACACAGATGAAGGGGAATTAGTTGAAGATACCTTTCCTGATGAAAAATTATTTGCTATATCAGTCCAATCACCTTGGTTTGCAGATATAGCCAATTACTTGGTCATAGGGAAAGTTCCTCCACATTTCACTTCAAAACAGAAAAAACAATTGATCAGACATAGTTCTTTTGAATGGATCAAGGGTATACTCTTTAAATGTAGTCCTGACCATGTGTTACGTAGGTGCATCCGAAAGGATGAGGTGTATGATATCCTTAGGGCTTGTCATGATGAACCCTCAGGTGGACACTACTCTATAAAAAGCACAATTAGAAAAATCTTAGGGACAGGATATTATTGGCCATCTCTTCACAAGGATGTGAAAAAGTACATCAAGCATTATGATGCATGCCAAAGAATGGGGAAACCCACTCATACAAATGAAATGCCACTGCAACCTCAATTGGTTTTAGAACTCATTTGTTGGCAATTTTGGGTACCTTGAGTACATTGCCTTTGCTCAAGTATAGTTGTTGTCATTGATGTCAAAGGAGCTCTTGGTAGTTGTTGTCTTTGATGTCAAGGAGTTCTTGAAGCAATTTGATTAGTTGTCCAAAGCATGTGTTTTGATGAAGGTTTCAGTATGATCGGTAAGTTTCTAGAAATGTAGCCCAGTTGCAAAAAGATCAAGAAAAAGACAAGTAAGAAGAAGTATGCAGGCGACTGGAAAAACTGTCGCGATTTCGTGACATGTTTTAGGAGAGAGAAAGTTCTGGCAAAACTGTCACGATTTCGTGACATGCTGGAAGGCAGAGGCAAAGCTGGAAAAACTGTCATGATTTCGTGACATGTTTGAGGAGAGAGAAAGTTTAGGCAAAGCTGTCATGATTTCGCGACAAGTTGGAGTTTTAGAGTTGAGGAAAGTGTCATGATTTTGTGACATGTTTGAGGAGAGAGTAAGTTTAGGAAAGTGTCACGATTTCGTGACAAGTTGAGTTGGCAGTGTTGAGTTGCAGAAAGTGTCACGATTTTGCGACAAGTTGAGTTGGCAGTGTTGAGTTGCAGGAAGTGTCACGATTTCGCGACAGGTTTCAAAGAAGTTGTACGGATGCAGAAAGTGTCACGATTTCATGACAGGTTGAGTTGGCAGCTTGCAGTTGGTGAAAGCATCATGATTTCGTGACATGTTCTAGTTTCATGAGCAGTTGGCAGAAAAGAGCTTAAGGCAGCGAAAGCGTCATGATTTCGTGACATGTTCCATTTTTGCTAGTGCAAACCGAGAAAAGGTTGAAGAAGCAAGAAGTGTCACGATTTCACGACAAAGTTGCAGATGACGTCAACAAGAGGCAAAGGTGTCACGATTTCATGACAGAAGCTGAGAAGAAGGCTTTGGAGTCTAAAGCATCATGATTTCATGATAGAGTTGCTGATGACGTCAGCAAAAGCAGATGTGTCACGATTTCATGACAAGAGCAGAGAGGAAGGTCATGAAGACTACAGTGTCACGATTTCATGACAGAAGACATGATGACATCAGCAAAGTCAGGTAGTGTCACGATTTCGTGACAACAGACCAAAGAAGGCGCACAACAGGCAGTAGTGTCACGATTTCATGACAGCAAGTAATACAAGGTGTACGACAGACAAAGGCGTAGCGATATCGTGACATGTTGTAGTTTCATGAAGAAAAGCTATAGGACAGTAGAGGCGGTTGAAGCCGACAGAGTTAACCTTTGTCGACGAAGTGTAAGGTTGTGCAGCCGACGATTGTTTTAAGGATATACAACCGACTAAGATCAAGAATTTAATCATGAATTATTGCTATAAAAGGAGGACTATTTTTGAGTTTCAAGCATCGAATGTGTGTGTTGAGTTTGCGCAAGTGAAGTCTGTTGTGCGCAAAGAGCAGTCGTATCGAATCGATCGAAGTGTGCGTTCGAAGTGCGACTTTCGTAGAAGTAGAGTGTGGGAAGAAGTTCGATCGAGGAGAAGCAGACTGTGCGAAGAGGGTGCTGTTGTGGTTGCACATAGGCGCATAAGTTGTTGTGCGATCGAATGCTGTAGTGTTTGCGAAGACTGTGTAAGGGTTGGAATTTGATCAAGAGCAGCTGTGATTGCGACTGTGTTCACGCAGTCTATGTAAAGAAAGCAAAGTGCACGAAGTAGATGTTGTTGTAATTGCGAATAGTTGTGAAGGACGAACAGTGATCAAGTGCTGCTGTGTTTGTACAGTCTATGCAAAAGTCGTTCACGACCAAGTGCAGTTGTGACAAAGCAGAGAGAACAGTTGGACAGTATTAAGCAAGCTGTGTTGAAAGTTTGTGAACCATTTTTGAACCAGTTTTGAGGATCAGATTGAGGACAGAGATTGATGCAATTTGAGGACAGACTTGTACCAGACCGAAGGACTGTGTTTGGTGCAGACCAGAGGAAAAGATAGAGGACATATGTGCTAGGCCGAAGGACTGTGTTTAGTGCATACTCGAGGACTAGCTTTGCGGTGACAGAGTTGAGGACAGAGATCTCCAGCCAGAGCAGGGAAGACAGGTGTCTTCTGTGGATAGAGTTCCACTTGCTAAAGGCAGAAGAGATAGAGGTCTTCTAGAGGATCACCAGCCAAAGCAGAATTAGGGGAAGGTGTCTCCTTTGAGCTGAGGCTCATAAACATTGTAATCGGGAAGGATTCCCAGAGGACTTTGATATAACTTTTAGAAGAAAAGTTTTTATCCGTGGAGTAGCCCACCTTGGGTGAACCACGTAAATCGTTGTGTCTCTTTGTGGATTATTTTGTGTATTGTTTTTACTGCTGTTATTACTGTTGTCTTTATTCTGCATATTATTGATTTGAAAGCTGCTTTGAAAGAAAAAGTTAAAAGTAGTCTTATACTGTTCACCCCCCCTCTCAGTATAAGCTTGTGTTCTTCAATTGGTATCAGAGCCAGTGCCTTCGAAAAGTTTAACAGCTTGAAGGAAAAGTTTGCAAAGAACACAATGGACTACTCAAGTGGCAATGCAGCACCTATTCTTGACGGATCAGATTTTGGCCTGTGGAGTGCAAGAATGAAAGTCTATCTAATGGCACTTGGTAATGAGGTATGGGAAGTTATTGAAGATGGGTACACCATTCCTGCAAATGGTCCTTACACTAAAGAAGACAGGCTTCTACATCACAACAACTCAAAAGCCATGAATGCAATCTTGAAGGGTTTACAAAAGGCAGATCTCACCAAAGTTATTCACTGCAAGACAACTAGTGAAATGTGGAAACAATTGCAAGTTGTTCATACAGGTGATGCAAATGTTCGAAAGGCCAAGTTGAGACATTTTAAAGGTATGTTTGAACAACTCAAGATGAATGATGATGAAAATATTAGTGACTACATGCTCCGGATGGATGAAGTTGTTAATTCTATGAAAGACTTAGGTCTTGAACTTGCTGAAAATGATGTGTGTGATAAGATTTTAAGATCCCTTCCTAATAGATTTAGTGAAAATATTTCTGCTATTGAGGAAGCTAAAGATTTAGATAAATTGAAAAAGGATGAGCTCCATAGTATTCTTGCAGCATTTGAGTTGAGAACTCAAGTGAAAGTTGATGTAAAGAAAGAGGCAGCTTTCAAAGCTACCAAGAAATCAAAAGGCAAACAGATTCAAGAAAGTGATGAGTCTTCTAGTGAGGAAGAGGCATATTACAGCAAGAAAGGCAAGTTTTCCAGAAAGCACAAAAGCAAGAAAAATATAAGATGTTTCAATTGTGGGAAATTTGGTCATTATGCTACTGACTGTACTGTTTCCAAAAATGAAAGTGATGAAGATATACAGGATGTTAAGAGCAAGGATTCTGAAAAGTACAGGTATTACAAAAAGAGCAAAGATGAGTACAACAATCACAAGAAAAGCAAATATGAGTACAACAATCATGGAAAGAGGCATTCTCACAAGAATAAGAAGAGCTTCTACTTAGACAAAGCAAGTAAGTGTTCTAGCAGTGATAGTGAAAGTTCTTCTAGTGATGATGAAAATGAGATGTTGTTCATTTCAGAAAAAGAGGAAGAACCGAAACATAAATTCATTATCATGAAATGTTTTAGATGTGGAAATTTTGGGCACCTTGAGGATGATTGCAAAAATAATGATTTGGCTGCTAGTATGTATGAGGATGCTTCAAAAAACTACAATGAAGATGCATGTATGGTTTTTGAAAAAGGTAGCACCTCTAGTGATAAGAAATCTGAAAAAGGCCGTGATAATTCAAAGTGCCATCAAATAGAGGATCTTGAATGTGAACTCAATAATGCTCTTAGTGTTTTGAAAAAGGAAAGAAAGAAGAATGATAGACTCAAGATTAAATTAGATGAATGTTGTATGGAGAGAGATGAACTTATAGAAAATCTTGAAGTCTCTATGGCTAAGTCACAAGAACTCAGGAATGAGTTGGATTCTAAAATTCTGGAGTATAGTGAGTTAGAACAAGAAATGGCTTCTTTGAAAGAAGAAAATAAAGAGTACAAGGATAAGCTCTACAGATTTCAGGATAGCTCCAAGAAGGTTAAATTTCTCATCAAAGGACAAAGAAAACCAACAGATAAAACAGGTCTCGATTTTGTTGAGCCGCACAAGAAACAGGTTGGGGAATCTAGCAAGAAATTTCAACAGGAAGAGAGTTCTGATGTAGAAAGTACTTCAGTTCATAAATCCGTAAGTGATAGATACGCAAAAATAGAAAACGATATTCAGATTGAGAAGAAGAAGTTTTCGGGACCCATGAAGTCGAATAAAAGAAAATTTCACGGCAGATGTTTTGCATGTCACAGGTTTGGTCACATGGTTGTTCATTGCATGACTCAAGTGAAGAAAGTAAATGACAGGTTCAGGGGCCGTAATTTCTTTCAAGGGTATTGCTACTCTTGTCAACAGTTCGGGCACAAGGCAATTTTTTGCAAAGCAAATAACAGGAACTGGGTTAGTCATAACAGGCGGATTCAAAAAATGAGTATGCCGAACAGAAATAACAATGTTATCTGTTATAAGTGCAACAATGCAGGTCACACAGCTAGACTATGTAAAGTTGATCTTCCGAGGTACAGGAACAGAAATAGTAGTATGAACAAATCCAAGGATCAAAGCATGGATAAGAACAGGAATGACAACAGAAACAGGAAAAGTGATATGAACAAGTTCAAGGATCAAGGTATGGAGAAAAATAGGAATGATGAAAGGAACAGGAACAACAGTATGAACAGGTCCGAGGATCAAAACAGTAACAAGAACAACAATGTGGAAAAAGGATTCAAGAGAAGGCCCGACAAAGAAATTGTAGACATTAATGATGATGAGTGTCTAATGGGAGTTTCACTCCCAACCCTGTTTTAAATCACCTTAATAGAAGGTGGGGGAGGGACTAAGCTAAGAGACTCATTCTTAGTCCCAAACCCCAAAGGTGACCCTTTGCCATTGATGACAAAGGGGGAGAGATTTGAGTAAGGGGGAGAGATATGAGTAAGGGGGAGAGCTTCAAGTGAAGAGGAAAGCTTCAAGTCAGGGGGAGCAAAAACTTCAATTGCAGAATTCTCATTGATCTTGGTCGGTTAGTTTTGGCTCTTGAGATATGTTTTTAGTAAAGGGTTGCCATCAATGACAAAGGGGGAGATTGTTGGCAATTTTGGGTACCTTGAGTACATTGCCTTTGCTCAAGTATAGTTGTTGTCATTGATGTCAAAGGAGCTCTTGGTAGTTGTTGTCTTTGATGTCAAGGAGTTCTTGAAGCAATTTGATTAGTTGTCCAAAGCATGTGTTTTGATGAAGGTTTCAGTATGATCAGTAAGTTTCTATGTAGCCCAATTGCAAAAAGATCAAGAAAAAGATAAGTTAGAAGAAGTATGCAGTGTGGAAAAACTATCATGATTTCGCGACATGTTTTAGGAGAGAGAAAGCACTGGCAAAACTGTCATGATTTCGCGACATGCTGGAAGGCAGAGGCAAAGCTAGCAAAACTGTCACGATTTCGTGACATGTTTGAGGAGAGAGAAAGTTTAGGCAAAACTGTCATGATTTCGCGACAAGTTGAGTTGGAGATTTTGAAGTTGAGAGAGATGAGTTTAGGAAAGTGTCATGATTTCGTGACAAGTTGAGTTGGTAGTGTTGAGTTGCAGAAAGTGTCACGATTTCACGACAAGTTGAGTTGGCAGCGTTGAGTTGCAGGAAGTGTCACGATTTTGTGACAGGTTTCAAAGAAGTTGTACGGATGCAGAAAGTGTCACGATTTCGTGACATGTTGAGTTGGCAGCTTGCAGTTGGTGAAAGCGTCACGATTTCGTGACATGTTCCAGTTTCACGAGCAGTTGGCAAAAAAGAGCTTAAGGCAGCGAAAGCGTCATGATTTCGTGACATGTTCCATTTTCGCTAGTGCAAACCGAGAAAAGGTTGAAGAAGCAAGAAGTGTCACGATTTCACGACAAAGTTGCAGATGACGTCAGCAAGAGGCAAAGGTGTCACGATTTCATGATAGAAGCTGAGAAGAAGGCTTTGGAGTCTAAAGCGTCATGATTTCATGACAGAGTTGCTGATGACGTCAGCAAAAGCAGATGTGTCACGATTTCATGACAAGAGCAGAGAGGAAGGTCATGAAGACTACAGTGTCACGATTTCGTGACAAAAGACATGATGACATCAACAAAGTCAGGTAGTGTCACGATTTCGTGACAACAGACCAAAGAAGGCGCACAACAGGCAGTAGTGTCACGATTTCGCGACAGCAAGTAATACAAGGTGTACGACAGACAAAGGCGTAGCGATATCGTGACATGTTGTAGTTTCACGAAGAAAAGCTACAGGACAGTAGAGGCGGTTGAAGCCGACAGAGTTAACCTTTGTCGACGAAGTGTAAGGTTGTGCAACCGACGATTGTTTTAGGGATATACAGCCGACTAAGATCAAGAATTTAATCATGAATTATTGCTATAAAAGGAGGACTATTTTTGAGTTTCAAGTATCGAATGTGTGTGTTGAGTTTGCGCAAGTGAAGTCTGCTGTGCGCAAAGAGCAGTCGTATCGAATCGATCGAAGTGTGCGTTCGAAGTGCGACTTTCATAGAAGCAGAGTGTGGGAAGAAGTTCGATCGAGGAGAAGCAGACTGTGCGAAGAGGGTGCTGTTGTGGTTGCACATAGGCGCATAAGTTGTTGTGCGATCGAATGCTGCAGTGTTTGCGAAGACTGTGTAAGGGTTGGAATTTGATCAAGAGCAGCTGTGATTGCGACTGTGTTCACGCAGTCTGTGTAAAGAAAGCAAAGTGCACGAAGTAGATGCTACTGTAATTGCGAATAGTTGTGAAGGACGAACAGTGATCAAGTGCTGCTGTGTTTGTACAGTCTGTGCAAAAGTCGTTCACGACCAAGTGCAGTTGTGACAAAGCAGAGAGAACAGTTGGACAATATTAAGCAAGTTGTGTTGAAAGTTTGTGAACCATTTTTGAACCAGTTTTGAGGATCAGATTGAGGACAGAGATTGATGCAATTTGAGGACAGACTTGTACCAGACCGAAGGACTGTGTTTGGTGCAGACCAGAGGAAAAGATAGAGGACATATGTGCTAGGCCGAAGGACTGTGTTTAGTGCATACTCGAGGACCAGCTTTGCGGTGACAGAGTTGAGGATAGAGATCTCCGACCGAGCAGGGAAGACAGGTGTCTTCTGTGGATAGAGTTCCACTTGCTAAAGGCAGAAGAGATAGAGGTCTTCTAGAGGATCACCAACCAAAGCGAGAATTAGGGGAAGGTGTCTCCTTTGAGCTGAGGCTCATAAACATTGTAATCGGGAAGGATTCCCAGAGGACTTTGATATAACTTTTAGAAGAAAAGTTTTTATCCGTGGAGTAGCCCACCTTGGGTGAACCACGTAAATCGTTGTGTCTCTTTGTGGATTATTTTGTGTATTGTTTTTACTGTTGTTATTACTGCTGTCTTTATTCTGCATATTATTGATTTGAAAGCTGCTTTGAAAGAAAAAGTTAAAAGTAGTCTTATACTGTTCACCCCCCCTCTCAGTATAAGCTTGTGTTCTTCACCATTTGAGAGGTGGGGGTTTGATTTTGTAGGACCTATTGATCCACCTTCTCAGGGAAAGGTGCATATTCTAGTCTGCACTGATTACTTGACAAAGTGGGTAGAAGTGTGTGCTTTCAAACATGCTCATAAAGAGAAGGTCGTTGATTTCTTGTATACTCATATTTTTCAGAGATTTGGAGCTCCCCGGTCTATCACCATAGACCAAGGACCCCAATTTGCATCCAAAGTCATTGAGGCATTTACAGAATTATATGAAATCAAACATAGAAAATCATCACCTTATCACCCATAAGCAAATGGCCGAGTTGAGGTAACAAACAGGGAACTAGAACGAATTGTAACAAAAACAGTAGCTTTTCATAGGAATAACTGGCTAGATAAATTACCTGAAGCAGTATGGGCTTACAATACTACTTGGAAATCCACTACTGGATTCACACCTTATGAACTAGTCTTTGGTAAAAAAACCCCTCTTACATATTGAATTTGAGCTACTAACACTGCATACAACATTGGAAATTGGAATTGAATTGTCACAGGCACAAACAGATAGGATTCTGCAGCTGAATGCATTGGATGAACTTAGGTTGGATGCTCTACACCAAACTGAAGTAATTTAGGAGTAGAGGAAATTATGGCATGACAGTCACATTCAGTAGAGGAAACTTCAACAAGGAGATTAGGCTTTACTGTTTGATTCTCGCTATGAAGGCTTTCCTATAAAGCTAAGAACTAGATGGCTTGGACCTTACCAGATTGAGGAGGTGTTAGATAATGGAGCAGTCCATTTATCTCCTATTGATGGGTCACAGAGAAATTTGGTAGTGAATGGACATTGCCTCAGGGTATACCATACACCTCTGACTAAAGAGAAATTATTGCAGTAGCTTGATAGTTTGGATACACAATAGGTGGAAGAAATTTCCTCTTCCACTTCAAAATAATCAGCATGATCATGGATTTCAAGAAAAGATAGAAAAATACAAAAAAAAATAGAAAAATAGAAAACAAAAATATGAATAAATTCTGATTATGAATTCCTTCATGGGCATGATTTCACGAAAATCATGAAATTCCTTCATGGGCATAGTCAGAATCAAGAAAAAAAAAAAAAAAAAGGAGAGGTAAAAAAAAAAAAAACAAGAGAGAGAAAAATGAATAACTCAGTAGTGATTTTTTTTTCAAGGCACTACTGGGTTGGTATGCATGAAAACCAGTTTTCTAGCATGCATAACCTTGAAAATTTCTGAACCATCATTGTACAAATTCACCAACTACACTTGTTTTGAAATGTTGTAGAAATTCTCAGCAGAACATCAACAGAAGTAGTCATATTTCAAAAACTTGCATTAACTTGTTTTAATCAGGTATATATTTCTTACATTTTTTCATTGTAAATGATTGGTATATAGTATATAACAATTAACCATTAGCATAAAAGATATCCATAAGAGTTAGCATACTTAAAACATGTTTTGAGAATGAGAATATTGATATTTGCCTAATCTTTGGAATAAGAATGCCAAAAACAGTGCCTGCTATCTTCTTCAGACTAATTACTGTATTGTCTTCGGAATGACATCATATTGTTGCACTTTATCTTTGGAATGACAATTTATCCTCGGAATGAAGCTTTGTATTCAGAATGAAAAATTGTCTTTGGAATGAAGCTTTGTCTTCGGAATGAAGCAAAATTTGTCTTCGAAATGAAGCTTTGTCTTTGAAATGAAGTAGAATTTGTCTTCAGAATGAAGCAGGATTTGTCTTCGAAATGAAGCTTTCTCTTCGGAATGAAGCAGGGTTTGTCTTCAGAATGAAGTAGGATTTGTCTTTGGAATGAGGATTTGACATCGCAAAGAAGCATGATCTTCGGATTGAAGACTCGTCTTCGAATGAAGTCATAATATTTGGAATGAAGTCATAATATTCGGAATGAAGTTTTGTTTTTACAATAAATTATAATCTTTGAAAAGAACATTCAATGTAATATCTCCACGTGGCATCCAAGGAAGGAAAGAAATACAATCAAGTGAAAATTCTTTTGATAGCATACGATAAAGGAACACGTGTCAGTCAACATATGGTTTGTTTTTGCACCCATTTGGGAAATACCAGAATCATGGAGGACATGACCAACCGTATGCCACCAATTTTTGATGCTAATAAACATGCACATGAGAGTCTGCAAGAAAAATAGAAAAACTAAAAGCGAGTAAGGTGGATCTGATGGCAAGGACATCTACGCAATCGTTGATGGACATGTGTTTGAAGCAAAAAAATAGAAACGTGTGCCACTCTTCTTTTCGAAGACATATTTGCTAACACAAAATGATTACAAGGTACAATGCTCAGATTACGGTTCATTTCGAAGAACAAAAACAGAGAAATTGAAAACCCTGCATGACATAGAAACCCTGCAAAGTTGCAAACACCAGAAACCAGAGATCCAATAGAGGAATAGTGGCAGAAGAGAGCAGTTTGTGATGAACCAAGATAGGAAAATGGGGCGAAAAACAAGAATGGAACCAACAGATACCACCCATCTCCGAGAAAATCTAGAAGTGGTGCAGATTTTTGAAGATGGAGGGCTTATGCCATTTTTGGATAAATTTAATGGGTCCTCTGAAGACTTGGCCGGCATGTTCACCCACACATTCAGAAACAACCGAGCACACGTTAACGGCATGACTATTGAGGTAACCCCTGAAGTTTTGAGTCAAATTCTTGAGCTACCATTAGAAGGTCTTCCAATTTCTAGGTCTGGCAAAAATACATTGGTAAACATAGTTAATCAATTTCTGGAAGAAAATGATAGGGCACCTGAGTATTTAACACATAATAACACATGCAAGGGGGTAAAAAGGGCCAGCCTACAGGAACCCTGGGATGAAGTAGCCACATGGGTAATCAAATTTCTAACCTATGAAGGGCAGTATGTACTATTGTCAGGGCATCACATAAAAATTTTAAATCATCTCAGACATGGTAGGCAACAACCAGAGGTTAGGGTAAATCTTCCCCTATACCTGCACCAGGAATTAAAAAACATGGCAAAAAGATATCAGGAAGGAAAAGGGAGTCTTCGCCACCATGGTCTTATCAAACTAGTTTGCCAACACCATTTTAGAGGAAACCCTAGGAGCTTTGAGAGGTTTTACTCCACCTTAAATGATGTAATTTTTGGAGATGAGGATGAAGAGGAAGAAATAGATACTGTTGATGTTGCTGCAGAAGAAGAAACAATTGCTACAGAAGATGTTGCAAAAGCTGCTGCAGAAGATGCTACAGAAGCTGTTGTAGAAAAAGAAACACACCCAACAGTAGCAAAAGAACACCTTGCTCCAGAACCTTCAACTTCACAAGCAAAAAGGCAAAAGAAAAGAGGATCTAGAACTAGAAGTAGAATAGAAAAATAGAAGAAGGTCCATTTTTCTGAAGTAGCAACTGATTTGTCAGAACAAAGAAATGAAGCACCTAGCCCAATAGGGGAAGAAACAACAAGGGAAATAGAAGCATCTGAAACTAACCCCATAACCCCTTCTGTCACCAGAAAATAGAGCAAAAAGAAGAAGTTTGCATCTGGAACTCGGAGGTCTACAAGACTCCACTTGAGGGAAATGGTGGACCAGGTCATAGAACAAGAAGATGGACAAAGTAGTCCAGATGTCACAGAGATACAACCAGCCCCTAAAAACTTCCTAGGATTTCTTGAACAAATAATTGAGGAAGAGGCTAGGCAAGATAATCTAGAGGTGGCTACAGTTCAACAAGCCACAAAAATAGTAGATGCAATTATAGACAATTTCATAGAGCCTCTTGAACAGGAGCAAACAGATGTTGCAGAGGAAGAGCCAGTTATTGAGCAGCCTGCTATAGCTGACTTGTCTGCATCTGATTCTGAAGCAAAAATAGAGGAGGAAGATATTATAGAGCATGTCAAGACACAAACTAGATGGATTTCAGAAAAAGAAAACATCATTGAGATGTAGGAAAGAAAAATTGCAGAGTTACAACAAGAAGTGGCAGAACTGAGAGAGAAGTTGTCACAGTCTGAAAAACAACCAATTGTATCCAATGATGAAGATGATTTGGCTCAATTGCTTGTGGATTTATCTAGGGCAGATGACTCTGATGAGGCAGACATAGAAGCTCATTCTGAAGAAGCAAATTTTCATTCTGAAGATGTGCCTTCTCATTTAGAAGCACCCTTTCATTTTGAAGATGCTTCAAAATTGGCAAAAAGCACAACAAAAAACATTGGAGATAAGTCACCAACACAGGAACAGTCCAAGCAATAGCATGAAATAGATCAAGTAAGTACTCCTATTGATGTCCCTGTATTTCAAACTGTTACACCATCAATAGAAGTAGCAGATAAGGGGGTGCAAGTAGAATTACTATCTGATGACAACCCAATAGAAATAGCACATAAGGGGGTGCAAGTAGAATTATTGACAGATGAACAACCAATGGAAGTGGCAAAAAAAGGGGTTCAGATAGATCTGCTACCTAGAATTCCACCTGTAGTCAGACCACCTAATACTGTGTCCTTAGAACAATACAATGCAGACATAGCCAGCTGGATGATTAGGTATGAGAAGCTTGCCACTAAGACTAAAAAATTCAAATTAGAAGCAAAACAGCTAGAGGCCAAGGAAATAGAAATTCAGGCATTAAAAGAAAAGGTGTCTGATTTATGTCAAATTGCTAAATTTTTAGTCCAATTCAGATGGCCAGCCAGATTTTATAGTCTTATTCTGAAGGAGAAATACCTTAGATGGTAGGTCATGAGGATTAGTTCAGGTCTTCCATATAAATTGGACACCACTGCAGATTTCCTGGAAGCATACTTTGACAACCCTTTTGAGCAAAAAAATCTCCTGTGTGAACTGTTTTTACATAGTTTCTTTATTCCAGAAGAAGTAGAGTTTCATCCACAGATCTACATTGGAGATGTTCAATTGAGGGCATTCATGTCCACCTTGCAGAATCAATTTTATTGGGACCAAGAAAAGAGGCAGAATAAGGAGATTGAAACAAGAGCTGAATTGTTAGTCCGAGCAATTCAGCCAAATCACCCCATTATCACAAGACAACACTTCACCATGATGAATAGGGATGATGTGAAGCGAATGTACTTGACAAACTTGAGGGACTGTGTGAATAGATTCCACAATTTTTGTAATGACAATTTTGTGCCAGCATTATCAGTCTGTAGAAACAGGTGGGCTAAACTTTCCATGTCTTTGCAAAAAAGAGAACCCATTTCCCCCATCAACTTAGAATGGTCCAAAATAAGGGCAGAAGGAGTAATATAGTTGATTGAACTCATGCAACATAATTGGATAGGTCTCAGATTTAGGCCTCCAACCATCATCACTCCAGTTCCATTCTACTTTGAGGAAGATGCCCAACCTGACGAACAATTTGAAGAATGGCTCAGGGACCTTCAGAAGAATAGGGGATTTTATACATGCAAGAAGTTGTTCTATAGGTCATGGAATTTGACCATGGACATATGTGATTCCATAGCCCAACAGAATGCATGAGGACATGCATCAATATAAGTTGGGGAGAAATGATGAGGCCTAGAAATGCCTCAATCATAACATGTTTTGAACACTGAAATTGCCTATAAACTCTTATGTTTAATCTAATATGCTAGTTAAGTTAATTCAATATGTTGTGTATTAACTATTTGCATGATGAATGTATTCGAAATACTATATTCTGATTTTTATAGCTTTTTGTATAAGTTTTATGTTGTTTTGTTATGACTTGCTAAAATGAGATATGCTTAGATTAATAACAACATTTCACTAATCATGCTTTGATATGTCTCAAGCATTCATTTTACCTAAATCTGGCAACAGTTCAAGAAAATCATTACTATGCAGCAAAAACTAGGTTTTCCCATGTAAATTCCAGCCACCGCCAATGAATGGCAAGGCATGGAATTCACATGTGGGAAGAGATGAAGACCATTGGAATCTGATCCTGAGAAGTAACCCACATGAGAAATGTAGAGGAAATCATTTAAGGAGCCCACATTTGTTCATTTCAAAGTCTCTTCGAAATGAACATATATCTTCGAAATGAGAAAACATAGTGTCTTCGGAATGAGCGGATCTTCGAAATGAGAACTGTAGTATCTTCGGAATGAGTGGATCTTCGGAATGAGAACTATAGTATCTTTGGAATGAGTGGATCTTCAGAATGATAACTGTAGTATCTTCGAAATGAGAATTGCAATATCTTCGAAATGAGCCACTTATCTTCGAAATGAAAACAGAATGTGCTTTTTGACTTATTGACCAAATTCTGACGCTGGAAAAAGGGAAATAAAGATTGAAAAGGATAAAGGGAAATATCTCAGATCTGACTTTGCCATCCTTGCCGACCAAAGCCACCATTTATGGAAATATCAAAATATGATCTTCTTCTAGGATAAAAACCAGGAATTGTTGCAGCATAATAGGATTAGATCTTTTTGAGATATTCTCAGCTTGTTAGTAAATCTTAGGACATCTATAAATATGGCTCCCATTCAGGTTGAGCTAGGTAGGAAGTAGAAAAAGTAGAAAATAGAGAGAGTAAGGGGACTAGAAAATAGAGAAATCAGTAATAGGTGATAATCAGAAAGTGACTTACAGTCCTATAATAGTTTTTAGCAGCATTATTATAATCATGTTTTTGAATCAATAAAAGTATACTGTTTATATTTCATATTGCTTGTAAATGAGTGTGATTAAGATCTAAAGAGAGAGAGACTCATACCTTCTTCTGGACAAAGAGGCTGGCCACTTCCAGACCTAGGAGGAGGACTAACAATAGGTTTTTATTCTGATTTTACTACAACAAAATGAGTTGTAGAACTTGTCCTTTCATTCCTTTGTAAACAACTAATGATATTTGCAATCTTAGTTTATTTTATGTTTTGTGATTAATGATTTGGTTGTAATCCCCACTTTCAGCAAAACTTTCAATTTATTGTAGACTTTCATTTCTAGAATTTATTGTTTTCTGTAATTTCCTGCATTTTATGTTTTGCTGTCAACCCCTGCATAAAAGATTGACAACCTTCTATTACAGAGCCTTGAAAGTTTCATTTCCATGTTAGAAGTAGATTTTCATTGCTGCAAAAGTAAATAGATTTCCTTTCTGCAATTAGAATCAGACTTTCAATTCTACAACTGTTATTTCTGCAACATAATTAGGTCTCATTCTGCAATTGTAATTAGGACTTCATTTCTGCAGTTAATGATTAGTTTCCAATTCTGCAACTTAGATTAAGGTTTAATTCATGCAATTTAGAGATAGGAATGTCCTAAAACCCCCACACAATCGGTTTCACCAATAAGACCTATTGCTCTAGATTGACCTAAGTTATAACCCTATTTACCCCTTCTTTCGTAGATAGCCTTGTACACAGCCCTGGATTGACAAATTCATTGAGAATTAATGATGTGTATAATGACAATGCATCATATGAGATGTTCCACCATGGAGTAATATATAGCCATTGTAGAATGAATATTTGATTAATTTACTCTTCCTTTCATTATGCCAAGTCTCATGACTTTTGGCTTCTCTATTTAACACTTGCATACACATAACTCTATCTGGTATTCACACCTATACATGACTCTTCACTTAGCACAATCTAATGTAAAGACACTTGTGCACACTTACACATAAGACACTTGTGCACATATACTCATATTACACTTGCACACTTGCACATATGACACTTGTGCATTTCCTACACATTATTACATTACATAAAATATTTACTCACACTCTAATCTAAGACTCAATAATAGTATAATATTTACAAGGTGTACCATGAGGGTACATTAGCATGCACCAAATAATATAATATTCTCCAACAAGAAGGCTCCACTCATAAAGACCACATTACAATCCATCATGTTTGTCACGAATCTACCTAAGTACAAAATATTATTTGTGCATCCTAGACCATTGAAAGCCGAAGAAAAGAAATGTCCTACAAGCCAATATCCAAAGAGGAATAGTTCCCATACTAAAACTACTGATTGGTTTAAAGATTAAGGTTACAGGAAAGAAATGAGAAATAACAGAAAGGAATGTGAAATATGGCTATAAGCCAAAAATATAAAATAGGGATAAACTAATGGCAAAAATTCATAGCAAGTATTAGTTAGCATATAACAAAAAGAAAGGCACAGGAGCCACGCGCAGGTTTTCAAGATAACATCCAAGACAACATTCCAGTATTCACTCTCTCACAAGCAATAGTTAAATTCAGATGCAAAATTTAAAATCAGCAAATGACAGACATGAATGTAATCTAAAATGACAAACAGAAAGAGATCAAACACAATGCTACTCGAGGAACCAAAAACCGATTATCTTTCTATTTATACAAAAAACTTAAAAGTGTTTTTTTGCAGTGTCTATCCTCCATACATCAAAATACTTAGTATTTATAGAGGATTTTGCCTCTATTATTAAATGCACAAAACAAAAAAATGTTAGCTGGTCAAAAATCAGAAGCAACAATTCTCTCCTCGGTAATGGCGATGCTCGAATCAGATCAATCTTTAGGGAGAAACGTTCTAGTTTCCATGGAGTGCACCTAGAACATTATCAAAGATGGACGATAGAAAAAACGTTTCAAAAATCAGTGCATTGAAACTCTAAAATGTCACCTGGAAATCAGGAGCTCGAATATTAAATTTTGGGCACCATTACATATTCTCCTACCTTGGAATCTTACCCTTGCTAATGGAAATAAAAAAAAATTAATTTCACTTCCAAAAGGAACGAGATTCATGGAGGGTGCCTCGAAAATAACCAGAATCACATAGCATCTGAGGGTGTAGCATTAAATCCTAACAAATTTTTAGCTAAAATTTTGGATCATCACTCCAACTGTTCCAAGCATTAAATTTTTATCAATCTTTGTTCTTTCCTGAAAATATCTGCATTTATGGCACTTTTGAAAGTAACCCTACTGAGAGAGAGAAGTAAAACTTAATTTTTCCCCTGTAATAGGGCGAAAGACATTTTCGTAGCAAGCAAAGATGAAAATAGGTTACTATGTTGATGATTGCAATTAATTCTATAATTTTACCTTTCATTTTAATTGATTTCGCCTCAAGATGTCTTCTTGTTTTAATGACAGCCAAAGATGAGAGTTTTGCCCCTCAACATAATGTCACCCCTTTCATAGGTAATTTCGCTCCGCAAATGATAAAAACTATCTTATGAAAGGAAGGAGGCAAAAAAAATTGATTTTGGCCCTGAGGGGGGCGACAATGATTTTCGCCCCACACCAGGGGCGATGTTGACTTTGATCGGCCAAAAATTGATTTCTTTGGGACTTTTGCCTCAAGATGTTTTCATTCAAAAATTTACCGCAAAGGAGGGCAAAAATGATTTTCATCGCTCCTGAGGGGTGCCTTTGACTTTGACCTTTTAATCCTTGCCAGGTTGATGTCATCTTAATGCTTGCGCTCCAAAAACATCTTTCACTAGGATTTTACCCCCTTTGAGGGGTCACTTTGACTTTGACTGCACAAAACAGACTCTTCCTTCTATTTTCGCCCTAAAGATGCTTTTAACTAGATTTTTACCCCCTTCTAGGGGTGATTTTGACTTTGAATTCTTTCTAGCACTTGTAAAATTTTTCTCTTTCTTTGTATGGACAAAATTTTCCATGAAGGTAGTTTCACCCCAAAGGAGGGGCGCAAAGGATTTTTGCCCCTCCATGGGGCTAAAACATATTTTCTTTAATTTTATTGGCACCTTCATCTTCAATAAAAATTGCCAAAGTCGTAGTTGATTTTTCATTAATCCTTCAATCCTAAAACGCCCATTACCATTGTTTTTCCTTCTTATATTTTGCTCACAACTTTCATTAATTTGTTATCGGTAAAACTACTATATATCTCGAAAAACAAACTCAATATTTTATTTAATGAAATTGCTTACAAGGAAGGAAAATATTAAAATAAAAAACAACACAACTGCATCATTTATCTTCTTTTAAAAAATTTTACAAGCAAAATTTAGTGTGGCAGAATTGCCAAACACTTTTGGCAGCTCTTAGGGTATTCAGTCCTTCTGAATGCAATTGACCCCAAGCCTTTAGCCATTGGGATCAACTGTCACCATCGACTACATCATATATGACGACTACATCAGATGGTGCATTTTATTATGCAACCTCCTCTCTTTCCTCCTGCACCTGCTTCTCCTGTTCTTTTGCTACTTGTTGCTCTTCTTTCGCTTGTGCTTGGTGAGACTTTCACTGGTGGTTTCATACATGGCAACTGCCTTGGCCCAAGCATCCTCTATGAATACCAAGAATGTGCTCAGTGAATCTATAACAAAGTGCAACATTTCAACATGATCCATGTTGATGCGATTAGCTCTCTACTGAAGTTCTAGTAGGGAAAATTTGATGTGGGTGCCTCTCCATGCAAGGCAGCGCTTGTTCCTCCATTATTAGTTCCTCCCAACTATCAATTTTTGAAGTATATTCTATGAAATCTTGTCAAGTCATTTTCAACTCTTTTGTTGGCAACACCTCACCCTACTCAACAATGAAGCTCGAAAACTCGGTATTAGCTAGAACCTCAAAATAAACAAGCAAAATGCAACTCTATTGTTAAAACATAGTTATCAAATTTTGGGCTTCTCTTGCTAGCTTCAACTAAGAAAAATAGCCATGCAATATCATTTTGGATTGGACCAAATACTATCCATCCCGCTCATTAGCTTAACCTGGAAATCAGAGTTCACCAATGCCTGAATCTTTAGGGCCATTTCTAGTTTTGGTTCTAGCCTCTCTTTAGCATATTCCAAAGTTTACTCTCTAATAAAAATCACTATTCGAGCCTCATGAATGTACAATAGAACCTTGAATGAATCCATTTCCAAAGTCACACAATATTTCAATAAATGGTGGTGAGTTTCTTTGATTTTATATTTAGAGAAGCCCACTGATTGTGTAGCTTTCTCAGACAGTTGTTTCTATAAAAATTTAAGCTAGGCTATTAATGCTTGCACTTGCTTCTCTACTCCTACCCAAACTGTCTGGTAACCCTTGGCTTCTTTCTCCCACTCTTTCACCTTTCTCTGCTAGTGCTCTATCTCTAATTTCACTGTTTTTAGCTAATTTTTATTTTTGGCCAGAGCATCATTCAACTCAATGATATTTGACTCAACATCGAAGAAGATTTACTTGTAATGCTCATCGTGCAGGTAAAGAGAGATCATATCCACCTGCATATTCCCCAGCTTCTTTATGGTGTCAATCTTCGTCAAATCCTTTGTAATGACTTCATAAGTGTAATCACTTGGAGCCATTTCTATTTGAGGCTTCTGGACCTGGGAAATCATTTTTACAGTAAGAGAGTCCATAGTTTTAGGGTCAAAAGTGACCTTCTTGAATGGCTTTACTGGATTTTGAACTTCTTTTCTCTTACGACTTTTCAACCATTGTGATGAACTTAGTTGAGCTCGACTCATCTTTGTTGCAATAGGATTCTCTATTACAATCTCTATCTCTGACTCCAACAACACCTGCAACTCAAGAAAATGAGTAGGAGGAAAGGGAGCTTGCTGAGGTTTAGTATCAGGAAGGGAAGTTGAAACAGGAATGGTTGATGTAATAGAAGCAATTAAGGGGTAGAATTGAGAGTTTCAGTTATGGTTACACTCACTCAAGGAGGAGCTTGTGTACTTATAGCCATAGAAGAAACTACTGGAATGGAGGATGAAGGAAGTGAAAAAGGTTTGGGACCAAATGCAAAAGAACTGAAAGAAAAGGAAATAGTAGAGGTGAGAATAGAAGAAGAGGGAGCATTGGTGACTAGGGACTGGAAAACAAAAAGTAAGATGGAGGTGGTGGGTATGCCAAATGGAGGTGAAATGAAAGCAATAACTACATAATGGGGTGCAACAATCACCAAATGCTCAAGAGAAAGGGAAGAAGGTGTAGAAAATGTACCTTCAGGCTTAAAACCCTTTTGAGCCAATGATGAGGGTAACTATGGCACTAGTTCACCCTTGTCTTGCTCCTTCTTTGCCTCCTTCTCTAGATTTATGACTTCCACGTGCCTACCAAGTTGTTCTGCCTGAACCGAAGGAGGATCTTTAGAAATTTTAGCCTATGTGGCTTTGGCTACAAGATGAGGGTTTGCACCTGAAGAAATTGTGCCTGTTCTAAGCTTTTTGGATATATTTGGGAAAGGAAGTGCCTCACGCTTATTCTTCTTCTTTCTCTAGAGTTGAACTTATGGCGATGGTTGTCTTTCTTCTTCCATAAGTGGCACTTACTCGACCACATGCTGCTCATATTCAGCCATGATCTCTTCGCTATCAAATATTTGAAAAGTCTGAGGCACAATATTGGTGAAAGAGATTGGTTGATAGCCATCATAGTACTCATCATAGACGTTTGAAAACATGTCATCCATTGCCATACCATAAGTTACTCGGTTTTACCTCTATGGTCCCTCATAACCCACTAGTTGGTAATTTTTTCATCAGACCAAGCCGACAATTGCTCTTTCATATTTCCAAACAAACCCGAGGGAGGAATTTGATACCTGTAAACTATAGGGTTGTACTCAACCTCCATCTCATAAAAATTATGCCATGGTGGAAGTGACATCATTTGCTCAACATGCCATTCGAGATCATGCTCTTCTGGGTTATTTTTGTGTCACTGAGTATCAAGTCTAGGACAACAATGAATTTTTTTGGCTTTAATGAAATTGGTGAATCAACCCAAAGGTTCATACTTCCACTATTGAGGTAACTCCACCATACCCATGTCATAAAGCACTTCATTGATCAATTTATTCTGGCCAACCTAGTCTATCTCAATGTCATCAAAGCGAAATGACATGGTACATGTTGTCTTCTTGCCTCATCCTACCCCATAGATTTTGTTGACATAGTCGGTCTGATGGACAACTTCCATTGCAAAGAGACACTCAATAGTGAAATATGGAAGGAGAAATTGTTGGCCTCTTGGAGTGTTGTCATTGTTGTCAACACCATTCTACATGGCATCCTACATGGTATTCAAAGTTTCCATTCAGATTGGTGGTCATCCTACAAATTTGTCCATGTTTGCATAACGTAGTGTGTTTTCCAGCACACCTAGTTCGGAGGTAATTTTGGTGAGAAAGTTAATTTTTGATTTTTGGTGGCATGGATTGTTGCTCATATGTGCTGTAATGTATTATTTATCTTATGATCATTGATTTAATTATTTAATCTAACATTTTCCACTCTTTGTCATCTCCAAGTTCCTTGGAATATGTTTCGGGACTTAGGAATGGAGGTAAAAATACATTTAATTAATTTTTTATGCAACATACGTTATAGGGGTCATATTCCTAGTGAATATAATTTAATTTTATATTGCATAATGTGGGAAATTGGAAAAGAAGTCGTTCACTCTTGGTGGGACCCATTTTTGAGTTATGTGGTGTAGTGTGGAGCTATTTTCGACAGTTTTTGGGATATCTTATGCATATTTTTGGAAATGTTTGAGGAAGTGGCATCCATATTGGTCCCATTTTCTGTAGTGGTCGTGGCATATCATTTTTGGAGTGTTAGTGCAGGTTAGAGCTGATTGGTGGAGTGTGGAGTGCCCATATGGAGGTTATTTTGAATTTCAATGTTGAAATTGGCAATTTTCTAAGCTAGGTGTGTGGTTTTTGGAGTGGTTTTTGCACATGGTTTTGGAAACCATTTTTGGTTTCCCTCTTCATTCTCCTCTATATATTGGCTATAGATTTTCATTGTTTATATGGGGTTTTGGTGTGCGTAACGAGGTGCTATCGGAATGCTGCCAAATTTTTAGTAGAGTGTGAATACTTCAGATTTTGTTATTGCAGTTGTGGGTGCATATTGAGCATGTTATTTGGATCAGATTGGTATATCATTTGCAGGTGTTGTGATAGTGCTAAAGTGGTATTTCATTTGTAGGGGTTTTCATGATTCATTATTCACATTGTAGCAGTTGTATGTGGTGAGTTTTGTACTTGCAGACTATTGTGAGTTCTGCTTTCATTATAGGCATTCTTATACCATTTATTTTATCATATTTTAAATCAAAAGGATGGTAGGTGTGGGTGAAGAATAATTTTGGATGTGGCTCCATTTGACCCATTTCCTTTCATTAGGCTCCATTTGACCCCATTGATAAAAACATCATTGTACTTCATTTGTAGTGAGGCTCGATCTAAGCAGTAGACTTAGGGAGCTTTTCCTCATTGGGGTTTTCTTCCCATATTGGATTTCCCCATCATATCCTTGTGTTATGTGATGCCATTTTATGTGTCTTGTATGGATTTGAATTTATGTTTTTTGCTGTCCTAAAAATAAAATTTGAAAAATCAGATTTAGAGGGTTTGAATTTTTTTTTAAAGTCACTAATTCACCCCCCTCTTAGTGCCATTGTGATACCAACAATTGGTATCAGAGCTAGGCTACCCAATTTATAAGCTTAATCAGCTAGGGTAGGTCCTCACAATGGCTAGTTGCGATCTGAATAAGCCCCCTCTATTTTATGGAAAATATTATGCCTTTTAGACCTATAGGATGATGATATACCTTGGTTCTTTGGGTATGGGTGTTATGTTGTCTATGCAAAATGGCTATACCATCCCTACTACACCTCCCACTGATCCTGCTACCATACAAGAATATAACAATGATTTGAAGTCTACTAATGCTATCACAAGTGCTCTTGCTCATAGTGAGTTGGTTAAGGTTATGGGTCTCAACACTTCAAAGGAAATATGGGACAAATTGAAGGCCATTCATGAAGGCGATGTAAAGCCAAATTGTAAATTTTTAGACTTAAGTTTGAAAGTTAAAAAATGGATGAAGATGATGATATTGCTGCTTTTATGCTTCAAGTGAATGAGGTTGTAAATGCAAGTAGAGATCTTGGTGAAACAATTTCAAAATCCATGGTTGTGAAGAAGGTTCTAAGATCATTTCCTACAAGATTTGATTCAAAGGCTTCAACTATTGAAGAAGCAAAAAATCTTAATACTTTGACTATGGATGAGCTACATGGGTCACTTACAACTTATGATATGAGGATAGACAAAGACAGACCTACAAAAAAGAGGCAGCCTTCAAATCTTTTAAAAACATGAAGATTAAAGTGAAAGAGGAAGAGGATGAAATTTCAAATGAAGAAGAGGTAAACTTTGTGAGAAAGTTGCAAAGAGGAAGAGGCAAGTACAAGGGAAAAATTCCACTCAAATGCTTCAACTGTGGAAGAATTGGTCACATTGCAACAAGATGTCCCTACAAAGAGAAGAGTGATGATGAAGACAAGCCTAAAGAAAAAGGAGAAGGCAACAAGAAGAAATTTGCAAAATTCAGAAGAAAATTCAAAAAGAGGAGCTTAATAACCCATGAGGATAGTGATTCTGAATATAGTGTGCAAAGTGACTCTAAAGATGATTTAGGTGAGGTTATTTTTATGGCCTTAGAAGACAAGAAAAATGAGGTTGACACAAAGGAAAATGAACCTGAGATGGACTTTGAAGAAGAGTTACCCTATGCCCTTGAGGAGTACGAGAAAGAAGTGAAGAAGAACAAAAGGTATGCACAAAAACTAAAAGATGCAAATAATAAAATTGCAGATTTGAAAAATCATATTGAAGAGGCTAATAAAATTTCTAATGGTGCACTAAATGATCTGAAATTTCAAGTTGAGGAGAACAAGAAATTCACATGTAGTCTTGAGGATGCAAACATGATGATTGCAAATTTGAAAATTCATGTAGAAGAGTCCCGAAAGGTAGTTGAAGACCTCAACCTCGGAGTTTGTGAAAAAGTGAATAATTGCAACAAGCTTAAAGAGGATATTTGTTCTTTGAGAAAACAATTAGAGAAATATAATTTTATGAGTTGCACCACTCTAAAATTTGAGAAGAGTTCTAAAAAACTTGATGAGATTATCAAGCAACAAAGGCATCCTAAGATCAAGTTTGGTATAGGATTTGAAGAAGGTGAGTGCTCAGATTTTGTCAAATATGTAAAGCCACTTAAGGATGAGAAATTAAGTTATTTTTTGCTCCTTGAAGACAAGAAGTTGCAGCCCCATGAAGGTGAGAAGTTGTTGCTCCAATATGACAAGAAGTTGCAACCCCGAAATGAGAAGAAGAGTGTGCAAAAGGAGAACAATTTCATGAGGAAGGACAATGATGGCTTCATCAAAGTTAAACACCAAATAAGGAGACATTATGGCAGATATGATAACACATGTGAAAGGCAGAAAACCAGGTCAAATTTGTAGCACCCTAAAATTGGCGCAGTAAAATTGGAATAATTACATTCACCTTAGTAAATAAATTTAAATTCAAATTTAACCTCCCAAACCGCTCGTTAACCGCCGAGAAACCCGTTTCCTCTTTTTTTGTGCCATTTTTAGCAGTTGTTTTGACCGTTTGACGATATCGTCTCCGATCAGACGATATCGCCCCAGATTTGACGATTTCGTCTAGACTAGAACGTCCAGACGATTTTGTCGCAAAACTGAATTTGCATAGTTGGAATCCGTTCCAACGGGTCTCCAATCCGGCGAGAAGCATGTCCGCGTCGTTGGGACCCTTCCCCGTTGGAGATCTCCCAAATTGGGATGATCTCCAACCTCCCAACAACTATCCTATGCCTATTTAACTCTAAAACTTTTCCTTCCCCAACCCCTGGTTGAATTTTTATGTAAATCAACTCCCTATGCGCTAAAACACTTCAAATTTGCTCTTGCACTAGTCCTATATTAATTTTATTGTAGGTACACCACTGGTTTTCAGTCGAAGCTAGCACCCATCGCCGTCGACGAACCTGTCAAGATCGGAGGCGATCTCGTCAAATTCGGGACGATCTCGTACTGATGCGAGACGATTTCGACTGCAGCACACATCGAGGCAATCAGTGCCTAGAGTTTGCTCTTATTTCTCTTTTCTCTGTCATTTCATGCTATAAATTAGATTGTTTATTCAGTTTTTATACTATATTGCATCTAGAGTTCACCCATTTTGTCTAGTTTGCATATTAAGATCATATTCTGCTATTTAAACACAGTGATTTGCATTTACTTTTGTTCTTGCATATTGTTCAATACTCATATTACTTTTTCATATAGTTTGCCCCTATTTACAAAATAGAATTTCTTGTATTTCGCATTTGTTTGCTGTTTTGCAGGTCTCTAATGAATTCATCTGACGAATTCGTCAGATTGCAGACGATCCTGTCGGTTTAGACGATTTTATCAAATTGAAGGCGATTCTCGTTGAATTGCAGACGATCCAGATCGCTACAAGTAATCAAAAACTTCATCGGACTTTCGGATCGGGTAATCTTCATTGGCCTCCCGCAAATTCTCTTGTTTCTGCTTTCTTTTCTGTTTGTTGTATTCATTTAAATTGCATTTTCATGTAGTTTAAGTTAGAATCATTCGACCAAACCTAGGATGAATGTTTAAAAATAAAATGAACTCATCAAAACTCATTCCCAAAACCTAGGCATGGAAACTATCGCCAAATGTTTCCTGGTGAACCCACCATCCGTCAAAAAATCATCAAAATACACATCCCTTGAGAGGCGGGACCTTCATGAAGTCCTCTCGTCCGAGGTACCGCACCATACTTTTCCCATCCTCCTTCCGGGCGTGGATCCAATAGCCTGAAGGTAGGGATGCGAAAAATTTGGAGCGATACATTTTGGTGAACCCGACGTGAATGCATCATAACCTTTTGAAAACAAAAACAAAAACAAAAAAACAAAAAAATATATATATACAAGAAAAACAAAAACAAAATCATCATTTCATGTTTATATGTTTTATATTCAATTCTAAATAGTAGATGCTAAATATTACTTTTAGAAGCACTAAACAAACCATGAGTTTTTACTCAAATCAATATGAGCCCATTAGTAATGTTGGAAGAATTCAGCCAAATACATTTGTTGATTATGATCAACCTTATCTCTATTCAACATCACCTCCATCACACTTCTCTCATTTTTCATCCATAACTCAACAAAACAATCCCTTTGCCAATCCTCTTCATAATGATATTATCTATTCTCCCATATATCCATATTATGTCTATCAATCCACATATAATCCTCCGCCACCTTTTCAAAACTCTTATTTCAATACAACACATCCATTTCAACAAGAAAATACTTATTCTTCCAATTCTACCATGCACTCACCTCCTACATCGCAATCTTCCTGTCATCATTCTACCCATAATAAAGAAAGTAGAGGTGAGAAACCATTAGGCCCTTTTATGACAAAATTCCTAAAACATTTATCAAAAACTTCTCAAAAACCTTCATCATGTAAATTTACTAAGCTCAATCAACCAATGGATATAATTCTCAAGTATTTACTTGACACAAATATTATTGAACTTCCTTCCATAAGACAACCTGATACCACATCAGATTGGTTTAAACCTGAGCTACATTGTGAATATCATAGAGTAGATGGACATATGACACAAAATTGTAAAGATTTAAGATGTGCAATTCAAGATTTGATTGATAAGGATCTTTTTAATATAAAGGAATTACAATCTACAACTTATTATAAATCTCCAGTAAACTATCAAACTCCTACACAACAAATACCAATAATCAATCAAGACATGGGGATCTCCCAAGAACCCCTACTCAATTATCAACAACAAGAAACCAATCAAATATTACATGTTAATGTGTCCCATCATGATGATATTATTAATATTGTAACAGAAACTACAAATGAGCAACCTCAAGTTCAAGCAACTCAATCAGATATTCAAGATATGGATTCCTCATTTGAACAACCTTCAAAACTATCTTTGACTCTAGAGAATGATCCAAAATGGAATGTAAGTATAGAAATATCATCTTTAAAATCAAAATCTCAATCTGAAATCCACTTTGATAACCGACAACAAGTGATTAATCCTCAAGCAAATATATCCCTTTTAGAAGTATTACAAATTTATCACAAGGAAATTTTGTTCAAAATACCTAGCCAACAATTTGTTCCTCATCATATTTTCTCTAAGAACATAATTAATGGTGTAAACCCTCTTGAGGTTAACCATATTTCATTCTATGATGAGGATATTCCTTCCTCTACTCTACAAGAAGACTATTATCTTTACATTACAGGATCTAGTAAAGAAACACTTGTTAGAACTATCATGGCAGATAATGACTCCTCTCTTAATTTATGCACTTATCAATTATTTCAAAAACACAAATTAAAGGAAGAAGATATTAATGAATCAAATGTTATTATAAAATCTTTTAACAATGAAATTCAAGAACATCAAGGTACTATAATTATTCCCCTTAATATTGGATCCAAGATCCTGGATACTTTATTCTATGTAGGATATTGTCCTTCACCTTACAAACTACTTCTCCCGAGTCCTTGGATTCATACGATGAGGGTTGTCCCTTCCACTCTTCACCAATGTTTGAAGTTTGAACTTACAAATAAAATTGTTACCATACATGGTGACCCAAAACCATTTGAAGAATATTTAACGATTGAAACATCAAGTTCTATACACTCTCTATTGTCACAATTATTTTTTATCCATCACTTTTCTTCATCCATATATGATCATCCTTGTTTACCAAATAACACTCATGCATATCTTTCACATATACTTTCTCCATCTTATCAAGACTTGGAAGATAATAATAAGAATGAAGAACCTTCTTATCCTTCCGACATTTTATTTTGTAACATGATCAATTTTCCACATATAAAAGTCAAATCTTTTTCTACATTATTCTACATTATAACAAAGCTTTTGTTATCACTACCTTTTATTCATCACCTTATATTCTTACCTTCACCTCAACCAGATTATCCTTCAAAACCACCTTTGATTTTGAAGCAACCTTAGATATGCTATACTCAAACAACCTTGTATAGTGTATATAGATCATCTTGTATATACCACCAATTTCAATTCACAAATTAAAATACAAAAAAAAAAAGTCAAAATCCTCAAAATCTTCAAAAAAATAAAAATATTTTGCATCTTAAACGTTACTATGCATAAATTTGGTCATTTCATCCATGTATATATTTGTTCAAAATTACTCTCTTATATTTCTTTCAATTTATAAAAAATTCAAAAACACCAAAAACATTCATAAATCTCCAAAAATCTTCAAAAACTATCTATTGCATTTATTTAAAGCACTTGTTAAGTTCCTTTTGATCACAAACAAAAATAATGATAAAAATCAAAAACAGCTATATGCTTGACTCTTTCGAAACCAAAACAATATACAGAATAAAGAGAGAGTCAACATTCTCAAAACTTCTCAAAAATCATTTATATATATATATATATATATATATATATATATATATATATATATATATATATATATATATATATTTACAATTATTGCGATTATATGTTTCAACTTATTTTGGATACCATTAGCATTTATTTGGCATCCCTCACTTGCACACTCACAACAATAAATATCTTGATTTTATCTGGCATGATTACTAATCTCTCTTATATCAAAGTTCACAAAATTCAATTAAATAAAGTTTGAGCATAGAGAATTGATCTTGTTATTTACTTAAACCAAACACATCTTTTCACAATAAAATGATTATATTTGTCATTTCCATTTTTTGCTACATAGTAGAACTGATTTCTTGAGTGAAAAGTTTCCCCTGCTATCCTATCATGCACATGGTCTAGAATCTTTGAGAATTGGCAAAAGGACAAGCTCACCCCTACCCGGAATAAAAATCCCTTGCTCTACAGCTAATCCGAGCAAGTATCCCTAGCAAAGAAAAAGAAAAAGAAAAGAAAAATTCAAGAAAAAGAGAAAAAAGAAATGTTCTTTTCTATCATTATAGCAATGTTCCAAGCATTATCAAGCAAAAGAAATACAAAAGAAAAATATGCAAAGTTCAAAAGAAAGCAATAAAATCCCTTTCCCTACCCTTTGAAAAGAAAAGAAGGGTTGATGAGCTTGAATCCCTGGAATTCTCAATTATTCGAAAACTGTGAGGTAAGCCCCATAACAGGTGGTTTGTGCTCAACCTGCTTGGCCTTGGGTAACTCCTAGCGTGGCGATATGTCTGTCACATTAGTGACCTTCTTTTGTACAGACCTATGTCTGCTTATGGATTAGCTAGCTCTTGATAATCTGATCTACATGGTAGCCTAGTATGGTTATATGCATCTACATCATGGTTAATGAACACTTAGTTGGTTTCTTCAAATCACTTGTATCATAGTATCTTGCTCAAATCTAGTAAATGAACAATGCAATTGCACACACATTTGTATTTGAGAGATTTTGTCTATCATTATGATAAATCAAGATTGACAATGAATTCACTTATGCACATGGGATTCCTTATAAATCTAACTTTTTGTCTTCAAAATACTTTGAAATATTATTTTTGCAAACTTGTTTGGAATAAACCAAGTACAATTATTTACCACAAAGACAACTATATAATAGAAAAAATCAAAAATTTCAATCAAAACATATCATATATATCTTATCGACTTTCGCGACGATGGCATAGTTCCAAAACCAAAATTGGAATTTTATGCTTAGCGCAAGTCCTCATTATCATATTTTCTGTTCATCAAAAATTAATCATGCAATAAAACTATCCTTTCTTTGATCTTCGCGATGATGGTATAAGTCTATACCTACATATTCTATGCCTAGCGCAAACCATTGTAACAATTTTATTTCCTATTTATCAAAGATCATACAAAACATATGACTTCATTTTTTTTACAAATTATGCTTTTCAAAAGCAAACACATTTTTATTATTTCATATCATTATGTCAACCTTTGCATTTTGCAATGATGGTATAATTCTTAAGGAATTATTCAACAATTTTTATCACACTTAGGAATTTATGCCTAGCAAAAATCATTTTACAATATTTCATGCGTAATATTTTCATGGAAATCTGAAAGCAAACCATCATCATCATCATTTGCATCATCACAACAAAGTCTTAAGATAGTCTCTTAAGCACTCTTTTCTTTTAACAATATTTCTATCCTAGGACTAGCTTGACGACCGAGTGAGCAGTGACTCCATGAAATGGTCTATAATAGCGACAATGTCCTTTGAAATTATTGTTAGAAATATCTTTTTATTTTTATCACATTTCATTACAACCAATCAATTTGTTACATCAGATTATTTCATTTAAAATATTTAAAGCATGACATCCAAGTTATAATATTTTCCAAAACGACATAATTACATGAATCATCAATAAAATCATTACATCAATCAACTCAATCAATCAATCAAACATAAAAAGCATCATAAACATACACATAACACAAGTCATATGATAAAAAACATATCATATATCAAACATAATTTTATTCAAAATAATTCACAAATAAATTTTGTTTTTCCGCGTTTTTACCTCAAACGTTCGATTTGGGTAAAAACACGGAGGGGGCACCATAGTAAGCTGTCGTACGATTCGACCAAGAATCGTCGCCTAAAAATGGGAATAATTTTTTGCTTTCTCGTAGATCGAGAAGAACTCATCTTTAACGCATTTTCTTCGGAAAATTCGCTAAAGAGGGGGCAAAATGTAGCACCCTAAAATTGGCGCAGTAAAATTGGAATAATTACATTCACCTTAGTAAATAAATTTAAATTCAAATTTAACCTCCCAAACCGCCCGTTAACCACCGAGAAACTCATTTCCTCTTTTTTCGTGCCATTTTTAGCAGTTGTTTTGATCGTTTGACGATATCGTCTCCGATCAGACGATATCGCCCCAGATTTGACGATTTCGTCTAGACTAGAACGTCCAAACGATTTTGTCGCAAAACTAAATTTGCATAGTTGGAATCCGTTCCAACGGGTCTCCAATCTGGGCAGAAGCGTGTCTACGTCGTTGGGACCCTTCCCCCATTGGAGATCTCCCAAATTGGGATGATCTCCAACCTCCCAAAAACTATCCTATGCCTATTTAACTCTAAAAATTTTCCTTCCCCAACCCCTGGTTGAATTTTTATGTAAATCAACTCCCTATGCGCTAAAACACTTCAAATTTGCTCTTGCACTAGTCCTATATTAATTTTATTGCAGGTACACCACTGGTTTTCAGCCGAAGCCAGCACCCATCGCCGTCGACGAACCTGTCAAGATCGGAGGCGATCTCGTCAAATTTGGGACGATCTCATACTGATGCGAGACGATTTCGACTGCAACACACATCGAGGCAATCAGTGCCTGGAGTTTGCTCTTCTTTCTCTTTTCTCTGTCATTTCATGTTATAAATTAGATTGTTTATTCAGTTTTTATACTATATTGCATCTGGAGTTCACCCATTTTGTCTAGTTTGCATATTAAGATCATATTCTGCTATTTAAACATAGTGATTTGCATTTACTTTTGTTCTTGCATATTGTTCAATACTCATATTAATTTTTCATATAGTTTGCCCCTGTTTACAAAATAGAATTTCTTGTATTTCGCATCTGTTTGCTGTTTTGCAGGTCTCTGATGAATTCGTCTAACAAATTCGTCAGATTGCAGACGATCCTGTCAGTTTAGATGATTTTATCAAATTGAAGGCGATTTTGTTGAATTGCAGACGATCCAGACTGCTACAAGTAATCAGAAACTTCATCAGACTTTCGGATCAGGTAATCTTCATTGGCCTCCTGCAAATTCTCTGTTTCTGCTTTCTTTTCTATTTGTTGTATTCATTTAAATTGCATTTTCATGTAGTTTAAGTTAGAATCATTCGACCAAACCTAGGATGAATGTTTAAAAATAAAATGAACTCATCAAAACTCATTCCCAAAACCTAGGCGTGGAAACTGCCGCCAAATGTTTCCTGGTGAACCCACCATCCGTCGAAAAATCACCAAAATACACCTCCCTTGAGAGGCGGGACCTTCGTGAAGTCCTCTCGTCCGAGGTACCGCACCATCCTTTTCCCATCCTCCTTCCGAGTGCGGATCCAATAGCCTGAAGGTAGGGATGCGAAAAATTTGGAGCGATACAAAATTATTCTTTTTATGGTTATTGTTATAAGTGCAATTCATTTGGTCATAAAATTGCCAATTGTAGGCTCAACTATAGGCCTAGAAACATTGTCACACATAACTCTTTTGCACCTCTAATTGAGCACAATGTAGAATTTTTCAAATGTAATAATTTTTGGCATATTGCAAGGTATTTTAGAACTATTTTTTCTGCCACTAATCCAATGTAGAAGAGCATATCTAATCAGCCCCATAGAATGCAAAACAAGCTGCCACCTAGACAAAATTCACAGGTTCACAAGAATGCTGATTTGGAGAAGAAGGATAAGGAACCAAAAACAAAGCCCAAAAAGGTGTGGATTGAGAAGGGAAAGAAGAAAGAGGTCAAGTATTCTCTCATAGTGTAGGCCGCATTCAAATCTCATAATAAATCCACTTCCTTGATCATTGACAATGGGTGCTCTAGTCACATGACTAGAGATAAAAATCAGTTTGTGCATACACAGAAGTATGATGAGGGTTCTATGAGGTTTGGCAACAATGATGGTGCCAAGATAGTTGGTAAAGGAGGAGGTAAGCATTGGAAATGAAAATATCAGATCTAAAAATTTTCTTTTTGTTGATGGCCTAAAGCATAACTTGCTTAGTGTGAGTTAAATATGTGATTCAGGATGTGAGCTTATTTTCAAAGCACATGGTTGTGAGATTAGAGATGAAAAGGATGGTTCTCTCATTGCTAAGGCAACAAGGAAAACAGGTAATATTTATAATATTTGTGATAGATTTGACAAATCTTGCTTCATTGGACAAGAAGAGGAAAATTGGTTATGGCATAAGAGGCTTGGTCACATCAATTTTGACAATCTTGTCAAAATTAGCTCAAAGAATGCAGTAAGGAACTTGCCTAAGATTTCAAAGTCGTCAAAAAGCATATTTTCCTCTTGTCAACAAGGAAAGCAAACAAGATCACACTTCAAAACTAAGGAGTACTCTACTACATGCCCATTGGAGATAGTGCACACAAATATTTGTAGACCGATGAGAAATAAAGGTATGGATGGTGAGAGATACTTCATTTCGTTCATTGATGATTATTATAGGATGACTTGGGCACTTTTTTTAAAAGAAAAATCAGAAGCCTTGTTTAAGTTCAAAATGTTCAAAGCAAGAACTGAAAATTATATGGGCACTAGTATCAAATGTTTGATATTAGATAGAGGTGGTGAGTACACATCAGAAAAGTTTGAGAAATATTGTTTAGAGCATGGCATTAGGAGGTAATTTTCAGCAACAAGAACACCTCAACAAAATGGTGTTGTTGAGAGGAAAAACAAAACAGTGCAAGAAATAGCTTGAACTATGTTGAATGAGGCAAATATTGCTGATATATTTTGGAGAGAAGCAGTGCATACATCAATGTATATTATAAATAGGTGCATGCTTAGAGTTCATAGTGATATGACTCCTTATGAGTTATGGTTTGGAAGGAAAGCTACAGTTAAACATTTCAGAGTGTTTGGGAGTAGGTGCTACATAAGGAGAGATGAACAAAACCTTGGCAAGTTTGATACTAGAGCGGACAAGGGCATATTTATTGGATACTCATCTAGAAGAAAGGCCTACAAATGCTACAACAAGAGGCTTGGTAAGATAGTTGAGAGCATCAATGTAAATATTGATGAAGGCATTGGTGAGGTAATTGAACAAGTTGATCCACCCATTCAGAATGACACCATTGAGAAAGAATATGAAGTTGAAGAAGCTCAAGAAGAGAATGAAGAGGTTGCTGCCCCAAAGACTTCTTAAAAATATTTAAAGAAGAATCATCCTCAAAATCAGATTTTAGGAGACCCCAATACGGGTGTGCAAACAACAAGAAGACTTGCAAGGACAAATGAGCAGGTAAACTTTTCTTTGTTGTCTCAAGTTAAGCCTAAGAATTTTTATGAGGCTAGCAAACAAGATTGTTGGATTAAGGCTATGAATGAAGAACTTGATCAAATAGAGAAAAATCAGACTTGGGAACTTGTTACAAGACCTACTAATAAAAATGTAAATGGAACCAAGTGGGTCTTTTGAAACAAACTTAATGAATATGACCAAGTTGTGAGAAATAAGGCTAGATTGGTGTGCAAGGGGTATTCTCAAGTGGAGGGCATAGATTTTTATGAGATATTTGCACCTGTAGCAAGGTTGGAAGCCATTATAATGTTTCTTGCTCTCGCTTTCCATAAGAATTTCAAGGTCTACCAAATGGATGTGAAATCAGCCTTCTTGAATGGTAACCTAGAAGAGGAGGTTTACATAGAGCAACCCGATGGATTTCAGCTTGGTGATGAGAACTATGTGTGCAAATTGAAAAAGGCTTTGTATGGGCTGAAGCGAGCCCCAAGAGCATGGTATGATAGGTTGGACAAGTACCTATTGCAGGAAGGCTTCCAGAAAGATAAGGTTGATAGCAATTTGTATTACAAGGTTGTAGGTGATGATCAACTTGTTATTGTTGTGATGATCAACTTGTTATTGTTGATGATATAATTTTTGGAGGCAATAAATATGAAATGTGTCATGAGTTTGTTGCTGTTATACAAGATGAATTTGATATTTCCATGATAGGAGAGTTGTCATACTTCTTGGATCTTCAAATAGAGGCATTTTTATTTGTCAATCTAAGTATGTTAAAGAAATGCTTAAGAAGTTTAACATGGAGGACAACAAACCAGTGAGTACTCCTATGGTGATAGGGTGTAAGTTTAGTAAGTAATATTAGTCTCATCTTGTTGATCAATCCCTCTATATGTAAATGGTTGGTAGTTTATTGTATCTAACTGCTTCTAGACCTGAAATTTTGCAAGCTGTGTGCATGGTTGCTAGATTTCAGAGTGATCCAAATAAAATCATGTGAAGGCCATAAAAAGAAATTTCAGATATCTTAAGGGTACTATGGAGCATGGATTCTGGTATCCAAAGGGAAAAGACTTCACATTGAAGGCTTATACAGATGTTGATTGGGATGGCTGTGTTGATGATCACATAAGTACAAGTGGTGGTGCCTTCTTACTTGGTGACAAGCTTGTCTCTTGGCACAATAAGAAAAAAGATTCAGTTTCTCTATATATAGTTGAGCTTGAGTATATTGCTACTATTTCTTTCTGCACTTAGGTATTATGGATGAAGCAAACTCTTCAGGACTTGGGTATTGCAAATGGTGAGCCTATTCCCCTTCTTTGTGATAACACTAGTGCTATCAATATTTCAAAGAATCCAGTTATGCATTCAAGGACTAAGCACATAGATATAAGGTATCATTTTTTGAAGGAGAAGGTTTTTGAGAAGGTGGTTAAGTTGGAATTTGTGCCTACTAAAAATCAGATTGCAGATATCTTTACAAAGCCTCTTCCAATGGAGACATTTGAGCACTTGAGGCAACTCCTAGGAGTTGTTCCTCTTCCTACACACTAGATTGTTTTAAGGGCACAACCTTAGGGGGAGCATCTAATTATTTTATTTTATACTCCTACATATTTTATTTTATGTTGTTATTCTCTAACAGTTGCTTAAGGATGGTGTGTGCAGAAAGTTCAATGATTGGATTCACAGTGTGTAGTGGTGTTGCTTGGCAAGGTGATGCAGTTCTTGGTAAATATTTTGGATTTGTCTTTGATGATGATGGATCTAGTTTTTCATCACTATATCAGTTTCCTTTTTGTTTGTCTCTATTGTATATTAGTTTGTGTGAAGGGTAACAAGTTATGGTGCTTTTTGTTGCTTTGGCATTCCCCGAATGAGCTAGTGAATGGGCTATTTGAAATAATCTTTGTGTAGAATTGTCTTAGAGTGTCTTGGACAGATTATCAGATGTTTTTCAGAGCATATATTACTGATATTGTATGTCCATGACAACAACATGTGAGTTTGTGACTGGTTTAAAGGGGAGTTTGATGCAAAATTATCAAACAAGATGAATTGTTGTGCCCTTTTGTCATTGTTGTCAAAGGGGGAGAGTGAGCTAACTGCAACCATATTTTTGTGATGCCTTGTTGGAGTAATGGGGAGTTCATATGTGGTGTTTCAGGTCTGATATGAGTTTTTTTGCTGGCTGGTGCTTCTCAGGATAAATTTAAGGTTTGTGGTTGGTTTTCTTCAGGATGTTGCATTGTGCAGTTTGTTGCAGTTAATGTTGTGTTGCCAACAATGCCAAAGGGGGAGATTGTTGGCCTCTTGGAGTTTTTTCATTGTTGTCAACACCATTCTACATGGCATCCTACATGGTATTCAGAGTTTCCATTCATATTGGTGGTCATCCTGCAAATTTGTCCATGTTTGCATAACACGGTGTTTTTTCCAGCACACCTAGTTCGGAGGCAATTTTGGTGAGAAAGTTAATTTTTTATTTTTGGTGGCACAAATTATTGCTCATATGTGTTGTAATGTATTATTTATCCTATGAGAATTGGTTTAATTATTTAATTTAATATTTTCCACTCTTTGTCATCTCCAAGTTCCTTGGAATGTGTTTTGAGACTTAGGAAAGGAGGGAAAAATACATTTAATTAATTTTTTATGTAACATAGGTGATAGGGGTCATATTAGTAGTGAATATAATTTAATTTTATGTTGCATAATGTGGGAAATTGGAAAAGAAGTCATTCACTCTTGGTGGGACCCATTTTTGAGTTATGTGGTGTAGTGTGGAGCTATTTTCGACAATTTTTGGGATATCTTATGCATTTTTTTGGAAATTTTGAGGAAGTGGCATCCATATTGGTTCCATTTACTGTAGTGGTTATGGCATATCATTTTTGGAGTGTTAGTGCAGGTTAGAGCTGATTTGTGGAGTGTGGAGTGTCTATATGGAGGTTATTTTGAATTTCAATGTTGAAATTGGCAATTTCCTAAGCTAGGTGTGTGGTTTTTGGAGTGGTTTTTGAACATGGTTTTGGAAACCATTTGTGGTTTCCCTATTAATTCTCCTCTATATATTGGCTGTAGCATTTAATTGTTTCTATGGAGTTTTGGTGTGCGTAACGAGGTGCTGCCGAATTTTTAGCAAAGTGTGAATACTTCAAGTTTTGTTATTGCAGTTGTGGGTGCATATTGAGCATGTTATTTGGATCATATTGGTATATCATTTGCAGGTGCTGTGATAGTTCTGAAGTGGTATTTCATTTGTAGGGGTTTTCATGATTTATTATTCACATTGCAACAGTTGTATGTGGTGAGTTTTGTACTTGCAGACTATTGTGAGTTCTGCTTTCATTGGAGGTATTCTTATGCCATTTATTTCATCATATTTCAAATCAAAAGGGTGGTAGGTGTGGGTGAAGAATAATTTTGGGTGTGGATCCATTTGACCCACTTCCTTTCATTGGGCTCCATTTGGCCCCATTGATAAAAACACCATTGTACTTCATTTGTAGTGAGGCTCGATCTATGCAGTAGACTCAGGGAGCTTTTTCTCAATGGGGTTTTCTTCCCATATTGGGTTTCCCCGTCATATATTTGTGTTATGTGATGTCATTTTATGTGTCTTGTGTAGATTTGAATTTATGTTCTTTTATGTCCTAAAAATCAGATTTGAAAAATCAGATTTAGAGGGTTTGAAAAATTTGTTTAAGTCACTAATTCAGCCCCCCTCTTAGTACCATTATGATACCAATAGAAATGACTTGCTAGTGAAGCCAAAAATTCACACCATGATGCCTTGCATCAACAAGAAAATATCTCCTTTCTAATTAATCATAATTTATTCCCTCATTGCCCTCGACACTCTCTCACTTGTGCAGAAAATAAATTTGGGAGCAGGACCCAAGAACATGCAGTTAAAATTATAGAATGACTCCCCTCTAGACAAGTTTGAAGTCCATAAATATACTGGCAGCTTCTTATCTGCCTCATCATCTTGCTTTACTGCAATAAAAGAAAACCGCTGGTGCATATGGAAGAAGAAGTACTAGGTCAAAAACGAAGCATGCCTAAATAAAATTGCTTTTCGCTCGAAATCCTTTCCAATTGGGTGTGCATTGCTTGAGCCACATAATCTACCCAGTCAAAGAAGACAGGGTTTGTGCTTGCTTGCATGGTTGTAGGGGCGTAAAAATCCACCTGCAAAATGCATTGCAACAACATTACTTGTCATTTGTACACTATAGTATCAGTAAGAAGACCATATACCCAAGCGAACATAGAATACATAATTGGGATTTTAAATTCTATCAAGGATTTCGACAAAGATGGCAACTCTCCGAACTAGAGTACCTTTATTAACTTGTTCTCCATGAAATGTTACGGTTTATTGGTACCTTTCCTCTTGCTCTTTTATATTCATATTTTTGAATATGACGTCTGAGGAAGGCTTCACCCCACAAGCAAACACCTCTTTGACTGCATCGGGTGAAATGGTAAACAATTTATCTCCTTTTGCAATTTGGTTGACCCTTGTTGCAGGCTAATAAAATTTTGCAAATGCCATTATCAACTCAAGGTAAGGATTCACAAGTGTACATAGGTACCAGGAAAGATATGCATGATAAGCAATGATTAATGGGCTTTCTGATGTCAAACCTCACCTAATTGAAGTCTCCACATCATGGCGTAATTTTTCTACACTTTTGTTTGATATAGAATAGTCTCCAATACTGGTCAATTTATCGAAATATGGGTCCAGCTTGGTATTTTCATGCTACCTAGCCTTTTTAGCTTTTTTACCACCCTGTGCTTTTTTCGGCTCTGAAGCTTTCTTTGGATCAATTACCTTCTTTCCCATCTTCGTAACACAACTCCTACTGTAACGGTCTGGTAAATATTCAGCAAAGCAGCAATTGGGGATGTTAAAGGATAACCTAGCAATGGTTAGAAAAATAATATTCAATTTCAAGCTTCTAATTTACCTCTTTTTATAAATTTCACCCTCCAACTACTAGATTTAATGCAGGTGTTGTGCCTGAGAAATTCGAGCAAACGTGCTCCTTATTCTCTCACCCGACATGTTTTTTAATGAAAAATTAACTGCTTATTCACTATCAATAATGCCCTTGCACTGTGAATCTTCCTTGGATGTCGAACTTAGCCACTTTTTTACCTTGGAAGATGCAATCTGGATATTTAATAGTTCACTCTGGGAAAAGCAAGTGCCACGTGTGAGAGATGGGGGCAAAAATAATTAATTTTGCTATATAAAACGTTGAAACGTCTTCTAGGATTTTTGCAGGTGAAATCAATCCAATCTCCTATATTAATTTCAAAATCTTTCATGAAATTAGCATCGTTTAACAAAAAACATTGAGGGAGCGCACCTACTTACCCGAAACAGGGTGAAAATATTCACATCACTTGCACTCCAAAACTGCTTCTTCTACCTGCTTTATGAAGTTACATGCCTCTCAATCCTTTTTAAAATAATTATTCTCTAATTTTACCCTGAAAAAAATATTGCTAAAAGAAAGCTTTTACTAAGAGTGCTTTGCATGAAAAATCAGGGCGAAATTAGTTTTGCCTTCTTCCTTTCCGAACTTAGTGCCATCAACTGGAGTTTGGGAAAAGCACACATTTTTTATTTTTAACTCTTCTCTAATTTCACCTCGAAAACATCTTCGGGGAAATAATGAGGGTTTCACCCCAAAAATAAAAAAACATGGTAAATCCTCCTTGTAGGGAGAAAATAAAATTTTTAAATCTTTCTTGCTTTTGTCTTTTGCTTTTCTTGGTAACTTTAAAACAAGTGGGGCGAAATTAAAAAAAAACAGGGCACTCCCCCTTTTTTTTCAAACTTTTACTTTTGCTTTTCTTTTATTCTCCTTCTTTTTTCCCTCTTTTAATCCTTTATTTCTTTTGGCAAAATAGGAGTGCTTTTTAATGAAAAATCAAAACTCATGGCGCTTTCATAATTGCTAAAAAATAAATCTGCTTTCTTTTCCCCCTTTCTGCCCGAAAATAATACAAAAGCCTTTTAAAATGTTTTCGAGTGAAAACAATTTTTTTGCTGGTGGCAAGATGCTTTCGAGACGAAATCACCTACCTTGGGGGAAAAAATAATTTCACAGAAAAATCAACTTTCTTTCTATTTTTTTTTTCTTTTTTTTAAATATTATATATTCAACTGAAACAAAACAACATAATAACTTATGGTAGACCTTCAAATGAAGAACATTTATGAAAATTGGTAGCGCACAACCATCCATATCCTGTAAATAGAATGAATTGATTTGATTGACACCTGAAATCTAGAACGGACCCTCCCATATTGCTTCAAACTTGTGGTTCTTGCTGGGCTTAGCCTTGTTTTCATTCCATTTTAGCACTAGGTCACCCACCTCAAATGATTTCTCGAAAGCTTTCTTTCCAAACCATTTTTGCTTCATCCAGGCATGTTCCATGAAGGCATTAGATGATTTTTCGCTCCTTTCTTCCAACTGTAAAAGTTGTGCCAATCTCATACTCATGGAATCAAGATCATAATCATCTTCACCATACAACAAGTGCCAAGACTATAAATCTAGCAATTCAATATTGGGTAACACTGCTTATTTACCATAAACCAAGGAATAAGGAGACATTTTAATGAATTTCTTCATGGAGATACGGTCAGACCATAATGCTTGGTTTAAAAGTAAGTGCCAACTGCGCTTATTGTTGCCCAGGGTCCTCTTTAGAATTCTTAACAAATTCTTGTTTATAGACTCAGCCAAATTGTTCTCCTACGGATAATAGTTAGATGATGTCTTTAAATAAATTACATACTTACATGTAAATTCATTGATCCTAGCATCGATGAAAGGAGTCCCATTGTCCATTATGATTGCATTAGGTATGCCAAAACAAGTAATTAAACCTTCAAGAAAAGCGATCATTGTTGCTTGGTCAGCCTTCTTGGTTTAAATTACCTTTTACCATCGAGTAAAATAGTCGGTTGCAGTCATGATATATTTGTGTTTGACAGAGGAATTAGGATCAATAACCCTAATAAAGTCTAGGCCCCATTGCTAAAATGGTGCTTCTACTTGAATCGGATGAAGGGGTAATAATGTGTTCTTGCTTCTTCCTACATATCTCTGGCACTTATCGCAACCCTGACTGACTTTGAAAGTGTCTGCAAAGAGAGTAGGCCAGAAATATTCTAATTTAATAATATTTAATACCATCGACCTCCCTACATAATGGCCTCCTAATAGACCAGAGTGAAACTCCTCTAGGATTATTTATTTTTCATATTCTAGAACACACTTGAGAAGTAATTCGTCAATGTTTTTATGGAACAACCCATTTGGCAGCATCACATATATAAGGGCCTGGATTTTGAATCTTTTTCTCTATGAGGTATTAAAGTGTGAAGGACATCTTCCTGATTGGAAATATTCGACAAGGTCCTCTATCCAATCATGATCGCCTATAGAGCGGTTAGAAAAATCACTTTCGCTTGCAAAATTTTCAAGTTGGCAAACCATGGATTTAGATGTAACACTTTTTGCAAGCTCCTAACACAATACTTGACCTTGAACTAGCTTGGTTGGGTAGATTTCAACATCATATTCCTAGATTTTGGGGACCCATCCAACCCTTTTGTCTTCAAGCTCTCCTTTAATGATGAAACTTCAAATATCTGGGTGGACAACAAAAACTATTATCTTGCTTTGAGAAACAAAATATCGAAACTTCTTTAAGAATTTCATCACCATGTATACTTGATTTTTATGAAATTATATTTTTCTTCATGCGGTTGGATGACTTGGCTCAATAAATCAATTGATCGCTCATCTCCATCATCTTACTTTTGCGTAACCATTGCTGCCTAGCTTTCTTGCTCACAAACGACATATAGGATAAAATCCTTGTAGTAATTAAGATTCATCAATATTGGGGCTTGAGCAATCCTTTATTTTATCTCCTTGAATGCTCGTATCCTCCTCTCAGTCCATTTGAACTCAACATTATTTTTTAATAGCTCAATCATCGGCTTCACTATGTGGGAAAAAACTACAACAAACTTTTGACCAAAGTTTATTTGCCCAAAGAATGATTGCAAATCCTTCTTGTTGGCTAGTAATGAAAGATTCAAGAGGGCTTCAGCTCTAGCTATGTCAATCTCCAAACCTTTTTCTAAAATAACATGTCCTAGGATCTTTCCTTATTTTACCATAAATATGGACTTCTTTGGGTTGATTGATATTATGAACTCTCGATACTTTTGGAATACCTATCTCAGATGTAGATTTTGTTCCTCCCTATTGTGAGAGAAAATAGTCATATCATCCAAATAAATAATAATAACATGATTCAACAACTCATCGAAAGCTATGTCCATTGCTCTCTAAAAAGTTGAGTCAGCATTTGAGAGACCAAACGACATTCGTTGATAATAAAAAGTTCCCTATTTGGTAGTGAAAGTTGTCTTGTACTGGTCCTCATCCTTGATCCAAATTTGATTATAGCCAGAGAATCCATCTAACAAAGAGAATATCTGAGCACCAACAACCACATGAAGGATCTGATCAATTTGAGGTAGACGATAGTGATCCTTCAAAGATGTCTGGTTTAAATTTTGAAAATCCATGCACAAGCGAATATCTCCATTCTTCTTTCTCACGGGACTAGATTTGCTACCCAAGGAGAGTGCTTAATCGGGTAGATGATTTTGGATTCCAATATCTTCAACAATTCTGCTCTCATCAAAGTTTCAATTTTGGGGTTAACTAGTCTTTACTTTTGGTTAAAGGCCTTTACTCCTTCCTACAACTTGATGGTATGCTAGATTACATCTTTTTTATAACCTTTCAGGTCTTGGTAGCTCCAAGCAACAATGTCTGGATACTCATGACACAACTTTTTAATCTGTTGTAGCTCTTCTTGAGTGTAATCTATGCTGACTTTGATCGACTCCTTGGGTCCCAAATGCATATTAGTGTATTCCTTTTCATCCACCTTGATCCTATGATTTTCTACTCTATCATTTTGGTCAAAGAGGATCTCAAGTGTAATAAACCCCTTTGGGATATGATTATTCCATAGCTGGATTAACCCCTCGACCTCTTCCTCATCAAGTGTTCTCTCTTCCACTTTACTAGCTTCTCTTATCAAGAAGTTAATAATTTGCTTATCACTTTTGAACACTTGCCAGTGAATATTTCTGTCAGGGATTGAAGGTCTATAAATTAATCTCACAGTCTTAGGATTTCTCACCATATGCTCTATTGGGAAAAAAATAGCACTAAGGGATGCCAAGAGATCAGCATTCTTGTTTTGCTCCTACAAGATTGCTTGGATGTTCAATGTTGTATAAGCCTCAAACAAATCCCATATCTTATTTCAGTATGCCTTCAGGTAGTCCTGCTTGGAAACACACTTACTAGTTACCTGATTAACGATTAACTCAGAATCCCCAAATATTTTTAGTTGTTTGATCTTGATATGCTCTACCTTTTTTAATCCAAGTAGAGTGCTTCATATTCGATGGTATTGTTAGTACAATTCTAGGTTAGTTAGTAAGAGTACATATTTTGTATGTTAGAAGGAGAAATGAGAACGATACCAGCTCCTACACCATTCTTGCATCTAGCACCATCGAAATACAACTTCCATAGTTGATCAGGAACAAGATCATCATCAAGCACTTTTGATTCAACTTTTTTAGGCTTAGTAATGGTGTAGCGACCAATTTCGGTCTCCATCATGGCATTAAAATCGAGCATTGAAAACTCAACTTCTATTCGAAGCTCATCCAGGACTTCTTCCATCCAATATAACTCCTCCAATTCTTTAGTCATCAAATTGACAGAGTTCATGGGCTTATCTTCCTCTTCAATATTTTTGATGTTATAAGTTGAAGGCTTCTCATTATAAATTCAGATTCTTCTCCACTTTACAGGAATTTCCAAATGAGAATAGTCAAGAGAAAGGTAGCCTTCCAACTTGGTAGTATACTCCCCTGATAGGCACATGCTAAAGTAAGGCTCTAGATCAACCACAACTACTTCTTGGATCACAGTGATCCATGGCATTTTATGTAGCATGATAGGGATGTCTTTAATAATACCCATGGTCTTGACATGGATTTAGTACAACTACAAAATGCCAGGGCTTCTTCTTATATATTCCATATCCATAACATCACAAACTACCTTTGGCATGATAGTCATTATAGCACTAGAATCGTTCATGCAATTATGCACAATCCAACCTTCCATCCTGAGGGACAGGTAGAAAGGGGGTGGTCTATTATTTATAGTGGTAGAAGTTGTTAGCATTTGAGATAACACTTTCTGAGTCAGATTCTTCCCCTTATATTTCAAAAATTTTAGCTATTCTTGCAACAAGTCCACTTGTCCAAGCAATTGCAGTGCATCATAGAGACTCATCTTTGGCGATGTTATACGTGGATGCATAGAACCCATTTACTTTATTGGCAGTCTCATATATGCTTTGATACTGCTGTGTAGCTTCTACCCTCTGATGTTTTATCAAGGATGGGTACTTGAGATTTTCTCTGGCCTGCTCCTCCATTTCAACTCTTTCCTATGAAGTCAAATCATTTTCTTACACTTTCTCTCTCACTCGTAGAGGCAAAAGATCTTTCAATAGGATGGGTGCATCAAGCTTGGGTGCTGGAACAACTATCTTTGCCTACACCTGTTTCTTTTCATTTTGCACCTTTGAGTCAACAGGTACCTTCAAGGGCTCCATCTCAGCTGGATCCATAATAACGGGTTTTCTTCTAGCTCTCATGAGCAATGAAACTTGTTCTTTAGAAGGGACTATGAAATTATGATCCACTTCTATGATCATGTTGATTTTACCAGAAGAGGAACTTTCTGCCAATATCTACACATATTTTAGGTGAACCATGAAAGTTTCCTCACCATGTGGATCATTGCACGTAGATCACCAATTGCTTTGTTAGATGTGCCAGCTTCCTCATTTGTCAATGCTATCATATTTCTCTTAGGCACCTTGCTGATTGAAGGTACTTACTCCCTAATGATCGACGAAGGCTAAAATATCCTATGTTGGAAATCTCTTTCAGTATATTTCCTTTTGATAATCGTGATCTCATTACCCATTGCTATTATGTCTGAGTCCATGGAATACAACTATTTCAACACCTTTTCTTGTGGATCGAGGTTTGAGGATGCTGGAGGAGCTGGTAATGGTAGTGGGATAGGCAGAGATGGCAGTGTTGGGAATGGAACTAGAGTTGGTAACTATAGAATTGTTGGAGCAGGGAGTTGATGGACAAAAATTGTCATCATGGTCTAATATGTACTTATATTCCATGAAGGGATTAGATATATGGGTGACATGGGCAAATTTTGAGAAGATGCATTAGCATACAAATACTATGGAATATTAGGAAAAATAGGCATTGTCATTTTTGGTGGAATCTTACCAATTGCAATCAGGTTAGCTTTGGATATTTGTGTTGTAGAATACATATTAGGAAATGTGTTGACATTGGACTATCAGATGGCCATACTAATGTCAAAGTGAAAGCTCGAAGGTAATAAAATACTGCTTGTTCAGGATTCGGTCGAAGACCATCAAGAACTCTATGCCAAGTTCGAGCGAACCTGACATTGAAGTCCATGATTTCTTCTTGCAGATGCCTCTGAATAGTGGTAAAATGATGCAGTAGAGAGAACATATTTGCTTGTTCGTTGAAGTCTTTGATCAGTAATTCAACCAACTGGTCCCAAGTAGTAATGGTGGTAGGTTGTAACAACCAGTACCAATAAAGTAGATTATCTCTGAGAGAGAGAACGAGCAATACTACCATTATATCATCATCTGTGATGCTCTGGATTTTTGCCAAGGTAGCTATGTATTTTACATGCTCATAATCCATCTTTCCCATACCGTCATAAGTAGGAAAATACTTCATTGTTGCTTGTAGATTCAGAGGCCTAGAGTGCTTCCATGCTAGGAACTACCTTGGTGGCTGTGGTGGTGGATTTTGGGCCATGTGGACTAGAATGTGTGGTTGAGGAGGTGGAAAACTAGTGGTTGTGCTAGCAGGAATCAAAGGAACAAATAATACACCAGTTAACTATGAAGATGTTACATTCGATGGGCTAGCTGGAGTGACTAACATAGGATGTTATCCTAACACTCGTGTGTCAAGTTCATAAAACTCAATGGCATCTTCTAGATTTTTGGCCTTCGATCTTGTGATCATGAAGAAAGCTTTCGCTCACTTTACGTTCAAAGGCTTTTGGGTAGAGATGAGTCACCAGATGTTCTAATCATACAATATAAAGGTGAACATCAAACCTCAATACTGCTTAAAGTGGAACCTTTGTGAGTCCCATCGAGCATGCCAAAAACTGTTGGTCACGAATCTAGCCAAGTACAAATTATTATTTGTGCACCCTAGACCTAACCAACATTGAAAGACCAGAGAAAAGAAATGTCCTTCGGGCCAATCTCTAGAGAGGACTGGTTTTCTGTTAGGATCCTCAATCCTAACATTATTAGTTAGTATTATTTATCATTTAATTATTATATTATTAACTCATAAAGTGAACCATCACATCTCTTCATAACATGAACCATCACGTCTCTTCATAACGTGAACCATCATGTCTCTTCACCAACGTAGCTTTAGGGTAGATATATATATATATATATATATTAGGTTTGCCATCCATATCAAATCATATAAGAAGAAGAATAATAAGCATAGATTCTAAGGAGGGAGCCCCCTATAGTGGCAAAGCAATTACAAGGGAGCCCCCTTTGAGTGGCCTACGATTACATTTATATTAAATTATTTATTAATTTTACAGTAAGACCTTGGGGTCTTACCATTTGGTATCAGAGCCATGTGGGACCCAGTCATGTGGGAATTGCTCAAAGATCTTCATCAAATCACTTATGTGCATGAGTATCAAAATTGGTTTGAGGATATCACCAAACACAACACAATATTGGATGAATCAATTCTCATCAATGGCTTTATTAGGGGATTAAAAGAGGAAATTAGAATGGAGGTGACAAGGTTCAATCCCTATACCATGATGCAAACCTATGGATTGGCAAAATTAGCTGAAGATAAAATCAATGCACAACAACAATTAGGGAAACCACTTATGGAAAAATTGTCGACCACTTACATCGCTCCCAAACCTATGCATAATGGAAGGACACAAAGCACTTACACAACCCCCAAATATAACCGAACTTTACGAATTAAACATCTTAGCTTTGAGGAGATGAAAGAACGATGAGCAAAAGGACTCTATGATAATTATGATGAAAAATTTGGACCCCACCATAAATGTGCTACACTAACATTGTATTTATTGAGGAAGTTGATCCCTGTCTCTCCATAGAGCAAGTACATGAGGTAGTTGTATCTAAAGTGACCAGTGCACCTACTCACCGCAATGAAGACAATGAGGTCGATGTGCAAGAAGTGATTGATGTACCAAGCAAGGATGAGGTATACATACCCAAAGTGATCAATGCTAGCCAAACATACACTCTACAAGACCTACACATACCTTCCTCACCAATAGTGAGTTCTTGCCATATGACCAAACCTATTCGGAACCAATGCAGAGTGACTACACACTCCTCTGTTGGCTCTACCAAGGAACCAAAAAAGGATATGAAATCATTACCATCACTTTTGATGCATCATTCTGAAGTATTTGAGCAACCCCAAGGGTTGCCCTCCCATCGTTATCATGATTTTCCTAAGAAAGATTCTACTATTGTTCTTGGCAACCCCTCGCTAATGTTTCATCCTTCTCGATATCCCTACCTACGAAAGGATGCCATTAAAAGAGTCTAAGAACTTACACAAATCCTTCTTGGAAAACAAAATATAAAGCTCCTTACTTTGAGCTTTGAGGACAAAGCTCTTTTTAATAAGGGTGGAATGTTAGGATCCTCAATCCTAAAATTATTAGTTAGTATTAGTTAGTATTATTAATCATTTAATTATTATATTATTAACTCATAAAACGAACCATCACATCTCTTCATAACGTGAACCATCACGTCTCTTCACCAACGTAGCTTTAGGGTATATATATATATATATATATATATATATATATATATATATATATATATATATATATTATATATTAGGTTGGCCATCCATATCACATCATCCAATAAGAAGAAGAATAATATAGATTCTAAAGGAGGGAGCCCCCTATAGTGGCAAAGCGATTACAAGGGAGCCCCCTTTGAGTGGCTTACGATTACATTTTACATTAATTTATTAATATTTTTATAGTAAGACCTTGGGGTCTTACCATTTCCATACTAAAACTACTAATCGGTTTAAAGATTAAGGTTACAAGAAAGAAATGGGAAATAACATAAAGGAATGGAAAATATGGGTATAAGCTAGAAATATAAAATGGGGATAAACTAACAATAAAAATTCACAAGTATTAGTTAGCATATAACAGAAAGAAAGACACAAGAACCATACGCAGTTTGCCAAGATAACCTCCAAGATAGCATTCCAGTATTCACTCCCTCACAAGCAATAGTTAAATCTAGATGCAGAATTTAAAATCAACAAATGATAGACATGAATGTAATCAGAAGTGACAAACAAAAAGAGATCAAACACAATGTTACTCGAGAAACCAAAAGCCGACTATCTTTCTATTTATGTAGAAAACTTAAAAGTGTTTTTATACAAAGTGTTTATCCTCCATTACATCAAAATACGTAGTATTTATAGAGGATTTCACCTCTATCATTAAATGCACAACACAACAAAATATCGACTAGTAAAATTAGAAGCAACAACTCTCTCCTCGATAATGGTGATGCTCGAATCATATCAATATTTAGGGAGTAGCGATTCGATTTCCATGGAGTGTGCTTGGAACATTGTCAAAGATGGATGGTGGAAAAAATATTTTGAACATTGGTGTATTGAAACTCTACAACATCACCTAGCAATCAGGATCTTGGATATTAAATTCTTGATGCCATTACATTCCCTCTTGCCTTGGAATCTTACCCTTGCCAATGGAAATCAACAAAATTTAATTCTACTTTGAAAAGGAACAAGATTCATGGAGGGTGTCTCAGAAATAATCGGGATCATGTAGCATTTGAGGGCATAACATTAAATCCTGGCAAATTTTTAGCCAAAATTTTGGATCATCACTCCAACTGCCCCAAGCATTAATTTTTTTCAATATCTATCCTTTCTCGAAAAGATCTGCAACTATGGCACTTCTAAAAGTAACCCTACTAATAGAGAGAAGTAAAACTTGATTTCACCCCTGCAATGGGACAAAAGATATTTTCATAGCAGGTAGAGGCGAAAATAGGTTACTACATTGATGATTGTCTTCAAAGCTAGAATTTCACCTTTCATTTTAATTGATTTCGCCCCAAGATGTCTTCTTGTTTGAATGAGAAACAAATATGGGAGTTTTGGCACCTTCATCTTCAATAAAAACTGCCAAATTCTTAGTTTTTTTTTCATTAATCCTTCAATCCCAAAATACCCATTGCCACTGATTTTCCTTCTTACATTTTGCTCACGACTTTCATTAATTTGTTACCGGTAAAACTATTGTGCATCTCTAGAAACAAACTCAACATTTTTTTAAATGAAATTGCTTACAAGGAAGGAAAATATTAAAACAAAAAAACAACACAACTGCATCATTTATTTTCTTTTCAAAAATTTTACAAGCAAAATTTAGTGTGGTAAAATTGCCAATACATCCCTATTTACATGATGTCACTTTCAATATTGCTAGTAGATATAGAATTAGAAATTGTAAAATTCAAGGATGCTTTCTTTAAAAAGGATGAAAGGAAAAATATTGATAGATATAGAATTTGAAAGTGATTGAGAGTTTGTGAGTGTGAAGCATATTGAGTCTCTAACAATTCTTTGTATGTTTCCAAAAGAGTGATTGAAAGTGATTGAGCATTGAGGTGAATGTGAAGCATATTGAGTCTAACAATTCTCTATATTTTTTTAAAGAGTGATTGAAAGTAATTGAGCATTGAAGTGAATGTGAAGCATATTGAGTCTCTAACAATTCTCTATGTGTTTCTAAAAGGTGATTGAAAGTAATTAAGCATTGTGATGAGTGAGGAGCATATTGAGTCTCTAACAATTCTCTTTATGTTTCTATGAGATTGGACAAGTTCTAGTGTGAACTTGTTGAGCAGATTTAAGGTGAGTCTTAGAGAAGACTTATGGAAATATTTTTGTAAGCTTTTATGGAAGCTTACAATATAGATTGAGATAAGTTGAAAGCTCAACGATAGTAAAATGCTGCTTGTTCAAGATTCGGTCGAAGACCATTAGAAAATCTATGCCAAGTTCAAGAGATCTTGACATTGAAGTCCATGATTTCTTCTTGCAGATGCCTCTGAATAGTGGTAAACTGATGCAGTAGAGATAACATATTTGCTTGTTCATTGAATCCTTTGATAAAAAATTCAACCAACTAGTCCCAGGTAGTAATGGTGGTAGGTTGTAACGACCATTACCAATAAAGAAGATTACCTATGAGAGAGCACGAGTAATCTTACCATTATATCCTCATATGTGATGCTATGGATTGTTGCAAAAGTAGCTATGTCTTGTACATGCTCATAATCCATCTTCCTCACACCATCATAAGTAGGCAAAGCCTTCATTGCTGCTTGTAGAATTGGGATTTGAGCTTGTAGATTCAGAGGCCTAGAGTGCTTCCATGCTAGGAACTACCTTGGTGGCTATGGTGGTGGATTTTGGGCCATGTGAACTAGAATGTGTAGTTGAGGAGGTGGAAAACTAGTGGTTGTGCTAGAAAGAATCAAAGGAACAAAGAATACACTAGTTAATTATGAAGATGTTACACTTGATGGGCTATCCAGAGTGACTAACATAGGATGTTATCCTAACACTTGTGTGTCAAGTTCATAAAACTCAATGGGATATTCTAGATTTTTGGCCTTCGATCTTGTGATCATGAAGAAATATTTTGCTCACTTCACGTTCGAAGGCTTCTGGGTAGAGATGAGTCACCAGAACATCAAACCTCAATACTGCTTAAAATGGAACTTTTGTGAGTCCCACCGAGCGTGCGAAAAACTGTTGGTCATGAATCTACCTAAGTAAAAATTATTATTTGTGCATCCTAGACCCGACCAACATTGAAAGACCAGAGAAAAAAAATGTCTTTCAAGCCAATCTCTAGAGAGGACTAGTTTCTATACTAAAACTACTGACTAGTTTAAATATTAAGGTTACAAGAAAGAAATGGGAAATAACATAAAGGAATGGAAAATATGGCTATAAACCATAAATATAAAATGGGGATAAAATAACAACTAAAAATTCATAGCACGTATTAGTTAGCATATAACAGAAAGAAAGGCACATGAACCACATGTAGTTTGCCAAGATAACCTCCAATATAGCATTCTAGTATTCACTCTCTCACAAGCAGTACTTAAATCTAGATGCATAATTTAAAATCAGCAAATGATAGACATGAATGTAATCAGAAATGACAAATAAAAAGAGATCAAACACAATGTTACTCGAGGAACCAAAAGTTGACTATCTTTCTATTTATGTAGAAAACTTAAAAGTGTTTTTCTACAGAGTTTCTATCCTCCATTACATCAAAATAATTAGTATTTATAGAGGATTTCACTTGTATCATTAAATGCACAACACAAAAAAATATAGACTAGTAAAAAATTAGAAGCAACAACTCTCTCCTCAGTAATGGCGATGCTCGAATCAGATTAATCTTTAGGGAGTAGCGATCCGATTTCCATGGAGTGCACTTGGAACATTATCAAAGATGGATGGTGGCAAAAATATTTTGAACGTTGGTGTATTGAAACTCTACAACATCACTAGGCAATCAGGACCTTGGATATCAAATTCTGGATGCCATTACATTCCCTCTTGCCTTGGAATATAACCCTTGCCAATGGAAATCAACGAAATTTAATTCTACTTTGAAAAGGAACGATATTCATGGAGGGTGTCAAACATAATCGGGATCACATAGCATTTGAGGATGTAGCATTAAATCCTGATAACTTTTTAGCCACAATTTTGGATCATCACTCCAACTGCCCCAAGCATTAAATTTTTTCAATATCTACCCTTTCTTGAAAATATTAGCACCTATGGCACTTCTAAAAGTTGATCCACCCATTCAAAATGACACCATTGAGAAAGAATATGAAGTTGAAGAAGCTGAAGAAGATAATGAAGAGGTTGCTGCCCCAAAGACTTCTTCAAAGTATTTAAAGAAGAATCATCCTCAAAATAATCATCCTCAAAATCAGATTTTAGGAGACCCCAATACAGGTGTGCAAACAAGGAGACTTGCAAGGACAAATGAGCAGGTAAACTTTTCTTTGTTGTCTCAAGTTGAGCCTAAATTTTTTTATGAGGCTAGCAAACATGAATGTTGGATTAAGGCTATGAATGAAGAACTTGATCAAGTAGAGAAAAATCAGACTTGGGAACTTGTTCCAAGACCTACTAATAAAAATGTAAATGGAACCAAGTGGATCTTTAGAAACAAACTTAATGAATATGACCAAGTTGTGAGAAATAAGGCTAGATTGGTGTGCAAGGGGTATGCTCAAGTGGAAGGCATAGATTTTTATGAGATATTTGCACCTGTAGCAAGATTGGAAGCCATTAGAATGTTTCTTGCTCTCACTTTCCATAAGAATTTCAAGGTCTACCAAATGGATGTGAAATCAGCCTTCTTGAATGGCAACCTAGAAAAGGAGGTTTACATAGAGCAACCTGATGGATTTCAGCTTGGTGATGAGAACTATGTGTGCAAATTGAAAAAGGCTTTGTATGGGCTGAAGTGAGCCCCAAGAGCATGGTATGATAGGTTGGACAAGTACCTATTGCAGGAAGGCTTCCAAAAAGGTAAGGTTGATAGCAATTTGTATTACAAGGTTGTAGGTGATGATCAACTTGTTATTATTGTGATGATCAACTTGTTATTGTTGATGATATAATTTTTGGAGGCAATAAATATGAAATGTGTCATGAGTTTGTTGCTGCTATACAAGATGAATTCGATATGTCCATGATAGGAGAGTTGTCATACTTCTTGGATCTTAAAATAGAGGCATTTTCCTTTGTCAATCTAAGTATGTTAAGGAAATGCTTAAGAAGTTTAACATGGAGGACAGCAAACCAGTGAGTACTCCTATGGTGACAGGGTGTAATTTGAGTAAGGAATATTAGTCTCCTCTTGTTGATCAATCCCTCTATATGCAAATGGTTGGTAGTTTATTGTATATAACTGCTTCTAGACCTGACATTTTGCAAGTTGTGTGCATGGTTGCTAGATTTTAGAGTGCTCCAAAAGAAACTCATGTGAAGGCCATCAAAAGAATTTTCAGATATCTTAAGGGTACTATGGATCATGGATTGTGGTATCCAAAGGGCAAAGACTTCACATTGAAGGCTTATACAGATGCTTATTGGGCTGGCTGTGTTGATGATCACAGAAGTACAAGTGGTGGTGCCTTCTTACTTGGTGACAAGCTTGTCTCTTGGCACAATAAGAAAAAAGATTCAATTTCTCTATTTACAGCTGAGCTTGAGTATATTGCTACTATTTCTTTCTGCACTCAGGTATTATGGGTGAAGAAAACTATTCAGGACTTGGGTATTGCAAATGGTGAGCCTATTCCCCTTCTTTGTGATAACACTAGTGCTATCAATATTTCAAAGAATTCAGTTATGCATTCAAGGACTAAGCACATAGATATAAGGTATCATTTTTTGAAGGAGAAGGTTTTTGAGAAGGTGGTTAAGTTGGAAATTGTGCCTACTAAAAATCAGATAGCAGATATCTTTACAAAGCCTCTTCCAATGGAGAAATTTGAGCACTTGAGGCAACTCCTAGGAGTTGTTCCTCTTCCTACACACTAGATTGTTTTAAGGGCACAACCTTAGGGGGAGCATCTAATTATTTTATTTTATACTCCTACATATTTTATTTTATGTTGTTATTCTCTAACAGTTGCTTAAGGATGGTGTGTGCATAAAGTTCAATGATTGGATTCATAGTATGTAGTGGTGTTGCTTGGCAAGGTGATGCAGTTATTGGTAAATATTTTGGATTTATCTTTGATGATGATGGATCTAGTTTTTCATCACTATATCAGTGTCCTTGTTGTTTTTCTCTATTGTATATCAGTTTGTGTGAAGGTAACAAGTTATGGTGCTTTTTGTTGCTTTGGCATTCCCCGAATGAGCTAGTGAATGGGCTGTTTGAAATAAGCTTTGTGTAGAATTGTCTTGGAGAGATTATCAGATGTTTTTCAAAGCATGTATTACTGATATTTTATGTCCATAACAGCTACATGTGAGTTGGTGACTGGTTTAAAGGGGAGTTTGATGCAAAATCGTCAAACAAAATGCATTGTTGTGCCCTTTTGTCATTGTTGTCAAAGGGGGAGAGTGAGCTAATTGCAACCATATTTTTGTGATTCCTTGTTGGAGTAAGGGGGAGTTCAGATGTGGTGTTTTAGGTCTGATATGAGTTGTTTTTGTTGGTTGGTGCTTCTCAGGATAAATTTGAGGTTTGTAGTTGGTTTTCTTCAGGATGTTGCATTGTACAGTTTGTTGCAGTTAATGTTGTGTCCAAAGGGGGAGACTGTTGGCCTCTTGGAGTTTTGTCATTATTTTCAACACCATTCTACATGGCATCCTACATGGTATTCAGAGTTTCCATTCATATTGGTGGTCATCCTGCAAATTTGTCCATGTTTGCATAACACAGTGTTTTTTCCAGCACACCTAGTTCGGAGGCAATTTTGGTGAGAAAGTATATTTTTTTTAATTTTTGGTGGCATGAATTATTTCTCATATGTGTTGTAATGTATTATTTATCCTATGAGAATTGGTTTAATTATTTAATTTAATATTTTCCACCCTTTGTCATCTCCAAGTTCCTTGGAATGTGTTTCGAGACTTAGGAATAGAGTGAAAAATGCATTTAATTAATTTTTTATGCAACATAGGTGATAGGGGTCATATTAGTAGTGAATATAATTTAATTTTATGTTGCATAATGTGGGAAATTGGAAAATAAGTCGTTCACTCTTGGTGAGACCCATTTTTGAGTTATGTGGTGTAGTGTGGAGCTATTTTCGACAATTTTTGGGGTATCTTATGCATTTTTTTGGAAATTTTGAGGAAGTGGCATCCATATTGGTCCTATTTTCTGTAGCGGTCATGGCATATCATTTTTTGAGTGTTAGTGTAGGTTAGAGCTGATTTGCGGAGTGTGGAGTGCCCATATGGAGGTTATTTTGAATTTCAATATTGAAATTGACAATTTCCTAAGCTAGGTGTGTGGTTTTTGGAGTGGTTTTTGCATATGGTTTTGGAAACCATTTGTGGTTTCCCTCTTAATTATCCTCTATATATTTTCTGTATCATTTAATTGTTTCTATGGAGTTTTGGTGTGCGTAACGAGGTGCTGCCAAATTTTTAGCAAAGTGTGAATACTTCAAATTTTGTTATTGCAGTTGTGGGTGCATATTGAGCATGTTATTTGGATCAGATTGGTATATCATTTGCAGGTGTTGTGATAGTGCTGAAGTGGTATTTCATTTGTAGGGGTTTTCATGATTCATTATTCACATTGCAACAGTTGTATGTGGTGAGTTTTGTACTTGCAGACTATTGTGAGTTTTGCTTTCATTGTAGGCATTCTTATGCCATTTATTTTATTATATTTCAAATCAAAAGAGTGGTAGGTGTGGGTGAAGAATAATTTTGGGTGTGGATCCATTTGACCCATTTCCTTTCATTGGGCTCCATTTGGCCCCATTGATAAAAACATCATTGTACTTCATTTGTAGTGAGGTTCGATCTAAGCAGTAGACTCAGGGAGCTTTTTCTCATCGAGGTTTTCTTACCATCTTGGGTTTCCCCATCATATACTTGTGTTATGTGATGCCATTTCATGTGTCTTCTGTAGATTTGAATTTATGTTCTTTGTTATCATAAAAATCAGATTTGAATTAGAGGGTTTGAAAATTTTGTTTAAGTCACTAATTCACCCTCCCTCTTAGTGCCATTATGATACCAATAGAAATGAATTGCTAGTGGAGCCAAAAATTCACACCATGATGCCTTGCATCAACAAGAAAATATCTCCTTTCTACTTAATGATAATTTCTTCCCTCATTGCCCTCGACACTCTCTCACTTGTGCAGAAAATAAGTTTGAGAGCAGGACCCAAGAACATGCGGTTAAAATTATAGAATGACTCCCCTTTAGACAAGTTTGAAGTCCATAAATATACTGGCAACTTATTATTTGCCTCATCAACTTGCTTTACTGCAATAAAAGAAAATCACTGGTGCATATGGAAGAAGTATCAGGCCAAAAATGAAGCATACCTAAATAAAACTTCTTTTCGCTCTGAATCCTTTCCAATTGGGTGTGCATTGCTTGAGCCACATAATCTGCCCAGTAAAAGAAGATAGGGTTTGTGCTTGCTTGCATGGTTGTAGGGGCATAAAACTCCACCTGCAAAATGCATTACAACAGCATTGCCTACCATTTGTACACTGTAGTATCAGTAAGAAGACCATATACCCAAGCGAACATAAAATACATAATTGGGATTTAAAATTCTATCAAGGATTTCAGTAAAGATGGCAAATCTCCGAACTAGAGTACCTTTATTAACTTGTTATCCATGAATTGGTGCAACATTACGGTTTATTGATACCTTTCCTCTTGCTCTTTTATATCCATATTTTTGAATATGACATATGAGGAAGGCTTCACCCCACAAGCAAACGCCTATATGACTGCACCGGGTGAAATGGTAAACAATTTATCTCCTTTTGCATTTCGGTTGACCCTTTTTGCAGGCTAATAAAATTTTGCAATTGTCATTATCAACTCAGGGTAAGGATGCACAAGTGTACATAGGTACCAGGAAAGCTATGCATGATAAGCAATGATTAATGGGCTTTCTGATGTCAAACCTTGCCTAATTGCAGTCTCCACATCATAGCGTAATTTTTCTACACCTTTGTTTGATATAGAATAGTCTCCAATACTGGCCAACTTATCAAAATATGGGTCCCGCTTGGTATTTTCATGCCACCTAGTTTTTTTTAGCTTTTTTACCACCCTGTGCTTTTTTTGGCTCTGAAGCTTTCTTTGGATTAGTTACCTTCTTTCCCATCTTCGTAACACAACTCCTACTGTAACAGTCTGGTAAATCTTCAGCAAAGCAACAATTGGGGATGTTAGAGGATAACCTGGCAATGGTTAGAAAAATAATATTCAATTTCAAGCTTCTAATTTACCTCTTTTTATAACTTTTGCCCTCCAACTACTAGAATTAATGCAGGTGTTGTGTCTGAGAAATTCGAGCAACATGCTCCTTGATTCTCTCACCCGACACATTTTTTAATGAAAAATTAACTGCTTATTGACTGCCAATAATGCCCTTGCACTGTGAATATTCCTTGGATGTTGAACTTAGCCACTTTTTTATCTTGGAAGATGCAATCTGGATATTTAATAGTTCACTCTAGGAAAAGCAAGTGCCACGTGTGAGAGATGGGGGCAAAAATAATTAATTTTGCTATATAAAATGCTGAAACATCTTCTAGGATCTTTGCAGGTGAAATCAATCCAATATCTTATATTAATTTCAAAATCTTTCATGAAATTAGCATCTTTTAGCAAAAAACATTGAGGGAGCACACCTACTTAGCCAAAAATGTATCAAGGTGAAAATATTCACATCACCTGCGCTCCAAAACTGCTTCTTCTACCTGCTTTATGGAGTCACATGCCTCTCAATCCTTTTTAAAATAATTATTCTCTAATTTTACCCTAAAAAAATTATTGCTAATAGAAAGCTTTTACTAAGAGTGCTTTGCATGAAAAATTAGGGCGAAATTAATTTTACCTTCTTCCTTTCCGAACTTAGTGCCATCAACTGGAGTTTGGGAAAAGCACACATTTTTATTTTAAATTCTTCTCTAATTTCACCCCGAAAACATCTTCGGGGAAATAAATGAGGGTTTCGCCCAAAAAATAGAAAAACATGGTAAATCCTCCTTGTAGGGAGAAAATAAAATTTTTAAATCTTTCTTGCTTTTGTCTTTTGCTTTTCTTTGCAACTTGGGCGAAATTAAAAAAAAATGGGGTGCTCCCCCTTTTTTTTCAAACTTTTACTTTTGCTTTTCTTTTCTTCTCCTTCTTTTTTCTCTCTTTTAATCCTTTATTTTTTTTGGAAAAATAGGAGTGCTTTTTAATTAAAAAGCAAAACTCATGGCGCTTTCATAATTGCTAAAAAAGAAATCTGTTTTCTTTTCCCCCTTTCTGCCAGAAAATAATACAAAAGCCTTTTAAAATGTTTTCGAGTGAAAACAATTTTTTTGCTGGTGGCAAGAAGCTTTCGGGATGAAATCACCTACCTTGGGGGCAAAAATAATTTCATGAAAAAATCAACTTTCTTTCTTTCTATTTATTTTTTTATTTTTTTAAAATATTATATATTCAACTGAAACAAAACAACATAATAACTTATGTACATATATACATACTTGATCAAAATTCTATCACTGATGGTAGACCTTCAAATGAAGAACATTTACGAAAATTGGTAGTGCATGACCATCCATATCATGTAAATAAAATGAATTGATTTGATTGACACTTGAAATCTAGAATGGACCCTCCCATATTGCTTCAAACTTGTGGTTATTGTCGGGCTTAGCCTTGTTTTCATTCTATTTTAGCACTAGGTCACCCACCTCAAATGAATTCTCGGAAGCTTTCTTTCCAAACCATTTCTGCTTCATCCAGGCATGTTCCATGAAGGCATTAGATGATTTTTCCCTCCTTTCTTCCAACTGTAAAAGTTATGCCAATCTCATACTCATGGGATCAAGATCATAATAATCTTCACCATACAACAAGTGCCAAGACTACAGAGCTAGCAATTTAATATGAATGGGCAACACTACTTCTTTATCGTAAACCAAGGAGTAAGGAGACATTTTAATGGATTTCTTCATGGAGATACGGTCGGACCATAATGCTTGGTTTAAAAGTAAGTGCCAATTGCTCTTATTGTTGCCCAAGGTCCTCTTTAGAATTCTCAGCAAATTCTTGTTTATAGACTCAGCCAAACCATTCCCCTACGGATAATAGTTAGATGATGTCTTTAAATAAATTACATACTTACATGTAAATTATTTGATCCTAGCATCGATGAAAGGAGTCCCATTGTCCATTATGATTGCATTAGGTATGCCAAAACAAGTAATTAAACCTTCAAGAAAAGCGATCATTGTTGCTTGGTCATCCTTCTTGGTTTAAATTACCTTTTACCATCGAGTAAAATAGTTGGTTGCAGTCAGGATATATTTGTGTTCGACAGAGGAATTAGGATCAATAACCCTAATAAATCCTAGGCCCCATTGCTAAAACGGTGCTTCTACTTGAATCAGATGAAGGGGTAATAATGTGTTCTTGCTTCTTCCTACATATCTCTGGCACTTATCGCAACCATGACTGACTTTGAAAGTGTCTGCAAAGAGAGTAGGCCAGAAATATCCTAATTTAATAATATTTAATACCATTGACCTCCCTATATAATGGCCTCCTAATAGACCAGAGTAAAACTCCTCTAGGATTATTTATTTTTCATATTTTGGAACACACCAGAGAAGTAATTCGTCAATGTTTTTATGGAACAATCCATTTGGCAGCATCACATATATAAGGGCCTGAATTCTGAATCTTCTTCTCTATGAGACATTAAAGTGTGAAGGACATCATTTTGATTGGAAATATTCGACAAGGTCCTCTATCTAATCACGATCGCCTACAGAGCGGTTAGAAAAATCACTTTCGCTTGCAAAATTTTCAAGTTGGCAAACCATGGATTTAGATGCAACACTTTTTGCAAGATCCTAACACAATGCTTGACCTTGAACTAGCTTGGTTGGGTAGATTTCAACATCATATTCCTAGATTTTGGGGACCCATCCAACCCTTTTGTCTTCAAGCTCTCCTTGAATGATGAAACTTCAAACATCTGGGTGGACAACGAAAACTATTGTCTTGCTTTGAGAAACAAAATATTGAAACTTCTTTAAGAATTTCATCACCATGTATACTTGCTTTTTGATGAAATTATATTTTTCTTCATGCGGCTGGATGACTTGGCTCAAGAAATCAATCGATCGCTCATCTCCATCATCTTACTTTTACGTAAGCACTGCTGCATAGCTTTCTTGCTCACCAATGACATATAGGATAAAATCCTTGTAGTAATTAAGATTCACAAGTATTGGGGCTTGAGCAATCCTTTATTTTTTCTTCTTGAATGCTGGTCTCCTCATCTCAGTCCATTTGAACTCAACATTATTTTTTAATAGCTTAATCATCGGCTTCACTATGTGGGAAAAACCTGCAACAAACTTTTGAACAAAGTTTATTTGCCCAAAGAACGATTGCAAATCCTTCTTGTTGGCTAGTAATGAAAGCTTCAGGAGGGCTTCAGCTCTAGCTATGTCAATCTCCAAACCTTCTTTTAAAATAACATGTCCTAGGATCTTTCCTTCTTTTACCATAAATATGGACTTCTTCGGGTGGATTGATATTATGAAATCTCGATACTTTTTGAACACCTATCTTAGATGTAGATTTTGTTCCTCCCTGTTATGGGAGAAAATAGTCATATCATCCAAATAAATAATAATAACATGATTCAACAACTCACCGAAAGCTATGTCCATTGCTCTCTGAAAAGTTGAGTCATCATTTGAGAGACCAAGCGACATTCGTTGATAAGAAAAAGTTCCCTATTTGATAGTGAAAGTCGTCTTGTACTAGTCCTCATCCTTGATAAAAATTTGATTATAGCTAGAGAATCCATCTAAAAAAGAGAATATCTGAGCACAAACAACCACATGAAGGATCTGATCAATTTGAGGTCGAGGATAGTGATCCTTCAAATATGTCTAGTTTAAATTTTGAAAATCCATGCACAAGCGAATATCTCCATTCTTCTTTCTCACGGGACTAGATTTGCTACCCAAGTAGAGTGCTTAATCGGGTAGATGATTTTGGCTTCCAATATCTTCAGCAATTCTGCTCTCATCAAAGTTTCAATCTTGGGGTTAACTAGTCTTTACTTTTGGTTAAAGGCCTTTACTCCTTCCTACAACTTGATGGTATGCTAGATTACATCTTTTTTATAACCTTTCAGGTCTTGGTAGCTCCAAGCAACAATGTCTGGATACTCATGACACAACTTTTTAATATACTGTAGCTCTTCTTGAGTGTAATCTATGCTGACTTTGATCGACTCCTTGGGTCCCAAATGCATATTAGTGTATTCCTTTTCATCCACCTTGATCCTATGATTTTCTACTCTATCATTTTGGTCAAAGAGGATCTCAAGTGTAATAAACCCCTTTGGGATATGATTATTCCATAGCTGGATTAACCCCTCGACCTCTTCCTCATCAAGTGTTCTCTCTTCCACTTTACTAGCTTCTCTTATCAAGAAGTTAATAATTTGCTTATCACTTTTGAACACTTGCTAGTGAATATTTCTGTTAGGGACTGAAGGTCTATAAATTAATCTCATAGTCTTAGGATTTCTCACCATATGCTCTACTGGGAAAAAAATAGCACTAAGGGATGCCAAGAGATCAACATTCTTGTTTTGCTCCTACGAGATTGCTTGGATGTTCAATGTTGTATAAGCCTCAAACAAATGCCATTTCTTATTTCAAAATGCCTTCAGGTAGTGCTGCTTGGAAATACACTTACTAGTTACCTAATTGACGATTAGCTCAGAATCCCCAAAGATTTTTAGTTGTTTGATCCTGATATTCTCTACATTTTTTAATCCAAGTAGAGTGCTTCATATTCGGTGGTGTTGTTAGTACAACTCTAGGTCAGTTAGTAAGAGTACATATTTTGTATGCCAGAAGGAGAAATGAGAACGATACTAGCTCCTACACCATTCTTGCATCTAGCACTGTCGAAATACAACTTCCACAGTTGATCAGGAACAAAATCTTCATCATCAAGCACTTTTGCTTCAAATTTTTTAGGCTTTGTAATGGTGTAGCGACCAATTTAGGTCTCCATCATGGCATTAAAATTGAGCATTGAAAACTCAACTTCTATTCGAAGCTCATCCAGGACTTCTTCCATCCAATATAACTCCTCCAATTATTTAGTCATCAAATTGACAGAGTTCATGGGCTAATATTCCTCTTAAATATTTTTGATGTGATAAGTTGAAGGCTTCTCATTATAAATTCAGATTCTTATTCACTTTACAAGAATTTCCAAATGAGAATAGTCAATAGAAAGGTAGCCTCCCAACTTAGCAGTATACTCCCCTGATAGGCACATGCTAAAGTAAGGCTCAAAATCAATTACAACTACTTCTTGGATCATAGTTATCCATGGCATTTTATGTAGCATGATAGGAATGTCTTTAATAATCCCCATTGTCCTGACATGGGTTTCGTACAACTACAAAATGCCAAGGCTTCTTCTTATATATTCCATATCCATAACATCACAAACTACCTTTGGCATGATAGTCATTGCAGCACTAGAATAGTTCATGCAATTATGCACAATCCAACCTTCCATCCTGAGGGACAGGTAGAAAGGGGGTGGTCTATTATTTCTAGTGGCAGAAGTTGTTAGCATTTGAGATAACACTTTCTGAGTTGGATTCTTCCCCTTATCTTTCACAAAGTTCAGCTATTATTGTGACAAGTCCACTTGTCCAAGCAATTGCAGTGCATCATAGAGACTCATCTTTGATGATGTTATACATGGATGCGTAGGACCCATTTCCTTTATTGGCAATCTCATATCTACTTTGATACTAATGTGTAGCTTCTACCCTCTGATGTTCTGTCAAGGATGGGTACTTGATATTTTCTCTTGTTCGCTCCTCCATTTCAACTCTTTCCTATGAAGTCAAAGCCTTTTCTTACACTTTCTCTCTCACTCGTAGAGGCAAAAGATCTTTCAACATGATGGGTGCATCTAGCTTGGGCATTGGAACAACTACCTTTGCCTACACCTATTTCTTCTCATTTTGCACCTTTGAGTCAATAGGTACCTTCAAGGGCTCCATCTCAGCTGGATCCATATTAACGGGTTTTCTTCTAGCTCTCATGAGCAATGAAACTTGTTCTTCAGAAGGGACTATGAAATTATGATCCACTTCTATGATCATGTTGATTTGACCAACAGAGGAACTTTCCACCAATATCTACACATATTTTAGGTGAACCATGCAAGTTTCCTCGCCATGTGGATCATTGCATGTAGATCACCAGTTCCTTTGTTAGATATTATAGCTTCCTCATTTGTCAATACTATCATATTTCTCTTAGGAACCTTGCTGATTGAAGGTACTTGCTCCCTAATGATCGACGAAGGCTAAAATATCATAGGTTGGAAATCTCTTTCAGCCTGTTTCCTTTTGATAATCATGATCTCATTACCCATTGCTATTATGTCCGAGTCCATGGACTACAACTATTTCAACACCTTTTCTTGTGGATCGAGGTTTGAGGATGTTGGAGGAGCTGGTAATGGTAGTGGGATAGGCAGAGATGGCAGTGTTGGGAATGTAACTAGAGCTAGTAACTGTAGAATGGTTGGAGCAGGAAGTTGAGGGACAAAAATTGTCACCATGGTCTAATATGTACATGTATTCCATGAAGGGATTAGATATATGGGTGACATGGGCAAATTTTGAGAAGAGGTATTAGCATACAAATACTGTGGAAGATCAGGAAAAATAGGCATTGTCATTTTTGGTGGAAGCTTACCAATTACAATAAGGTTAGCTTTGGATTTTTGTGTTATAGAATACATATTAGGAAATGTGTTGACATTGGACTGTCAGATGGCCATACTAATGTCAGAGTGAAAGCTCGAAGGTATTAAAATACTGCTTGTTCAGAAATCGGTCGAAGACCATCAGGAACTCTATGCCAAGTTCGAGCGAGCCTGACATTGAAGTCCATGATTTCTTCTTGCAGATGCCTCTGAATAGTGGTAAAATGATGCAGTAGAGAGAACATATTTTCTTGTTCATTGAATTCTTTGATCAGTAATTCAACCAACTGGTCCCAAGTAGTAAAGGTGGTAGGTTGTAACGACCAGTACTAATAAAGCAGCTTATATCTGAGAGAGAGAACGAGCAATATTACCATTATATCCTCATCTATGATGGTATGGATTGTTTCCAAGGCAACTACGTATTTTACATGCTCATAATTAATCTTCCCCGTACTGTCATAAGTAGGCAAATCCTTCATTGCTACTTGTAGAATCGAGTTTTGAGCTTTTAGATTCAGAGGCCTAGAGTGCTTCCATGCTAGGAACTACCTTGGTGGTCTTGGTGGTGGATTTTGGGCCATGTGGACAAGAATGTGTGGTTGAGGAGGTGGAAAACTAGTGGTTGTGCTAGCATGAATCAAAGGAACAAAGAATACACCAGTTAACTATGATGTTACACTCGATGGGCTAGCTGGAGTGACTAACATAGGATGTTATCCTAACACTCGTGTGTCAAGTTCATAAAACTCAATGGGATCTTCTAGATTTGTGGCCTTCAATCTTGTGATCATGAAGAAAACTTTCACTCACTTTATGTTCAAAGGCTTTTGGGTAGAGATGAGTCACCAGATGTTCTAATCATACAGTATAAAGGTGAACATCAAACCTCAATACTGCTTAAAGTGGAACATTTGTGAGTCCCATCGAGCGTGCCAAAAACTATTGGTCACGAATCTACCTAAGTACAAATTATTATTTGTTCACCCTAGACCCGACCAACATTGAAATACCAAAGAAAAGAAATGTCCTTCAGGCAAATCTCTAGAGAGGACTGGTTTCCATACTAAAACTATTGACTAGTTTAAAGATTAAGGTTACAAGAAAGAAATGGGAAATAACATAAAGGAATGGAAAATATGGGAATAAGCCAGAAATATAAAATGAGGATAAACTAACAATAAAAATTCACAAGTATTAGTTAGCATATAAAAGAAAGAAAGGCACAGGATCCACACGCAGTTTGCCAAGATAACCTCCAAGATAACATTCCAGTATTCACTCTCTCACAAGCAATACTTAAATCTAGATGTAAAATTTAAAATCAGCAAATGATAGACATGAATGTAATCAGAAATGACAAACAAAAAGAGATCAAACACAATGTTACTCGAGAAACCAAAAGCCGACTATCTTTCTATTTATGTAGAAAACTTAAAAGTGTTTTTCTACAGAGTGTTTATCCTCCTTCATTACATCAAAATGCATAGTATTTATAGAGGATTTCACCTCTATCATTAAATGCACAACACAACAAAATATCGACTGGTAAAAAATCAGAAGCAACAATTCTCTCCTCGATAATGGTGATGCTCGAATCAGATCAATCTTTAGGGAGTAGCGATCCGATTTCCATGGAGTGTGCTTGGAACATTGTCAAATATGGATGGTGGAAAAAATATTTTGAATGTTGGTGTATTGAAACTCTATAATATTACCTGGCAATCAGGATCTTGGATATTAAATTATGGATGCCATTACATTTCCTCTTGCCTTGGAATCTTACCCTTGCCAATGGAAATCAACGAAATTTAATTCTACTTTGAAAAGGAACAAGATTCATGGAGGGTGTCTTAAAAATAATTGGGATCATGTAGCATTTGAGGGCGTAGCATTAAATCCTGGCAACTTTTTAGCCAAAATTCTGGATCATCACTCCAACTACCCCAAGCATTAAATTTTATCAATATCTATCATTTCTCGAAAAGATCAGCAGTTATGGCACTTCTAAAAGTAACCCTACTAATAGAGAGAAGTAAAACTTGATTTCACCCCTGCAATGGGATGAAAGGCATTTTCATAGCAGGTAGAGGCGAAAATAGGTTACTACATTGATGATTGCCTTCAAAGCTAGAATTTCACCTTTCATTTTAATTGATTTCGCCCCAAGATGTCTTCTTATTTGAATGAGAAACAATTATGGGAGTTTTGGCACCTTCATCTTCAATAAAAACTACCAAATTCTTAGTTGTTTTTTCATTAATCCTTCAATCCCAAAATACCCATTGCCACTGATTTTCCTTCTTACATTTTGCTCACGACTTTCATTAATTTGTTATCGGTAAAACTATTGTGCATCTCTAGAAACAAAATCAACCTTTTATTTAATGAAATTGCTTACAAGGAAGGAAAATATTAAAACAAAAAAAACAACACAACTGCATCATTTATCTTCTTTTCAAAAAATTTACAAGAAAAATTTAGTGTGGTAAAATTGCCAATACATCCCTATTTACATGATGTCACTTTCAATATTACTAGTAGATATAAATTAGAAATTGATAAAATTCAAGGATACTTTCTTTAAAAAGGATGAAAGGAAAAATATTGATAGATATAGAATTTGAAAGTGATTGAGAGTTTGTGAGTGTGAAGCATATTGAGTCTCTAACAATTATTTGTATGTTTCCAAAATAGTGATTGAAAGTGATTGAGCATTGAGGTAAATGTGAAGCATATTGAGTCTAACAATTCTCTGTATTTTTTTAGAGTGATTGAAAGTAATTGAGCATTGAAGTGAATGTGAAGCATATTGAGTCTCTAACAATTCTTTGTGTTTCTAAAAGGTGATTGAAAGTAATTAAGCATTGTGATGAGTGAGGAGCATATTGAGTCTCTAACAATTCTCTTTATGTTTCTATGATATTGGACAAGTTCTAGTGTGAACTTGTTGAGCAGATTTAAGGTGAGTCTTAGAGAAGACTTATGGAAATATTTGTGTAAGATTTTGTGGAAGCTTACAATACAGATTGAGATTAGTTGAAAGCTCGAATATAGTCAAATATTGCTTGTTCAAGAGTCCGTTGAAGACCATCATGAACTCTATGCCAAGTTCAAGCGAGCTTGACATTGAAGTCCAAGATTTCTTCTTGTGGATGCCTCTAAATAGTGGTAAACTGATTCAGTAGAGATAACATATTTGCTTGTTCATTGAATCCTTTGATCAGAAATTCAACCAAATGGTCCAAGGTAGTAATGGTGGTAGGTTGTAACGACCAGTACCAATAAAGAAGCTTACCTCTGAGAGAGAGCATGAGTAATATTACCATTATATCCTCATCTGTGATGCTATGGATTGTTGCCAAAGTAGCTACATCTTGTACATGCTCATAATCCATCTTCCTTGCACCATCATAAGTAGGAAAAGCCTTCATTGCTGCTTGTAGAATTCGGTTTTGAGCTTGTAGATTCAGAGGCCTGGAGTGCTTCCATGCTAGGAACTACCTTGGTGGCTGTGGTGGTGGATTTTGGGCCATGTGGACTAGAATGTGTAGTTGAGGAGGTGGAAAACTAGTGGTTGTGCTAGCAAGAATCAAAGGAACAAAGAATACACTAGTTAACTATGAAGATGTTACACTTGATGGGCTAGTCGGAGTGACTAACATAGGATGTTATCCTAACACTTGGGTGTCAAGTTCATAAAACTCAATGGGATCTTCTAGATTTTTGGCCTTCGATCTTGTGATCATGAAGAAATATTTTTCTCACTTCACATTCAAAGGCTTATGGGTAGAGATGAGTCACCAGATGTTCTAATCATACAATATAAAGGTGAACATCAAACCTCAATACTGCTTAAAGTGGAACCTTTGTGAGTCCCATCGAGCATGCTAAAAATTGTTGGTCACAAATCTACTTAAGTAAAAATTATTATTTGTTCACCCTAGACCCGACCAACATTGAAAGACCAGAGAAAAGAAATGTCTTTCGGGCCAATATCTAGAGAGGACTGGTTTCCATACTAAAACTACTGACCTGTTTAAATATTAAGGTTACAAGAAAGAAATGGGAAATAACAGAAAGGAATGGAAAATATGGCTATAAGCCAAAAATATAAAATGGGGATAAAATAACAACTAAAAATTTATAGCATGTATTAGTTAGCATATAACAAAAAGAAAGGCACAAGAACCACATGCAATTTGCCAAGATAACCTCCAAGATAGCATTCCAGTATTCACTCTCTCACAAGCAGTACTTAAATCTAGATGCAAAATTTAAAATCGGCAAATGATAGACATGAATGTAATCAGAAATGACAAACAAAAAGAGATCAAACACAATGTTACCAAGGAACCAAAAGTCGACTATCTTTCTATTTATGTAGAAAACTTAAAGTGTTTTTCTATAGAGTGTCTATCCTCCTTCATTACATCAAAATGCTTAGTATTTATAGAGGATTTCACCTCTATCATTAAATGCACAACACAATAAAATATCGACTGGTAAAAAATCAGAAGCAACAACTCTCTCCTCAGTAATGGCGATGCTCGAATCAGATTAATATTTAGGGAGTAGTGATCCGATTTCCATGGAGTGCACTTGGAACATTGTCAAAGATGGATGGTGGAAAAAATATTTTGAATGTTGGTGTATTAAAACTCTACAACATCACCTAGAAATTAGGATCTTGGATATTAAATTTTGGATGCCATTACATTCCCTCTTGTCTTGGAATCTTACCCTTGCCAATGGAAATCAACGAAATTTAATTCTACTTTGAAAAGGAAAGAGATTCATGGAGAGTGTCTAAAAAATAATTGGGATCACGTAGCATTTGAGGATGTAGCATTAAATCCTGATAAATTTTTAGCCAAAATTTTGAATCATCACTCCAACTGCCCCAAGCATTAAATTTTTTCAATATCTACCCTTTTCTCGAAAATATTAGCAGCTCTGGCACTTCTAAAATTAACCCTACTAATAGAGAGAAGTAAAACTTGATTTCACCCCTGCAATGGGACGAAAGGTATTTTCATAGCAGGCAGAGGTGAAAATAGGTTACTACATTGATGATTGTCTTCAAAGCTAGAATTTTGCCTTTCTTTTTAATTGATTTCTCGCCAAGATGTCTTCTTGTTTGAATGACAAACAAAGATGGGAGTTTTAGCACCTTCATCTTCAATAAAAACTGCCAAATTCTTAGTTGTTTTTACATTATCCTTCAATCCCAAAATGTCCATTGCCACTGATTTTCCTTCTTACATTTTGCTCACAACTTCCATTAATTTGTTACCAGTAAAACTACTGTGCATCTATAGAAACAAACTCAACCTTTTATTTAATGAAATTGCTTACAAGGAAGGAAAATATTAAAACAGAAAAAACAACACAACTGCATCATTTATTTTCTTTTCAAAAAATTTACAAGCAAAATTTAGTGTGGCAAAATTGCTAATACATCCCTATTTATATGATGTCACTTTCAATATTGCTAGTAGATATAGAATTAGAAATTGATAAAAGTCAAGGATACTTTCTTTAAAAAGGATGAAAGGAAAAATATTAGATAGATATAGAATTTGAAAGTGATTGAGAGTTTGTGAGTGTGAAGAATATTGAGTCTCTAACAATTCTTTGTATGTTTCCAAAAGAGTGATTGAAAGTGATTGAGCATTGAGGTGAATGTGAAGCATATTGAGTCTAACAATTCTATGTATGTTTCTAAAAGAGTGATTGAAATTAATTGAGCATTGAAGTGAATGTGAAGCATATTGAGTCTCTAACAATTATCTATATGTTTCTAAAAGGTGATTGAAAGTAATTAAGCATTGTAATGAGTGAGGAGCATATTGAGTCTCTAAAAATTCTCTTTATGTTTCTATGAGATTGGAAAAGTTCTAGTGTGAACTTGTTGAGAAGATTTAAGGTGAGTCTTTGAGAAGACTTGTGGAGAGATTTGTGTAAGCTTTTGTGGAAGCTTACAATACAGATTGAGAGCAGATTTGGATAAGTTCCAGATAGGACTTGAGGACAGATTGGTGTGAGATTTTGTGGAATTTTGCAAGGTAGATTTGAGACAAGTCTTTGAATAGACTTGTGAGTAGAGTTGATTGATGATTTGTTCAAACCTTGAGTTAAGATTTGAGGCAGATCCAGAAGAGTTGATTTGAGATTGAGTCAAGCTTTGAGTTAAGGATTGAGGACAAAGATTAAGGATAAATTTTTTCTAGACCAAATGACTGTGTTTAGTATAGATTCGAGGATAGATTTTGGTGCAGATTTGAGGACAAGTTTGTGCCAGTCTAGAGACAGAGATTGAGGATATATTTGTGCTAGACCAAAGGACTATGTTTAGTGCAAATTTGAGATAGTTTTAAATATGATAGAGTTGAGGACAAAGATCTCTAGCCTGAGCAATGAGGATAGGTGTCTTTTGTGGATAGAGTTCTATTTGGTAAGGGCAATGGAGGCAGAGGTCTTCTAAAGGATCACCAACCAGAGTAGAGTTAGGATATTGGTGTCTCTTGTGGATAGAGATCCACTAACTTGATTAGAGGATTGGTGTATCCTTTGGATAGAGGTTCATAAAAATTTTAATAGGGAAAGGATTACCAAGAGATTGATTGAGAAAATTTTAGTGAAATATTTTCTCCGTGTAGTCACATTGGGTGAACCACGTAAAATTGGTGTCTCTATTGGTTGTGGTGATTTGTGCATTGCTTTGATTACTATTGTTGATATTGCTATATTTATACTACATAATATTGATTGGAAAGAAAAGTAAAAAGTGGTCTTATACTGTTCACCGCCCCCCTCAATATAAGCTTATGTTCTTCAATGTGTCTATGTTGAAAATGCGCTAGTTCATGAAGATGCAGTTAATCAAAGAGCCTCAACTAGGAAAGTTACCAAATTTGCCAAAGCTGCTCTCAGATTTCAAAATCCCAAATTTATTTTCAATGATGGCATGGGTTGCTAGTCTTCTTGCAGATTCTACAATTCACAAGTGGCAAGCGGTGTTGGTGCAGTGCATATCACAGGTGGAGTTTTACAACAATGAGGGTAGGTACAAACCCAATTTATTTTTATTGAGTAGATTTTATCTCATAAGATGCACACTCAATTGGAAAAAATGAATACGGGGGAGGTGACATCATTCAAGCACACATTATTCCTCGTTTGGTATTTATTTTTCCATTTGCATCAACATTTTTCATTTATAGTTGTTAAACAAGTTGATGAGGCGAACAAGGTTTTATCGATTTATATGTGGACTCCCGCTTTGTCAAGGAGAGAGTCATTTTATAATTTTAACCATTTATTTTTGGTCCCTATCATTGATCTAATTTGCAACAAAAGTGAAAGGGTGCCATAGAAAATGAGAGAAATGGTTATCACGGTAGAAAAGGATGATATCTTCTTGTTGACTCAAGATGTAGTTGTGCAAATTTTTAGCTTCATGGGCAAGCCATTTCTACTCCCATATTTTGCCACAGAGCATGTTTTTGCAATGGAGGTGGTGCACCAAAATGACTACATTAATGATGTTTATGGAGTAGGGTGCGGTAAGAGGACAACATGCACAATGCCTTTCAGATTTGGCAGTGTAAAGGTGAGCCAAGTTGGTCATAATAGATTGCTCACAGAGGCTCTCCAAGATCTAGGTTTGGTGGAACTACCTTAAAGATGGAGGTATTACCCATTAGGTCATTTTTAGAACTAATAAGGCCAAGAAGTTTCATTGTTGTCCACAGCCTGATATTTAGCAAAATCACAACAATCTTGAGGGACATGATTTGGAGTGGCATGTTGAAGCCATGATGTCACTTCCATCATGGTATGATTTTTATGAGAAAGATGTTGAATATAATCCTATAGTGCATAGAGAGCATATTCCTCCATCGAGACTATTTAGCCAGATGAAAGTTCAGTTGCCTATGTGGTCTGAGGAAAAGATCATAAACCGGTGGATTATGAGGGTCCACCAAGGAAAAAATACATCAGCTTATGGGTTGAATATGAACAAAGTATTCTATGATGCATATGATAATTTTTTTGATATCTATCAACCCGTCGCTTTATCCAAGGTTGTACCTCAAAGTTTTTAGGAATCTAACAGTGAAGAAAGAGTGGTCTAAGAAGATCTTTCGATATTCAAAGAAGCAACGCATGTGGAAGAGGAAAAATCATTTGTATTTAAAAGAATATCTTAACGAGTGAAGCAAAGTGTAGAAGAGGCATTTCCTTTTCCAAAGGTCGTAAAGAAGCCAAGAACTGGTGTAGTTTCTTCGTCTGCGGTTGTATTTACTGCATCTGCAGTAAATCATCCTCTACCAGTATCAGCTACTTAGGTTAGCACTTACAAGGAGCCTCCATTAATTCAAGAATAGCATCTAGACCAGCAAATGGAGATCATATATCTCAAGGTGAAAGCAAAAAAACAACAAGTTCAAGAGGAGCCTGTCTCAACCACCTCAATCACTAGATCATACAATACCTAAGCCTAAAGGTACGTATCCTTTTCCCTCTTCTTCCACTCAGGAGCAAGTAGTGGTTGTCACTTCACCTCCAATAGTTTCTACATTTGTTGCTTTCTCATTCGCCATTCCCTATCCTTCCATTTCACTCCCTACCTCTCAACCACTAGTCACTACTACTCCTATTCCCCTCTCTTTAGCCTCTCTTTCTTTCAGTTCATTCGTGTCAGTCCCAAATCCATTTTTACTTACTTCATATTCAATTCTTGTCACTTCCACTATAGGTGTAAGTACACAAGTCCCTTCATGAGTGAGTGTAACTGCAGCCACCCCTGGTGCTTCCATCCATTTTGCTATTTTAGTGTCTCCTCTTGTTTCTATTTCCACTTCTTCTTTCGATCCAGATCGATCTTAGGCTATGTTCCCCTTCACCCTATTTTTGGAGATGCAAGAATTGCCCAAGTCTGAGGTGATGCTTGAACAACCAATTGTAGTGAAGATCAATCAAGCTCATCTAAGTTTATCGTAGTGGCTGAAGAGCTATAGGAGAAAGGAGTTACTCGCTCCAGCTAAGCCACTCAAGAAAGTTACCTTCAATCCAGTTACCATGGAGGCCCACACTACCAAGATGATACCTCTAGTCCAAAAACCACAAGGAGAAATGACTCTGAGTGATTATGCTTACAAAGTTGTGATAGAGGACCTGACAAAAATCAACCCTACTAAGAAGATGAAGAACATCTAGGTTGACATGAGCTTAGTTTACTTGCACAATGAGCACTACAAGCAGATATTCTATGACACTAAGTCAAATATTATCGAGCTTGAATAATCTCTAGCTAAAAGTAGAGCATAGTAGGAGAAAATGACCAAGGAGGTAGAATAGTAGCGAAAACAAGCAATGGTCCACCAAAAAGCAAAGAAAATAGCATAGTAGAAGGTACAAGCAGTACAAGTTCAACTTGACTTTGTACAAAACCAGATAGCATAAAATATTGTATAGGCTACAGGCTTCTCCAAGAAGAGCATTAAGGAAGCTCATCATAATTTGGCTGGTAGTTATGTAAATATGGTGACGAAAGAAAGCCTAGTTTTGCAGTATCTCTACGAGTCCTAGATACAACTTAAATTGTATCAACAATTAGTGGAGACTACTGAGGATATGCTCAAGCTATATCTGGAGATAGTAATAATAATCCAAACCTTTCCCAGTCCAATATGCATACTCACCCAATGAGCAGGATGGATCTTGCCTGGTCTGATGCCAGAGTTACTTTGTGTAGTTATTTTCATAAGTTGGATCTGGTAAGAGAGGGCAAGAAGTTTCTTACTATGATTGAGCAGGAGTTATCCATTGCACTTGTCCATTTTGATGCTCTTGTTGATATGGGATTCTTAGGTTTTGCAGATGAGTGGGGTGAGCCCCTATCGAAAGAACAATTCGAGGAAGCCTGGAAGAATTTATTATAGGATGCAATGGAGATTGACAGTTGGGAATAATTGATAACAAAAGCATAGGTGTTTCCACTTATGAAAAGGCTCACCCATATGGAGTCATTGTTGTTTGAATTGGATCAGATATCCAAGTGCATCAACATGGATCACATCGGGTCTCTGAGGTATATCTATGATTCACTTAGCCTTCCCTAATTGTTCACCACAGATGCTTGGGCTAAGATAGTTGTTGTTTATGAGGCCACCTGTGTAAGTTTGGCGAAGTAAGAGTAGGCAACTGAAGAGCAGGTAGCGGAGGAGCATACCATAGTAGAGAAAATAGTAGTTGAGTAGGCGTAGGGAAATACATCTAAACCAGATGTGTTGAATGATGTAGCCCATGAGAAGGACCACTAAGAGCCCAATGGATAAATGCCTGGGGTCACTTGCATCCACATGAATTGGATACCTCGAGAGCCACCAGAAATATTGGTAGTTTTTGCATCTTGCCACAATGTAATTTAATTGGGCTTTATTTGTAGTTTTGATTGTAAATCTCAGCAAAATATGACAGATAACGAATATTCAACAAATTTTGTCATCAAAATATATTGTGTTTTAATTATCCTCTTTTTGTATATTTTTTATGGATATCATGCTGGAAATTAGAAATTAAAAACCATGCGAAGTGTAGTATTGGAAGGCAGAAGTTCAGTATTAATATGTGTGCATTAAGAAATATTTGATGAAGGTAGCATGGAGAAAAACATAATGTGTTTTTTCTCACATTGAGGGATGAAAACCTGTGTCACCCTTCCCAGGGGCAAAACACTTTTATTTCATGATTTAATATGGATAATGGGAGGTTCAAGGTGCTTTTGCCTGAGAAGAGGGGCGAGAGCCCCATTCACCTCTATATGAGGTGAATGTCATTAAAAGAAGTGGAGTAAGTTTGGAGCATATGGTGAAGATCCAGTTAAAAATATAAGAATATTCTCGTTCCTCGGTGAGGCAAAAATCATTGTACCATGAAGAACGTGAGGTGAAAAGGTAACACGGGTGGATGCATTTATTTTGAAATTTTTTTTAAGTTACTATGGAGAACTTACGACGTGCAAAATTTTAAGTTATTGTGCTTTCACCCCAAGTGAGAGGCGAAAATCCCTGTCGCCCCTCCTTGAGGTGAAATCACATCTCCAAGCACACATTTGTGGTGGGCCCAATATTGAGGTTCGAAGATGTAGGTTAAAATTACATTCACCCCAAAGGTGGGGTGACAACACCATTCGCCTCACTGTGGGGCGAATGCCATTTTAAAAGCGTCTGTTGAAAAGTCAACAACACTTTCACCCCAAGCGAGGGGCGACACTCCAGTTTGCCTTTTTGTGGGGTGAAAGCACAATACCAAGGGAATTTTTAAAAGAGAAGAATTACGCCATGGGCCCCACACTATTAAAACAAGATGCAATTAAAAGGGGTATCTCTTGAAGTGAGGCGACAACAATATTCATGTGAATGAAAGTGTATAGGCCAAAGAGCATATGTCAAAGCTGAGGTTAGTCAATGACACTTTTGCCCTAGTTGCGGGGTGCAACCCCCCATTCACCCCTATTCGAGGTGAAAGCATATATTAAAGATGTTCGAAGGCACAAAGTAAGGGCTCTACATTTAAGAAATATGTGTTTCAAAAATTTCATGCACCTCTCTTTGAAGCGAATATCGTTTGAATGAAAAGCAAGCTATGTGATGAGGCCTGGAAATGCCTCAATCATAACATGTTTTGAACACTGAAATTGCCTACAAAATCTTATGTTTAATCTGATATGCTAGTTAAGTTGATTCAATATGTTGTGTATTAACTATTTGCATGATAAATGTATCTGAAATACTATATTCTGATTTTTACAGCTTTTGGCATAAGTTTTATGTTATTTTGTTATGACTTGCTAAATGAGATCTGCTTAGGTTGATAGCAGCATTTCACTAATCATGTTTTGATATGTATCAAACATTTATTTTACCTAAATCTGGCAATAGTGCAAGCAAACTATTACTGTGCAACAAAAAATGGTTTTTCCCATGTAAATTCCAGCCAGCTACCAATGAATGGCAAGGCATGGAATTCACATATGGAAAAAGATGAAAACCATTGAAATCTGATCCTAAGAGATAACCCACCTAAGAAATGTAGAGAAAATAATTTAAAGAGCACACATTTGTTCATTCTAAAGTCTCTTCGCAATGAACAGATGTCTTCGAAATGAGAAAACACAATGTCTTCGAAGTGAGCGGATCTTCGGAATAAGAATTGCAGTCTCTTCAGAATGGGCCACTTATCTTCGAAATGAAAACAAAATGTGCTTTTTGACTTGTTGACCGATTTATGATGCTAGAAAAGGGAAATAAAGATTGAAAAGGGTAAAGGAAAATATCTCCCATCTGACTTTGCTGTCCTTGCCGACCAAAGCCACCATTTATGGAAATATCAAGTTTGATCTTCTTTTAGGATAAAACCAGGAATTATTGCAGCATAATAGGGTTAGATCTTTTGAGATATTCTCAGTTTGTCAGTAGATCTTAGGACACCTATAAATATGGCTCCCATTTAGGTTAAGCTAGTAGAAGATAGAGAGAGTAGAGAAGTATAGGAGAAAATAGGCAATAATCAAAAAAGTGACTATTACAGTCCTATAACAGGTTTTCAGCAGAATTATTGTAATCATGTTCTTGAATCAATAAAGTGTACTATTTCTATTTCATATTGCTTGTAAATGAGTGTGAGTAAGATCTAGAGAGAGAGAGACTCATACCTTCTTCTGGACAAGGAGGTTGGCCACATCCAAACCTAGGAGGAGGACTAACAACAGGTTTTTATTTTGATTTTGCTGTAGTAGAATGAGTTGTAGAACTTGTCATTTCATTTCTTTGTAAACAACTAATAGTATTTTCAATCTTAGCTTATTTTATGTTTTGTGATTAATGGTTGGTTGTAATCTCCACTTTTAGCAAAGCTTTCAATTTATTGCAGACTGTCATTTCCGAATTTCATTGTTTTCTATAATTTCTTGCATTTTGTGTGTTGTTGTCAACCCTCGCATAGAAGATTGACAACCTTCTATTATAGAGCCTTGACAGGGTTTCATTTCCATGCTATAATTAGGTTTCCATTGCTGCAAAAGTAAATAGATTTCCTTTTTGCAATTATAATCAGACTTCTAATTTTGCAACTGTTATTTCTGCAATATAATTAGGTCTCATTCTGCAATTGTGATTATGATTTCATTTCTACATTTAATGATTAATTTCCATTTTTGCAACTAGATTAAGGTTTAATTTATGCAATTTAGAGATAGGAATGTCCTAAATCCCCCACACAATCGGTTTCACCAATAAGACCTGTTGCTCCAGATTGACCTAAGTTATAACCCTGTTCACCCCTTTTTTCGTAGATAGCCTTGTACACTGCCATGGATTGACAAATTCATTGAAAATTAATGATGTATATAATGACTATGCATCATTTTGGTGTCGTTGCCAAGGAATTGTGTTTCTAGAAGGTGACAACAATCCAATAGTTGTTAATTAGACTGAGTTGTGTAGATTCAGGATAAAATCTGAATAGAACAACTGGTTAAAGTAACAACTATTGACCTATAATTTATGTCATTTAAGAGTAAACATGAATGAGTAAGTCTAGGGATGAAAAAGGTAGAATTACCCAAAAGGATCCCTGACTTGTTCCATTAAGGAGATCTTCATGCCTAAGGGGTGAATCACCTGTGTCTGAACTACCAAAAAGATTGAAAGAAAAATCACCAGTCTCACCATCATTAGAACATTCTGAGAAATAAAAATCACCAGTCTCATCATCATTAGAACATCCTAAGAAAGAAAAATCATCAGACTCATCATCAACAGAGGATCTTGGACCTCTTGAGAGTGAAATTTGGATAGGTTTAACTGTTCCCAAGGAATAGGAAACTATGGCAGAGGGAGGCAATCTAGATAGATATGGCCAACATGGCTATGTCCATAATGAAGGAGATGATCAGGATATGCCCCAACCTTCTAGAACATTTGAATATCCTATTCATTTGAATCCAACACAAAAATCTTTCATGAAAACCATTTCACCTTCAATACTTCCAACCTTTCGAGGTGTTGTATCTAAAGATCCTGATCAGTTTTTGTTTGAATTCAAAGTAGTGTGTCAAACCTATGACTATGTAAATGACAATAAAAAACTTACGGTTTTTCCCTCAACAGTTAAGGACTCAGCATTACGCTGGTTCATGAGCTTAGAGCCAAATTCCATTCAAACCTGGGATCAAATGAAAACTGTGTTTTTAGACAAATATCAGGAGTATTATCGTGTAAGGAATAGAAAATATGAGTTATTCAGGATTAAATAGGAAGATGATGAAACATTAGAAGACTATCTTGATAGGTTCTCCTTTGTTCAAAGGAGATGTGGACTTGTAGAACCAAAGTTATGCAAAACCATCTTTTTGAGAGGATTACAAGATGAATCCAGAGAAGTATTGGATTTGATGGGAAAATGGGATGTAAATACTCTCAATAATGAGGAAATTGTGGATCTCTGTAGGAATTACTCTCGCACTAAGTAGGGAAGAAGAAAAAAAAGTACAAATGGCACTGATGTGAAGGACCTAATAGAGGAACTTGCAAATTTTAAAACTAATATTCTAGTGCAATTAAACACAACTTTGGGGGAAATGTCTGCAAAAGCAAAAACCATAGAACCTTTGGCAATTTATTGCCCAAGATGTAGAAATAAAAATGCTTTGCAGGAATGTCCTTTGAATAAAACATCTATCTCGACCATTTGTAGTATCTCGTTCAAAGAAGCATTCAACTGATAAATGCCACCTGCTACCACAACTCAAAACTGTGTTAGAAAATCAGACTAAGGAACTCAACTATGTTGGACCAAAACAAGGGGGAAATTTCTCTCAATACCAAAATCCCCCTTGTTTTCCTACAAATTGGGGGCATAATCCCTGGACTATGCCTTGGGGACAATCAAAACCACCCCAACATCCTTGGAATTATCCTCAATGGACAAATTCCCAAGAATGGCCATAAACAAATTGGAGTAATTCAGCCTGGAATCAGAATCATAATAACCCATCATGGAATAAAAACAACCCATATTGGAATTAGAATCAGACTAATCCACATTGGATGCAAAATCAACCACAGTGGAGTCAGCAATACCAGTCCTATCCAAGGCAGCAAAGAAATCAAGGTCAAACTCAGCATTTGCTGCCTGCACCTAATCAATTTTTTTAAGAAAAATAGAACCAACCATAACAAACACAACAAGTGAAACAACCTCAACTTCTAGCTCAATCAGTCACTAATCCAAACAACATGATATAGGCATCCCCTGTCTATGTGGCTGAAGTTGAAGAAAATGTTGAAATAAATGTTCTTGATTGTAGTAACATCCAACTTCATTCAAGAAAAGTTGTACCTAAACCCATTTCAAATAAAATCAAGGAAAATGAAGGGCAAGAACCTTTGGAACCAGTTAGATTTAAACCAACAATGGAGAAAGAAGAAAAAATAGACCCACAGGCAGAACAATTACCTTCATCAAGGATAATTCCATATCCTGAAAGATTCAATACCACAGTAGAAAATTCTAAGTCAGACTCGGTCAAGGAACTTAGAAAGTTAACTATATCATTGCCCTTATTGCAAGCCATTAAGGATATACCAGTGATTAAAAGTATTATCCGAGATTTGTGCATTAGAAGAGCAGGAAGAAAAAAGAAAGCATTTCCCAAGACTGCTCAGGTTGAAGGAAAGATAGTTGATCTCTTGTCTGGAAAAATAGTACCTCCAAAGTATAGTGACCCAAGAAGTCCATTTATCACAGTTACCATAGGTTCAGTACCAATATCAAATGTCTTAGTAGATCTAGGAGCTGGAATAAATGTCATGACCAAGGATATAATGAAACAATTATAGCTCAAACATCTCAGCCCTACATTTATAATTTTAGAAATGGTTGATAGGTCAGTTGCAAAACCTGAAGGTATCATTGAAGATGTTCCTATAGAAGTTTCTTCTTGGGAATTCCTTGCAAATTTTTTGGTTTTACAACAAAGAAATTCAGCACATGGATATCCCATCATTTTGGGAATACCTTGGCTTGCAACTGCAACAACCTTCATAGACTGCATATCTGTAAAAATGACTATTTCAAATGGTATTGATCTAAAACAGATCTCTTTGTATCCTCCTACAAAACCATCTAGCAAATTTTTAGGTCAGTTATGGTTTCCTGATTCAGATGAAGAATCGGAGTAGGTTATTTCCACACTAGCCACCTTGGTAATAAGGGAACACACAGAAGACCTCCATGACACAAAAACTTTAGAAAATGAAAATATCCTAATAAAGGTTCTGCATGAACAAGGGTTAGAAGAGGAAGTAGTAAATATCCATCAGTTGTTAAGGAATGAGGAGAACCAAAATTTTGAAGGTGAACCATCTGTACTATCATAGGAAAACTTTGTTTCACTACCACATGGGTGGCACCATCACCTGATTTTTTCTTCTCACTGTTCCATACAGGCTATGCTTCCATCAGAAAGTAATGAAACAAAAACTTCTTATTTCCTCCCATACCAGCAGTGTCCTCTTAATTCCTTAATCACTAGGTATGAAGAAGTGAATTCAGTCCTTCCAAATACAAAACAAATAGAAGTCCAGCCAAGCAAATTTTTGAACATTTATAGCTGGCTTACTAAGGAAGAGGAAGAAAATTTGATAGTTGTCTTGCAGAAGCATGTTCATGCTTTTGCTTGGGACTATAAAGATATGTCGGGAGTTCACCCCGATATATGCACCCACATAATTTATACTTGAAGAAGTCAAGCCAGTACGAAAACCCCAGAGAAGACTGAATCCTTCCTTAAGGGATATTGTAAAGGAAGAAATTGAAAAACTTCTAGAGGTAGGATTCATTTACCCAATTTCTGATAGCCAGTGGGTCTCTCCATTGGTTATAGTTCCTAAGAAAAATGGAAAAATGAGAGTATGTGTAGACTATAGAGAGCTGAATAAAGTGACATACAAAGACCATTTTCCATTACCTTTCATAGATCGGGTGTTAGATACCCTTGCTTGGAAAGAAATACTTTTGTTTTCTTGATGGATTTAGTGGATATAATAAAATTCATATTGCACCTGAAGATCAAGAGAAAACAACCTTTACCTATCCATGGGGAACATTTGCCTATAGAGTTTTACCTTTTGGTTTGTGTAATGCCCCAACAACATTTCAGCAAGCGGTCTTAGCAATTTTTTCTGATATGACTACCAACAGTGTTGAGATATACATGGATGATTTCACAGTATGTGGACAAACTTTTGACTTTACATTAGAAAACCTTGACAAAGTTTTAGCTCACTGTGAAACATACCAGTTATCCTTGAATCCAAAAAAATATTTTATGATGATGAAGGAATAGTTCTTGGTCATCACATCTCTCTTCAAGGGATCCAGGTTGATCCAAAGAAGGTGGAAATTATCAAGAATCTTCTTCCTTCTAAAACTCAGACCGATGTCAGAAGCTTCCTAGGACACATTGGTTTTTACCGTAGGTTTATTCCCGACTTTAGCACAATAGCCAATCCCATGTTTGCCTTATTGACTAAAGATTCTAAATTTTCTTGGACTGCAAGGTGTCGGGAATCATTTGAAGCTCTAAAATAGAAATTAGTAACTCCACCTGTGTTAAGAGGACCTAATTGGACATTACCATTTCACATACAGGCTGATTCTTCCAATACTGCAATTGAAGCATCATTAGGACAAATTGACAATGGTGAACACTATGCCATCTACTACATTAGTAAGAATTTGACAGGAGCTAAGAAAAATTATACCACAACTAAAAAAAAATTCCTAGAAGTAATTTATGCCATCAACAAATTCAGGCATTACATCACAGGTTATCAAATATTTATTCACACAGATCATACAACCATTAAGTATTTGATGAATAAGCCTATCGTAAGTGCAAGAATTATTCATTGGTTACTGTTGCTGCAAGAATTTGATATCACTATAATCTGTTAGAATTAATGTAATGTGCAGTAATGTGCACTATGTCTTCCTTGACACTTGCCAGTTTCACTTGACAAGTGTCATGTGTTTCATATAGGCCTTCTGCCTATATATTGTAACCATTTGTATCAATAAATCAATCCCTTCAGTGTTTCATATAGGCCTTTTGCCTATATATTGTAACCATTTGTATCAATAAAGCAATCCCTTTAGTTTTATTCCTAACATTTGGTATCAAAGCTCCAGGCTTTCTCTGGCCTTGTGAGCTTGAAGGGGGATTTCCCTCATGGAAATCCTCCCTCCCCCTGTTTTTTTTTTTTTTCTTTTTTTTTTTAATTTTTTATCGAGGGAGTATGCTCTCCATCATTGATGGATCAGAAACCAGATGGTAAAATTTTTAAATTTTAGGAATTTTTTTAAGAATTTCTCGTTCAAAGCAAATATAATGGATCAGCATCATTAACGGATCAACATCATTCGAGCTATTTTCATCAGCAACTGTTCGGTGTACATTCCTATGAATGCAGCCATCTGGTGCATGCATGCACACAGGGCTGCACTAAATGATGCAGCCATCTATATTTTTTATATAGAAATTAGGGTTTGCTCTCGGGGACTGCATAGACCGTAGGCGGTGGCGGCCATGGCCTTGATTATGCCTTTGGTCTCCATAATGTTTCAGAAGTACAAAAAAAAAACATAGGGATTTACTCCTGGGTCTCAGTGAAAATACCTTTCGCATCATTGCAACGGTGATCTGGCGGATAAATCAAGTGTTTTTTTTCTAGATCTGATCTTTGGGACCTCGTTGATTAACGGTATTTGTAAGGGATTTTCTTCATCTCGGCGAAAATGGCCAACAAAGCATCAGGAATGGCTGTGCATAATGAATGTTGTGATTGTATTTTGTGTGATTTGGAAGAAGGAAATAGCAGGATTTCAGTGCCTGCATGTCTGGCTTTTGAGATTTTCATTAAGTTTATTGTTGTTGATTGTTGCATCTACGAAGGAAGCTAAAGAATGATGGACAAATTTTTGATGGGGATTCGGTGGTAGAGACGCCTGCGAGCGGGAGCATCACGCTTGAAGATTTAAAACAGAAAATGGCAGAGTTTGCAAGGAAGAGAAACTAGGATCAGTTTCACAGTCCACGCAACCTTCTAATTGGCTCTTGTAAGAGAAATAGGTGAACTGTCAGAGATATTTTAGTGGAAGAGAGAAGTCCCTAAAGGCCTTCCGGAATGGACCGTCGTAGAGAAGGAGCATCTTGGTGAAGAACTATCAGATGTGGTACAAAAGTCAGGAATAGCTTAACCTTTAAGCTTTTTGTTGTTTCTCGCTATTTTCCAGAAAAAATGGAAGCCTCCGGGTTCGATCTTGGCTTGGAGACAAACTGCGATGCCACGGTTTCACGGCCACGCTTCCGAACGCGAATTCCTCCGAGGGATCCATGCTGACATCGTACATCATTCTGGAAGCTTCTTCTCCGGCTGCCTGGTCGAAGGTCAGGTTCGATGGCGACGACATCCCGCTCTGCTCGGGCATCCACATGCTGCTCCCAAGCATCAAGAAGCTCTGACCATTTGAAAGCAAAGTGATACTGCAGACATGATTCTATTCATGGTGGTCTTCAAGCACTTTCGCACCTTTTTTGAGTCCTTTGGCAATGTTGGTTCCACCTGTAGACACCAGACCATTCACTTCTTGTAAGGCAAACTGTCGACCTCCTTCTGACATGCACTACGAGGGAATAAATTCCTAGCAGTTGATGAGAAGGCTACAACTAAGAGACTTTCCATGGGGCCAAGATTATGAATAACAAATCCCATAGCACATTTCAGAAGTGCCAGTTTTGTGCCTGCCATACTCCCAAACACATCAAGAACAGTCACAAGATCAATTGGGGCCCGATCTCTGTGTACATCAGAAGTCTGAGATGGATTTCCCATAGTCCGAGGTCTTTCATTTTGTTCATTGTGCAACTGTTTTGCTGCAATAGATGTTGGGGCTTTAAGATGTACAAGCACAGTGAATTTCTCACGAAACTCGGAGTGTGGAACGGCAGAAAACTCGGGGAATGTTTCTAGTTCCACAGATTTTCTATCATATTCCTTTCTGTCAAGTGCTCTTCTTTGCTCTTGAGTTATATTTCCTGTTGAATTTATAGCCTCTGCGATTCCAGCTACCATATCAACTTTTGCATTGGGTTCAGTTCTATTTTCATACTCCAACCTGTTCCCTCCACTTATTCGAGGCTCTAAAAGGTTCATTATCATTGTAAACATTAGGCTCCATAACATGCCTTGTAGCTTGGGGAAGGGGAGGGCAAGGAGGTGGCAAATGGTGTAAAACTGTTGTCTAGCCATCCTGTTGTGGCCAATCAACAGGGCTTATTCGTGTTCTTGAGCGCGATGGCTCTGAAGGTGGCCCTTGGAAGGGAACCTCTTTCCACTTAGCTCGACATACTGGGCATACCCGATTGCCATGCTTCACATTGGAGGCAATGCAAGGAAAGTGGAAAGTGTGCAAACATTCTGCAGTAAATAAGGCTGCCGCATACTGTTATTTTTCTCGCTCGAGGAAGGGCGTTTGTTTTTTAGCTCATGGAGGATTCAGGACGCGGCAATTTTGGAGCAGTAGAGGGCCCGCATGGACTAGGGCGATGCCCGCACGCCACATGTTAATTCCAGATGTTGAGATATTGAAAACACAGGGTGTGGGGCATTTCAAATTTAAAAGCAAGTTTTTTTTATTTCAAAAATGATGGGGGGAATATTTTGAAATAGAGTGAGTGGGGGTATTTTATTAACATGTATGGCTGTGAGATATAATGGGGAACATTTTTATGTGATATGTTTCATTGGCCGGCAAGATGGTCTTATTGACCATTTTTTATGTATTTTCCACATGGAAGTGGAGGGCCACATGGCCATTGTAATTTCCCTTGGTTGATAGTAAAACTTAATTGGACTACTTTTTCCACATGGGAAGTGGAAGTGAAAGGCCTTTATGGCCCATGTAATTCCCCTGCAAGGGAAAATTGATGTTGTTTTTATTCTGCCTGAGAGCGATGCCGCCATTGAGCGATGTTTATTTTGCTGCCTAGAGAGGCATGCTATTGTTTTTTCAGCAAGTTGAATGCCCCATTCAAACCAAGGTATAGGGGTATTTATAGTCGTTGGAAATGTTTTTCCGCGACGAACACAATGGTGGTGTCATATTGTAATTTTGAGGCTGTTTCAATTCAGTTTTTTAGCCTCAAAGTTTTTCTACCTTGGAGTGCACTCTCGGTTGAACTCGACACTCCCAAGGTAATTTTATATGTGATCCTTGTACCTAGTGATCTTTTCTATACACTTGGTGAATGCAACGGCTGGTTACCCATGCATTTCGGTGGGATGACATGGTCACCATAAGGACACTTATACTAGGGACTATAGACATAGACACCCTAGACTCTATCTAAGGTTTTTTTCGGATCTACTTCTGAAGACTACAGATGAAGACACTTCAGAAGATTCTCTTCTTCTCTTCTTCTCCTCCATATTTGGCATCTATGGCTCATTTTATTGTATTGAGTGCATTTTTGACAAAGACCGACACTCTTATATGGCTCATTTTTCCTTTGTATTAAGGTGCATTTTTGGTAGAGATCGACACCTTCTAGATTGAGTTCACCATGAGGAGGGATTTGATATTCGTGGTGAATCTAGTCAGTGACCTACGAGAGGCAACATCCTCTAAGGATGACCTACAGAGGCAACAGACCCAGAAGTGGCTAACCCTGAGGCACCCATGATGACCCTGAGGCACTTAGACGGCTGACCCAGTGGCAACAGACCCATGGAAGTGGCTGACCCTGAGGCAACAAACCGAGATGTATACATAGTGAATCTAGCATTATTCACAGTTGGAGAGCCAAGCGCAAAGAGCACGATCCTAGACCAAATCAGCAATAAAAGAGGATGATAGGTTGTTTTAGAGAAGTCAACATTAAGGGGGGATGTTACCTAATGTTGACTTATTTTTTTTTTAGTTAGGATAGTGCACATTAAGGGGGAATGTTAGAATTAATGTAATGTGCAGTAATGTGCACTATGCCTTCCTTGACACTTGTCAGTTTCACTTGACAAGTGTCATGTGTTTCATATAGGCCTTTTGCCTATATATTGTGACCATTTGTATTAATAAAGCAATCCCTTCAATGTTTCATATAGGCCTTCTGCCTATATATTGTAACCATTTGTATCAATAAAGCAATCCCTTCAGTTTTATTCCTAACATAATCAACAAACCAGGAAAAGCTAATGTTGTAGCAGATATCTTGTCTAGATTATAGAACACAAATGAAGGGGAATTAGTTGAAGACACCTTTCCTGATGAAAAATTATTTGCTATATCAGTCCAATCACCTTGGTTTGCAGATATAGCCAATTATTTGGTCACATGGAAAGTTCCTCCACATTTCACTTCAAAAAAAAATAAAATAATTGATCAAACAGAGTTATTATTTTGAATGGATTAAGGGTATACATTTTAAGTGCAGTCCTGACCATGTGTTACGTAGGTGCATCCGAAAGGATGAGGTATATGATATCCTTAGGGCTTGTCATGATGAACCCTCAGGTGGACACTACTCTGTAAAAAGCACAATTAGGAAAATGTTAGGGACAAGATATTATTGGTCATCTCTTCACAAGGATGTGAAAAAGTACATCAGGCATTATGATGCATGCCAAAGAATGGGGAAACCCACACATACAAATGAAATGCCACTGCAGCATCAATTGATTTTAGAGCCATTTGAGAGGTGGGGGCTTGATTTTGTAGGACCTATTGATCCACCTTCTCATGGAAATGTACATATTCTAGTATGTACTGATTACTTGACAAAATGGGTAGAGGTGCGTGCTTTCAAACGTGCTCATGAAGAGGTTGTTGATTTCTTGTATACTCAGATTTTTCAGAGATTTGGAGCTCCTTGGTCTATCACCACATACCAAGGACCCCAATTTGCATCTAAATTCATTGAGGCATTTACAAAATTATATGAAATCAAACATAGAAAATCATCACCTTATCACCCATAAGCAAATGGCCAGGTTGAGGTAACAAATAGAGAACTAGAATGAATCTTAACAAAAATAGTAGCTTTTCATAGGAGAAATTGGCTAGATAAATTTCCTCAAGCAGTGTGGGCTTACAATACTACTTGGAAATCAACTACTGGATTCACACCTTATGAACTAGTCTTTGGTAAAAAGCCCCTCTTACCTATTGAATTTGAGCTACTAACATTACGCACAACATTGGAAATTGGAATTGAATTGTCACTGGCACAGACAGACAAGATTATGTAGCTGAATGCATTGGATGAACTTAGGTTGGATGCTCTGCACCAAACTAAAGTAATTCAAGAGCAGAGGAAGTTGTGGCATGACAATCACATTCAGCAGAGGAAACTTCAACAAGGAGATTGGGCTTTACTGTTTGATTCTCGCTATGAGGACTTCCCTGGAAAGTTGAGAACTAGATGGCTTGGACCTTACCAGATTGAAGAGGTATTTGACAATGGAGCAACTCGTTTATCTCCTATTGATGGGTCACAGAGAAAGTTGGTAGTGAATGGACATCGCCTCAAGGTGTACCATACACCTCTGACTAAAGAGGAATTCTTGCAGCAACTTGACAGTTTGGATACACAACAGGTGGAAGATATTTCCTCTTCCACTTCAAAACAATCAGCATGATCATGGATTTCAAGAAAAAGCATAAAAATACAAAAAAAATCAAAAAAAGTAGAAAACAAAAAGATGAATAAATTCTGATTATGAATTCTTTCATGGGTATGATTTTAAGGAAATCATGAATTCCTTCATGGGCATAGTTAGAATCAAGAAAATAATAATAATCAAGAAAAAAAAAAGAGGTAAAATAAAAAAAGAAAAATAAAAAAGAAGGGAAACCAAGAAAAAAAAATGAATAACTCAGTAGTGAAAACCTTTTCTAAGGCACTACTGGGTTGGTATGTATGAAAACCAGTTTTCTGGCATGCATAACTTTGAAAATTTTTGAACCATCATTGTACAAATTCATCAACTACACTTGTTTTGAAATATTACAGAAAATCTCAGCAGAACATCAACAAAGGCAGTCATTCTTCAAAACTTGCATTAGCTTTTTTTAATCAATTATATATTTCTTACATTTCTTCATTGTAAATGATTGATATATAGTATATAACAATTAACCATTAGCATAAAAGATATCCATAAGAGTTGGCATACTTAAAACATGTTTTGAGTATGAGAATATTGATTTCTGCCTAATCTTTGGAACAAGAATGCCAAAAATAGTACCTGCTATCTTCTTCAAATTAATTATTGTATTGTCTTCGGATTGAAATTGTCTTCGAAATGACATCAGAATGAATGCTGCACTTTGTCTTCAGAATGATGATTTGTCTTCGAAATGAAGCTTTGTCTTTGGAATGATGATTTGTCTTCACAATGAAGCATCATCTTCGGAATGAAGCTTTGTCTTCAAAATGAAACAGAATTTGTATTCGAAATGCAGCAGGATTTGTATTCGAAATGAAGTTCTGTCTTCAGAATGACGATTTGCCTTCACAATGCAGCCTGATCTTCGAAAAGAGGATTTGTCTATGGAATGAGGATTTGACTTCGCAAAGAAGCATGATCTTCGAAATGAAGACTTGTCTTCGGAATGAAATCATAATCTTTAGAATGAGGTTTTATTTTTGCAATAGATCATAATCTTCGGAAAGAGCATTCAATATAACATCTCCATGTGGCATCCAAGGAAGAAAAAAAATATGATCAAATAAAAATTCTTTTGGCTGCATACGATAAATGAACACGTGTTAGTTAGGATGTGGTTTGTTTTTGCACCCATTTAGAAAGTACCAGAATCACGAGGGACGTGACCAACAATATGCCACCATTTTTTTTATGCTAATAAACATGCACGTGAAAGTCTGTAGGCAAAACAGAAAAACTAAAAATGAGTAAGGTGAATCTGACGGCAAGGACATCTGCGCAACCATTGATGGACATGTGTTCAAAGCAAAAATAGAAACACATGCCACCCTTCTTTTCGAAGACATATTTGCTAATGTAAAATGATTACGAGGTACAGTGCTCAGATTACGGTTCATTCTGAAGAAGACAAACAGGGCAATTGAAAACTTGGAACCAAACCCTGCAAGTCTGCAAAAACCAGAAACTAGAGATCCAACAAAGGAATAGCAACAGAAGTGAGCATTTTTTTTTTACATACCAAGACAAAAAAATGGGGCGAAAGATGAAAATGGAACCAGCGGATACCACCCACCTCCGAGAGAATCCAGAAGTGCTACAAATTTTTGAAGATGGAGGGCTTATGCCATTTTTGGATAAGTTTAATGGGTCCTCTGAATATTTGTCCAGCATGTTCGCCCACACATTCAAAAACAACCAGGCACACATTAACGACATGACCATTGAGATAACCCTTGAGGTTTTGAGTTAAATTACTGAGTTGCCATTAGAAGGTCTTCCAATTTTTAGGTCTGGCAAAAATACATTGGTGAATATAATTAATCAATTTCTAGAAGAAAATGATAGGGAACCAGAATAGTTAACACATAATAACACATGCAAGGGGGTAAAAAGGGCCAGCCTGCAAGAACCCTAGGATGAAGTGGCCACATGGGTAATCAAATTTCTAACCTGTGAAGGGCAGTATGTACTGTTGTCAGGGCATCATCTAAAAATTTTAAACCATCTTAGACATGGTAGGCAACAACCAGACGTTAGGGTAAATCTTCCCCTGTATCTACACCAAGAATTGAAAAACATGGCAAAAAGATATCAGGAAGGAAAAGGGAGCCTTCGCCACCATGGTCTCATCAAACTAGTTTTCCAGCACCATTTTAGAGGAAACCCTAGGAGCTTTGATAGGTTTTACTCTACCCTAAATGATGTAATTTTTGGAGATGAGGATGAGGAGGAAGAAACATATGGTGTTGATGCTATTGCAAAAGAAGAAACAACTATTGCAGAGGCTATTGCAGAAGAAGAAACATAAACTATTACAAAGGCTGTTGTAGAGGAAGAAACACACCCAACAACAACAACAACAGAACACCTTGCTCCAGAACCTTCAACCTCACGAGCTAAGAAACAAAAGAAAATAGGGTATGAAACTGGCAGCAGAACAGAAAAATAGAAGAAGGTCCATTTTTTTGAAGTTGTTACTGTTTTGTTAGAACAGGGAAGTGAAGCACCTAGCCCAACAGGGGAAGAAACAACAAGGGAAACAGAAGCATCTAAAACTGTCCCCACAACCCCTACTATCACCAAAAAACAAAGCAAAAAGAAGTTTGCATCTGGAACTAGGAGGTCTACAAGACTCCACTTGAGAGAAATGGCAGAATAGGTCATAGAAGAAGGTGGAAAAAGCAGTCCAGATGTCACAGAAATACAACCAGCCCCTAAAAACTTTCCAGAATTCCCTAAATAGATAATTGAGGAAGAGGCTAGGGAGGATAGCTTGGAGGTGGCTACAGTTCAACAGGCCACAAAAATGGTAGATGCAATTATAGACAGTTTCATAGAGCCTCCTGAACAAGAGCAGACAAATGTTGTAGAGGAAGAGATAGTTGTTGAGCAGCCAACTGCAGCTGACTTGTCTACATCAGATTCTAAAGCAAAAACAGAGGAGGAAGACATCACAGAGCAGCTGAGAGCAGCAAGAAGTGTTGTCAAAACACAAACCAGATGGATTGAAGAGAGAGAAAACATCATTGAGATGCAGGAAAGGAAAATTGTAGAATTACAATAGGAAGTGGAAGAATTGAGAAAAAGGTTGTCACAATCTGAAAAACAACCAACTGTATCCATTGATGAGGATGATTTGGCTCAATTGCTTGTGGATTTATCTAGGGCAAATGATTATGTTGAGGCAGACATAGGTACTCATTCTAAAGTAGCACCCTTTCATTCTAAAGAAATGCCTTCTCATTCTGAAGCATTACCTTTCATTTTGAAGATGCTTCAAAATTGGCAAAGAACATAGAAAAAGATACTGGAGATGAGTCATCACCACAGGAACAGTCCAAGCAGCATCATAAAACTGTTCAAGTAAGTATTCCTTCTATTGATGTCCTTGTATTTCAAACTGTTACACCTTCAGTAGAAATAGTAGATAAGGGGGTGCAAGTGGAATTACTGTCTGATGACCAACCAATAGAAATAGCAGATAAGGGGGTACAGGTAGAATTGTTGACAGATGATCAACCAGTAGAAGTGGCAGAAAAAGGGGTTCAGGTAGATCTGCTACCTAGAGTTCCACCTATAGTTAGACCACCTAATACTGTGTCCCTAGAAAAATACAATGTAAACATAGCCAGTTGGGTGATTAGATATGAGAAGTTTGCCACTAAGACTGAAAAATTCAAATTGGAAGGAAAACAGCTAAAAGCAAAGGAAACAGAGATTCAGACATTAAAATAAAAAGTGTTTGATTTATGTCAAATTGCTAAATTTTTAGTCCAATTCAGACGGCCAGCCAGATTTTATAGTCTTATTCTGAAGGAGAAATACGTCAGATAGTAGGTCATGAGGATTAGCTTAGGTCTCTCATATAAATTGGACACAACAACATATTTCCTGGAAGCATATTTTGACAGTCCTATAGAGCAAAAAAATCTTTTATGTGAACTATTTTTACACTTCTTTATTCCAGAAGAAGTAGAATTTCACCCTCAAATTTACATTAGAGATGTTCAATTAAGGGCATTCATGTCCACTTTGCAGAATCAGTTTTATTGGGACCAGGATAAAAGGCAGAATAAAGAAATTGAAACAAGAGTTGAATTGTTAGTCAGAGTAATTCAGCCAAATCACCCAATTATCACTAGACAACACTTCACCATGATGAACATGGATGATGTAAAGAGGATGTACTTGAAAAACTTGAGGGACTGTGTGACCAGATTCCAAAATTTTTGTAATGACAATTTTGTGCCAGCATTATCAATCTATAGAAATAGATGGGCTGAACTTTCCATATCTTTACAGAAAATAGAACCCATCTCTCCCATCAACTTAGAATGATCCATAAGAAGGGCAGGAGTGATACAGTTGATTGAAATCATGCAACATCATTGGATAGGTCTCAGATTTAGGCCTCCAACCATCATCACTCTAGTTCCATTCTACTTTGAAGAATATGCCCAACCTGATGAACAGTTTGAATAATGGCTCAGGAACCTTCAGGAGAACAGGGGATATTATATAGGCAAAAATTTGTTCTATAGGTCATGTAATTTGAACATGGACATATGTGATTCCATAGCCCAACAGAATGCATGAGAAATGCATTAATATAAGTTGGGGGGAAAATGATGAGGCCTGGAAATGCCTCAATCATAACATGTTTTGAATACTAAAATTGCCTACAAACTCTTATGTTTAATCTGATATGCTAGTTAAGTTGATTCAATATGTTGTGTATTAACTATTTGCATGATAAATGTATCTGAAATACTATATTTTGATTTTTACAACTTTTTGCATAAGTTTTATGTTATTTTGTTATGACTTGCTAAATGAGATATGCTTAGGTTGATAGCAACATTTCATTAATCATGTTTTGATGTCTCAAACATTTATTTTACCTAAATCTGGCAACAGTGCAAGCAAACTGTTACTATGCAGCAAAAACTGGTTTTTCCAATGTAAATTCCAGCCAACTGCCAATGAATGGCAAGTCCTGGAATTCACATATGGAAAAAGATGAAGACCATTGAAATCTGATCCTGAGAGATAACCCACCTAAGAAATGCAGAGGAAATCATTTAAAGAGCACACATTTGTTCATTCCGAAGTCTCTTCGGAATGAACAAATGTCTTCGAAATGAGAAAACACAGTGTCTTCGAAATGAGCGAATCTTTGGAATGAGAATTGTAGTCTCTTCGGAATGAGCCACTTATCTTCGGAATGAAAACAAAATGTGCTTTTTGACTTGTTGAACGATTTTTTATTCTGGAAAAAGTAAAATAAATATTGAAAATGGTAAGAGAAAATCTCCCATCTGACTTTGCCGTCCTTGCCGATCAAAGCCACCATTTATGGAAAGATCAAGTTTGATCTTCTTCTAGGATAAAACCAAGAATTATTGCAGCATAATAGGGTTAGATCTTTTGAGATATTCTCAGTTTTTCAGTAGATCTTAGGACATCTATAAATATGGCTCTCATTCAGGTTGAGCTAGTAGAAGATAGATAAAGCCGAGAGAGTAGAGAAGTATAAGAGAAAATAGACAATAATCAGAAAAGTGACTGTTACAATCCTGTAACAAGTTTTCAGTAGAATTATTGTAATCATGTTCTTGAATCAATAAAGTGTACTATTTCTATTTCATATTGCTTGTAAATGAGTGAGTAATATCTAGAGAGAGAGAGACTCATACCTTCTTCTAGACAAGGAGGTTGGCCACTTCCAGACCTAGGAGGAGGACTAACAACATATTTTTATTCTGATTTTGCTGTAGCATAATGAGTTGTAGAACTTGTCATTTCATTTCTTTGTAAACAACTAATAGTATTTGCAATCTTAGCTTATTTTATGTTTTGTGATTAATGGTTGGTTGTAATCTCCACTTTCAGCAAAACTTTCAATTTATTGTAGACTGTCATTTCCAAAATTTACTGTTTTCTGTAATTTCCTGCATTTTGTGTTTTGTTGTCAACCCCTGCATAGAAGATTGACAACGTTCTATTATAGAGCCTTGATAGGGTTTCATTTCCATACTATAATTAGGTTTCCATTGCTGCAAAAGTAACTATATTTTCTTTCTGCAATTATAATCAAACTTCTAATTCTGCAATTGTTATTTTTGCAACATAATTAGATCTCATTCTGCAATTGTAATTAGGATTTCATTTTTGTAGTTAATGATTAGTTTCCATTTTTGCAACTAGATTAAGGTTTAATTTATGCAATTTAGAGATAGGAATGTCCTAAATCCCCCACATAATCGGTTTCACCAATAAGACTTGTTGCTCCAGATTGACCTAAGTTATAACCCTGTTCACCCCTTCTTCCATAGATAGCCTTGTACACTGCCCTAGATTGACAAATTCATTGAGAATTAATGATGTGTATAATGACTACGCATCACTATGAGCAAGGGATAGTCAAAGGGAGTGGTCAACAACACTTTCATCCCAAACAAAGGGTGAAACTTCCATTTTCTCCTCCTTGGGGCAAAACCAAAGTACAAGGGATTCTGAAGCGAAAGGGGTGAACATCAAGCGGGGGAAGACAAATTTTCAAGTCCAAACAAGTTTTTTAAAATATAGTAAAAATGGAAGTGAGCTCACCCCTAGGATGGGGTGAAATTCGTGATCATTTCTTTGGAGGTGCAAGACAAAATTTCAACTACAGGTATGTGCTCCAATGCTCCAAACAAAGAAATAAATGAACAAAAATATTTGACTAATGTAGTGAATATGGGTTTTCCAGTATGAGATATAATGAAAACAAGTATAGGATGTTTCGCCTGAATTTGTTCTATGAGGAAGTATTATTGTGTTCTCGGGTGAAGCTATTTTCAAGCATCCATGAAGGTTTTTCGAAAGCACCCAACCCTGAGAATGGTGAGAATTTAATGATTATGGCAAAAGGAGTTATGTTCCCAAATTTTATGTTGGAAGGGTGCATGATTAGATTCCACAAGGTGATTTCCATAATTTCCAAAGGCGTCACCTACCAGTTTTACCTCTTTTCAAAATAGTTTCAATACCTAGTGGATTTCCTGGGCAAATGCAGATTCCCAAAGCACAAATATGGCCAAAAATCAACAACCAATTCCCTTGTTTTACTCCATCTTCTGTGTATTCCAATGCACTTATACTCAAGTTGATCAACCATTCAAGGTCTTGTCTATCAAAGCTGGATTACTGTCATCAAAGAGGAGTTTTCAAGGAGGAAATTCCTCATGCAGGTTCCTGATCCATGGATATTTTGTCTTTTTGTGTATTAAATGAAAGAGGTAAAAATATCTATAAATACTAAATATTTTTATGTAACAAAAAAGGATAGACACTCTACAAAAAACACTTCAAGTCATTTGTGTAAATAGAAGGGACCTGGCTTCTGATTCTACAAATGATTTTAGTGTGTAATTTCTTTCTACTTTAATCATTTCTATTTTATTTTCATGTATGTTATCTACTAAGTTTAAATTCTGCATCTAGATTTGAATATTGCTGGTAAGGGAGTGAAAACTAGAATGTAACTCTGGAAGTTGTCTCCACAAAATCGTAAGTGTATTCTTTGCCCTCCTATTTTATGTTGCTATAACACTTGATTTGAATTCCTGCTGCTAGTCTGTCCCCAATCCTACATCTTCTGGCCTATGGCTATATTTCCCATTTCTTTCTGTTATTTTCATTTCTTTCCTGCAACTCTAAACTTAAAACCGGTGTAGAAATAGTAAGGGAGCCAACCCTCTCTAGAAATTGGCTTGAAGGAAATTTATTTCCTTCGGCCTTTCAATTTTAGCCATTTCTAGGGTGCACAATGCATATTTTGTATTTTAGGCAGATATTTGACCAACACTTCTTAAAATATATGAGGATATATTGGGTAGCTCCATCAACAATAAAAATGTTTAAATGTTAGATTAAACATTTCAAAGCTAAAGCATTATGTATTCTATGGAGGATTGGTCATGTTATTATTTATTGGAATTTATGGTTTGAAAGGATTAATATAATTTTAAAAAATAAATATTAAAATCATGCCCAAGTTTGGAATTGTGTTTTGCTTTAATTATAAAATATTTACAGATGTGGTGTTCATCATGGGAAGTATTAAGTGTAGCAAAAATGATGCTAACAACTAGGTTATAGGATTTGAATATACATGGAAGAGTCATCTATGATAGTAGCATTAAAACAAAGGATTTGATTTGATCTAAGAAAAATAGAAAAATCCAAAAATTGGATTTATTTAAATTAATTTTGATGGTGCTTCCAAAGGAAATCTAGGAAAAACCAATGTAGGTGATGTTTTTCAAAATAATGAAGGTAAAATTCTCCTCACTTACTTAGAACTATATGGAACTTCAAATAACAACTGTGCAAAGGCTAGGGCACTTCTTGTAGGGATGAAAATTGCAATTGAATAAATATGGAAATATATTTCAATTTGGGGGGATTCACAATTTATCATTAGTTCTATAAACAATAATGGATGTGGGGATTGGATTGAAAATAATATTATTGTTGATATTCATCGTCTATTATAAGATCCAATCTCTAGGAAATGTGAGCATATCTATGGAGAATAAAATTGGGTAGCAGATAATTTACTTAAGCATGATGTTGATTTTTGTTTTGGTAAATTTTAGTTTTTAGAAGACAACTAGCCAAGTGAGATTTTAATTCTTAATGAAAATGATGTTAAGGATTTGATTGTGGAAACATAGCACTTTGAGGAAGATGAAGAATATATTTGATAGAAAAAATGATAATTATCTATAATAAAAAGGCAAGCTAGATATAGTTTAATTGACCCAGCAGCAAATGTAATACTATGGTATTTTGATAGGAGTGGCCCCCAATAGAAGCCACATATAGCTTTTTAAAAAATATTGATGAATCAATAGCTATCAATAAAACTAATAACTATTTAAAACAAAGGAAGTAGGGAGGTGATATTTTGAAGTCATTATTTATTACATATTTCTTAACATAATGTAAAGGGTGACTTTGTTGTTTATAATTTTTTAATTTCTTATATGGGATTAAAATAGGACCCATTTGTATTACATAATGATTGCATTAGTGTGATATTTCAATAAATTGTATAGTGGTATTACAAATAATAATTATGCATTTAACACCTCAAAATATTTTAACTTAGGCTTCCACCGTGAGTCCATGATCACTTTCGTATTTTTTTTCATAAGCTATGTTTGGCTTCTATTAGCTAAAACAGGGAAAATATATCATGATGAAGAGAGTACTAGTGAAGCTAGAAAAGAGGGAATGTGAACTTGTTTAGAGGAGAAATATTTTTAGAATAGTATACAAATTAGGATGCAAGTCTTACAAGGTTATTCTAGACAATGGGAGTACAACTAATCTAGTATCCATCAAGATGGTAGAGAAACTAAGGTTGAATAGGGTAGAACACCCCAACCCATACAAGGTCTCTTGGTTGCAAAAGGGACACTAGATTTTACTTAGTGAACAATGCAAGGTGAATTTTTAAATTGGATCTTACAAGGATGAAGTCTTGTGTGATATTATGCCTATGGATACTTGTCGTGTTTTATTGGGAAGACCTGGGAAATTTGATAGAAAGGCAATACATGATGGTAGGGAAAACACCTACACTATTTTTCAATGAGTTTACACATATTTTTATGAGGAGTCATGGTCCCCTCATATTTGAGTGGGGTTTGAACCTTGGACCTCTCAAAGAGAGACAACCCTTACCACTACAGTAAGCTTACAACTAAAAGCACCTACACTATTGTGAAAGATGGTAAGAAGTATATATTGAGTCCATTGAAGAACAAGGATGAATGAAAGGACAATGGTTCGAAATAAGTTTAATTTCTAGAAGGCAATTTTTGAAGGACATGACAAAGAAGAAAGTGTGTTTTGCTTTGATTTCTAAATATATAGAGGGTGAGATAGTATATTGAAAGGATGAAATCCTAAGTGAAGTGAAGGATTTTCTAGAAGAGTATGTAGAAATTTTATCAAAATAATTGTTGAATGGATTACCATTGATAAGGAGCATTAGTCATCACATCAATTTCATTATTGGATTGAGTTCACCCAATAAGGCAACATATAGAATAAAATCAACAGAGAATAAGGAATTAAAGAGACAAGTCTAGGAACTATTGGACAAGGGGTTGATTAGGAAAAATTTGAGCTTGGGTGTAGTACCAATGGTACTTGTACCAAAGAGAGGTGGAGAAAGGTGCATGTGTATAGATTAAAGGACTATTAATAAGATCAACATAAGCTATAGATTTGTATTACCATGCATGGATGATTAAATGGATTGCTTGAGTGTAGTGAATTACTTCATAAAGATAGATCTAAAGGGTGGCTACCATCAAATTTAGATTAGGGAAAGAGATGAGTGGAATACCACACTCAATACAAAGTATGGATTGCATGAGTGGTTGGTTATACATTTCAAATTGAAACATGCACCTAGTACCTTTATGTAGTTTATGAATGAAGTGTTGAAACAATTTATTTGCAAGTTTGTGGTTGTCTATTTGATTTAAATTTTAATATTCAGTAAGAGCAAGGAAGATTATTTGGTGTATTTGAGATTGGCCTTACAAATACCGAAGGAAGAAAAATTTCTAGTCAACTTGAAGAAATGCAGTTTTATGAAAGAGGAATTGGTGTACTTGGATTTTGTTGTTTCACAAGAAGGATTGTGGATAGACCTTGATAAGGTTAAGGCCATTGTGAATTGGCCATCACCAATATGTAAGTTTGAGACGAGGAGTTTCAATGGTCTAGCAAGTTATTATAGAAAGTTCATCAAAAACTACAATGAGAATTGTACATTGATTATAAAGACCCCAAAATGGGAAAAGCATGAATTTAAGTGGACAAATGCAGTAGAAAGGAGTTTTCAAATCTTGAGAGAAAAGATAACAGAACAACCAGTTCTAGCCTTGCCATATTTCAATAAGGTCTTTCAAGTGGATTGTGATGCAATTAGGACAACTAGAGGGGTCTTGAGCCAGGAAGACAAGCCAATTATCTATTTTAGTGAGAAGCTAAATGAGGCAAAGAGTAAATACTCGTCCTATGACCAAGAGTTTTATGTCATCGTTCAAGCCCTGGAGAAATGGAGATAATATTTGCTATCAAAAGAGTTTATATTTTTCATAGATAATCATGCTTTGTAGTTAATTAACAATCAGAGTAAGTTGAGTCAAAGACATATGAAGTGGGTAGAATTTTTGCAAGGATATTCATTTGTATTGAAGCATAGAAGTGGTAGTTTAAATCGAGTAATTGATGCCTTGAGCAAGAAAAATTTGTTGATGAATATGATGAGGATAGAAGTATTTAGTTTTGATGCCATGAAGAAGCTTTATAAGGATGATGAAGATTTCAAATAAGCTTTGGTAGCATGCAATAATCCTACTGTAGGGGTAGGACCCTATAGCTTGATTATTTCATCCAAGAAAAAATGTTATTCATGGGACATCTATTGTGCATACACCAATGTTCAATGAGATAAAATCTAATAAGGGAAAATCATAGTGGAGGACTTGCAGGACATTTTAGGATGGATAAAATCCTAAGATAGCTTGAAGAAAATTACTATTGGTTTGAAATGAGTACATATATAAGAAGATTTGTGCAAGGTTGTCAAATATGTTAGTGATGAGCCACAAAATTGCTCATTTTTTGTATTTTTTTCCCTATTATGTGTGGCATATATTCTTGTATATAAACTATTTTTATGAAAATGATATATATAATTGACAATTTATTGTGCATGTTCTCTAATATTTGTCTTTAAGTGCAATGTGTGTAGATTTAGTGGAAATCATAGCATTTTGGCGTGTTTTCACCAAGGTCCAACTCAGACCTGACACTTGCAAATTAATGAAGGGCAAACATCTACAAAGTATCAATAAAAGGCACGAAGTCAGGTGCCAAGTTATTTTAAAGCACTTGACTCTCGTTCAACACCTAACTGTTAGGCACATGATTCCCATTATATGGTGTAATGCGTTTGCTTCCCGTTGTATGGTGAAAGGCACCTACTTCCTATTGTATGGTGAAAGGTGCCTACTTTTTGTTGTATGTTTGAAGGCACTTGCTTTCTGTTATGCGAACAAAAGGCACCTACTTCTTGACTTCTTCAGCCTCGATGCTTGATTATCGTTAGCAACAAACTCCAGCACGACTGTGGTCAAAAAAATAGAGCGAATGTATCAACAACCAACTTGAAAGTATTTTTAGCACCATAACCAAACATGGGATAATGCCAAAGGTGATTCGTCACCTATGTTGCAGCTGTTACATGCACTCATCTCCAAAGGAGGAATTGCAAGCATAGATTTTGCATGACTGCTCACAAGACTACAAGCTACCTCGGGTTGAAAATTAAATGGAGGCAATTAATTTAACCATAGAAAAACTAACCAATATTTTGCCCAACATTTTGGCATTTTTTCTAGGGAGTAGCCATTGTAATTTTTGTTTTGAAGAAATCTTAGTTACATTAGTTTAGAGTGTTTTCTTCAGAAACCTTCATCTAAAACTTTGTATGAGTCCACCTAATAATAGGGGACCAGACAATCGTTTTGTCAAAAACAAAGAAGTTGTTTCTCAAAATCCTTATGCTTTAGTATGACCTCAACCTGAGACTGAACTCTCACCATATCAATCCCCACCTGTGCATTGGCGACAACACCCACTATTTGCATAGGATCCCTCTAAAACAATTTAGTAGAATCCCAAAGCAGGATCAGAGATAAGTAGATTTCAATCTGAGGAGGATCTACTTAATATTGAATGTTGGCAAGCAGTGTTAGACAGAACTATCTCAAATACTAATTTTTTCCTCTTTTTGAAGGATAAAAGAAAATAAATAGAAGCATTGACAACTGCTTTGAATGAAGTAGGGGTAGAAACACTAGTATTAGGTAGAATGGTAGAAAATCCAAAGGAAATATCTACTAGTTTTAGTTTTCCAATAGGAGATGCTGGAGGAGATAACAAGATGAAACATATCTCTCCTACCCACCTTCTAATTTTTAGAGGACTACCAATAGAAGATTCAGACCTATTTTTGTTAATTTTTTTATGTTTTATGTAGATCTGTAGATTACACCATAGATCCTCAGAAACTTAAGTTATTCCCCTCTACCTTAGATGATTCAGCTGTACGCTAGTTCATCAACCTAGGGGATAAACGAATAACTACTTGGGAAGAGTTGAAGAAACTTTTCCTGGATCAGTATCAGGATTTTGGTAGAGCAAGGGATGCAAGAGAGGAAGTCCTAGATATGATCTAGAAGGAAGGGGAGTCCATGGAAGAATACTGGGATAGGTTTAACTTCAATATGCAAAGATCACCCCATTCAAAACTAGGAGATAGGTCCCTAAGAAGTATTTTTTTGAAAGGACTGACAAATAAATCCTTGAAGGCTTTAAACATGATCTCTGGGGGAGACATTTACCTACACCAATTGGATGATATTCAACAATTGTGTTGAAATTTCTTAAGAAGAAAGGTAAATTAACCTCTAGAAATGTTAATCAGTAAACCACTGTCACTAAAATAGAAACAAACAACATGTTAGAAGACCTTAAGAGCGATATGTTATCATATATGGCTCTTTAAATGGATACTCTTCTACTTCAAATAAAGAAGCAAGAGAATGAGGTAGCATTAGCCTACTTCTATCCTAAATGCAGAGGAAAACACCCCAAAAATAAGTACCCAAAAATAAAGTTTGTGTGTGTGTTGTTTGTAAGAAGGATCATAAAACAAATTTGTGTCCATAATTAATGAAATCAAAAGAGGAACCTAAAGTGTTCGAGGTATACTTCATGGGTAATAGGAGGAATTGACAACAGTCTCCTATAGGTAAAAATATGCAATTAGGAATGTCATCCTATGGGGGAAGTAATTATTAGAATCAAGGTCAAAACCAGCCACCCAACATGGGTTGGTATGGTCAAAAACCTTGGAATCTATTTCCCCAAGGAGAAAATCCTTACAACCCTTATCCTTGGAACTAATATCAGCAACCTAGGCAGCAGTGGAGAAATCAGAATGCTTGGAATCAATATCCATAGTATACTGCTCCAACTCCACTAGAACCAAGTCTACCAAATTTACCTGCTCCAAGGACTCCTCAGTTACTAGCACAACCAACAACAAACCCAAACAACAAGCAGCCAACCTATCATATGGAAAATGAGATGTACCCTATGTATAATATCAAGGTAGATTATGATCCTATCCAGTTTAGATCAGAAAAAACAATTAGGTGTAGAAATCACTCCTCTTGTAGAAGAAGAGGAATTGGTAGAAATAGAGAAAATGGGAATCACCCCTTATAGAAGAGGTAGAAGAAGAATCAACTCTTGTACATAATAAAGAGGAGGTTACACCCTTTCCACAAAGGTTGCAGGAATCCAAGAAACCAATACAAATAGAGTTTGATATCCTCTCTAGTTTAAAGAACTTAACAATCACAATCCCTCTCTTCCAGGCCATAAGAGACATACCTATTTATGGGAAGGCCATAAGAGAATTGTTCCTCAAGAAACCAGGGAGGAAACCGGCTAAATAAATCATTGTGGTAGGTTAGTTAGCTGACCTTATGCTAGGAAATATCTATAGCAAAAAATATGCAGATCCAAGGAGCCCAATGCTAACTATAAAAATAGAGGGTTGTATTTTACCCAACACACTAGTAGATTTGGGGGCTGCCATTAATGTCATGCCCCAAGAAACCACACAAAAACTGAAATTGACCAACCTGAAGGCCACCAAAACTATGTTGTAGTTGGCAGATAGATCTATAGTACTTCTTGATGGAATACTGGAAGATATCACTGTTACAGGAGATGCATGGGAGTATCCAGCAGATTTTTTAGTATTGTAATCTAAGTCTGGACTAGGTGGATACCCATTAATCTTAGGTAGAGCTTGTATGGCAACAGTTAATACCTACATAAGCTTTAGAGATGGGCAAATGACCATTTTAGATGGTCAGAAGATAAAGAAACTGATCATACATCCACCTGCACAATCTGCAGATTTTTTGGGAGAACTAGAAAATCAAAATCAAAATGTTGATGGTCTATTAGTGCTCCAACCTATGATGACACTTAAAGAGTTGGAAGATGAAAATGATGAGGATAGGATAATCTCCCACTTTTTTTAGGGAGAACCTTCCTTTCCTCCTCCTGAGTTGCCATTAGTAGGAGTAAAATACCACCATATTTAGCAAATAGAAGTTGCACCTAGTAGGATTTTGAATATAGATAACAAGTTGAAAACAAAACAACAAACCAAACTAAAACAAACATTGGAAAAACATTAATATGTCTTTTCTTGGGAGTATTCTGATATGAGAGGAATAGCTCCTAACACCTATACACTTAGTATTTTTTTAGATATAATGGAGATACTGTGGAAGTGTACATGGATGATTTCACTATATATGGTGAGACTTTTGAAATTGCCACAAATGTTGTCAGAAAACTATATATTTCACTATATACTCAAACGTTGTGAGGAAAATAACATGTCCTTAAGCAATGAGAAATGGTATATGTTGATGCAGGAAAGGATAGTTTAGGACATCACCTTTCTGAAGAGGGAATCAAAGTAGACAGAAAGAAAATTGAAGTCATCCAAACTCTACCTACTCCCAAAACACAAAATGATATTCGTAGTTTCCTAGGATTAGTCGATTATTATAGGAGGTTTATATCATACTTTAAAAAAACTGCTAAACCTCTTACCACATTGTTAACAAAATATGCAGAGTTTGTACGGGCTGAAGAATGTGATCAAGCATTCAACACCTTGAGGAAAAACGGACTACTGCCCCAATGCTAAGAGGTCCAAATTGGACCATACCTTTTCACATATATGTTGATGCGTCCAACAATGCAATAGGATCAGTACTGGGACAAAAATATGGTGATGATTTTTATACCATCTATTATGTTAGCAAAAACCTAATAGGTGCTAAATTGAATTATACTATCACAGAGGAGTTTCTTGTAGTAATACATGATCTTATCAAATTTTGTCATTATATTATAGGTTATTAGGTATTTGTGCACACTTACCACTCAGTAATAAGATACTTGACAAAAAAACCTGGGATTAGTGGCAGAATTATCATATGGTTGTTGCTTTTACAAGAATTCTATGTGGCAATAGTAGACAAGCCAAGAAAAGACAATGTGGTAGCTGATTTCTTATCCATATTGACACCTCTAGACTATGCAGCTATAGAAGATCAATTTTTATATGAGCATTTTTTTTCTCTAAATGATCAGATAACTTGGTACGCATATATGACTAATTATTTAGCCACAGGTAGAGTATCCCCTACACTTTTACCTCATGAAAAATAGACTTTAATTGAGAAAAGTGTAGACTTCTCATGGATTTATGGGTGCCTATTTAAAATAGGACCTGATAAAATCATGAGGAGATGTGTTGTTGGGGAATAAATAATTGAAATACTTAAGGCTTGCCATGATGAACCTTGTGGTGGCCATTTTGTAGGAAAAAGGACTACATATAAAGTGTTGCAGGCTAGTTATTACTGGCCTTCACTATTCAAGGATGCAACCAAACATGTGAGTCAGTGTAATCAATATCAGAGGATAGGCAGAACTACTCTCAAAGATGAAATGCCACTCCAACCACATGTTCACATTGAACCATTTGATAAATGGGGGATGGACTCCGTAGGACCTATTAATCCGTAGTCAGGAGGTAAGAGGTATATTCTAGTTTGTACTGACTATGTGACAAAATGGATTGAAATACAAGATTTGCATGATTCAAAAGAGAAAACTGTAGCAGACTTCTTGTATTCAATAATTTTTACAAGATTTGAGGTCCCACGGGAGATCACAATAGATCAAGGGCCTCAGTTTACTTCAAGGATGATCCAAGAAATCATGCAACAATATAAAATGAGGTATAACAAAACCACTTCCTACCATCCATATGAAAATGGGCAAGTTGAAGTGACCAATAGAGAACTAGAGAATATCCTGACAAAGACAGTACAACAACACAGGCAGGACTGGGCTACTAGATTGCCAAAAGTAGTGTGGACCTACAGGACCACCTGGAAGACTACTACTAGTTTCACACCATTTCAGTTAGTCTATAGTAAAATAGTCATGATGCCCATAAAGTTTGAAGTTAAAACACTTAGGACTACTATAGAATTGAATATTAATCTGGATGATGCACAAAAATATAGAATTTGGCAACTTAATCAGTTGGATGAATACCGTCTAGAGGCTATATAGAAAATAGAGATCATTCAAAAACAAAGGGCCAAGTGGCATGATTGCCACACTAGGACAAAGTAGCTTAAAGTGGAAGAATGGACATTACTCTATGATTCCTAGTTTGAGGAAAGGAAGGGCAAGCTCATGCAATGTTGGATGGGGCCATATGAAGTAATTGAAATCATCAATAATGGGGTTGTAAGAGTCAGAACAATAGATGGCAACAACATTACATTGATAGTCAATGGTCACTACCTGCGTCCATACTATGTGTTTGACACATATATGAGAGTCTATATTAGGCATGGGGGAGACCCTAGTTGATTTTGACTTTATCTTGAGTCAGTGAGATGTGGACCTAGTCCACATAGTTCCAAAAATAATTAATCTTTTAAATTATTCTTTTTTTTAGATGTGTTTTTGTTTTGCAGGAATAATGCCCTTTGTGTAACTATTAGGCAGCCTAGGAGACCTAGGCCTAACAAGCACAGGATCCATGAACCTGCACCTTCCAAAGCTTTCTAGGAGAATTTGCTTGTAATAGGAGTAGATAGTCCCCATTAAGAAAGGGAAATACTAAACCTGAACCTGCACAAGAGTGTTTATATTGTTCTTTTTGGACAATAAAACACTCAACTACCTGTTCAGGGGTAGATACCACTTGTACATGTTTTTCAATTAGAAGCACTAAAAAGTTCTCATAAACCTGACAACGCATATACAAGGACAAGTCAACACCTGTGAATAAAATAAAAGCACCATGTGTTTGTATTGGATGGGAAGGCACCTGCTTCTAGTTATTAGAAAAGGTGCCTACTTCCCGTTGTACGATGAAAGGTGCCTGCTTCTCAATGTACGATGAAAGGTGTCTGCTTCCCATTGTACAACGGAAGGTGCTTGCTTCTTGTTATTCGGTGGAATGTGCTTGATTCCTATTTTACTCTTCATGATGCCTGAATCCCAGTATGTTATGAAGATGGTGCATGCATCCTATTTGTTGACAGTGCACCGCCTGACTCCCAATTTTTTAGGAGAATGATCGACTTCCAGTTTTTAGGAAATTAACACCATATATTCTTAGCATACATTAAAAAAAATTGTATAGAGTTTGTTTTATACGTACAACTTCTAATAATTAGCAAAAATGCGTCTGCTTCCCATGATAAACATAAGTGTTTGATTGCTAAGGTGCCTACTTCCCATGTAAGTAAAGTGCCCAATTCCTATGGTGCCAATTTTAGTACAAGGTATCTACACACCGTAACTTGAAAAAATGGTGTCTGATTTTCATACAAAAAAGGTGCCTGATTTTCATTTATTACGACCATTTTTTGGCTTGAAATAATAACACTTCAGCCTTGGGATGTGGTATGAGCCACATCAGCTCCCCCTACACATGCAAAGTCAACTCCACCATGGATGAAATTAAAAGTTGACATCTACCAATTTTCAAGGAGGGGACGTTTGTCGTCCCAAGGTGCTATGTTTCTCTAATTGTTGTTTTTAATTTTTTTAGGATTTCTTGAATAACCAACAATGCAGCTACTAAGAACCAATCACATCCAAGGAAATTCATTGCATGGGAACCATGGCCATCATTGTATGTTGTAGTTTGCCCAATCATCAAATGCCAAACAATAGCGATGCACCACAAGCATTTACACATATGCACCCACGGAATAAATTTAGGTGCATGTTTCAATTTTCAGTTTCTTGTCTATATTATTTTCATGAACATGTGTTTCTATGGAAATGTGCCGACACAAACCCCCATTATTGCCTTAACCACTTGAATGAATCCACCTGGCATAATGTTGTGTGGCATGCCTCTGATTGGTCAATAGTTTATGGTTATCACCTCCACACAATTAGGTACATTCTTGAAGGAAATTTATTGCGGGTAACCATAATCACTGTTGATTATGGTAATTAACTACCTACGTGCATAAACGTAGCTATTTTAAAATGTTTTTTACTAGCTAATGTGAAGAACATGTGCTTATACTGAGAGGGGGGTGAACAGTATACAATAAAACTTTTTCCCTTTTAATCCAAATAGTAGCATCAACATTAATAAAACAGTAAACATCACACAAAGCATCACACACATGAGAGACATCATTTTAACGTGGTTCACCCAATGTGGGCTACCTCCACAGAAAAATATTTCTTCTAAATATTTCTCAAATAATATTTTGGGAATCCTTCCCAATTACAATGTTTATGGACCTCTATCCAAAGGAGATGTTGATCCCCTAAATCTCAAGTTCGTGGATCTCTTCCACAGGAGAACTCTTTCCCCTTCAACTCTGGCTAGTGATCTTCTAGAAGACTCTGTCTCTATGTTGCACTGACTGGTGGATCTCTCTCCACTTGAAGACTCCTCACTCAGAAGATCTATCTTCAATTGTCTTGGCTTTTGGATCTCTATCCACTGAGACTTTATCCTCTATACTCTATCACCTCCAAAGCTCTATCAATAGGTTCACTCAGAACCTTCTCAAATCTGCTCAATAGTTCCACTTAGACCTTCTCAAATCTGCTCAATAGGTCCACTCAAAACCTGCTCAAATATTCTCAATAGGTCCACATAGAACCTGCTCAAATCTGCTCAATAGGTCCACTCAGAACCTGCTCAAATCTGCTCAATAGGTTCACCAAAACTGTCAAATTCTAAAGTCCAAAATCAATTCTCAAAGTCTAGAACTCAAATTCTAACAAGCTCACACATAACTTGTCCAATCTCATAGAATCATAAAGAGAATTGTTAGAGACTCAATATGTTCTATTCTCAAAAACTCAATCTCAACTCAAATCAAAATATAGAATAGTTTGTTTCATGGAACTTGAACAACCACTTCACACATTCACTTGACTAGGCTTAATCAACTCTACTCAACCAATCACCTCAAGGAACAACCCTTTCTCACAAACCCTAGTCCAAGCATGTATCAACCAACTCAAAATGTTTCCAACAATGCTCAACAACAAATCTCACATAACAATGATACTCATGTTCTTTTCTAACTCAAGTTCAAGTTCTTTGCATAACCAATTGGCTTCAACAACAATGCTTATAAAACAAGGTTTAATCACAACTCTCAATCTAGAAAACCTTGAAGCATTAAACCAACCACTTTCAAAAAGGAAACCACAATCAATCCTTTTCTCTCCAATGATATTTTTATAAATCAATCACCCAATCAAGTCAATGGAGAATATTGCCCATACCTTTTTGATGCCATAGGAGTTGTCCACAAAATCTATCAAACTCAACACACTTTCAAATATTTCCTTATCAACCACAAGGAGGTTAGAGGACTTGAGTAATATCACAATAATAAAAATAATATCCCAATAACACCTTATTACTCCTACTCAATAAAATTCACCATGTCCTCTCATGAAAGAAATAATCCCCTTTGAAAAAGAATAAATCAAACTCACTTTTGAACCCCTTTTACAAAAACTAGAAATATCTCTTTACACACACCTTATTTCTCCTTCTAAGCAATTTAATCAAATAGCCCTTGAAAAATTCTTTCCAATGATATATAATATGCTACCCTTCCAAAAATAAAATCATCAAAAATCTCTCAATTTTCTAGGGCATAGCATAACCCTTATTTCTCCTTAAGGCTATTTAACAAAAATTAAAATATAAAAAATTAACTTGCCTTTGCCTCTCGGAGGGATTCGATCCCCCGACATCCTCCTTCCCAATGCCTTAGCCATAGCCAAGCCATCATTGGGCCACGCACCCTCACGTGCCTAAAAAGGCATGACCAACATCAAATACCTCACAAACTAGCGCTTTCTAAAATAATCAAAATGCGCTTCGAGCGCTTTGTCCTTGCAAGCAAACCTCAAGCGAATCGAACATGGGACCTCCTCTCTCTTGCCAAGCCAACACACCACTAGGCCACGCTGGCCTATGTGCTCAACAACTTCACATTTCTCTGCTTCCACTTTTCGTAAATCGTCAAGCCTTTAAGAATCACAAGCCTTTTCGCATGCGCTCAATGAAAATTACAAGGGGTAATTGATTAATGTCTTTGATGGCATTATATATAATGCCCTTGTCTTCTTATGCAATCACGTCGATGCTTCGAATAAATTCGACGTCGGCGTGGTTGATTAATTTATAATATATTTAAATTTAAATTTAAATATTATAAATTAAAATAGACCAACCTTAGGTTTTAGTTTAATTAAACCTTGGAGCCTTGTCTTAATGCACAACCTTGGTGTAATCAAATATTATTTATAAAATTTAAATTCCTTGTGAATTTAAATAATTTATAAATAATTATTAAACCTCCTTTTTAACCTTTGCAATAACCCATCTTGGGTTTTTATGAACCAATCACTTAACCTGTGCTCCCAATAATATTAAAATATTATGGAGCCTTTTTCCTTTCACTTTTGCACTGATGAAGCTTTTTCCTGGATGATTGTGACAACCTTGAATGACTTTATTTCTTTTCGAATTCTTTGATATGAGTGATAACTCTATCAGGTGACATCAATGACAACTTTGACTTAGAGGACTCAAAATGTCCAACAATCTCCCCCTTTGTCATTGATGGCAACCCATATCCTTTTATTGAAACTTGACCTTCTTTTTGCTCCCCCTGGGACTTTGCTCCCCCTGGCTCAATGCTCTCTCAAATATCAAATCTCTCCCCATATCAAATCTCTCCCCAATATACACAAATCTCTCCCCCTTTGACATCAATGGCAAAGGGTCACCTTTGGGGCTCGGGGCTAAGAATGAGCCTCTTAGCTTAGCCCCTCCCCCACCTCCACATGAGGTGGTTAATTCTGGGGTGGGAGTCTCACTCCCAATTTTCCTCGAAGATACTCAAAATTTTCCTTTGAGAGTGGCTTAGTGAAAATATCTACTATCTGTTCCTTTGTAGTGACATACTCCAATATGACCTGTTTATCTGACACCTGTTCTCTTAGAAAATGATACTTAATCGAAATGTGCTTTGTCTTGGAGTGCATTACCAGATTTTTTGAGATACATATGGCACTGGTATTATCACATAGTATAGGAATGGGCTGATCATGCTTTATCTTGAAGTCTTCTAAAGTTCTCTTCATCCATAACACCTATGTACAATTGGCTACTACTGCAATATATTCTGCCTCTATTGTAGATAGTGATACTAAAACCTGCTTCTTACTTAACCAGGAGACTAGACTTTCTCCAAGAAAGAAAGCTCCTCCACTTGTGCTTTTTCTATCATCAATGTTGTCGGCCCAATCTGCATCTGTATATGCTGTGAGTGTGAAACTATCACTTTTGGGATACCAAAGCCCAAAATCCATAGTCCCTTTTAGATACCTAAAAATTTTTTTTACTGCTGCCACATGTGTTTCCTTAGGTGCTACTTGAAACCTTACCACTAATCCCACTGATTGTACTATGTCTGGTCTTGTAGTTATGACATATAATAAGCTGCCAATCATGGATCTGTATAGTCTCTGATCTACCTCTGGAGATTCATCATCCTTACTCAACTTGCACCCTGTGACCATAGGAGTACTTACTGGTTTGCAATCTTCTAACCTGAATTTCTTCAACATCTCCTTGATGTACTTGGCTTGAGAAAGAAACACTCCCTTTCTTGATTGTGAAATATGAAGACCAAGAAAGAAGGATAATTCACCAAGCATAGACATCTCAAATTCACTTTGCATATTCTTAGCAAATTCTTTGCACATCTTGTCATTGTTTCCCCCAAAAATTATGTCATCAACATAAACAACCACTATTAGAAGATCATTTCCTTCATTTTTGATATACAAATTACTATCTGCTATTCCTTTCTTGAATCCCTGTTCTTGTAGATACTTATCCAATCTTGAGTACCATGCTCTGGGAGCCTGCTTTAAACCATACAATGCCTTTTTCAATCTGCATACCTGATCTGGTGTATCTGCTAGTATGAATCCCTCTGGCTATTCAATGTAGACCTCTTCTTCTAGAACCCCATTTAGAAATGCTGACTTGACATCCATCTGATATACCTTGAAGTTCTTGAAACTTGCAAAAGCTAAAAACATCCTTATAGCTTCAAGTCGTGCAACTGGAGCAAAGGTTTCATCAAAATCAATTCCTTCTACTTGTGCATAACCTTTGCATACTAACCTTGCTTTATTTCTGACCACTTGTCCATCTTCATTCAACTTATTTCTGAAAACCCATTTTGTGCCAATCACATTTTTGTCCTTTGGTCATGGAACAAGTTCCCAAGTTTTGCTCTTCTCTATCTGATCCAATTCCTCATTCATTGCTTTAACCCAAAATTCATCTTCACTAGCCTGAGTGAAATATTTTGGCTCAATCTTAGATAGCAAAGAAAAATTTGCTTGTTGAGATGGTTTTATTATTCTTCTCCTTGTCTGTCTTTCATCTGGATTCCCGATGATCTGATATTTTGGGTGATGTTTCTGTACATACCTGGAAGGAGTCTTAGGAAGAAGCCTTTGTGTTTCTTCTTCATCATTATCTGATTCCTCACAAAATTCTTCTTGACAACATCCATATTCTTGGTATACAGTTTGTTGAACTGGTTCTCTAGAATCTATCTTCTCATCAATTGTTACATTCATACTTTCCACCATAGTGCATGTTCTTTTGTTGTAACATCTGTAAGCCTTGCTCTTTGTAGAATAACCAAGAAAAATTCCCTCATCACATCTTGGATCAAATTTGCCCAAATTCTGATCTTCCCATCTTATGTAACATTTGCTTCCAAAAATTCTTGAAATGTTTTACAGTAGTAGGTCTTCCTTTCCAAAGCTCATAAGGAGTCTTGTGATGATTTACCCTTAATTGAGCCCTAGTAATTATGTATACAACTGTAGATACTACTTCTTTCCAAAAACCATCTGATAACTTAGATTCATTTAACATAGCTCTAGCCATGTTTTCAACAGTCCTGTTCTTCCTTTCAACTACTCCATTTTGTTGGGGAGTTCTTGCTGCTGAGTACTCTCTCTTGATTCCATGTTGTTCACAAAATTCTACAAACTCATTTGAAGTAAATTCTCCTCCTCTATCAGATCGTAGACACTTAATCCTTTTGCCTATTTCATTTTCAACCAACTTCTTGAAAGCTTTAAATTTTTTGAAGGCCTCTGACTTCTCTTTTAGGAAAGTTACCCAAACCATTCTGGAATAATCATCTACAAACAACATGAAGTAACTCTCACCCTTGAATACTTTGTGTTCTAGTAGGACCACACAAATCAGTATGTATTAGACTCAAAGGCTCAGATGACATATAGCCTTTTGGTTTATAAGTTGTCCTAGTTTGCTTTCCATGTTGACAAGGTGCACAAATTATGTTTTGAGGTCTTCTTATTTTGGGTAAATCTCTAACTGCCTATTTATTGCTTATGTTGACTATGTTGTCAAAATTCAAATGACCCAATATTCTATGCCACAACCAACTCTCATATTCTTGTGATAGAAAGCACTTTTCCCCTTTGATCTCATTGAGCATGTATAAGTTGTTTGGGGTCCTTCTTGCATTTGCAATGATTCTTCCTATTTCTATTTTCCTTATCTCACATCTATCTGGATGGAAGGTGACCATGTATCCTTGATCGCAAAGTTGACTTATACTCAGTAGATTGTGTTTTAACCCTTTGACATACAAAACATTCTCTATTTTTGTTTTTCCATTGTCTAGACTTAGAGTACCTCTCCCAACAATCCTTGTTGATCCATTATCACCAAAACTTATTGATCCTCTATTTGTTTCCTTTAGTACAATGAACTTGTCTTTGTCTCTTGTCATGTGACTAGAGCAACCACTATCCAGATACCATTGTTCTTCTTTATCTTGAGCATGCAGGGTTGTTTGTACTAACATAGATCTGGCCCTAACATTCTTTCTTTCATCCTTCCTAGTTGTTGGAATTGTTTTTCTAGACTCAAGAAATATCATTTTACACCATCTAGCCTTGTGCCCAAAATTATTGCATTTGTAACATATAACATCATCATCCATGAGAGGTGCAAAGGAATTGAAATTTCTATTGTATCTTGCATGATGAGTACAATGTGCAACTCTATGACCATATTTATTGCAAGAAAAACAATGACCATGGAAGAAATTATGTAACCTGTTTGGAGGTCTTGGATGTTGTGAAGAAGTCATCTTCTTCTTGTGATTAACCCTTATCCAGGGTTCTTCTTTGCTTTCTTCCTTTCTGATGTCCTTTGCTTGCTTTTCTTTGTTTGAAGTTTCTACCTTTTGGAAGCTTGATTCCTCTTTTTGTTTCTCATATTCTGTATCTTGTAGTATCTTGATCCCTTCTAGTTTATTCCTTAGGAGAACAATTTCTACTTCCAATATTTCACATTCTGTTTCCTTGGCTCTCAATAGATCTATCATATCTTGCTCAATCTTCTTTCCTTCTTCTACCTTAATCTTGAGTTCTGTGAGGTTCTGTATAACTTCCACTCTTGCTTCTTCATCTTCCTGAATTTGTTCTTTCAAGCTTGAATTTTTCTCTCTAAGTCTTTCCAATTTTTTGAGAGCAACAAAGAATTCTTCTTTTATATCAAACATAGTCTCTTCTTCACTTTCTGAAGTCATGTGTGCTATCGAAGGATCCTCTTCCAAGTTGTTAGACTCTTCATGGAGAGACCCACTCTGATACCAATTGAAGAACATGTGCTTATACTGAGAGGGGGGTGAATAATATAAAATAAAAATTTTCTTTTAATCCAAATAGTAGCATCAACATTAATAAAATAGTAAACATCACACAAAGCATCACACACATGAGAGACATCATTTTAACATGGTTCACCCAATGTGGGCTACCTCCATAGAAAAATATTTCTTCTAAATATTTCTCAAATAATATTTTGGGAATCCTTCCCAATTACAATGTTTATGGACCTCTATCCAAAGGAGATGTTGATCCCCTAAATCTCAAGTTCATGGATCTCTTCCATAAGAGAACTCTTTCCCCTTCTACTCTGGCTAGTGATCTTCTAGAAGACTCTATCTCTCTGTTGCACTGATTGGTGGATCTCTCTCCACTTGAAGACTCCTCACTCAGAATATCTATCTTCAATTGTCCTAGGTGTTGGATCTCTATCCACTAAGACTCTATCCTCTATACTCTATCACCTCCAAAGCTCTATCAATAGGTTCACTCAAAACCTTCTCAAATCTAATTAATCGCTCAATAGGTCCACATAGAACCTTCTCAAATCTTCTCAATAAGGTCCACATAGAACAGAACTGCTCAAATATGCTCAATAGGTCCACAGAACCTTAAATCTAAAGATTCCAATCTCAATAATCTAAATCTTAACAAGCTCACACATAACTTGTCCAATCTCATAGAATCATAAAGAGAATTGTTAGAGACTCAATATGTTCTATTCTCAAAAACTCAATCTCAACTCAAATCAAAATATAGAATAGTTTGTTTCATGGAACTTGAACAACCACTTCACACATTCACTTGACTAGGCTTAATCAACTCTACTCAACCAATCACCTCAAGGAACAACCCTTTCTCACAAACCCTAGTCCAAGCATGTATCAACCAACTCAAAATATTTCCAACAATGCTCAACAACAAATCTCACATAACAATGATACTCATGTTCTTTTCTAACTCAAGTTCAAGTTCTTTGCATAACCAATTGGCTTCAACAACAATGCTTATAAAACAAGGTTTAATCACAACTCTCAATCCAGAAAACCTTGAAGCATTAAACCAACCACTTCTCAAAAAGGAAACCACAATCAATCCTTTTCTCTCCAATGATATTTTCAGAAATCAATCACCCAATCAAGTCAATGGAGAATATTGCCCATACCTTTTTGATGCTAAGGAGTTGTCCACAAAATCTGTCAAACTCAACACACTTTCAAATATTTCCTTATCAATCACAAGGAGGTTAGAGGACTTGAGTAATATCACAACAATAAAAATAATATCCCAATAACACCTTATTACTCCTACTCAATAAAATTCACCATGTCCTCTCATGAAAGAAATAATCCCCTTTGAAAAAGAATAAATCAAACTCACTTTTGAACCCCTTTTACAAAACCAGAAATATCTCTTTACACACACCTTATTTCTCCTTCTAAGCAAGTTAATCAAATAGCCCTTGAAAAATTCTTTCCAATGATATATAATATGCTACCCTTCCAAAAATAAAACCATAAAAAATTTCTCAATTTTCTAGGGCATAGCATAACCCTTATTTCTCCTTAAGGCTATTTAACAAAAATTAAAATATAAAAAATTAACTTGCCTTTGCCTCTCGGAGGGATTCGATCCCCCGACGTCCTCCTTCCCAATGCCTTAGCCATAGCCAAGCCATCATTGGGCCACGCACCCTCACGTGCCTAAAAAGGCATGACCAACATCAAATACTTCATGAACCAACGCTTTCTGAAATAATCAAAACGCGCTTCGAGCGCTTTGTCCTTGCAAGCAAACCTCAAGTGAATCGAACGTGGGACCTCCTCTCTCTTGCCAAGCCAACACACCACTAAGCCACGCTGGCCTATGTGCTCAACAACTCCGCACGTTCTCTGCTTCCACTTTTCGTAAATCATCAAGCCTTTAAGAATCACAAGCCTTTTCGCATGCACTCAACAAAAATGCAAGGGTAAGTGATTAATGTCTTTGATGGCATTATATATAATGCCCTTGTCTTCTTATGCAATCACGTCGATGCTTCGAATAAATTCGACGTCGACATGGTTTTAATTTATAATATATTTAAATTTAAATTTAAATTTAAATATTATAAATTAAAATAAACCAACCTTAGGTTTTAGTTTAAATAAACCTTGGAGCCTTGTCTTAATGCACAACCTTGGTGTAATCAAATATTATTTATAAAATTTAAATTCCTTGTGAATTTAAATAATTTATAAATAATTATTAAACCTCCTTTTTAACCTTTGCAATAACCCATCTTGGGTTTTTATGGACCAATCACTTAACTTGTGCTCCCAATAATATTAAAATATTATGGAGCCTTTTTCCTTTCACTTTTGCACTGATGAAGCTTTTTCCTGGATGAATGTGACAACCTTGGATGACTTTATTTCTTGCCGAATTCTTTGATAAGAGTGATAACTCTATCAGGTGACATCAATGACAACTTTGACTTAGAGGACTCAAAATGTCCAACATATTGTGCAGCCAACTTTAGTAAGAAAGATGCAAAATAGTGAGGCATAGTGGTCATTCGAAGGAGAGTGAAATTGTTGAGTGAATTTTGAATCAAAGGTAAAGCATGGGTAGGAAGTCGAGAAACCATGACCTAAAGAAGAGTGAGCAGATCGATTGCTCGAGCATTTATACATATATCCAAACACAGTTGGATGTTGTAGAATGGGTGGACTACTGTCGACTGGTTAGTGAGGGCCAAGATGCGACAATAGCAAATGAATTTATGGCATCAATGAGCGAGGGGATCATGCGCATGTGAGGGCTAGATATCCCAGTCATGAAGGACTACATCACCAGAGTTAGGAGTCTCCCTCTTATAGGGAAGCGCATGTACAAGGATGATAACCTTATCCTCAGTGCACAAAGATTTTTTGGAGCACCAACAGAGCACCTGACGCATGTTGGAGTGTCGAAGCAGCACATTCCTGAGCTTTGGAGGGTCATTTTTGAGCAGATCAACCATTTCTTTATATGCTCTGGTAGGTACTCCCACCTGAATACCAACCATTTCTATTTATTCAATCATATTCTACATGGGGACAAAATTAACATTCCCCACTACCTTGCATATGCCTTGAAAGATGAGGCCATACGATACTAGGTAGGTACCATTTATACCTTGGCTCACCATGGCCTAATTTTTGCCTTGGTGAGATATGCAAAGTCACATGGAAATATGATAATTGAGGAATTTTTGGGCACTAGTATAGTAGCAGGGGCACAAGTAGAGGAGGAGGTGCCCATTAAGAATGAACAGTCAGCCCAGGAGGCAATAGAACAAAAAATGACAATGCCTGCGTTCCAGCTTGTAGAAAATATAGTGGAATTAGGACAGGCCTTGTTCCCTAATTTTCCCCAATTTGGGGAAGAAACAGGGTAGGCTCTGTCGCCTTCTGCACCCCAATTTGAGGAGGAGGCAGTGCAATATTCTATGCTTATCTCCACCAGGACAGGAAGCAAAATAATGAGGGCATCAAAAGTGGTTTCAAGCTCATTCGATGAGGAGACACCCATCGATGAGATCAACAGGGAGGAGTATATGGCCCATATTTTATAGGATATTTCCTATGGGTCAACTCCTCAATAAGAGGTAGCCATGGCAGATGTACTGCCAGAGGGCCAGGTAGAAGATCTGCAGCAGTAGCTGCAAGATCTGAAAGAGCAAGCTTCCACTTGGGAAACAAAATTTAAATAGAAACGGACTCTGTTTGAAGAGTCCAAAAAGAGGCCACTCTCAAAATACATGAATTATATCAAACAATTCGGCAATTGTGAAGTCAATTATAGTTGTAGGGTGGACCAACGGTAGCTGAGAAGTCGACTAGAGTTGACATAGAAGTATAGACTGAGGGGATAATAGAAGAGCCCCATGTTAGTAATGAACCAAAATATGGAGACACTGCTGAAATGGAATTGGAGCAACCCTGCTCTATGCCCCCCTCTTTAGAATAGATAATTCAAGAGGATGAGGTTGAAGTGGAAGAACCTCAAACTACAAATTAGCCTAAAAATGGGGGAGAAGATGGAGAAAAGGAAATGGAGGTTGAAGAGCCTCAAATAATAGACAGAGAGGGAGAGGCTAAGCACTCTCTAATTAATACAGGGGTAGCTCGGCCTCAAGAAGAAGCAGCAATCCTTGGGGTACAATAAGAAGCTACAGAAGAAGAAGGAGCAGTCCCTGATGTGCAGTAAGAAGCTACAAAGGAAAAATAAATAGTCCCTAATGTGTAGCAAGTAGCTATAGAGGACCAAGAGGTTCAGCAACCTACATCCCCTGTACCCAAGAAATATAAGTTGCACCAACATACCCTGGGGTATAGAATATCAAGCTAAGATCAAAACAGAAAGTCATAAGGCCATCTCAGCATAGACCCAAAACCAGGGCAAGAGTTTTAGAATTAAATGCCCTAGGTCTTGAATCTAACACAAAATCAAAGAGGGATTCTAATGAGGAATGGCAGGTAGCAAAAACCTAGTTTGCTGCCTGAAAACAAAAATTTTAGGAGCTTAAGGAAGAAATTAAGGTAGATAAGAAGAGCTAGAAGAAGGCCTCCAATAAAGTCCTCAAGGAAGCAAAAAAGAAGACCAAAAAAAAATCTGGCAAACCTAAGAAAAATATTCCAATTTCTCAACCTGAGTAGTTTTGGCATTTGTATGGATCTAAAGATGGGAAGCCCTCTAGGATTCAAGAATATTTTAAGCAAATGGGATTTTAAGGCCCTATACCGAGGGAGGATCTGGCTTCAAGCAGCAAAACTCCCCCTGTGCCAAAAACAAAGGTGGAAACTGAACCTAAGCTTAAATCAACAGGGGGAGATTTGCCCACAGTCAGGGTTGCTAAGGAATCCAGCATCCCATTTGGGGAGAAGGAATCAGTTCCCGAGGGTGAGAAGTTGCCACTTCACCATGAGTTTTGGAAAATGGTTGATCCTGCATTCCAAAAATATGCCATAAGCTTCACTGATTTTTATATGAAAATAGATAAGGGTAAGGTGACCTGGACCAGATAACCACCCAAAAAGAGGGTAGGGCCAAGTGAACCACTTTGGTGAAGCTAATTCCAGAAGCAGTAGGGACAGGAGACAGTAGCTCCCACAGCACCAAAGGGGCGAAAGCCCTGGGATAAAGAGAAATCCAATGCTGCTAAGAAAAAAATGACACAGATCAACTAAGCCTATTGGGATGAGGTGAACAGAACTGGTAATTACCAATTCAAAGTGGCATAGGGACGTGCCACCCCTTAAGCATGGGGGGATGATGAGCCACATAATTGCTCATTTTTGGTACTTTTTTCCCCATTATGTGTGGCATATATTCTTGTAGATATAACTATTTTTATGAAAATGATATATATAATTGATAGTTTATTGTGCATGTTCTCTAATATTTGTCTTTAAGTGTAATGTTTGTAGATTTAGTGGAAATCATTGCATTTTGGCGTGTTTTTATCAATGTCCAACTCGAACCTAGCACTTACAAATTAATGAAGGGTAAACATCTGCAGAGTATCAATAAAAGGCACCAAGTTATTTTAAAGCGCTTGACTCCTATTTGGCACCTAACTATTAGGCCCCTGAGTCACGTTATATGGTGGAAGGCACCTGCTTCCCGTTGTATAGTGGAAGGTGCCTGTTTTCCATTGTATGGTGAAATATTTCTACTTCCCATTGTATGGCAGAAGGCACCTACTTTTCGTTATGCAAACAAAAGGTGTATGATTCTCGACTTCTTCAACCTTGATGCTTGATTCCCATTAGCGTCAAACTCCAACATGACTCTGTGGTTAACAAAACAGAGCAAACATGTCGAAAACCAGCTTGAAAGGATTTTTAGCACCATAACCAAATATGGGATAATGTCAAAGGTGATTTTTCACCTATGTTGCAGCTATTACACGAATTTATTTTGTAAATCAAGCAAATCGAATATCAACGTATTTTAGAAATAGAATACATTGGGATATTTTGATATTTTGCTCGATTCAAGCAACCAATTGTAACCACGGATTATGCGTTGGTTTGTTCTAAATTGTAATAGGGTCGATCACATTTTATATAAATATACAGGCCTGTTGGAGCCAAATTTGACTCAACTTTGAAACCCCCAAATTTAAATTTTTGGTTTCAATCAAACTGCTTATACTGTTGGTCATTGCTTATAGTTGTTGTGGGTAATTCAATTTTTCATTAGTTGGTTTGATTAAGTCTAACCTTAGCCTTTTTTTAATGTGGGCTTCATTGTATTAATCAAAGTACCTCAAATGGTTAGGGAAGAAATTTTCAAATTAAAAACCTAAAGCCAAAGTCCGACCTTCATAAATATTTCCTTGGGCCTAAAAGTCGATTAATAAAGTCCTTAAATCATAAGACGGTTAAGCATTTACCATGGTCTCAAAGTCTGAAAGCCTAAGGTTAAATAAAATGATAAATTAATTAAAACCTAAGGGCACGCACCCCACCAAATAAAGTTAGTCGATCGGCTCTCGGACTACACTAGTCGACCGATCGGCTCCCAAGCTACACTGATCGACCGATCGGCTCCCAGACTACACTGATCGATCGATCGATTACAACTAATCAGTGATCCACCCATCGATGAAAATACAAGCAATGGTTTGGGTCCACCGATCGATCGACTCCCAAGAAAGAAACATTGATCGATCGGCTCGTTCGACTAACTAGCCAACCGATCGGCTCCCAGCTTTAAAGGATAAACCGAACGAAGGAGGAAGCCTCCTCGGCTGGAAAAAACAAGATAGAGACCGATCGGCCCCCGCTTCTCAAACAAAAGTTGATCGACTTTCAAGAAGCCATACCCAGTCGATCGGCTCCCAATGGATGAAGGAAAGCCGAGCCGACGAATGCCTTGTTCGACCGAAGATGAAGAAAGACTGATCGGTCGGTCCACAAATACAAGAGAGTAGCCGATCGGCTCCCGAGTAACAAGGATGGGCCAAAATTTTGAAAGCTCATAGGAAAGACCATCGGTTGACACGTTACAAAGAAAATTCGATCGACTCCTTCGATACATCTCTCGATCGAGCTTCCCAGACTGGCGATCGATCGGCTCGGGAAAGAAAGTAGTCGATCGATCGGAGAATTTTGACAATCGATGCCTCGATAAGTGGATCCATCATGCAAAAAATTAGCTTGGCATGTGAACCAAGCATGAGGTATGCCTAACCATCCCATCAAATTAATTTGGTCTTACTAATTAATGATCTCTTGTACAGGCAACTTTATGAGGCCGATCGGTCGAGGATTTGTTGCCATCGACTAACACGAATCAGAGAGAAGCCATAATAATCGGTCGAGAGCGATAAATGACTATACATGCCAAAATTTGGGCGCCAGTTGGCCTCCACGCCAAAAAGGTCGTAGCCACACCATTAGCCAAGGTGGTCTCAAAATGAGTAAAAATAACAAAGCATCCACAACACTCGATGATAGAACAGAGCAAGGACATGAGGATCATCCTCGGATCATGAATGGTAAGATATCGAATGAGGACAAGGAGATCCGATGATGACGTTCATCTATCTCGAGATCCAACGGTTTGCATGAATAGAGATGGTCAAATTTTAGTCAACACATGATTATTAATTAATCAAAGAATCTCGGGATATCAATGGTCACGCTTTCACCTCGATCTTAATCCAACAGTAGCACCCGATTCAAAGGTAAAACCAAAGGTAAGTTTAAAAAATATGCCTGATTAATCAAATATTTGAGCATTCTTAACAAAGGCTTTAACGCATTAGTAATCAAACATCTTCCTCTTGATCAAACAAAATTCAAAACATACGTCTTTCGGCTATCTAACCTACAGGTTTTTCCCCATAAAGCGATACAATGAGGGCTGGTCGAGCAACCGAATGTGGTCAAAACTCTAAACCAATAGAAAGATATAAATAAAAATAAAATCACCATTGACCAACGTGTTCAGAGTTTTAGAAACTAACACTCTTGCAGGATTAAGAATATCAAAAGCAACCATGTTAGAACTTGAGAAGGATTCAAAATCGGTAAAGTCCACGTACTCATCTGTAAAAAGATTCAATAATCTGAGAAGGACGATCACTGCACAAAATCACCTATGAGAAGGATTAAATGGACCAAGCAACAAAAAAAGGGTGATCACTTCATAGAAATGCCATCAACATATGTCAAGGTAGGAATCAAAGAAGTGACTCATTCATAGCAAGGTACACTAAAAGACATTATGAAAATCAATAGCCAAGATAGAGTCAAAATAGTACGCATAGAAGCTATGAATCTAGAAGAATACTCATGGGAGGAAAGATTCAAAGAAATCGAAGAAAATCCCATGTATAGTACCTTGTTAAGAACAAAGTAAACCAAATAAAAAATAAATCTTGATGCTCAAGCATGCCACCAGATCGTGTATATCTCACAGGAATAATGGCGTACCACAAGATAAGACTACAAAGCATAGTCACTGACTTATAAATAAGAGACAGTAGGGAAGAGCTAAGAGCATCAGTAAAGAGAAACAATGGAATACAAGGAATACAAATGTATTAAATTTTTGTTCTACAAATACTTAAGGTGAAGGATGCATGTGAAGAAAAAGCATGGTCTCAATTTTTAGAAAAACCATTCAATCCACGCTTCGACGGAATATAGTTACCAGGGGAGCACTTCGACGGAGTATAGTTATGGAAGAAAATTATAGATGTTTCCAGATCTTGTTGTCCATTCCCATATTCTTCCTACTTACCACTACCCTCCTCCTCCTGGGTATTCCTCCTTGACCATCCTGACATTTTTCCTAGTATGTCACCCTCGCCCACTACCGCTTCTTATCATTTACCCCCCGTCATTCCATCCATCAGACCCTCACCATCCTTACTTCTTCACTCTATCTCATGATCAGTGCAACTCCATTTGTTTGCCACTGGCATGCCACCCCTTGTCTTCACCATTACATCGAGCTCCCCTCCATCCTTCATCTAATATTCATGATGACAGCCTGGCCGGTCCCTAACAGCCAAGCATAATGGCTAGGACAAGCAGAACAAAAAGGAAAAATATAATGTTGAATCCTTAGTTTCTAGGGCCAACCAAAGAGAGAAAAAATGCCAAATTAAAATAACAAAGAGCTCCCTTCAGTCCAGAGAAGAACCTTAATAGTCAGTTCAGAGCTACGCCAGCTGGACAACACGCAGAATGGATTCAATCAGATGTTGCCAAGTGTACAGCCAAAATTCAACCAAAAATAACAGAATCAAGAACCAACAACTATAAAAGGAAGCAGGCAGGTCTGGATTCTTCATCAAGCAATTAGAGAATAGCATTTTTGCTAAGAGGTATACTTGAGTGCCCTGTTAGTTGTGTTGTATTTTCTTTGTGTCTATTTTCTTTTATTCATTCTTTCTTCCTCCCCTTGTTGTGCAGGATTGTATGATAGGAAAGCGTTCAAGAAGCTGAGAATATTTCCAGTCTTATTGAGCCTAGGATTCAGAGATTCTTCTGTTACCATATTGGAACAAGGAGAGTTGGAGAGACCTGTTACATTATTTGAACAGAGTCCTCTTCATTGTATTGATGTATTTCTTTAAGAAAAATAGAGTTAAAAGGCATCCCACCCACTCTGCATGTAATATTTTATGAAATCAATACAATTCTGGGTTTTATTCTTGTCATTTCTTTGTCTCAGTATTGTGTGTATCTGTATAATGGGTTACATTATTTGAATGCATTATACACGTTTCTTTCGTTAGTTAACTCTTGATTTTGTTATGATATTCGAATGAAAGCAAGAACGCTAATTTCCTTCTCCCCTTCTTTCTGTTCATGATTAAAATAGTTGTTAAATTGCTATAACAACCCAATGAATCTAGGCACCGGTCTACATAAGGCATAACAGTTGGTTGTTTTCATGCTTGGTCATTTTAATAAGAATACTATAGTTTAATATAAATATGGAGCGTGCAAATTAGAAGTTTAATCGTAGAATTGTCGTTGGGGTTTCCTTACCCATTCTGCCATCTTTTATAGCAATATTCGGGTTTAACAAAACATGAGGCAGGTCGACCAGAGCCTGTAATAGCTCGTTGGTTTCAAATGGGTTCTTGTAGCATGACAATTGATTTCCTACGGATGCAAGAATCGGTTCCAACAATTTTTTGGCACCATTGTCGGGGAGGACTTCTTAAAAAGATTCAATTATCTTCTTAAAATTTTTTCTTCAACGATTATTTTTAATCAACGGACGACCAGTTAAAGTAAAGAACCAACGTTTTAATTTTCACTTTGTTAGAAGTTCTTTATTTTTCCTATGTCCGTAGTTTATGTTTTGAAGTAAGTTTTTACGTTCTTGATTTTATTGAAAATTTTCTCTTTCTTGATTTTCTTGAATTTTTGGTTTCTTGATTTTCTTGATTTTCCCCAAGAACCCACTCCTGTGAGGATGAGAGATGATATCAAGCATTCTTGATAAGAGTATACGTTGTTATTTCTGCACCCTAGTGTTGGTGACTCTACTGGACAAACCCAGAAGAAAAATAAAATAAAAAAGAAGAGAACAGAACGTGTTGGTGAACACCAGGAGAAGTGGTAAGGAGCTATTTCCAGAACTCGAGAATCCAGAGGTATTTATACATACCTAAAAAACTCCACTTTTTAAGAATACCATTTATAATAGTAGATTAAATTCTAGTGGTAAAAGGTACGTGAAGAAAATCTAGAATACTATTACTACTGATATTTTTGTAGATGAATGTTTAAAATCAGTAGTAGAAGATATATGTGATTATTCTCATTTAAAGGTAGATAATTCATCAATCTACGTTCAAACTGCCCAGACCCATACCATCGTAGGTACTACATCTGTGAAATTAAATACAACAGTAGCTATGGCTCAGGGTAATGTTCATTTGTGGAGAACTAACAGATATAGACCTTTTGTATTACCAGTAAATTTAAATGCCTTACCCAGTAAAGCTCACAAATACCTCCCTAAGTTTTTAGGAAACAATGCAGTAACTGGAGAGGATCATATCAAAAGTTTCTTATATGCAATGGACATTCTGGAAGTTGAACATGAAGATGTAGTATTAAGACTGTTTCTACAGACTTTAGAAAAATATGCTAGAGAATGGTTTAATTCCCTTCCTAAAAATGATATCCCGGACTTCACCAAAATGGAAGAGGTGTTCCTAAAGAAGTATGGTGAAAGGAAAAATGAACAATCATTGTTAACTGAGCTAGCCACTATGAAGAAGAAAGAAAATGAGGTTGTTAGTGATTTTAATAGGAGATTTTCAAAAACAAGAAACAAAATCCCTACCAACCTCAGGCCTAGTGATATTCAGTCTATTTGTTTTTATAAGAATGCTTTTCAAGGAGAGTTTAACTATGAATTAAGGCAAGAACAAGCCACTACCATTGATGGTTGTATGGAAAAATCAATGGATATAGAAAGAAATATGCTTGACAGTGGTAAGATGAAACCTTATTCTTTAGAAGTTAACATGCTTGAGAGAAAACCTAAGAGAGTGGCTTTTGATATACAAAGAAGAACTAAAATTGATCCTATGGAGAATTTGACCAATCAAATGATAGAAATGTTCAACAACATGAGTAACAAGTTAGCAAGAATTGAAAGAAATGGAAATAGTGGTGAATCTTCATAGATAGAGCGACCACATGTTGATAACCATCCCCCATTTAAGAAAAATTACAACAAGAATTGGGGAAACAACAATGGTTTTGAAGAAGGGAATAGGAATAGGGGTAATGGGAATAACAACTAGAAAAATAGAGATTCTGACAGGGATCAGAACAATGTCCCTAACCCAATGCCATCTGCCAATGTAGTTGAAGGTTTTCCTTATTTTTGCTCTACTTGTGATGCACCCCATAACCTTGATGCATGTGGAATACACCTGAGTGATCAACGTAATGTAGATATGCATGCAGAATCAGAAGAGGATATAAGAATCAATGCATGTTGGTCTATTGAAGATGAATCCAGAGAAAGGTTGTTTGAAGAAGACATGGATAAATATGCTTCAAATCATCATCCTTAGATCTTAGTGACTGAAGGAACTAAAATCTTACAGAAATCACATGAGTCAAGATATGATAAGATGAAGCAAGGGAAATTGATTCCCACTGCTCAAGAGGTTGAAGAATTAGAGGCAACCCATGTTTTAAATTTAAGGAATAGAACAATCCCTAAAAGAATAGAGAAATTATCTACAAATGAACCAAGAAGATAAACTTTCACCAATAAAAATATCAGTAAAGAGAAAACTGATAGGAACCCTAACAAAATTACTCCTGAGGTAATAGAATCAACAAAAGAAGTTCCCAAAGAAGAAAGTAACAAACCATTGGATATAAAGAAGATAGAATTTGATGTTGGGTCAGAACTCAATAAGCAAAAAGTTAATATCACATTTGGTGAACTTATGAAAGTTCAAACATACAGAGAACAAGTATGCAGAGCTTTTGGATTAATAGAGCAGAAAGAAGACCCTACTTGTCATGTTGCTAGACAAAATCAACATGATACAAGATCACCATCTTCTATCAAACCCTTCTACGTGTCATTAAGATATAAGTCAGATGAAGGGGAAAGATATGTGATTCATAATTGCATGCTTGATAGTGGAGCTTCACATAATATCATGCCTAAGTTAATAGCTGACCAAATGGGATTAATCTGTACTAGAGATTCTGCCCCTATTTTTGTAATGGACAACAGACAAATTCCCTGTGTAGGGGTGATAACTGGATTATTAGTTTTCCTAGACCAACACCCCAAAAAGGGCATTGTCATGGATGTAGCAATAGTTGATGTTGACCCATTCTTCTCACTATTACTCAGTAGGCATTGGGCAGAACAACTAGGGGGATCAATACAACTAGACTGGTCTTATGCTACCATCCCCATATCAGATAAGGAGAATATAATTTTAAGAAGGGAACCATTCAATAAACACTCCGTAGAGTTAATTCAAATAGATGAAACCATGATTAACTTAGTTAACTCTATGGAAGAAAAAGGGATGGGAGTCTATTCAATATGGCACAACCCATTCCCGATGGAAGTACCAGATGCAAAGAACATGGATCCAGAAGATATGAGAATAACTGATGTTGAATCAAATCGAGTATTAACCCAAGAAATGTGGACCATGTCATTTGATGGGGCTAAATCCCAATCTAGAGCAGGTGCAGGTGTAAATTTGACTGATATTAAAGGAAATTACCTTGGTATACCTTACAGATTGCAATTTCCTTGCACAAACAATGTAGCTGAGTACGAAGCTTTACTATTAGGGCTAAGGAAAGCAAAAGAGTTAGGTATTAACTACTTAACTATAACAGGGGATGCAAAACTTATTATACTACAAATAAAAGGTAAATATCAGACCAAGCATCCTAGACTTAAGCAATATAGAAATGCAGTATTGGAAGAAATTGATAAATTTTTGGCTTTCAATATTTCATATATTCCTAGAGAACAAAATCATGTTGCAGATCTCTTAGTTGTGAATGCCTCAGGTCTAGATCACCCAAAAATAACTACAGAGTACATGGATAGATTTCCAACTATCTCAGTCTATAAACCTTCTGTGCCAGATAACATAGTCTATCTTCAGGTTTTTCAAGATGATATAGATATTAAGGATTTTATGACTTTGCAAAATCAATATGCAGATGTCATCTGTGATGAAAAAGATGAAGAAAAGTTAAAATATCAAATAGGAGAACCAGTAGAAGTAATCCAGTTGAAAACTAATAGAATACCCAAAGGATTGGTGTCTCTTGAAAGCCTATTTGATGATTTTGACAAAGCCTATAAACCTATACGCAGAGAAGTGATATCTGAGGATATTAATATTGGCTCTATGAAAGAACCCAGAATAGTGAAAGTAGACATGGCATTACCTGCTAAAGAAAAGGTTGGATATATCAGTTTCCTAAAAAAGAACAAAGAACATTTTGCTTGGACCTATGAAGATCTCAAAACTTTCAAAATGGATGTGATGACACATATAATACCCTTGAAAGAAGAGGCCAAGCCTTTTAGACAAAAATAGAGAAAGTACAATCCAACTCTGCACCCAGTAATGCAAAAAGAAGTTCAAAAATTGTTGGACTCCAAGATAATAAGAAAAGTCAGATTTTCCTCCTGGATATCCAACTTAGTACTAGTTAGGAAAAATAATGGGGACATTAGACTATGCGTGGATTTTAGAAATTTAAACAAGAGCTCTCTAAAAGACAATTACCCATTGCCTAACATGGAACAACTGCTGCAAGCAGTAGTAGGTTCAACTAGATTGTCCCTGTTAGATGGATTTTTAGGGTACAATCAAATTTCGATAAATCTAGAAGATAGACACAAGGCAACATTCACCACACCCTAGGGCACATTTGAATATTTAAGAATACCTTTTGGATTGATGAATGCAGGTGCTACTTTCCAAAGAGCGATGGACTTTGCTTTCAAAGGACTAATGTTTAAAATTGTAGTAGTGTACTTAGATGATATTACAGTTTTTTCTAAAAATCCAGAAGATCATCTAGAACATTTGACTACAAGTTTTTCCCGGTGCAAGGAATTTGGAATTTCTCTAAATCCAAAAAAATGCATATTTGGAACTACACAAGGAAAATTGCTAGGTCATATAGTTTCAGAAAAAGGGATAAGCATTGATCCAGAAAGGATAGAAGCCATTTCTAAAATTCCCCCACCCAAGAATCTAAAAGGAGTAAGGTCATTCTTTGGTAAAATAAATTTTATCAGAATATTTGTCCCAAATTTTGCAGAAATGACCAAACCCATAAATGATATGGTAAAGAAAACTGGAGAAATTAAATGGACATTAGAAAATATGGAAACATTTAACAAGATCAAAGAAGCCATATCAACCACTCCAGCTTTAAGTTGCCCTGATTATGCAAAGGATTTTAATATCTATTCGTATGCATCCGAACATTCTATTGTTGCAGTCCTTTCACAAAAAGATAATGAAAATAATGAAAGGCCAATAGCCTTTATGAGCTCAGGACTAAAAGGAGTGAATCTTAAATACACCCTGTCTGGAAAAACATGCCTATGCAGTCATCCAATATTTGGAACACTTTAAAGGTATATTTGGCTCAAACAAAGTTTATTGTTGTATTCCCTTTATAGCAATAAAAGATATCTTTTCTCAATCAGAGCCATTGGGAAGACCAGCAAGATGGATGGTAAAACTTTTGCAATATGATGTTGAATTTAAAATAGTTAAAACAGTCAAAGGGCAGGGTTTAGCTAAACTGTTGGCTAACAAAGAAGAAGCAAGATCTGAAAATATTCTTACCATAGATCAGACATATGATGACAGAAGAATAAAAAATGAAGAATGTAAATGGTATGAAGAAATTTTGTCCTATCTACAAACTCTGTCATTTCCCATAGACATGTCAATAAATAGAATGAGGTCAGTCAAGCTGCAAGCTCAAAAATACTATATACAGGATGGTGTGCTGTATTGGAAACACCCTGATGGAATTTTATTAGTCTATTTATATGAAAAAGAAGTCCCAAAAATAATTAATGAATTTCATAATGGTTTCTGTGGGGGACATTTTGCTCCAAGAGCTACAACCAATAAAATCATGAGAGCAGGATATTATTGGCCATCCCTTTTAAGGATGTATATAAATATGTAAGGAATTGTCATAACTGCCAAGTTTTTATAGGGAAAAAGCATCTACCAGCCATGCCCCTCAAGCCAGTAATCATTGAAGCACCTTTTTCTCAATGGGGTATTGACCTGATTGGAGAGATCAAGCCTAATTCATCTGGCCAACATAAGTGGATCATAACTGCAACAGATTACTTCACCAAGTGGGTGGAAGCTGCACCTTTGAGAACATCTACATCGGCTGCAGTCATCAGATTCATAGAAGAAAATATCTTGACCAGGTATGGAGTTCCTAAAAATCTTGTAACTGATAATGCTCAATATTTTGTGTCATATGAAATGGTAGAATTTTGTGTTGAATATGGAATTGAATTATCTCATTCTGCTAATTATTATCCCCAAGGAAATGGTCTAGTTGAGTCATCAAATAAAAATGTAATAACAAGAATAAAAAGGTCATTAGGCAAAAACAAAAGGGGATGGGATAGTGAACTTAAATTTGCTTTATGGGCTGATAGGTTGTCTATTAAAATAAATACAGGAAGAACCCCCTATGATATGGTTTATGGAGAAAAATCCCTACTACCCCCAAAAATGGAAAAAATGGCACTTTCCCTTTTATTGCAAGATCATGAAAACCCTGATCCCATTCAGAGAAGGCTTGACCAAATTGTCTTGTTAGAAGAACAAAGAAGAGAGACCCTCAATAGAATGATGGAACAAACCCAAAAAACTATAAAATTGTTTAATAAGAAAGCCAAGGGTACTCCTTTTTCTCAAGGAGATATAGTCATCTATTGGGATCCTAAAAATGATAAGCATGGTGAAAAGGGTAAGTTTGAACCTAAATGGATTGGCCCATACCAAATTGCCCATGTTATCAGTCAGAATACTTACAAGCTACAAACTTTGCAGGGAGAAATAATGGCTATCCCTATTAATGGCCAACACCTCAAAATGTACAATCCCTGTTGAAGGTGTACTTTAAAAAAAAATTTAAAAATAATAATAATAAAATAGAAAAACAAAAATCCAAAAGCAGAGTGGTGTATTTTGTTCTTGAATAATTCTGAGTTTATTGTATACATGATATCTTAGTTTGATGAGTATATCTAACTGTTGATTCCACCAAAAACAATAAAAGGAAAAAGGGAATTTATTTTAGATATTGATGAGCTTTACAATTCTATCAAAAATGAGTGTTTATGCAATAGTTGATTGATATGAGATAAAACAGACAGAAAACAAAGTTGATTGAAACATCATGTCAAGCCTCACATTACAAATGATACTTAAAGTGACTTCAAAGGTCCAAAGAACTGAGTTATCTTTGAGAGGGTAGTTGAGCCAAAAATTATTACACTCATATTTTATAGCTAGAAACTAATCCTCAACTCAGGCATACTTATTGCACAATTTGCTTATATATCCAAACACTTCTCTCACGAGAAAGAAAAATAAAAAATAAAGTAAAATTGAGTCACTGCTTGAGATATCTTGGAAAACCTCTACCGGGGCTATAGACGCTTGACTGGTAGTAGGGTAAAACTAAGATGGGATTAGAAGCAACTCCACCGAGGCTATAGATGCCTGACTGGCAGTGGAGCCCTGTAGAATGGTGAAAATTTTTAAAGAGTGAAATCACATATTAGGCTTGGCTATTTTGCTCAGATATGATAAAGTTCTGAAAGATTTAGAAATCCAAAAAAGAATGCACAAACACACACATGGGAAAAAATATGATGAGACAAATGGTTGTGACAAAATCTATGTAATCATATCTTATGACTTAGCTAAAACAAGCATTACAATATTTCAAAAATAAAACTCATCGATTTCTAAAAATTTCTAACCTTTGTTTCCAAATTGAATGAAAAGGGATCTACAGTTTTCCATACTCTACTTGCTTTGATATCATGTTTTCAGTATATATATATAAAAAATAATAAATAAATAAATAAAATAAATGAAAAAATGATGAAGAAAAGAAAGAAAAAGAGGAAGGAAGTTTTTTTCTGTTATGCATTTCAAGTTTTGTTTAGCAATCAAAATTTTGTTGTTTTTTGTTAAATTTTTTGCAAAATAAAACCAGGAGATTCTGTGGTTCTCAAGTGCTTCATGTTTTCAACACATTGTCCCAGTTAGAGCCTATGTTGGAGCCAAATTTGACTCAACTTTGAAACCCCCAAATTTAAATTTTTGGTTTCAATCAAACTGCTTATACTATTGGTCATTGCTTATAGTTGTTGTGGGTAATTCAATTTTTCATTAGTTGGTTTGATTAAGTCTAACCTTAACCTTTTTTAATGTGGGCTTCATTGTATTAATCAAAGTACCTCAAATGGTTAGGGAAGAAATTTTCAAATTAAAAACCTAAAGCCAAAGTCCGACCTTCATAAATCTTTCCTTGGGCCTAAAAGCCGATTAATAAAGTCCTTAAATCATAAGACGGTTAAGCATTTACCATGGTCTCAAAGTCCAAAAGCCTAAGGTTAAAGAAAATGATAAATTAATTAAAACCTAAGGGCATGCACCCCACCAAAGAAAGTTAGCCGATCGGCTCTCGGACTACACTAGCCAATCGATCGGCTCCTAGGCTACACTGATCGATCGATCGGCTCTCGACCAACATCGACCAATTGATCGACTATCGATTACAACTAATCGACCGATCCATCGATGATGAAAAGATAAGCAATGGTTTGGGTCCACCGATCGATCAACTCCCGAGAAAGAAACATCGATCGATCAGCTCGTTCGACTAACTAGCCAACCGATCGACTCTCGGATTTAAAGGATAAGCTGAACGAAGGAGGAAGCCTCCTCGGCTGGAAAAAATAAGATAGAGACCGATCGACCCTCACTTCTCAAACAAAATTCGATCAGCTTTCAAGAAGCCATACCCAGTCGATCGGCTCCCAATGGATGAAGGAGAGCCGAGTCGATGAATGCCTTGTCTAGTCGAAGATGAAGAAAGACTGACCGATCGGTCCACAAATACAAGAGAGTAGTCGATCAGCTCCCGAGTAACAAGGATGGGCTGAAATTTTAAAAGCTCATAGGAAAGATCATCGGTTGATGCATTACAAAGAAAATATGATCGGCTCCTTTGATACATCTCTTGATCGAGCTTCCTAGACTGGTGATCGATCGGCTCAAGAAAGAAAGCAGTCGATCGATCAAAGAATTCTGACAATCGATGCCTCGATAAGCGGATCCATCATGCAAAAAATTAGCTTGGCATGTGAACCAAGCATGAGGTATGCCTAACCATCCCACCGAATTAAATTGGTCTTACTAATTAATGATTTCTTGTACAGGCAACTTTATGAGGCCGATCGGCCAAGGATTTGCTGCCATCGGCTAACATGAATCAGAGAGAAGCCATAATAATTGATCGAGAGCGATAAACGACTATACATGCCAAAATTTGGGCGCCAGCTGGCCTCCACGCCAAAAAGGTCATAGCCACACCATTAGCCAAGGTGGTCTCAAAATGAGTAAAAATAATAAAGCATCCACAAAACTCAATGGCAGAACTCTCATCCAATTACAGCGAGCAAAGGCACATGAGGATCATCCTCGGATCATGAATGGTAAGATATCGAATGAGGACAAGGATATCCGATGATGGCATTCATCTATCTCGAGATCCAATGGTTTGCATGAATAGATATGGTCAAAGTTTAGTCAACACATGATTATTAATTAATCAAAGAATCTCGGGATATCAACGGTCACGCTTTCACCTCGATCTTAATCCAACAGTAGCACCCGATTCAAAGGTAAAACCAAAGGTAAGTTTAAAAAATATGCCTGATTAATCAAATATTTGAGCATTCTTAACAAAGGCTTTAATGCATTAGTAATCAAACATCTTCCTCTTGATCAAACAAAATTCAAAACATACGTCTTTCGGCTATCTAACCTACAGGTTTTTTCCCATAAAGTGATACAATGAGGGCTGGTCGAGCAACCGAATGTGGTCAAAATAAAATCACCATTGACCAACGTGTTCAGAGTTTTAGAAACTAACACTCTTGCAGGATTAAGAATATCAAAAGCATCCATGTTAGAACTCGAGAAGGATGCAAAATTGGCAAAGTCCACGTACTCATCTATAAAAAGATTCAATAATCTGAGAAGGACGATCACTGCACAAAATCACCTATGAGAAGGATTAAATGGACCAAGCAACAAAAAAAGGGTGATCACTTCATAGAAACACCATCAACATATGTCAAGGTAGGAATCAAAGAAGTGACTCATTCACAACAAGGTACACTGAAAGACATTATGAAAATCAATAGCCAAGATGGAGTCAAAATAGTATGCATAGAAGCTATGAATCCAGAAGAATACTCATGGGAGGAAAGATTCAAAGAAATCAAAGAAAATCCCGTGTACAGTACCTTGTTAAGAACAAAGTAAACCAAATAAAAAACAAATCTTGATGCTCAAGCATGCCACCAGATCATGTATATCTCACAGGAATAATGGCGTACCACAAGATAAGACTACAAAGCATAGTCACTGACTTATAAATAAGAGACAGTAGGGAAGAGCTAAGAGCATCAATAAAGAGAAACAATGGAATACAAGGAATACAAATGTATTAAATTTTTGTTCTACAAATACTTAAGGTGAAGGATGCGCGTGAAGAAAAAGCATGGTTTCAATTTTCAGAAAAACCATTCAATCCATGCTTCGACGGAATATAGTTACCAGGGGAGCACTTCGACGGAGTATAGTTATGGAAGCAAATTATAGATGTTTCTAGATCTTGTTGTCCATTCCCATATTCTTCCTACTTACCACTACCCTCCTCCTCCTGGGTATTCCTCCTTGACCATCCTGACATTTTTCCTAGTATGTCACCCTCGCCCACTACCGCTTCTTATCATTTACCCCCTGTCATTCCATCCATCAGACCCTCACCATCCTTACTTCTTCACTCTATCTTATGATCAGTGCAACTCCATTTGTTTGCCACTGGCACGCCACCCCTTGTCTTCACCATTACGTCGAGCTCCCCTCCATCCTTCATCTAATATTCATGATGACAGCCTGGTCGGTCCCTAACAACCAAGCATAATGGCTAGGACAAGCAGAACAAAAAGGAAAAATATAATGTTGAATCCTTAGTTTCTAGGGCCAACCAAAGAGAGCAAAAAGGCCAAATTAAAATAACAAAGAGCTCCCTTTAGTCTAGAGAAGAACCTTAACAGTCAGTTCAGAGCTACGCCAGCTGGACAACACGCAGAATGGATTCAATCAGATGTTGCCAAGTGTACAACCAAAATTCAACCAAAAATAATAGAATCAAGAACCAGCAGCTATAAAAGGAAGCAAGCAGGTCTAGATTCTGCATCAAGCAATTAGAAAATAGCATTTTTGCTAAGAGGTATACTTGAGTGCCCTGTTAGTTGTGTTGTATTTTCTTTGTGTCTATTTTCTTTTATTCATTCTTTCTTCCTCCCCTTGTTGTGCAGGATTGTATGATAGGAAAGCGTTCAAGAAGTTGAGAATATTTCCAGTCTTATTGAGCCTAGGATTCAGAGATTCTTCTGTTACCATATTGGAACAAGGAGAGTTGGAGAGACCTGTTACATTATTTGAACAGAGTCCTCTTCATTGTATTGATGTATTTCTTTAAGAAAAACAGAGTTAAAAGGCATCCCGCCCACTCTGCATGTAATATTTTATGAAATCAATACAATTCTGGGTTTTATTCTTGTCATTTCTTTGTCTCAGTATTGTGTGTATCTGTATAATGGGTTACATTATTTGAATGCATTATACACGTTTCTTTTGTTAGTTAACTCTTGATTTTGTTACGATATTCGAATGAAAGCAAGAACGCTAATTTCCTTCTCCCCTTCTTTCTGTTCATGATTAAAATAGTTGTTAAATTGCTATAACAACCCAATGAATCTAGGCACCGGTCTACATAAGGCATAACAGTTGGTTGTTTTCATGCTTGGTCATTTTAATAAGAATACTATAGTTTAATATAAATCTGGAGCGTGCAAATTAGAAGTTTAATCGTAGAATTGTCGTTGGGGTTTCCTTACCCGTTCTGCCATCTTTTATAGCAATATTCGGGTTTAACAGAACATGAGGCAGGTCGACCAGAGCCTGTAATAGCTCGTTGGTTTCAAACGGGTTCTTGTAGCATGACAATTGATTTCCTATGGATGCAAGAATTGGTTCCAACAAGGCCACCCCTAAAGAAAACCCCTAAAATTTTTATGTAAATTTTCCAATTGCAGACTGTTAATAAAATCTCCTGCATTGTTCTTGTAAAAACTATTCTCTAAGCATCCGGTGAACATTCTACCATGGGCGGAACCTGCTAGGAGTGTGGGCCCACTTGCAACAAAGTTCTTCCATTTTTCCCTATTTTTTTGTAATTGTTTTGATAGCTTACTTTATTTCTAGCATTTCCCTATTTTCTGTGATTTCTAGCAAGGTAGACATTTATAATTTTTATGTTTTTTCTTCAGTTTTGTTTCTTAGACTTAGCATAGGATTATGGGTTTAAATATAAACTTCAACGAACATTAAAACACACCCCCCAAACCATAATCCAAGAGACTCATATCCGAAGGAGGAATTGCAAGCATAGATTTTGTACGACTGCTCACAAGACTACGAGCTACCCTGGGTTAACAATTAAATGGAGGCAATTAATTGAACCATAGAAAAAGCTAACCAATGTTTTGCCCAACAGTTAGTATGTGAAAGGGAAGAGCCAAAACACTGAAATGTATAAACTATTACCAATACTAGAGAGAGCATGGGATGACATAAGCATGGATTTTGTTCTTGGATTTCCAATGACACATAAGGGTAATGGCTATTTTTTTTTTGTTAATAGATTCTCAAAGATGAAGCATTTCATACCTTGTAGGGAGACAAATGATGCAATTCATATTTCTAACTTATTCTTCATGAAAGTGATGATATTACATGGGTTACCAAAGAGCATTGTTTTAGATAGGGATAACAAATTTATGGTTATTTTTTGTAAACATTGTGTAAGGCATTGGGTACTAAGTTGGAATTCAATTCAACTTATCATCCACAAATCGATGGACAAACTAGGGCTATGAATAGGAGTCTTGGGGATTTTTAGAGATTCTTAGTTGATAATAAGTTGAAGCTTTAGGATACTATTTTGACACAAGAAAAAATTATATATAACATCTTGGTAAATCAAATTATAAGTAAAAGCGTATTTTAGATTGCATATGAAATACACCAAAGGGGAGTAGATGAGTTATGGAAGATAACTTATTTATATAGGCCAAATATTATAGCAAAAGATATTGTTGACTGCATTCATTATTTGCATCAAGAGGTATGAAGTCCGTTAGAGAAGAGTACAAAAATATACAAATAACATGTCAATCTCAAGCAAAGGGTGCAAGAATTTCAAATTAGATATTTGGTGTTGACACATTTGTGGAAGGAGCCATTCTCAAAAGGTACTTATAACAAGTTAATTTGGAAGAAGATTGGACCCTGTAGAGTTTTGAAGAAGTTTGTTATGAATGATTATGAAATAGAACTACTTGAAGGAGTGGACATATATTCTGTATTCAATATAGCATATTTGTACCCTTATTATGAAGGATCAACTAGTGAGCAAGATAGTGTAACTTTAAAACCTCCAAAAGGTAGATTGGGTATGATAGTTTCCAGAGAAGGAAAGAGATAAGATTGAGGCAATCATATATTTAAGAGTTGTCAAGAGGACAAGAGGTAATAAATATCATGAATACTTGATTAAATGAAAGAATCGAGTAATTAAGGATGCAACATGGATGAATGCATCTAAGGTGGCCAAGTATGGAGGTCAAATTAAAGGTTTACAAAATGTTCATGAAATATTTCTTTTAGTAGATGAGTATGATGCAAGAGCATCTCGACAACCAATTGTTTAGTAGTTGAATTATTGAGGAACTGTTGCCAATTTTGCCACACAGTTGTTGAATTTCATTTTGTATACAGTTTTGAGACCATTCATTGTAAAAACTTCTCTTTTTCCATAAAAAATGGTTAAGATGTGGTTATGTTGTTGTGCTTTCACCGACTGTCTCGTTTAGTTTAAAACTGTATTTTTCTTGCATTATGAGATTCCTCATCTTTGTTGTACTTTTCTACGTTTTCTGTACTTTTCCCTGTTATGTTGCATGCAAAATTGTGAATGTTTTAGCATGGGCATTTTCTGATGTTTTCGCTTCCTTTCCTTTGTCTCCAAAATCCTTTCATATTTTGCACATATGGCTGTAATTTTTGACACTTAGGCGCTTCGTTTCATTTTTCCTGTTAAGTTATAAAATCGCTCTGGCAGTAAGTAAAGATAGGAAAAATGACTAAGTATGGAAAAGGAGGTTTGAGCATAGTCAAGACTGCAATGCTCCACTCCAAGGATGAATTTGCAAAGCGCTCCACCCATGGAGCGCCACTCTAAAAATGGCAAAACAAGTGTAAAAATGGCTAAGTATAAAATCAATATGGTTAAAAGGTAAAGTGCTTCACTAGGGGAGCCTTTCCTCAGAAGGCTTAAAGAGAAATAAACTTGGCTAAAAGAGCAAGTAATAGTCAAAGGCAGTCAAAGCCTAGAGCGCTCCACTCACGAAGCACTTCTCCAAAGTGCACCACTTCAGGAGCGCTTGAGGGAAGAGACAAAGCAAACCATAAAGATAACTTTTATTAAGTAAGTTAAAAGTCAAATGTAAAGAAAGTGCTCCCAGGGAGTTAAAAGCTCCATCAAGGAGCGCTTCTTCAAAAGCACTCCATAGTTGGAGCACCTCTCCAAAGTAATCCATAAGTAATTGTCAAAAGAAAGCGCTCCACTATGGAGCACTCTCTAAAAAGTGCTCCACTAGTGGAGCAAACTCCTCAAGCAAAGTGACTAAGAGAAACTATTGCAAATCTACCCTGGATAGTTCAAACCAACTCCAAGTTGCATTCTATAAATTTGAATTGACTATTTCAAGTCATTGTCGGAACCTTCTATCTTCAATGCTCAGTTATCTAAAATGCTCGAATTGACTATTTCAAGTCATCATCGAGATCAAGTCTGCCTGTCACAGGAGTGGTTGGGCATTGATGTTTTAAGCGGTATATTTCTTCTATAAAAGTTGGCTTCTTCTCTGTAACTAAGGATGGATAACTTCTGCTAGAGAAGCAGCTCTGTACTTTGAAATCTGCTCTCAAAATAAAGGCTTCTGGCTCTAGTGTTGAGTCTTCTATATCTGTGTATGACTTCTATTCTATAATTTCTATTAAATTAGTCTCTTTATCATTAGTTTAATTCTATTTTCTGGATTTCACTATCAATAGAGGGCTAGTCTCTGGAATACTTGCTGGAGTTTACATAGTTCTAAGGATTTTATACTGGTTTCTGTTAAAGGTCTATTATTTTGATTGTTGTTGGTTCAAGTAGTTAAGTTGTCTATCGTGCTTCCGGTCCATCACCCCTATTTTTGGCTTTTAGCCATTTCCCATTCCTTTCCATTATTTTATCCCTTTTAGTATCTTCCTAACCCTTATCTCAAAACCCCCATTTTTATTTTTGAAACCAACCCTACTGGAGATTGCCATGGAGGACATTCCTTTCCTTTGGGCATTCAATGCTTGGTAGCGGGCCTAGGGCACTGTAGACTTAGAAAACTTGTATCTAGGCTGGTTCGATTACCAACAGTTTTTGGCACGCCCGGTGGGACACAAACGTTCCATGTTTAATCAGTATTAAGAAGTGATGTTCATCTTATTGCTATCCAATCTGAACATCTGGTGACTCTGCTGAACTCAGATACCTTCGAATCTCGTAGACCAGTGTAAAAACTCATGCCTTCATGCGTACGAGGTGGAGAGCTAGAAACATAGAAGAAGAAATCGAGTTCTATGAGCTTGACATTGATGCTTTAGGAGAACATCCTAGGGTGGTCGGGTCAAACATTTTGCTTGTTGGGACATCATCACAAGAAGTTGTTCTTGATTCATAGAATCCAACTCCTGATAGCACAATAACTAGCTTACCTCCAAATCCATCGAATTCTTTGGATCATCAGTATACTCTAGCTCCATCGAATGTTCAACTAGGTGCTCTAAGTGTTTCGACTATTCTGGCTCAGCAAGTTCTACCAACTCTATCGCTCCATACCAATCTACCTCCCTAGATGGTGCAACCGGCTCCACCCAGGTAGTTCCTAACCTGGAATCATATGGGACCGCTCGCCCTACAGGCTCAACACATTGTGCCTCCCATAACTTTGAAAGCTCTACCTACTTATGATGGTATGGGAAAGATGATGCATGAGCACATCCAAGACATCGTAGGACTGGCAACCATTCATCAAATCACCAATGAAGATGTCATGGTGAAGCTGTTGGTTCTTTCACTGAGAGGTAAGCTTCTTTACTGGTATCGATCCCTTCCACTCGACACCATTACTTCATGGGATCAACTAGCTGGATAATTGATAAGGGGCTTCAATGAACAAGCAGACCCCTTCTCTCTGTTGCACCAGTTCACAACTATCCAAAGGTATCCTCAGGAAGAGATAGCTGACTTCAATGTTAGGTTCACGAGAACCTAGCAGAGAGTCACCGATGGCCTTCGACCCACACCTGAGTAGGTCATATTCTATTACTTGAGAGCTTTTCACTCAGATATTAGCATGAGCATCCGACATGCTAATATCAATACATTCCCTACTCTATATGAGTAGGCATAAAAGGTGGAAGCTGACCTGATAGCTATCGAGAAGTTACCTCCCAAGGTGACAACCCCGATTTATCTAGATTTTCCTACAAAATATGTACCCAAGCGCATCCGCTCCGCCTACATCTCAGATGTATCCTAACCAACCATGGAATCCATCCCTCAGTATCAAGCGGTACCCACTCTACAATTATAATCAGTATCAAGTACCCATAACCTCAACTTCTAGCTCCTATCCAATATTCGATATTACCTACACCGTTGACTCCATTGCCATTATTCGTAAGTCAGGCAACTGCTAATCAAGTAGTTGTAAATGAAGCCCAGGCTAAGGAGCTGTAAGAGGTGAAGGTATACATGAAGATGATGGTGAATCATATGACCATCATGAGGAGGAGGTAGGATGACCAAGGCTTCCAGCAAAGAAGATTCCCTCCTCCCTCGATCATGAAAGAGCAAGCATCATCTGCTCATCGATAGCCCAAAATAAATTTAGCTATGATGAGCAGCGGAGAGGCTAATGTTTTAGATCTAGCATATTGGTGTACTACATGCAATGATCCACATAATGAAGAAACCTGCATGGTGCACCTCAATTATGTCCAAACACTATCCGATGGTGCTTACGAGCAAGTCAATATGATCAAGGAAGTTGGTCATAATTTTATGATGTCTTCTATCGAGCAAGTCTCAGTCCTCACCAGGGCTGGGAAGAAATCTATTGAGGTAGATCCAGCTCATATGGAGCCATTGAAGGTACCAGTGCCACCCAAGCCATGGAGCCAAAAGACCCAACCTCTAGCAAAAGCTTCCAATCCAACGATGACCTCAGAGCCACCTGAATTGCTGAAGGACTACCTACCGCCTCATGCTAGAGAAAAGGTGCTCCAGCCTAAAGCTCCAACTTCTCAACCGTAGGCTAAGATGCAAGACCAGGCTAGAGAGAAACTCAAATATCCCTCACTGACCAAGCACCAATGGGTTGATGCCACACAATAGTATCAAAAGATGTATGAATCTACAAAGGGAGCAGGAGAACCGAGCACTTCGACGTACAATATAGTCAAAGAAATGAAGAAGGCTCCGGCTAAGGTAAGCCTCTATGATGCTCTCCAACTCCCGGGTCAAGTTGACCTTTTGTAGGAATCTCTCAAGTCCGCTAAGGATAAGGAGAATAAGCCGACACAGATGGTGTTTGCATCACCATTGATGACTTCGACCATAGGTAAGAATCGGCCCCCACCATTCTACCTTTCCCTTCGGATGGAAGGATGGGTCATGCATAATTGCATGATCGACTCTGGCACCATGACAACCATCATGCCCAAAGCAGTCTGTGAAATCATGGGCATGGAGTACACCCAGAGCAGTCCTGGAGTGCTGCAGCTAGATGGAACTCCCATGAAGATGGTAGGAGTTATCAAAGATGTTCCCATCCAACTCCACCAGATGTCGTAGGTTACGATTATCCAAGAGATCATGGTGGTCGACTTAGAGCCATACTTTAGTATGTGCCTCTCATGAGAATTCATAGCTAAGTTGGGAGGCTATCTCTCCCTCGACTACTCACACTTGGAGATCCCATTCAAGGGGAAAATATTCAAGCTCTTCAATGAGAAGCCTACCACTTTTCATGTTGAAAATCTTGAAGATGAGGAAAAGAGCTCGGTCTCTATCAACCTAATGGTAGAAGAAATACAAATGGTAGACCTGATGGAAGAATCTCTTGGTGAGCTCCAGGTCGAAGATGAGTTCTCTATGACTGATTTTAATGCTATCATTGGGACTGATTTGGGTTGCTATTCACTCACAAAGCCTGAAAAGGCTAAAATAGAAGCACCCGTAGAAGAGTCCCTAGCACCCGATCAGCTATGGAAGTTGTACTTTGATGGTGCCCGATGTAAGAATGGTGTAGGAGCTAGAATTGCTCTCATTTCTCCATCAGGTGAATAGAAGACTTATTCGTACAGGCTCGCATGGAGTTGTACGAATAATGTAGCAAGTATGAGGCTTTGTGCCTCGGACTCAAGAAAGCTAAAAAGCTCGACATCAAGCAGTTGCAGATATTTGAAGATTCTAAATTAATCTACAACCAGGTTACCAGTAAGTGCATCTCCAAGCAACACTATTTGAAGGCGTACCACAACAAGGTGTGGGATTTTCTCGAATCCTTCATCGTGCTGAACATCAAGTCAATTTTATGAGAGCAAAATAAGCTTACGAACATCTTAGCCTCCATCGATGCCCGATTTTCACCAATGGATGATATGATGCATAAGCCAAAGATAGTGAGGCTGATCTATAGGCCTTCTATGCCTGATAAAAAACTCCACTGGTAGGTGTTCAACAATTATGAGCAACTTGTCAATTTCTTGGTAAATGAAGCATCCTCCATCGAAGAGTGGACTCTCAATGAGGAAGACCATGAGGGATTGATCCAGTTGAAAAATAACCACATCTCGAAGGGTCTGATCATGTTGGAAAGTCTCTTCGATCGAAATGATAGGTCTATCGACCACAAGATCAAGGTGGACCAGAAAGAGTTCATGGACCTAGAGTTACAGCCGAGAAAGGTTATCAAGGTAGGGGTCGACTGCACAGCTGAAGAGCTTCAGCAGATTCATACCCTATGCAAGGAGTACCTCGACATCATCGCTTGGTGCTACCAAGATCTAAAGGGGTATGATAAGAATATCATCCAGCACACCATCGAGCTGGAGGAAGGAGTCAGACCATTCAGGTAGAAGCAACGACCCATCAACCCAAAGATCGAAATGTTGATGAGGGTTGAGCTTCTAAAGATGCTTGAAGCTAAGATCATATACCCGATCAAGCATTCCTCCTGGGTGGCCAACCTTGTTCTAGTATGAAATAAGAATGGTGACATCCGCTTGTGCATTGATTTCCAAAATCTCAACCAAGCGTCACTCAAAGATCACTACCCGCTACCTCAGATCGATCAAATCCTTCACGTGGTGGCGGGAGCATAGAGGTTTTCCTTGCTGGATGGTTTCTCCGGCTACAACCAGATCTGGGTCAAGGATGAAGACCAACATAAGACTACGTTCACCACCAAGTGGGGGACCTTCACCTACCAATGCATGCCCTTCGACCTTTCAAATGTCGGAGCGACTTTCTAGAGAGCGATGGACCTCGCCTTTGGTGAACTATTGAATCATGTCATCATAATTTACTTAGATGACATGACAGTCTTCTCCCATAAGAGGGAGGAACATGACCTACATTTGTGATAAGTTTTTGAAAAATATTGAGAGTTTGAGGTCTCCATCAACCCCAAGAAATCTATCTTCGTAGTGAAAGAAGGAAAGCTACTCGGGCATCTGATCTCTAAAAAGGGGTTAACTATTGATCCCGCTCAAGCTGAGGTGCTTCTCCGCCTTCCACTACTAGTAAATAAAAAAGCCTTGCAGTCCTTTTTTGGATAGATAAACTTTGTGAGGAAGTTCATCATCGACTTTGCCCAAGTAATAAAGTCGATGGTCGAGCTCTTGAAGAAGGATGCCGAATTCAAGTGGACCGATGAAAGGAGGTAGGCTTTTCAAGAAATTAAGGAGCGGATCGCCCAAGCTCCCATCCTCATCAACCTTGACTATTCATGAGATTTTATCTTATATGCAGTCAGGGAGCCAGAGAGCTATGCAACTGTTCTGACACAGAAGGGCGAAGATGGAGATGAGCGCCCGATAGCGTTCCTCAACCAAATCATCCAGCCACATGAAGAAAAGTTCAATTTTATTGAATGACAAGTGCACATGGTGATGAGGTCACTCCAGAAGTTCCGATATTTCATCTCTCAGAGCAAGACGATAGTGTACATGATACACCCAGATGTTCAAAATTTCATCATCCAAGGTGAGTTGGGCAATAGGAGAGTTGGATGGGTTACTAAGATCCAAGAGTTTGACATCGAGGTATGCCCCACCAAGTTAGTCCGAGGTAGAGCGCTCTGCCAAGAGTTGGCCAAAAATGCCATAGCTGAAGCTGCAAACCCCGACTCGGACAGCCCTACACCTAACAATAATCTTGCCAATTTATCGATCGATAGTCCAGATTGGATAGACGATCTGGTCAAATACTTCGACATGGGTAGATGCCCTTCTCACTTCAATGCTTCATAAAGAAGGAGATTTCACCTACAAGCTAGCAGGTATGTCCCGACGCCTAATGGACTATTTTATCAGAACATCGATGGAGTTCTCTTGAGATGTATTAAGGAGTCAGAGAAGGCAAAAATCTTGGAGGAGTTTCACTCTAGGATTTTGGGAGGACATTTTGTAGGTAGATCGATGGTGCTGAAGATCATCAAAGTGGGCTATTATTGGCCCACCCTTTTCTCTAACGCTTTCAAAGTTAGCCAGCATTGTGACAGTTGCCAGCGCTACTCGAGCAGGACTAGGAATGCATCGCTTCCTCTCCACCCCATCCAAGTGGAATCCCCATTCCAATAGTGGGGTCTAGAATTTATTGGGATCATCAACCCCAACTCCTCCATCGACCACAAATACATTTTGACCACCATAGACTACTTCACTCGGTGGTCAGAAGCAATTCCGACCAAGCAGGCTGACCAAGAAGTGGTTATCTCTTTCCTTGAAGGACTGATCACTCACTTTGGGGTACCTAAAGCCATCATGTCTGATAATGGCTCCCCTTTCACCGATGCAAAGATCTATGATTTCACAACCAGGTATGGAATCTATTTGAAAACCTCATCTAACTATTACCTACAGGGCAATGGACTGGCAAAATCCACAAATAAGAACCTGCTATGGATATTGAAGAGGACTCTACAAAAAAATAAGTGGAGCTAGCACCTACTCTTGGACCAGTCACTTTGGACCGATCACATTTCTATCAAATGATCAATCAAAACTTCGCCCTACTCACTGGTGTACGGGAAGGATGTAGTCTTACCCATGCACATCGAGCTACCCACGTTGCAGTTGCTTAAGTGGCTCGATATTGAAGAGGGCCAATTCAATCCGATGGATGCGAGGTTGGCACAGTTGTTGCAGTTGGAGGAAGAAAGAGAGAAAGCTTACGAAGCCTTCGCCAAGCATGCCGAATCCACCAAAGGTTGGTTCAGAAAGAAGACTTCTGACCGAGCCTTCAGTGTCGAGATTTGGTCTTAAAGTGGAATGAAAACAAGTCCAAGCGAGGAACCATGAGAAGTTTGATGCCTTCTGGGAAGGCCCATTTTGAGTCTCCGATGTTAACCAACTCAACTCATTCATTCTACAAGATATGGAAGGTTTCACTCTCCCAATTGTAGTGAATGACTTTCTTCTGAAATTTTATCACCCATCGAGCTCTGAGGAAGATCGTTGATCCACCAGGTATTTCTCGTGTATATAATCTCTTTCAAAGTTTGTACAGTTGGTTGTCACTCTAGTTTTTTGAGCATAGTTGAAAAATTTTGATAAAGGAGAGGGAATTTTCTATGCTTCATTTTCTGGAGAAGAGCTTCGTGCTCCACTAGTGGAGCGATGGCTTTCCTAAAAAATTCCTAAGTCTAGTGGAGCGTTTCCCCAAAGTGCTCCACCCGTGGAGCGCTCCTCCAAAGTGCTCCACCTAGGGAGCCGTGCTTTCTAAGTGCTCAAACCATGGAGCGCTTCTTCAAAAGTGCTCCACCTATGGAGTGCTCAAAGATCCCTAATAGGTATGGCAAGTGGAGTGCTCGTCGAGTTGCCATAAGTATCATGGTTAATGGGGGGGTGATGGGTTGGTGAGTTTGAAGCTTTGATGCTCTTTTAGTATTTTCCAAGAGTTAAGCAATTCTCGGTGGAGTAGTGCTCGGATGGGTGACCTTCTGGTAACTATCCTGGTTGGTGTGTGCCATGGTAAGAGTTAAGTGTTAGAGTTGAAAATCTACCATGGGAGTTAAATTATTGCTAGAATAAGAGGTAAGTTGATTGTTGAAGAGGGATTTTATAGCTAGGATGAGATAATTGGCATTGCTCTTGCATTAGGTGAAGACGTGGATGATCTCCAAGGAACAGGCTAGTCCCTTTTTCACCAAGTGATAAGTTGGGAGTAGGTTGTTCTGCCAAAATAAAATGGGCTTATGTTTTGAGCTTGACAAATCAAGGAAATCCGATCATGAGGGAGGACATTTGTCAGACCGAGCGCTAATGCGAAAAGTGTTAAGTGTAGCATTTCCCCATAGTGCTCCACCTATGGAGTGCTTCTTTGAAAGCGCTCCACCTAGGGAGTGCTTCTCTTCTAAAATTAAAAAAAGTGCTCCACCTAGGGAGCACTTCTTCAAAAGCGCTCCACCTAGGGAGCGAACGTCCCCCTCCCCTTAAAAAGTTATTTTTTGTTTTATCTTGAGCTATCCATTCAGATTGTGCCAAGTGTCATGGAGGGATAAGATCATTGGTAAAGGAGTCATTTTCAAACCCTAACCCTAAAAGCATAGTATTTTTTAAGTGAGAGTCGTACTACCCAATCAAAACATTTTTGCTCTCCATCAGCCAAAGCATGTCCTCTAGGCAGATTAGTATGGGCTCCCCTCCCAATAAGTAGCACATGCCCCAAGGAAGTGTCCTTGTCCACCGCCATTATTTGTCATTTCCAAAAAGCAACCACCAACACGTGGGTAATTCAAGGCACACGCTTACATGCACGTCCTCCACCGACATTAACTTCAGGTACTCAACATTAAAAGGTGGTGAATTAAAAGTTGATGCTATAAGGTGGCGAGTTTATTATAAAAATTTTAAATCATCTGTAGCATTTCCATTTTCTCCTCTACCCTAGCACCTTGTGTTCATCCAGAGAGCCAAGTTATTCAGAGTGTGAATTGTTTCAATACATCCGACAACCATGGGTAAAAAGAGTAAAGAAGTTGAGGGGAAGGCAAAAAAGGAGAAGGCACCCAAGGAAAAGGCACTGCAGAGGCATCCGACTCGGAGAAGCCGAAGAAGCAATGAAAGTGAGAAAAAACTAGTAGAGTTGATAGCTCCACAACATACTCTCTTTCGATACTAGGATTTCCTGGTCACACACAAGGACATAGAGCAACTATGCCAGGACGTCGAAATGGCGTATAGGGAGGCCCCGATCGAGAATCCATTGGCTGTCGTCTACCATTCGCACTTGTACTTTTACATGTGCATGCCCGTGCATCACTGTCCAAATTTTATAAAGGTTGTATCACTTTTCTACGATGCCCAATCGAGGATGGTTTGGAATGCCAAGGTGGAGGTATTGTTCGCTATCATAGTTGATATCGTCCGGGATGCTTTCACCTGTGGGAGAAAGCACTCATCCAATTTTATCTCGAGGAAGATCCACACTAATGAAGAGGGCGCCAGATATCAACCGATGCCTAGAAATGCAACGTTTCATGAGGGATCAGTTAGGGAGCATGATAACATTAGATGAATTTCCCCAGCTTTCGAAGCCCCTGGCCGAATTTGCCCATCGTGACATCTACTCCATTATGGCATGGGTAATGGGGCTTCCAACAGATGAATGGGTATCTGACTGGCAGGTTTCCATGGCGTAGGCCATACTTGAGAATGAGATCTATTTTCCCTCCAAAGTAAGGTCGGGTGCTATTCCAATTTTTTATGACTGGGTGGAGTTCATGGCATGGTAGTTACATGCATGTTTGGCCTATGTTCAAGGCCCTAAGGCTGAACAGTTTAGACTCTCTTCCTTGTTAGTGTGGTATTTCTTTTGGCACATGCATGAGAAATTTCACTACATAACAAAGAATCAAATAGATGAGGAGGGTAGAGCTTTGCCAGTCTATCTCTGGACAAACAACTTGTCTAGGAATGAGTCATACTATATCTTCAACCAAGTTTTCCTCGGGCCAGTGTTGGAGATGATATACGACCAATGTGAGCGAGTTCCAATGGAGTTGAGGAACGAGGTCGTAGACAAGCGATTGGGAGATACCTTTCTGCTCACCCAGGGCCTGGTTATCAGAATTTATGGGTTTACAAAAAAGCCTTTTTTGTTACCCTATTATGCCATGCCCTATCTGTTTTCCCTGGAGGTCACTCGATAGCTTGACTACACCAATGAGGAGTACGGGAAAGGTCAGGGTAGGAAAGTGATAGTCTCTACTCCTTTCGAGTTTGGAGATGTTAAGATAACACAGTGTGGTCAGAACATTGTTCTAATAGTGACGCTTTCGGATTATGGGCTGATCGAGCTTCCCCACCATTGGAAATGGGACCCACTTGGTATTATCCAAAAAAACCTTGGGGTGAAGTCTTTTCATTCTTGCCCTAATTATGATATGGAGAGGTAACGTAACAATCCATTGGGCCTCGAGCTAGAATGGCACGTGGACGAGATGAAGCCTCTGCCTCCGTGGCTAGAATTTTACACTATGGAAACTGAGTATGACCCGGACGTCAATCCAGAGCACAGACTACCCAGGGCTATCTTAGTCAAAATCAAGGTCAGACATCCATAATGGTCTGACCATAAAATCCAATAGTGGTGGATCATGAGGGTCCACAATGATAAGATATCCTCGGACAACCCATTGGGGATTGATGATAAGTTCTCAGTGTTTTATGATGAGAACATAAATACTTATCAACCTCTTTCATTCATTGATATTGTTCCCCATGGCGGATGCAATCTTGATGAAGTGGATGACTTGGCACACCCAAGACACGAAGGCAAGGGCAAGGCCATCTTGGGTGCCTCATTATTTAGTGAAGAGAAGAGTCCATTGCCTCACTAGAATATAAGTGCCTCCTCGAAGAGAAAGGTAGAGGCACCTTTCTTATAGCCAACCACAAAGAAGTTATGCACTAGTTCCCATAAACCCTTTGGGATAATTATTCAGGCAGCATCTGAGCCCCCTCCGATGAGCTCTATATAAATGATTGTGGCACCACAGGCTGAGGAGCATGAGGGTGGAGATGAAGAGCGCATCAGCATGGATGAGGAGCAAAGGGATGAAGACATAGAATGCATCAGCGTGGATGCACCAGATGTAGAAGAAAAGGAAGAAGTGCAAGCACAAAGCATAGCTTCCATGGCTCCTTTGATCATGGAGCCCCAAGGTATGCATTTATCTCTTCCTTTTTCTTCTTCCTCACCTACACTATCAGTTTCTCTAACTCTAGTGTCTGTTTGCTCGATACCTAAAATATCTATGATAATACCAGTTTTAGTGGCCCCTGCATCGAGTGCAACTCCATTACCCCAGTCCACTTTCCCAAGTTTATCTATTTTCCCAGCATTATCTGTACCACTATCCAAGTCATCTTATGTTCCTTCATCCGTAACATTTGAATCCTTCATGGGAAACCCTAATGCATTCTCAGTCCCTACCTCATTCAGTTTTCCCCTTTCTGGTTCAGATGACCACATTATAGATATCTTTGCCACTAGAGAGCTAGATCCACTTTTAATCACACCCCCTCCTACTGGTTTCTCAATGCCCCAACCGACTATTCCCGTAGTGGTGACCCAAGCACCTTTGAGGGTTAGCACAGTCACTTCCCCTTTGGCTTCCAATGCAATGTATGATTTTGAGCCCCCTCTCCCACTTCTTCCCTTCATGCCAGTCCTTGGAATAGGCATCCATGAGTCGTTGGATGACCCAATAGCTCGCTACCGCGCAGAGCATCCACAAGGTGCACATGAATACGACACGTTATCTGAGGGACCATAGGAAGAGAGAGGTGTAGGCTCTAGCTTAGACTCAGAAGGCTTGCATCATCGACCCAGATATGATGAAGCTACATACCATTGAAAAAATACCACTAGTTCAGAAGCCCTTGGGGGAAATGACCTCGATCGATTATGCCATCCGCCATACTGAGGAGGACATTGCTAGAATGAACACTGCACAAAAAATGGGTGATGTCCAAGTTGGCATGGGCTCCATTTATGCTCATGGTGAATATTACAAAGATTGCTTCTTCAAGGCGTAGTCCAAAAATGATGAGCTCGAAGAGGCCCTAGCAATGGCGAGAAGGTAGATTGAAGCACTGGAGTCTAAGTCCAAGAAATAGGTTGAAGCACTGGAGGCTGAGATTGAGCAGTTGAAGGAAAATATTCAGTTGCTTGAAGATGAAAATAAGGAAGCATCCAAGCTATATGATCACCACATCAAACTGATCGCCAAGGCAAACCAGGAAATACAAGTGCTCACTGTCCAAAGGAATGAGTTACAGGCTAAGTTGTTTGAAAGGAATGAGCAACCTGTTCTACCTTCTAGGGAGCACCTCAAGGAGATGCGCCTAGACTTCCTACAAGATTTCCCAGCAAGAGTAGCAAAAGGAATTACAGTCTTGGCATTCTTCAGGGAAGCACATGAGGCAGTTGTTGCTGGCAGGCCTATCTTGGAGTCCGCTCAAGCAGATGTCAACTATTGGTTAGATTTGGCCACCCAACTCAGGAAGATAGAAGATGTACCTATCCACCTTGCCCCTATGAGCGATCTGGCTCGATCGTTGGCAATGATAAAAACAACTTTGCATTACTTCTTCACAAAGGTCGAGCTGGCCAAGAAAGCTCGCCTACTCTCAGATTCTCTTATGCAGGAGCGTGACATCTCACTGTGATACTTTGATGCTCTTGTCAAGATCGGCGTCCCGGGTTTCACCAACCCTAAGGGGCCCATTCCATCAGTTCAGGAGTTGGAGCCTATGTGGGCCACCTTCGTTGATAATGCCTCAGACATCGACGCTTTGGAAGCCTCAAGTTCTGATGCTCAGATAATCCTTCTCATGGCCAAGTATGCCCAGATTCAATCTTGCTTGATAGAGTTCGATAGAATACTGGAGTTTGTCGAGGTTGAGCACATCGAAACATATCGTTGCCTAATCCAGGAGCTAGAGAAGCAGTCGACTTTCCCTTTGGAACAATGGGTTGATGCTTCCGCGGTGTACAAGCATGTCTTCAACAAGTCGTTGGACCAATATCTCCCTCAGCCGCCCAAGCAAAATGAAGAAGATGAAACAGATAGTGCTACAGATTCAAAGGTTGGAGAGATAGATGAATAGGAAGAAGAGACAAATAGTGATGCAGAATCAAAGGGTGAGGAATCGAAAGATGCAGATGAAGAATCCAATAGTAGTGAGGAAAAATCAGAGGAGCACTTCGAAGGCTCAGAGAGTAAGGAGGACTCTGGTGCCCAAGGATAAAGGTTGGGATCTTCACATTGAGGTAGGCTCAATGCCCCGTGAGCCGCCAGATGTGTTGCCAATTTTGCCACATAGTTGCTTGAATTTCATTTTGTATACAATTTTGAGACCATTCATTGTAAAAACTTCTCTTTTTCCATAAAAAATGGTTAAGATGTGGTTATGTTGTTGTGCTTTCACCAGTTGTCTCATTTAGTTTAAAACTGTATTTTCTTGCATTATGAGATTCCTCATCTTTGTTGTACTTTTCTACATTTTTTGTACTTTTCCCTGTTATGTTGCATGTAAAATTGTGAATGTTTTAGCATGGGCATTTTTTTTATGTTTCGCTTCCTTTCCTTTGTCTCTAAAATCCTTTCATATTTTGCACATATGGCTGTAATTTTTGACACTTAGGTGCTTCGTTTCATTTTTTTTAAGTTATAAAATCGCTCTGGCAATAAGTAAAGATAGGAAAAATGACTAAGTATGGAAAAGGAGGTTTGAGCATAGTCAAGACTGTAGCGCTCCACTCCGAGGATGAATTTGCAAAGCGCTCCATCCATGGAGCGACACTCTAAAAATGGCAAAAACAAGTGTAAAAATGGCTAAGTATAAAAATCAATATGGTCAAAAGGTAAAGTGCTCCATCAAAGTGCTCCATCAGTGGAGCACCCCTCAAAAGTGCTCCATCAGTGGAGCACCTTTCCCAGAAGGCTTAAAAGAAAAATAGACTTGGCTAAAAAAGCAAGTAATAGTCAAAAGTAGTCAAAGCCTAAAGCGCTCCATCAATGGAGTGCCTCCCCAAGACAAAGGAAAGATAAATAAAAAAAAGAAGAGTCAATGTGGTCAAAAGGCAAAGTGCTCCACTCAAGGAGCGCTTCTCCAAAGCGCACCACTTCGGGAGCGCTTGAGGGAAAAGACAAAGCAAACCATAAAGATAACTTTTTATTAAGTGTGCATTAAAAGTCAAATATGGTCAAATTAGAAAGCGCTCCACAAAGGGAGCGTTGATTTAAAAATGCTCAATCCAAGGAGCGCTTCTTCAAAAGCACTCCACAGCTGGAGCACCTATCCAAAGCAAGAAATGTAAGAGTAGCCAAGGTAGAAAGTCAATTTGGTCAAAATATAAAGTGCTCCACTAGTGGAGCGCCTCTTCAAAAGCACTCCACTAGTGTATCGAACTCCTCAAGCAAGTGACTAAGAGAAACTATTGCAAATCTACCATGGACAGTTCAAACCAACTCCAAGTTGCACTCTGTAAAATCAAATGGACTATTTCAAGTCATTGTCGAAACCTTCTATCTTCAATGCTCAGTTATCTGAAAAACCCGAATTGACTGTTTCAAGTCATCATCGAGATCAAGTCCGCCTGTCACAGGAGTGGTTGGGCATTGATGTTTTAAGCGGCAGATTTCTTCTATAAAAGTCGGCTTCTTCTCTGTAACTAAGGATGGATAACTTCTGCTAGAGAAGCAACTCTGTACTTTGAAATCTGCTCTCAAAATAAAGGCTTCTGGCTCCGGTGTTGAGTCTTCTATATCTGTGTATGACTTCTATTCTGTCATTTCTATTAAATTAGTCTCTTTATCACCCAGTTTAATTCTATTTTCTGGATTTCACTGTCAATAGAGGGCTAGTCTCTGGAATACTTGTTGGAGTTTACACAGTTCTGAGGATTTTATACTGGTTTCTGTTAAAGGTCAATTGTTTTGATTGTTGTTGGTTCAAGTAGCTAGGCTGTCTATCGTGCTTCCGGTCCATCACCCCTCTTTTTTGGCTTTTAGCCATTTCCCATTCCTTTCCATTATTTTATCCCTTTCAGTATCTTCCTAACCCTTATCTCAAAATCCCCATTTTTATTTTTGAAACCAGCCCTACTGGAGATTGCCACGGAGGACATTCCTTTCCTTCGGGCATTCAATGCTTGGCAGCGGGCCTAGGGCGCTGCAGACTTAGAAAACCTGTATCTAGGTTGGGTCGATTGCCAACAGGAACTAGAAGGCCAATTATTGGGTCGTTATGTAATTGTCTCCAAAGATTTAAATCTAGGAGTTTTATCTTTAAGAAAGAGAGAGTGAAGAGAATGTTCAAAACAAAAATTCTAACTTGTAATCTCGAAAAGGAATCAATAAATAAAGTTATAGGATGGCACATCAAAGGTTTGAAGAATGGACAAAAGAAAAAAAATTTGTGGATGAGAAATATTATAGGTAAACGGGAGTGCCAAAAAAGTGAAGGAGATTGAAGATACAAAAATGTGTCATATAGAACGTCGTCAAATAAAGCGAATAGTCATGAGAATAAAAGAATCATTATTTGAAGGAGAGAATTTTTATGCTCTTCATGCATGAGGATTTGATTAACACTTTAGCAGAAGAAAACATTTATTATTGCTAGCTAGAATTTGATTGTAGTGTAGTTTAAATTATCGTACGATGGAGAGGTTGTACAACTAAAGGGTGGGAGTCACCATATAAGAAATCATTGAAGAATTTTATTTACCATACAATAGCCAAATTTCACATTAAACATTGGAAATGGTCATACATTTGTACAATGGAAAAATTATTTAATTATACGATGGTGACGACTGCTAGATGTTCAAACTATTAATTAAAGTGTCATACGTTCTGTAAATTTATCATACAATAAAATGGTGAAGGGTCTTGGTCATACAATTGCATGTCAAAAGGTCATCATACAACAAATATTAATCATGCATTCTAATTTCGGTTGAAGAAACTATCGTACGAATTGGATGCAAGAGAATTCTATGTCATATAGTGAATGGTGTAAGTCACAAGTTAAACAAAAGTAAAGGGGTTGTTATATGATAAAATCATCATATAAAAATAAGTTTGAGTCATTCTAAGTTGCCCTCGTTTCCATCCACATCATGATGACATTATATTCATATCGAAAGACATTCTTTTAGATGGCCTATGGTCTCATGGACATTTAAATTTTTTTTTTATTTGAGGGAGTGTTAGTCAATGTTTAACCATCTTGAAGTCTCCAAGAAGTAGATGGTCCACCTCATGCCAGTATGATATTATTGATGATCCCCTATAGGGGATATGGTGGCTAGTCATTACATTTAATTAAATTCAGAGTAAAGATAGCAATGAGATGCAATGATTAAAAGTTATGTATATTCTCATAGGAGGCCTATATAATAACTAGTTATTACATTCAATTGAGTGAAGATAAGTGTAATAAGATGCAACTATTAGAAGTTATATATTCATAGGATATAAAGTATAACCTAAGTGGGTTTAAAACATTAAAGACTTTAGAACTTTATATAAGAGGTTTAAGTTTCTAGGGTACAATTGTATACTATGTTTAGTTGTGTTTTAGGGGTGACAGAGTCTGCATATTAAAAGATATGGTCCTATATGATTCAAGGTCTCAAGTGTTAGTAAATGTCTAACCATCTTCGAGTCTTTAAAAAATAGATGATCTACCTCACACCTATATAATGATGTTAAAGGTACAACTTACATAAATGATGACTAGTCACCATGTTTAAAGAAGAGTGATGAAAGTTATAATTAAAAAAAATAAGGAACATATCACTTTTATAAAAAATAATTGTAAATTAAACATTTTAATTTTATATAATAAAAAAAAAATCAAGTATTATTTAACATCCTATTAATATTCGAATGATCTACCTCACACCTCTATGATGACATTGGTGGTACACTTCATGCCAATATAAGGCTAGTCATCATGTTTAGCCAAGAGTGATGAGGTTTATAATAAAATCAAGGATATGATAATCAGAAGTTACATATTCTCTTTAAAAAAAACATTTTTTAAAGAGATATACGTTGATTTTTATAAAATATTATTTAAAAATTTGAATTTAAAATAATATATTAAATATTTTATAATTTTGGTCAAGTGGTTGTGATATATCTCATGGGTATGTTTAATATAAAAAAGATTAAAATTTAAAATAATTGTGATATATCTCATGGGTATGTTTAATATAAAAAACTTTAAAATTTAAAATAAGAGATTTAAGTTATAGGTAAGGGTTGTACAATTTTCTGGTGTGTTCTAACTTTGATGGTTGTGTGTTTTTATTGAAAACATCCTTTGTTCTATATGACAATAGAGTGTTCATATTAATAACATTGATCTAGTGTAAATTTTAGGTGGATTGGTAAGTTTTAATGTGGGTGGGAACTTATCAAGAAGATACCTAGGTTCAAACCTTGAGGGTGCCATTTAGCAAAGGAAGTAGTTTGATTTGAATCATTTGAGTGCGCACCAAATCAACGATGATGGTATGAACCCAGAGTGACCGATGGTCTCCATCTCATGTCGATTCAACAACAACAAGACAAATAGAGGTTATTAGGGACAGCCCCAAGATTTGAACCCTACTTGGTAGTAGAAAAGGACTATGGATGTAACCGATTCCCTAAAAAAAAATAAACTTGTTGCCTTCACTTAGAGTCTTCATAGAGTCTATTGTAGAATTCCCCTCACTTGTAAACAACACAAACTAATACATGCAATCTACCACATACAACTCAAATAGCATAAAGCAAACATCATTTAAACATGTGCTTAGAATAAAATTTAAGGTGAATAGGAATGATATTATTAAATTACCAAAGGGATGTTCATGTGATTTTTGCATCCATTTTCCCCTTCTTTTGGATGCCTCTAAACCCTTTTATTTCACTCTCATGTCATTCCCTCTTCTTATTCTCTTATCTCTCTTTCTCCTCTCTTATGATCTATTTTTCTTCTCTCCCTTCTCCTTAAACTCTCGAACCCCTTTCTAAAGGCTCAAGAATTAGTTAATTTATAACTGTCACCAAATGGTTTCATAATGATTTTTGGACAGTTGGTTTTTTTTATTTCTCAAGTGGATGCTCCTACATCAAGATGATGCACCAAAAGCAATTATCAAGGATGAGATGATTAAGAATTATATAATAGTTCTTGAAAATAGAGGGTTAATATGCAATTTCAATGGATACTAGCCAAGTTTTTTGAATATTTAGAAGTGGTTCAAATGCAAATGGAGATTGAATCTGCATTATTCAATGATTTTTTTCTAAAAGGATATTTCCTTATCATCATCTCTAGGTCAAAATTCAAAGATAAAATAATGGGTATTGGTTCATGCTTAGGGGGAAGAGATAGCTTGTATTTAAGACCATGGCAACTTCCTTGTGTGGAAAGAGAAACAATTGAAAGCATTCTAGTATGGATTAGGCTTTCAACTTATATATCAACTTGTCAATAAGAAGGTCTTGAACAATATTGAAAATACCCTAGGGAAGTTCATCTAGGCGGTATTAACTATCAAGGTGCAAAAGCATGTTATGTATAACCAATTATATGTAACCATGGATATTTCAAAACCTTTGTCAAAATTAATTAATATTGTATTTAAAATAAAAAATCGATATCAACAAGTGCATTATAAAAGCATTGAATTATGACGTCTAAAATATTTTGAGGTAGAACACATGATAAGATATTACAAAGTGAAAATAATAAAAAATATGAAAAGTTTGGTCATGAGACCAACTCAAAGATGAAGCAAAGGGGATCATGTTGTAATAGAATATTAACTCCAAAAATGGTAGCAAAGAAAGCCTATGATACCTCATCAAATGGAAATTGCCATCACGATTCCTTCAAAGCAAACATTTGAAGAAAATAAGATGGATGCACAAGATAGTATATATAATGTGCACAATTCATATTCCAAATAAATAAAATTTGCAAAGGAAAATGAATCAGGTTTTATGTAAGAAAGTTGAAAGAGGTAAAGTTTGATCCATGTGAATCTTCTTTAATTTTCTCAAATAGTAGAAAACCATATTTTTGTAATTAAAACAAATGTACTTTATAGATTCATTTTTTCTCTTTGTAAGTAGGATGGAGTTTACAAAGGAAAGAATATTTGAGGAACAGGGTTGCAAAATTATAGACTTATGAGTCTAGCCTTAAGGGAAATCCTGGATGGAGATTATTTAGAGATCAAGGAAAAAATTGGGCAAAAATGTTACTTCATAAATAGATAGGTTCTCTTCATGCAATGAAATTACTTAGGAAAAGAACCCTACTAAAGAATCATCAACATATAACTTCATATTAGATAGTTTCCAATTGAACAAGAAACACGTTATATGGTCAATCAATTAGGGAATTATGCAAATGTTTGGTTTGATGCTTGGTTGAAGCCTTATCCTATTATCTCCAATGTCACCATTGGCTCAACATGCCTAGATTGTAAAGGTTCAAAGGTCAAATATTATATTAATATGAGCAACAACTCCAAATTATGAATTTTAGTAACCTAATTGAAGGAGAGGAACTCAAACAAATTGTATATGAGATTCAAAATATGCTTCAAGAGTTTATTTGTCTATTTTTACATGAAAGGATGAGTTGGTTTGGAACCTATCAAAATATGGTGAATACTCAGTGAGGTTGGTGTATGGTGATTTAGAGCAATCAAAATTTCCCACTACCAAATATTTCCCTTGGAAGAGTGTTTGGTCACTAGAGGCTCTCCGTAAGGCCTCAACATTTAATTGGTTAGCAATTCAAAATAATATTATTATAGGAGAGAGTCTACAAAGAAGAGGATATCATGGACCTTTCATAGGTGCCTTGTGTGAGAAGGATTTAGAAACATCGGACCATTTACTTTTTCTTTGTCCCTTTGCTCACACCATTTGGGATTACTTCTTAAAATATGAGGATATATTGGGTAGCTCCATCAACATTAATAAAGTTGATGAAATATTGGATTAAACATTTCAAAGCTAAAGCATTATGTATTTTATGGAGGATTGGTCATGTTATTATTTATTGGAACTTATGGTTTGAAAGGAATAATAGAATTTAAAAAAATAAATGTTAAAACCATGCCCAAGTTTGGAATTGTGTTTTGCTTCAATTGCAAAATATTTACAAATACGGTGTTCATCATGGGAAGTCTTCATTGTAACAAAAGCGATGGTAAAAACTTAGTTATAGGATTTGAACATATATGGAAGTCATCTATGGTAATAGCATTATAACAAAATATTTGATTTGATCTAACAAAAATAGGAAATTTCAAAAATTAGATTTATTTAAATTAATTTTGATGGTGCTTCCAAAGGAAATCTAGGAAAAACCAATATAGGTGATGTTTTCCAAAACAATGAAGGAAAAATTATCCTCACTTACTCATAACTATATAGAACTTCAACTAACAACTATGCAAAGGCTAGGGCACTTCTTATAGGGATGAAAATTGCAATTGAATAAAGATGGAAATATATTTCAATTTGGGGGGATTCGTAATTTATCATTAATTCTATAAATAATAATGGATGTGAGGATCAGATTGAAAATAATATTATTGTTGATGTTCATCATCTATTATAAGATCCAATCTCTAGGAAATGTGAGCATATCTATGGAGAAGAAAATTGGGTAGCAAATAATTTACTTAAGAATGATTTTGATCTTTGTTTTGGTAAATTTCTGTTTTTAGAAGACAACTAGCCAAGTGAGATTTTATTTCTTAATGAAAATGATGTTAAGTATTTGATTGTGGAAACATAGCACTTTGAGGAAGATGAAGAATATAATTGATAGAAAAAATGAAAATTATCTATAATAAAAAGGCAAGCTAGATATAGTTTAATTGACCTAGCAACAAATGTAATACTATGGTATTTTGATAGGAGTGGCCCCCAATAGAAGCCACATATAGCTTTTTAAAAAATATTGATGAATCAAATTGATTGTAGCTATTAGTAAAACTAATAACTATCTATAACAAAAGAAGTAGGGAAGTGATATTTTGAAGTCATTATTTATTACATATTTTTTAACATAATGTAAAGGGTGACTTTGTTGTTTATTCTTTTTTAATTGCTTGTATGGGATTAAAATATGGTCAATGTGTATTACATAATTATTGCATTAGTGTGATATTTCAATAAATTGTTTAGTGGTATTATAAATGACAATTATACATTTAACACCTCAAAAGATTTCGACTTGGCCCTCCACCATGAGTCCATGATCACTTTCATATTTTTTTCATAATCTATGTTTGGCTTCTATTAGCTAAAACAAATAAAATATCTCATGATGAAGAGAGTAGTACTAAAGCCAAAAAAGAGGGAATGTGAACATGTTTAGAGGAGAAATATTTTTAGAACAATATACAAATTAGGAGGTAAATCTTGCAAGGTTATTATAGATAATGGGAGTACAAATAATCTAGAATCCATCAAGATGGTAGATAAACTAAGGTTAAATAGGGCAAAACACACCAAACCATACAAGTTCTGAGACACTGGATTTTAGTCAGTGAACAATGCAAGGTGAATTTTTAAATTGGATCTTACAAGGATGAGGTCATGTGTGAGATTATGCCTATGGATACTTGTCATGTTTTGTTGGGAAGCCCTTGGAACTTTGATAAAAAGGCAGTACATGATGGTAGGGAAAACACCTACACTATTTTTTAATGAGTTTACACATGTTTTTATGAGGGGTCATGGTCCCCTCATACTGAGTGGGGTTTGAACCTTGGACCTCTCAAAGAGAGACCAAGACCCTTACCACTATAGTAAGCTTGCAACTGAAAACACCTACACTATTGTGAAAGATGGTAAGAAGTATATATTGAGTCCATTGAAGGACAAGGATGAAGGAAAGGACAATGGTCCAAAAGTATGTTTGATTTCTAAAAAGTAATTTTTGAAGGAGATGACAAAGAAGAAGGTGTGTTTTGCTTTGATTGCTAAACCCATAGAGGGTGGGATAGCAGATCGGAAGGATGAAATCCCAAGTGAAGTGAAGGATTTGCTAGAAGAGTATGTAGAAACTTTATCAAAAGAATTGTTGAATGAATTGCCATCGATAAGGAGTATTAGTCATCACATCAATTTCATTCTTGGATTGAGTTTGCCCAATAAGGCAACATATAGAATGAAATCAATAGAGAATGAGGAAATAAAGAGACAAGTCCAAGAACTATTGGACAAGGGGTTGATTAGGTAAATTTTGATTCTGGGTGTAGTACCAATTGTACTTGCACCAAGGAGAGGTGGAGAATGGTGCACGTGTATAGATTAAAGGGCTATTGATAAGATAAATATAAGCTATAGATTTATATTTCCATGCATGGATGATTGAATGAATTGCTTGAGTGTAGTGAAGTACTTCATAAAGATAGATTTTAATGGTGGCTATCATCAAATTTGGATTAGGGAAGGAGATGAGTGGAAGACCACATTCAAGACAAAGGATGGATTGTATGAGTGGTTGGTTATGCCATTCAAATTGACAAATGCACCTAGTACCTTTATGTAGTTGATGAATGAAGTGTTAAAACCATTTATTCGCAAGTTTGTGGTTGTCTATTTGGTTGACATTTTGATATTTAGTAAGAGCAAAAAATATTATTTGGTGCATTTGAGATTGGTCTTACAAAGACTGAAGGAAGAAAAGTTGCTAGTCAACTTGAAGAAATGTAGTTTTATGAAAGAGAAATTGGTGTACTTGGGTTTTGTGATTTCACAAGAAGGATTGCAGATGGACCTTGATAAGGTTAAGGTCATTGTGAATTGCCATCACCAAGAAGTAAGTTTAAGGCGAGGAGTTTTTATGGTCTAGCAAGTTATTATAGAAAGTTCATCACAAATTACAATGAGATTTGTACATTGATTATGGAGACCCTAAAAGATGGAAAGCATGAATTTAAGTGAACAAACATAGTAGAAAGGAGTTTTCAAATCTTGAGAGAAAAGATAACAAAAAAACCGATTCTAGCCTTACCAGATTTTAATAAGGTCTTTCAAGTAGATTGTGATGCAATTGGGACAACTATAAGAGTCTTGAGCTAGGAAGGCAATACAATTGCCTATTTAGCGAGAAGCTAAATGAGGTAAAGAGGAAATACTTGGTCTATGACCAAGATTTTTATGCCATTGTTCAAGCCCTAAAGAAATGGAGACATTATTTGTTGCCAAAAGAGTTTATCTTATTCATAGATAATCATGCTTTGTAGTTTATTAACAATAAGAGTAAGTAGAGTCAAAGACATATGAAGTGGGTAGAATTTTTGCAAGGATATTCATTTGTATTGAAGCATAGAAGTGGTAGTTTAAATCGAGAAGTTGATGCCTTGAGAAAGCAAAAAAAATTGGTGAATATGATGAGGATAGAAGTTTTTAGTATTGATACCATGAAGAAGCTTTATAAGGATGATGAAGATTTCAAAGAAGCTTGGGTAGCATGCAATAATCCTATTGTAGGAGATAGGACCCCATGGCTTGATTATTTCATCCAAGAAGAAATGTTATTCAAGGGACATTGATTATGCATACCACAAAGTTCAATGAGATAAAATCTAATAAGGGAAAATTATAGTGGAGGAATTGTAGGACATTTCAGGATGGACAAAACCCTAAGACAACTTGAAGAAAATTACTATTGGCCTGGAATGAGTATAAATATAAGAATATTTGTGCAAGGTTGTCAAATATGTTAGTATCCGAAAGGGAAGAGCCAAAACACTAGAATGTATCAACTATTACCAATTCTAGAGAGAGCATGGGATAGCATAAGCATACATTTTGTTCTTGTATTACCAAGGACACAGAGGGGTATGACTATTTTTGTATGGTTAATAGATTCTCGAATATGGAGCATTTCATACCTTATAGAGAGACAAATAATGCAATTCATATTGCTATCTTATTCTTCATGAAAGTGGTGATATTACATGGGTTACCAAAGAGCATTCTTTTAGATAGGGATAACAAATTTTTGGTCATTTTTGGCAAACCTTATGGAAGAAATTGTGTACTATGTTGGCATTCAATTCATCTTATCATCCACAAACCGATGGATAAACTAGGGCTATGAATAGGAGTCTTGGGGATTTTCAAAGATGCTTAGTTGTCAAGAAGTTGAAGCTTTAGGATATTATTTTGACACAAGAAAAATTTGCATATAACATCTTGGTGAATCAAAGTATAGGTAAAAGTTTATTTTAGATTGCATATGGAATACTCCCAAGGGGAGTAGATGAGTTGTGGAAGATAACTAATTTATAGAGGCCAAGTGTTATAGCAAAATATATTATCGACTACATTCATGATTTGCATCAAGAGGTGCGAAGTGAGTTAGAGAAGGGTAGAGAAACATACAAACATATCAATCTCAAGCGAAGGGTGCAAGAATTTCAGATTGGAGATTTGGTTTTGGCACATTTGTGGAAGGAGTCATTCCCAAAAGACACTTATAACAAGTTAATTTCAAAGAAGATTGGATCTTGTAGAGTCTTCAAAATTTTTTCTATGAATGCTTATGAAATAGAACTATCTGAAGGAGTGGACATATATCCCATCTTCAATATAGCATATGTGTACCCTTATTATGAAGGATCAACTAGTGAGCAAGATAGTGTAACTTTAAAACCTCCAAAAGTTTGATTGGGTATGATAGTTGCCAAAGAAGGAAAGAGATGAGATTGAAGCAATCATAGATTCAAGAGTTGCCAAGAGGACAAGAGGTAAGGAATATCATGAATACTTTATTAAATGGAAGAATTAAGTAATTGAGAATGCAACATGGATGAATGCATCTAAGATGGCCAAGTACGGAGTTCAAATTAAAGGTTTGAAAAATGTTCATGAAACATTTATATTACTAGATGAGTATGATGCAAGAGCATCTCAACAACCAATTGTTTAGTAGTTGAACCATTGAGGAACTAGAAGGCCAATTATTGGATCGTTATGTAATTGTCTCCAAAGCTAAAAAATCTAGGAGTTTTATCTTTAAGAAAGAGGGAGTGAAGAGATTGTTTGAAACAAAAGTTCTAACTTGTAATCTCGAAAAGGAATAAATAAATAAAGTTATAGGAGGGCACATCAAATATTTGAAGAATGGAAAAAAGAAACAAAATTTTGTGGATGAGAAATATTACAAGCAAACAAGAGTGCCAAAAAAGTGAAGGAGATTAAAGACAAATATATGCCATATAGGACCCCATCAAATGAAGGAAATAGTCATGAGAATAAAAAAATCCTTCTCTAAAGGAGAGAATTGTTATGCTCTTCATGCATGAGGATTTGATGAACACTTTAGCAAAAGGAAACATTGATTATTGCCAGCTAGAATTTGATTGTAGTGTACTTTAAATTATTGTACGATGGAGAGATCGTACAACTAAAGGGTGGAAGTCACCATACAAGAAATCGTTGAAGAATTGTATTTACTGTACAATAGCTAAATTTCACATTAAACATTGGAAATGGTTGTACATTTGTACAATGGAAGATTTCCAGATGTTCAAACTATTAATTTAAGTGTCATACAATATATAAAATTATCATACAGTAGAATGGTGAAGGGGCTTGGTCATACAATTGCATGCCAAAAGGTCGTCATACAACAAAGATTAATCATACATTCCAATTTTGGTTGAAGAAGCTATTGTACGACACAAATATTGGACATGAGAGAATTCTATGTCATATAGTGAACGGTAAGTCACAAGTTGAACAAAAGTAAAGGGGTTGTTATACGATAAATTCATCGTACAAAAAGAAGTTTGAATCATTCAAAGTTTCCCTCATTTCCATCCACATCATGATGACATTATATTCATATCGAAAGACATTCTTTTATATGTTCTATGATCTTATGGACATTCAAAATATATATATTTGAAGGAGTGTTAGTCAATGTCTAACCATCTTGAAGTCTCCAAGAAGTAGATGGTCCACCTCATGCCAGTATGATAGTATTAATGGTCCCCTGCAGGGGTATATGGTGGCTAGTCATTACATTTAGTTAACTTGATAGTGAAGATAGCAATGAGATGCAATGATTAAAAGTTATGTATATTCTCATAGGAGGCCTATATGATAACTAGTTATTACATTTAATTGAGTGAAGATAAGTGTAATGAGATGCAACTATTAGAAGTTATATCTTCATTGGATATAAATTACAACCTAAGTGGGCTTAAAAAATTAAAGACTTTAGAACTTTATATAAGATGTTTAAGTTTCTAGGGCACAATTGTATACTATGTTCTATCGTGTTTTGGGGGTGACAGAGTGTCCATATTAAAAGATATGGTTCTATATGATTCAAGGTCTCAAGTGTTAGTAAATTTCTAACCATCTTCGAGTCCTTAAAAGACAAATGATCTACCTCACACCTATATAATGATGTTGATGGCACAACTTACATATATGATGGCTAGTCATCATGTTTAAAAGAGAGTGATGGAAGTTATAATAGAACAAATATTAAGAAATATATCGCTTTTGTAGAAAATAGTTGTAAATTAATTATTTTAATTTTATATAATTAAAAAAACTCAAGTACTCTTGTGAGGGGGTTGCCCCCTAAGGGGCCTGGCAAATGGTCGGCTGCTTTAACGATCAACAAATATGAAGGCTAAAGGAGCGTGGAAGGTTGAATTATGAGTTGATCTTTGGAGTGTTAAGGCTAAAGGAGCATGGAAGGTTGGGTTGGTTGAAGGAGCATGGAAGGCTGGGTTGGTTGAAGGAGCTACATCGAAAGGCTTGGATGTTGGGTGGAAGGCTGGGATAATTGAAGGAACGTGGAAGGCTGATAAGGCTGAAGGAGCGTGGAAGGCTAGGCTAGCTAAAGGAGCTGCAACAAAAGGTTGGGATGCTAAGTGGAAAGCTGGGAAGGTTGAAGGAGCGTGGAAGGTTGCTTATAATGAGAAAAACAAAATTGCAAAGTATGAAGGATTAAGGCTTTTTTGAAAAATATCTCATATTTTAGGAGTCATATCTTTGCGAAGAGTTATCTGATTCAACTGATTTTTGGATCAACTTGTGCAGAATTTGAATAGCTTTAAAATGAGTGGTCATATAAAAAATCCTAGCAATATTGAGGGAGATACGTCCCTGTGAAGTCAAACATTCGGAACAAGGGCAGTGACAATTTTTCAAGTCATGAAAAATAAAATTGCAAAGTGTAAAGGATTAGGGTTTTTCCTAAAAAACGTCTCATTTTTAGGAGTCATATCTTCACGAAGAATTATCCAATTCAATTGATTCTTGGACCAACTTGTGTAGAATTTGAATAGCTTTAAAATGAGTGGTCATATGAAAAAATTTGATCAATATTAAGGTAGATACAACACTATGAAGTCAGTCATTCAAAACAAGGGCAGTGATGAATTTTCAAGTCGTGAAAAATGAAATTGCAAATATTTACCAACTAGGGTTCGAACGATGGGAAGAGTAATGATAGTGCGATGTTTTAGAAATATTATTATCATTTATAGTCAAGAATAATATCAGACAAGGTAGTTATCAATAATAGTCAAAATAGAATCTACCGAGATAGATGTCAGTAATTATGAGAAATAGAGTCAGATTGGATAGTTGTCATTGTGGGATATAACCCATTATGATTGTCTCATCGAATTGATCGATTAGGTATATAACATCCACACTTTTTTTGAGGTGCCAAATTATGACATCTAGAGACCTAGTCCATTGTGATCGTCTTTTCAAGGTGACTGTATTGATATATAGCATCCAAACATTTTTTTAGGACCATTACTAAAACTAATAACTGTTAAATTATCATTTCACTCTAAGCTAGACCAGTAGCAAGCAGGAAAATATGAAGCTACGAGATCAAAAGTTACATCCTACCTTTAGTCGAAACAAAGGAGCTTCAAGGAAAAGGTGGACAAGCTAGAAGCCATACTGACCATTAGATCTTTCATCTATGGTTGAAATTCATCTTCCATCCAACCCAACCACACCAAGGGAACCAAGGTTTGTAAACCATTGATTTTCAATCTAATGGCATGTGAGGTCCTTTCGATGGAGAAAACACCAATAAAGAAGGAAAGCTCCAACCAAAGCTGAAGCAAGGAAACATGGCAACCAATTGGGAGCTTGAGGGAGGAAAAAACTAGTGCTCTAAGGAGAAGGTGCACCATTGGCCAAAATAGGTTCCATCCTATCCATAGACATGTGGCAACCACACGTGCAAGAAGAAGAGCAAACAAAGGAACATTAAAGAGGACATCTGCTAATGGCTACAAAAAATTTTATGGCCAAGCCTATTAGAGCCAATCACATGCCAGTTGCAGCCATCATCCACCATATGCATGAGCCTACCCTATCCACCTACACCAGTCAGGGAGGCCATGTTCATCATGTCAAAAAAATGACATATCCCAGAAGAAGTGCGTTGAAAGAGTTATGATGCAACCACCCTGATGTACCAACAAAGATCTCAATCAACTACACCAATCATCCAAAGTCCTGAAAGCTTTCAATATTTATGACCCTAAATCCAAAGACCTCAAAGCTACTATTGCACAAGTTGTACAAGTTTTTGGTTGTAGGAACAAAAGATAGCCATAGGCCTTCTGCATAGAACTTCATAGGGAAGGCACCCTCCTCTCTGTTATAAATAGATCATATTTTATTGTAAAAGCCATTAGAAGTTGTTTGCTCATGCCTGATACCTAACCTTGGAGGCTCTTCTTTTCACCCCTCTTTCCTCCTATAACAAGGGGAGCTCGAACCTTTTCTTGTGCCTAGGGAGGATTGAACCCTTTGGGCCTCATTGTCTTGTAATCACTTAAGCATGGTAATGGAAGTTGTGACTAATTTTTCTTTGCCCTCCTCTTGACTTGTCTCAATTCTTGATGTTGTGTTTTGCTTGGTTGTGTTCACTAGCCATAGGTGACATTTTTCATGTTCAATTACCACTTATTGCAATTAAAAATTGGGGGAATTTAATTCTTTGGTGCATCATCCTTGTAGCTTAGGATTTATTTTTTTGTAAGCATTCAATTTATTTATTTTTTACTTTCATTTCAATTCATTCTTTCACCTGAAATTAACTCATGGAGGTCATTGTGTATCAAGGGGGTCACCCTACACGTGGTCCTTACCTTCCATCCATGGTGCTTCTTGTTGTTTTGCTCTACATGAGGCATGAGCACATTCATCCTATTGGGTCTTCCTAAATCGATTTCAATGAATACATTCAGAGATGATAATAGTAAATCGAAGGTCTAAAATCATATGGCTACAAGCACTAGGGGACAACAAATGGACCAAAAAATTGAGCAATAAATCATTGCACAAATGACTCAATGGGGGGAGTATTTGGGAAATCAATTAACTGGTGGTCTTAACCAGTTAAGGGCCAAAATCAAAACTCTACATGACTCTATAACATATGTGATAAGGAAACAAAAGGATGTGGAGAGAATAAGTGAAATATTTTCTGACTTGAAAGGTTGTATAAGTAGTAACACCCACACATATGGTTGATATGGTTCTTTTGACCATAAAGATAAAGGTTTGAGCAATCTAGAATGAGAGAGACACAATAAAAATGCATACAAATTGCACAAATTAGACTTTCCAAAATTTGATAGGAAGGATCCAAATGGATGGTTGTGTTGAGTAGAATAGTATTCTAATATTCATAATGTTCTGCAACATATACATGTCATAGTTGCATCTTTTAATCTTGAATTAGATGCCCTGCAATAGTATTCATGGCTTAGAAAAGCAAACCTTGAGCTTACATGGGATGAATTTGAGAAACAACTACTCACTCGATTTAGCCCTAGTGACCATAAATATTTTATAGGAGTCCTTACTAAACTCAAGAAAATTTCAACTATTCAAGACTATCAAACTCAATTTGAACAATTGGTCAATCATATTGTTGTTATCTTTGAATGCACCTGCTTTTTCGGGCCAAAAACCTAACATGCCAAGGGAACTTGCACCTCGCATAGAGTGAAACAATAGGAAGGACCATGGATAAGAGATTGCCTATGGGACAACCTTCAGGGTTTTTAATAAATGTCAACTCCTCATTGGACTTAATCCATAATGCACAAAGGTATCCATGAGCTAAGGTTAGGAAGTTTTGCAAGGAAAAGAATGGAAATGAAATTAAATATAGGAAAAATAAAAACTTTGCAAAAATTTAAAACCTAAGCTACAGGGGTGATGCACCAAGAACTATAATCCCTCCTAACTGAAACATGAATATGGGCTTTGTCATCTAATAACTAGAATGATCATGACTACACATCACATAACCAAGAATTAAAAATATATTAAAGAAAGGAGGATAGAATGAAATTAGTCATGACTTCCATTAATGCACTAGAAGTGATTACAAGGCATGCAACCTAGATGCTCAATTCTCCTTAGATAATGGCTTGAGGCTTGATCTCTACTTATTACAATCAAGAAGGAATGTGAAAGGAAGAGGTCACAAGGTCAGATACTAGGCACGAGAAAACAACTCCCAATACCTTTACAATAAAATTTGGATCTATTTATAAGCTAGGAGGGTCATTTCCCTCCAAAACTCTATGCAAAAGACCTATAAGTTATCCTCTGCTCTACATCTAAAATCCTTCTATAACTAGAAATAACAACTTCAAGGTCTCTAGAACTAGGACCATCAATGGTGGGAGCTAGGCCTTCAAATGACAAATCATTGCTGATTTTTTCTTGTAGCTACTATGTTGGGGATGGTTGCACCATTAATCCTCTGCTAGTTTTTCTTGTAATTTTTTGCTTGCTGACGTAGCAGGTATGGCCTCCCTAACTAGCATAAATCAACAGGTTAGGCTTGCATGTATGATGGGTGGTTGACACATGATTGGCTCTAATAAGCTAGGTTGCTAAGGTCAACCTTGTAATTAATGAGTGTCCTCCTAAATGTTCCTTCACTTGCCTTCTTCTTGGTGTGCATTGCTACCACGTGTCCCAATTGAGGTGGAACCTCCTTCGACTAGTGGTGGGCTTTCTCTTCTTAAGCATTCACACTCTTCTTCTTAAGGTCTTGACTAGTCATCATGTGTTTAGCTTAGAGTTTCATTAGGGATTTTTCTTTCTTACCATGGTCTTCTTTGTCAGAAGGACTGTGTAGACCATTGGATTGAAAATCAACGTCATGCAAACCTTAGTGCATCAATGTGGTTGGCTTGGGGTGGAAGATGAGCATCGACTATTGATAGAATATCTAATGGTCGATGCAGTTTCAAAGTTTGTTTACCTTTCTCTTGAGGTCTTTTCCTTCTAATTGAAGGTAGGAGGTGCCTTTTGACCATCTTCTTTGATGTCCCACTTTCATTTGATACTTCTTTGAGTGAATCTAGGTTATAGGGAAAAGTTCCCTACAAATTTGATAGTTCTCAGGGCTCTTCAGCCTATTGAAAGGAGTGAACCCAGTCTGCTTTCCTTATCCTTATGTATTTACATTTCTTCCCTCTTGGTTTTTACTAGCCACCATGTGTCCAGCTTCGAACCATGTCCAGTTCTCTTCTTCTCTCTATGTTTTTCTCTATCAAAAAGACCACATATGCTATCAAATGGAAAATCAATGGCCTACAGGTCTTAGCAGTTTAAAGTTACCTACCTTGGGTAGAAATAGAGTGCTTAGTCTTCTATGGAAGATCTAATGGTTGATGTGATTTTGAGCTTGTTCATCTCATGTCTCATTGTTAGAGTAGACACATGGTCCTTTAATTGTAAGGTAGCATAGCTATTTATTTTTATCTTTCTTTACTCATCTTGCTCCTTTAGGTCTTAGAAATGGTGTTGATTATGGACTTAAGATTGTTGGGGTGCTTATAAGATTTTCTTCATCTATGGTTCCCACTATTGGATGCCACAAAGCAGTTCAACTCTCGTAGGTGATGAAAGCTTATGCTTACACATGGCCCTTGAACCTTCACCCGTCCAACCCCTTAATTTATAGGAGAGATTAGGCATATTGTAGTGGGGTTGTGGGGCCAAGTAGATGTGGGTAGTACTAAGGCCCAAGAGCTCGCTCATAGGGAATTTTGATTGACCCAAAGCCTTTGTTTGGATGTCACCCCCACTAGCAAAAAGGTCCTTTTAGTTATCACTGTGAGGGCTTTGTGGCTTCTTTCGTTGGTGGGGTCTAATTTAGATATCACCAAGAGGGCTATCATGGATGGTGCAAGCCATTGGTCACTCAAAATTATAGGATGGCATAAACACGTGATCCAAGGCCTTCAACGGTTGTTTTGAACTTCCATTAGATAATCTCTTCAATCAATATTTTGGGCGACCTCATGATATAATCCATGGGGTGGTAGTTGTGTGGAGAAATCTCTCTATGACTTTGGTGACCTACCAAGAATATCTTGCTCACAGGATATGAGGAACCTAAAAATGGTAGCTTTATCTATTGGGTAATGGGGTCCTTAATGAGCTTAAGGGGAAGGAGGAGAGTTTTGTGCATTTGGCCTCCTTAAGAGCTCTAATATATGGAAACTTATGCCAACAAGTTGATTTTACATAGAACTTTCTTCTAGGTTAGTGATTTCGGCTTGCATCACTTTTACTTCATGCATGCTTGGATGTCCTTTTTGCCCTTGACCCCTTGTGTCTAATTTCAAATCCCAAGCCTATCATTATGATGCTAGCAAATCACTGCCTTTCCCACTTGAGCTAGATTTGTCTTTCTTTTGCATAGGCCACACTAGAAGAGGATGGTCTTCTTCCAATTGTACCTTATGTTTTCCTTATACAGGTCATCGCCATTTCAAAAGCCACCTCTTTAGGAGGTACATTTGTGTTTTGATGTCTTGGCTGGGATCTTTTGAGGAAGTTGTCCACTTGTGCAGATGTTGTCTACTTGTAGTGTGTGCTAGGTTGGCTCCCATTGGCTCAGGCTTCCACATGGAGGCCATATTTTTCACCATGGGTTATGTTTCTTCAATCAGCCTATGGCTCTCAAGTATTCCTTTTGGCCATATACTTCCTACAACACAAAAACACTCATACAAAAGTTAGTTTTTTTAAGAGATACTTCTTTAGGTAGATCCCATTTATAGGAATGGGTAAATCATGTTCGTCTATTGTTGTTAACTTGAATGTGTTCTTGACTTTTCAATTAATGATGATATAAGGCCCACTCCAAATAGTGTCGAACTTGGTATGACATCATGGTTTAATCCTTTCTTCATCCCATTTGAGCAAGCAATTTCCAACCTCAAAGTCCTAGTGGGTAGCATTTTTATGAAACCATGCTTTAGTCACTTCCTAATGCCATATCAATCATTCTCAAGTTCTCTATCTTTATTCTTCTATTTTGAGTAATTCCCTTCTCCTTAAACTCAGTGCATTCTTCTCTTGGAGTTCTAATTGGTGGAGTAACTACAAAGTTGGTAATTCTATGGAGACGGGTAACCTTACTTCCCTCTCGTATACCAAGGTATAAGGCAAGCATTCTATCACCTTGTTGGGAATGATTCTATCGACCCATAGAGCTCCCCTAGTATACAAATGCAATTGCCTCTGGTTATAAGACCCCACCTTTTTCAAAAAAATAGCAAATACTTAGTGGTAGATTCAGCCAACCCATTACCTTAGGGGTAATAATTCAAGGTAAGTTTTAGATATATGCCATTTTTGTAGGTGAATTTAGTGATTTTAGCTCCCATGAATGCCTTGGCATTATTAGTGATGACCATATGGGTTACTTTGAACCGGGTTATGATTTCTTCCAAGAAATCAATTATCACCTTCTTAGTCGCTTCTTTTAATGGCACTACCTCAGTCCATTGGCTGAAGTAGTCAATAGCAGTGAGAATCCATTTATGCCCCTTACTTAGTAGGAGGCTGATCACACCAATGATATCCAACTCCTACAAGGAGAATGGTTCATCAACTATGATGGGCTTTAATGGTAGAGGCACATTTCTCTTTCTCCTAGTGAAGAACTTGTTTTTTTCACCTTCTTACCCACAGATGTGCATCTATAGACATGGTGGGCCAGTAATAATCAACCCTCATTATTTTGGTGGTCATAGTTTGAGCTAAGAATTTTCCTCCAGAGAATCCCTGATGAAACTCTTAGAGAAATCATTGAGTCTAGTTGGCTCCTACACACCTCAAATAGACACCATCAAAATTCCTTTGAAATAGAGCACCTTTGATTAGGAAGAAATGAGCATTTTGTAATCAAAATTTTCATCTTTGTGCCTTATCTAGCCCTATTGAGAAAATCATAATCGGATCAAAATCAACATGGGAAAAGAATTGGAAAAAGTCAAGAATCGACAAAAAAAAAAGAAAAATCGATAATTTTTCATTGAAAAACATAAGAAAATGCAAATTTCATTGACAAAATATTTTTTCTGCATATCATAATTTTTTGGAAAAAAATGGCAAAAATCAACCAGTTTGTGAATTGAGGCACAAATTGATATTTTTTGTAGATTTTCTCAACTATGCTACCAAGTATTGGCCCAATTGCATATATTGGACTTGTTGACCTACCCAATCAAGTTCCTCTTATTCCCCATTGATTAAACACACATATGTGTTTATCTCTTTTTTAACCATATCCTCTACCATCTTTTGACACAAGCCCTTCCTTTTACCAACTTGGTAGGCTTGATATCTATGTTGGACTCCAATATTTTAGTAATCCATTTGGCTCACTTCTGGCTGATCTCGTCACCCATTATATATTCTTTTATGCTTGAGTGGATGATGTGCGCGAGGATTTTATTATTGGAGACTAAGTGCTTAAACTTTTTTAATGCTCTGATTAGGGCATATACCTACTTTCTGATGAAGTTATATCTTTCCTCATAGCCCTTAAAGGTTTGAATGAACAAGGCAATTGGGTGTTCCTACCAGTCACTACCTTTCTTATTGAGCAAAAAAAAAATGTTGGATTCACCCCCAAAGGCATAAAGTATACACTCTTTGTCAAAGTTAGGATTGGCTAGTATTGGTGCCTCTGCTACAACTACCTTGATTTATTTTAATGCTTTCCTCCATCCCTTTGTTCATTTGAATGGTTAATCCTTCTTGATCATGAGGGTTATGGGTTTGACAATCTTGGTGAAGTTTGGGATAAATATTTAGATTAAATTTATCTATCAAAAGAAGGACTGAAGAGACTTCTTATGGTGTGGTAAAGAGAGGATAGCAATAGCCCAAACTCTTTGTGTATCGATGGCCACACCTTTAGAAACGACATGGCCTAGTAACTTTTATTGACGAATACAGAAAAATTACTTCTTAGGGTTCAAACATACCCCAAATTCCTAGCACTACTTGAAGACCTCTAAATGCACCAAGTGGTTTTCCTTTTGCTTAGAGAAGATAGTCAAATCATCAAGATAAATCGAAATAATTTTGTTGATCAAACCTTTAAAAAGCAATGTTCATGGCTCTTTGAAATATTGCTCTTGCATTTGATAAACCAAAAGGCATCCTTTGGTACACAAGTGTTCCCCATTTGGTGGTAAAAGTCATCTTATGTTGATCTTCAATTTTTACCCACACCTTATTATATCCAGAGAATCTATCTAGGAGGGAAAATCTTTATGAGTCGATGATTGTCTAGAGGATCTGATCCATCAAGGACAAGGGGTATTTGATCTTTTAATGAGACTCTGTTTAGATCTTACAAATTGACACACAACCTAATTTCCCCATTCTTCTTTCTCACCAAGACCAAATTAGAGACCCATGCGGTATGCTTGATGAGGTATATTATCCTTGACTCAATTAGCTTATCTAGCTCTTTCTACATGAGAGGTTTTATCTTTGGATTGACTAGTCTTTGCTTCTACCTTATTGGTCTAGTTTTTGGTGTAAGCTCAATGGTGTATTGGCTAATGTTCTTGTCATATCCCTTTAAATATTTAGAACTCCATGCCATCACACCACTGAATTTTTGGCAAAGGTGGAGGACGGTCTATTTCTCCTCCGTGGTAGTGACTTTTCCTATCGTTAAATTTCATACTAAGATGACATCAATTTCTTGGTAGTCCCCCTTATTGGCTGTCATTCCCTATTTTCTTCAAAGCGATCATCAAGGTTAAATAGAGATTCTAGTGTGACATGTCCTTTAGGCAGCTTGTTAGAGCTTAGTTGTATGATTTGATCTTCATATGTTTCTTTGATCTTGGGGTCCAACTTTTCAAAAAAATTGACCTCCTAACAATGAATTGGATAATGTGTTCATCACTATTGAATAATTGCCAATGGATCTCATTGTTGAAGATAACCGATCTAATTATCACTTTTGTGTTGTTGATTTTTGGACAAGGTCGTCCATATAATCAAACTAGGATCTGATAATGACCATGCGGTTTACATCCATGCTTTGATCCCTAGGAAGGGCTTGGATATTTATAGTATTGAAAGCTTCCATCATATGCCAAACTTGATGCTTGTAAGCTTTCATTAGTTTGTTCTTAGCTAGGCATTGTGATCTCACCTGCTTGACTATCAATTTTGTATCGCCAAAGATAAGGCCTCATATTCAGCTATGTTATTCATATAATTACATTGTAATCTATATGAATAGAGGACCTTAGTCCCTTCTAGTGATAGCAGACACACCCCGATGCCGACTTCTTTCCTACTTTTGGATTTGTCAAAATATAATTTCCACAAACCATTCCTGACATCCCCCCACCCCTTCAAGTTTTGGGCACTTGAAGGATTTCCTCTTGAATAAAGTATGTTCCTATCCTTGTTTGCTTGAAGTCTTCCTTAAGGAAAATATCTCCTCCTTCAACCTCATCTCATTCAATGGGTGTTTCTTCATTGTTCCACTCCACTCTCTTGTAGGATTTTTCATTTTCTCTAGCTTGGGGAGGGGTCTTGGCCTCTTTAGGGGCAATAACCATTGTGTTCAAGGAATATATTTGGAGGACTGCAAGCACCTCCTACCTAATTCATTCTTCTTGCCTTTGGAGGGCCAAATTCTATCACTTCCTCTGTTTAGGTATTGCAAGGATATCCAAAGGGGTATCACCATTGTGGATTTCTTCAAATGGTCTACCACATCAAAGGGTCTAAAAGGTGAAGCTCTTGATATGTTGCCCAAAATTGGTGGGGGTTTACCTCCTCCCTTTGTTGAAAACGATATTGGTTTCCATGTAGTGGGTTGTCTTAAAACTTCTGGCTTGGGCCCAATTTCCTAGATGGGCCTTCCTCAAAAGTTACTTTGTTCTTCAATTGTCCTCACTTGAGGTTGAGAATCGGTAGTACAAGACCTCACATGTTCCTCCATTTGTGTTTTCTTGGCCCTAGTGATATATTATATTTAGGCTAGTGACCTTCCTAAGGTTGAGGGGCTTGCTTTGTCTACCATAGCATACTCTTCCTCTTCATCCTAGATGACAAAAACCCGCTTAGAGATTATGGATCTAGTTGTTGGCAACACAGTCAAAGGTTGTAGGGTAAGATCTTGGTTAAGCATATGGGCTTTTGACTAGGTATGGAGGTTAGCTCTTTTAGCAAAGGGGATCTTGGATCTTGGGCCTTACAAAATAAGATGTGTTTCTACAGGCAACCTCTTGATGGTCATGAGATGCTTCAGGAGTGATGCTCCATCTACCTTCTCTCTAAATCTGTTTATTAGGATTTTTTCCAACTACTCCCAGCTTCCAACTGATTGTGGGCTAAGGATAAGGTACCATTCATGAGCTTTACCTTAGAAAGAAGTTGTTTATAGTATTAGGGTTATATCTTGCTTTTCAATGAAGTGCACAATGCACAACCTCACCAAGTGGTGCAAATGCTTTGTCAGAGTGGCTACATCCTCTCCTAAGAAATAACGTAAGGACTTGAGTGCTGATGCAGGAATTGGGTCCTATACATTAGGTGGAACTAATAGAATCAAGGGACCTATGTTATTCCATGCCAAAAATTTCTAGGAGGATGGTGTAAAATAGCCATCATGTTGCATCGTTGATTCCTCTATCTTTGATTTAGTGGTGACACCAACTCTTGTTATTGGCTCAAGCAAAGGCTTTGGTTATAAGCCTTTTTCTCATATAAAATTAAGCCCTTTCCATGAGAATGGCATCACCGGGAGGGGAGATATTGCTTCAACAAGCTCATGAGATAGAGACCCCCACTAGAATCTTGGTCTATCTTTTGTTGGATGACTTCTTCAAAGTCTCCTTTTTCAGTAGAGTTGGTCGATGAATTTTTTAAGCTTCACTTTAAGCAGGTAGATTATGAACTTCACTGGGATCACAATTAGATTCTTTCAATTTTCATGGGGTGAACATAGAAGCTCATCCTACCAGGCATACTAGACAAAGTTATTGCCTCACAATACACCTATTTGTCTAGGTGAAACTCCCGACGCACCAAAGGCACCCGCACCTCACATAGAATGAAATAATAGGAAGCATCATAGATGAGAGGTCGCTTATGGGATAACCTCCTATGTTTTTAATCGAGGCCAACTCCTCATCAAACTTAACTCTTGATGCATAGAGGTCTCCATGAGCTGAGGCTAGAAGGTTTTGCAAGAATCGCAATAAAAGTAAAGACAAGAAAATTGAAAACTTTATAGAATTTAAAACCTAAGCAATGGGGATGATGTGCCAAGAATTAGAATCCCTCCTTTCGATTGAAACAAGTGGTCATAAATGAACATGGGCTTTGTTGTCTAATAGCTAGAATGAACACAACTAAACCTCACATAACTAGGAATTAGTCATGGCTTCCATTAATGCACCAAAAGTGATTACAAGGTATACAACCTAAAGGCTTCATGTTGATTAGATAGCAGCTTGAGGCTCGAGCTCCACTTATTACAATCAAGAAGGAGAGGGGGTGAAAGTAAGAGCATGCAAGGCTAGATACTAGGTACGAGCAAATAAGTCCCAATACCTTTACAATAAAATTTGGGCCTATTTATAAACCAAGAGGATGGTCCTTTCCATTTGAATCTCTATGTAGAAGGCCTACAAGTTATCCTTTGCTCTACAACCAAAATCCTTCTATAATTGGAAATAGTAATTTTGAGGTCTCTAGATCCAAGGCCATTAATGTTGGGAGAAATTGGGCCTTCGGATGATAAATTGTTGCTAACTTGTCTCATAGTTGTGTTAGTGATGATTGTGCCATTAATTCTTTACCACATTTCTCTTGGAATTCCCTACTTGTTGATGTAATGGGCATGGTCTCCCTAACTACAGTAGATCGATAGGGTAGGCTCACACGTATGGTGGAAGGTTGACACATGATTGGCTCTAATAGGCTAGGCCACTAAGGTCAACCTTTGCGGCCAATTGTGAGTGTCTTCTTAAATGCTTTGGCACCTGACTTATTCTTGGTGCACACAAATGCCATGTGTCCTGGTTGATATGGAACCTCCTTCGACCAATGGTGAGCCTTCTCTATTTGAGCGTTGGCACTCTTCTCAAGCTCCTGATTGATCACCATGTATCTATATTTGGCCTTTGTGAGGGTCTTTTCTTTCTTTCTGCACTCTCCTTTGTTGGAAGGACCATGAAAACCATTGGATTGAAAATCAATGGACCGTGGGCCTTAGTGCCCTCAATGTGATTGGCTTAGGGTGGAAGATGAGCATCGATCATCAATGGAAGATCTAATGGTTGGAGTAGCTTCAGAGGTTGTCGACCTTTCTCTTGAAGTATTTTCCTTCTGACTGAAGACAAGAGGTATCTTCTGACCATCTTCTTTAATGTCCCGCTTCTACTTGAGTGTTCTTTGAGTGCAGCATGGTTGTAGGGAAACGTTTCCTACACGTACCACTGGATTTAATGAAGAATTCTTTCAAATTTATTTTGTGAGTGGTTTGAAGGATACCATTAAAGCTAAAGATAAAAATTTTAAGCAAAAAACATTACAATAAGCAATAAGATTGGCTATATTGGCAAAAGATAAATTTAAGGCTCAAGGATGCACCTCCAAGTTTTCACAAAAATCGTCACCTTTCTCACTCAAACCAACAACAAATCCTACCATCAAAAAGTTGAATCCAGAAGAGATGGAAGCTAGAAGATCCCAAGGGTTATGTTATAATTATGATGAAAAGTATTTCAAGGACATAATTGTGTGCAACAAAAATTGTGTTTACTTGATGTGGATGAAACAACAACCACAAAATCTCAAGAGATGGAAGAGGATCATTAGGAAGAGGAACAAATAGAATAGCCAGAAGCCCTAGAAGAATCCCAACCAGATATTTTGACGCATGCCTTGGTAGGAATATCAACTCCCCAAACCATGAAGGTGTTAGAACACTTCAAAGGACAATGAGTAATAACTCTCATCAACTCTAGAGGCACAAATGACTTTATTGACCTAAGAGTTGGAAAATAGGGAAATTGTTATGTAAATACTTGTGATTCCTTTGAAGTCATGATTGCTAACAGAGGAACTTTGCCTTGTAAGGGAAAAAGTAGAAATATTAAGGTACAACTAAGTGAATATAATCTTAAGGATGATATGTTTTCCATATCCCTAGAGATGGGTGTGATGCGGTATTGCAAGCACAATGGGTGAGGACATTGAGCCTAGTATTATGGTGTTTTTTTGAGCTATGAATAAAATTCAGCTAGCAAGGAATTGAGTACACTTTATAAGGAATGAAAGCCAAGGCTACTCAACTTGTTTTGTCTCATAGGATGAAGAAACTATTAAAAATTCCATCCCATGGAGTTGTGGCCCAACTATTTGCTATACAAGCTCAATGTGATAGGGACAAGGACCTTTAGGAGGAATTACATTTTTTTTTGAAAAGCATGCCATAGTTTTTTAGTAACTCAAAGGACTACCCCCTTGTCTTACTCATGACCATGTAATCAAGCTTATTCCAGGTACTCTTCCTCCAAATGGACGCCCTTATAGATATCCATATGTCCAAAAATAATAACTTGAGAAGATGGTGTAGGAACTGCTTACTACAAGGGTTATTCGTCCCAATGTTAGTTCTTTTTCTTCCCTAGTGTTGTTGGTACATAAAAAAGATGTCTTTGTGTTTGTGTGTGGATTTTAGAGAACTCATTAAAATAACTATTAAAGATAAATTTGCTATTTTGATAATTTATGATTTGTTAATTGACTTGCATGGCTCCAATCTTCTTAAAAATTTAATTTGTGGTCTAGATACCATTAGATTTGAATCAAGGAGGACGATATTCCTAAAATTGCCTTTAGAACTCACTATGGACATTATGAATTTTTGGTTATGACATTTGGGTTAACCAATGCACCTTCCATTTTTCAAAGTTTGATGAATACCATTTATTGGCCCTTCCTTCACAAATTCATTCTAGTCTTCTTTGATGATATATTATGATTTATAGCCACACTTGGTAGGACCATCTCCACCATTTGGATTAGACCTTGTAGCTTTTGTCTAATAATCATTTTAATGCCAAGAGATCAAAGTGTTCTTTCAACATGCAAGAAGTAGAGTATTTGGGTCAAATTGTCTCCAAAGGAATTAAGGTGGATCCTATAAAGATTTAAGGTGGAAAATTTTAGGTTTTTTCTTTGTAAGTAGGATGGAGTTTGCAAAGGAAAGAATATTGGTGTAGGCTTGCGAAATTGTAGACTTATGAGTTTGGCCTTAGAAGCAAAACTTGGGTGGAGATAATTTAGAGATCAAGAAAAGAGTTGGGCAAAAATGTTACTTCAAAAATATATAAGTTCTCTTGATGCAATGAAATTACTTGGAAAATAAACCCTATGTAAAGGATCATGAAAATGTAACTTTATATCAAATAGTTTACAATTGATCACAAAACATATTAGATGGAATCAATTAAGGGAATTATGAAAATATTTGGTCTGATGCTTGGTTGAAGTCTTATCCTCTTTGATTCAAAATGGGAACCATTGGCTCATGCATGCCTAGCTTGTAAAGGTCTAAAGGTCAAAGATTATATTCATGTGAGTAACAACTCCAAATCATGGGTTTCCATTAGTAATGTAGTGGAAGTAGATGAACTCAAACAAATTGCAAATGAGATTTAAAATATGCTTCAAGAGTTTTATTTGCCTATTTTTACATTAAAGGATAAGTTGGTTTCGAATCTATCAAAAGATGGTGGACACCCACTCAAGTTGGGGTATGATGATTTAGAACAATCAAAATTTCTTACTCCCAAATATTTCCCTTGGAAGAATGTTTGGTCACTAAAGGCTCTCCGTAAGGCCTCAACATTCATTTGCTTGGCAATTCAAAGTAAGATTCTTATAGGAGAGACTCTACAAAGAAGAGGATATCATGAACCTTTCATAGGTGCCTTGTATGATAGGATTTAGAAACATTATATCGTTTACTTCTTCTTTGTCCCTTTGATCATACTATTTGGGGTTGATTCTTACAAAATATAAGGATATATTGGGTATTTCCATCAACATTGAAAGAGTTGATTAAATGTTGGATTAATCATTTCAAAGCTAAAGGATTGTGTATACTGTGGAGGATTAATCTTGTTATTATTTATTGGAACTTACGACTTGAAAGGAATAATAAAAAAAAAAATTAAATCTTAAAGTCAACCCATTTTTGGAATTGTATTATTGCTTCACTTGTGAAATAAATACATATATGGTGCTCATTATGGGAAGTCTCAAGTGTAGAAAAGCATGTGGTAACAACTTGGCTATAGGATTTGAACATGCATGGAAGTCATGTGCTTTAACAACATTAAAACAAAGGATCTGCTTTGATCTACGGTAAAATTGAAATATCCTAAAATTGGATTTATCTATTTTTTTTTTTATGGTGCTTCAAAAGGAAATTTGGAAAAATCCGATGGAGGTGGTGGTATTTTCTAAAATAATGAAGGAAAAAATTTCCTCACCTACTTATAATCATAAGGAACTTCAACTAACAACTATGTAGAGGCTAGGACATCTCTTATAGAGATGAAAATTGCAAATGAATAAGGAAAACATATATTTCAATTGAGGGGATTCATAAATTATCATTAATACTCTCAACAATAATGGATGTGGGATTGGATAAAAAATAATACTATTGTTGATGTTCTCATTTATTATTGGAGACAATGTTTTGGAAATGTGAACATAATACTCTCAACAATAATGGATGTGGGATTGGATAAAAAATAATACTATTGTTGATGTTCTCATTTATTATTGGAGACAATCTTTTGGAAATGCGGGCATATCTATAAAGAAGGAAATCGAGTAGTAGAAAATTTAGCTAATCATGAAGTTGATCTTTGTTTTGGTAAATTCAAATTTTAGAAGGCAACTAGCCAAGTGAAATTTTCTCTTAATGAAAATAATGTCAAGGATTTGATTGTGGAAACATAGCACTTTGAGGAAGACGAAGAATATATTTGATAGAAAAAAATGAAAAATATCTATCACAAAATGGCAAGCTAGATATAGTTTAATTGACCTATCACCAAATGTAATATTTTAATATTTTGATGGGAGTGGCCCCCAATAGAAGCCATATATAGCTTTAAAAAAATTTGATGAATCAAATTGATTATAGTTATCAATGAAACTAATAACTATCTATAATGAAAGAAGTAGCGAGGTGATATTTTGAAGTCATTGTTTATGACATGTTTCTAAATATAATGTAAAGGGTGACTTTGTTGTTTATTCTTTTTTTAATTGGTTATATGGGATTAAAATAGAGCCCACTTGTATTACATAATGATTGCATTAATGTGATATTTCAATAGTGTATAGTGGTATTACAATTGGCAATTATGTATGTAACACCTCAGAAGATTTTAACTTGGGCCTCCACTATGAGTCCATGATTTTAATCGTTTTCATGTTATTTAATTTAATATATTAAGGTTTATTTATGAGATTGAAACCTTTGTCTATGGTGTGAAACTCCTTGCTCTCCACCTCTTTATCCACACCCCATAGGCAATTAAGTTTCGCCCATGGTATTTGAACCTTGATTTACAATCCAAAACTCTTTGCTTCCCAACATTTGTATAAACCCCATTGACAAAAGATAAGATTCACCCATGGGATTTAAACTTTGGTTTATGTTGTAAAACTCTTCACTCCCACCACTTGCTCCAAACCTCTTTAAGGTTTTCCCATGGGGTTCAAACTTTGACTAAGGTATGAGATTCTTTACTCTTTCGTTTGTCCTACATCACATGGGCAAATGTTAAGGTTCACCTATGGGATTGGAACCTTGGTTTATGGTGTGAAACTCCTTGCTTCCTACCAATTGCTCCAAACCCCTTAGGCTATTCTTTTTTAAGTAAAAGGATTGCCTATAATATTGAAACTTTGTTCTATAATGTGAAACTCAACATTTCCAACCAGTTGTCTCAAAATTGCTAAAGTATTTTTACTCTATTTATTGAAAAAAATAGATTTTTATACTTTTGGGGTCCCAGTATCCATATTAAATGATATGAAAAAAATCCTCTACATCAAGAATCATTTATTAGTTCTCCAATTGATGCACTCAAATAATATTTTGCTTGCAAAATAATTCATCTAACTTCTTTCAAGCTTCTTGTGAAGTATCAATACATTCAAGGTGAAACTCGAGGTTATTGAAAACTAACATGCCAATCAAGTTTCAAGCTTCATTTGCTTGGTTGAGTTATGTGTCCCTACTCTTATTTATGTCTTCATTAGCTTTAGATTTGTCTTTAGCCCAATTATGATGTGATAAACCCTCTACTTCATAAGAGGTCCTCCACATAGGATTTCAAAATGTAGAATTTAAGTTGTTCGATTTCACCTCATTCAAAATGATGATTGGAGCTGCCATTTGCATTACAAAAACTTGATAAAGACACAAATACCTATAAGTTTTAGACTGAACAATTTGAAGACTATACTTTGATATATTTTAATATGTTTTGTTCCACCATTAAAAACCATACATATGACATCAAATGGCATGAGATCAACCAATTAAATACCTCAACTTTCAATAAGACTGAAGTTCAAATCTTGTCAAACAATACATGTATAAGTTGTCGATGTATTAGTCATGCACCTTATTACTTTAGTTCACTTAGGATATCACCTAGGAGCTTTTTTTCCATATTATTTATTAGTGGGATATTAGCTCATCTAGCTTTTTGCTTGCTAGTTGGCTATCTTATCTTGTTATTTTTTTTTAGGGTGGATATTCATTCCCTCATTTCTCATACATGGCTCAAGTTGTGGCCCATTATGGATGGTGGATATCCATTCCCTTCTTTTTCATGTTTGATCCTATGATCCTCATTGTACACCCTTGCGTATATCAGCAAGGGCTTCCCTCTCTTTGAGAGTAAGTAAGATAGTGAGTATTATCATTTTGTCACTTTCTTGTTAAAGTACTGTAGCATTTGCTTATGTTTTCCATTAATCTATAGAGCTTTCATTGTGTCATTTGATTCTTGTTGATAGCTTAGATATTGTGGTGATATTGTTTTTCAAACAACTAGATCTTGGGAAATACAGGATTGTTAGATCCTTTCAATTCTAACATAAATGCCAAAAATATTGTTGTAATACCACTATGTGGTCTCAATGTAATACAAGTTTGGGTTATTTTGATCTCATATAACCAATTAAAAAAGAATACATTTGACAATAAATGAGGATTTGTAAAGAGCAAACTAAATGACTTCAAATATAATGATTGACCTTACAAACCTATAGAGATAGGTTAAACCTCTATAACGAGCCTTCATACAATCATACAAGAAATTGTGCCATGAAATGACTAAATCATCGTCATTTATAGTTTTTTTAGCTATAGTAAGGGTGAAAAACAACATTTTAGATTGCGATTTTAGAAAAGTTTCATATTCAAGGATTAATAACACCTATGAAAGTTGTCAAAATAGGTCATGTAGCATGTCCCCATAAAGATCTTTGAATATACTTTCTAATTATACTAGAGCTAAATGTCCCTATAAATATCTTTGAATATACTTTCTAATTATACTAGAGCTAAATGTCCCCATAAAGATCTTTGAATGTACTTTCTAATTATACTAGAGCTAAACATATAGTATGGAAGAGTTACAACATATAGCATCTTTAGATAAAAGAGCAAGCCTCATTTTTAGGAGAAAATTATTTGTCTCCTTTTCCAATGACTAATAATTATCATATGACCTTGGACAGAGTTTGGAAGGAAAACATGACATTAAAATAATGTTTTAAAAATAAATAAATAAATGCATTGGGGTTTGACCACCAAAACACACCCATATGGCATCAAAAGTTATTTAACAAGGAGAAAAAAAGTTTTTTTGGTTGGAATGATTGATTTTGAAGTCTTAATAGTTTGCAATATTCTCACATCGATATCATGTCAGAATTTGATACTATCTCATATAAAATCTCAGATCAATCAACTAGCCCACAAAAAAACTCCATTATTGTAGGTAATGTATCAAAAAAAAAAAATTATTGAAGATTCACGACTGCAACTCATATATAAAGGTATATATGAAAGAACTGATCAATCCATGAAAACAAACCAAGAACTCTCATTTGTATATAAGAGAAGTACTACAAAGTTAACAACTTGCTTAGATTTTTATATAAAGGTATAGATGAGAGAACTAATCAATCCATGAAAACAAACCAAGAACTCTCATTTGTATATAAGAAAAGTATTACAAAGTTAACAACTTGCATAGATTTTTTTGGCTAGAGCAGAGATTTGGCTAAAAGCAATATGTAACAATAACAACCTTCCACATATGTGATATAAAACATTGTTGAGTATAGACCAATTTAATTGAAATCAAATTCATTACTATGTAAATCTCTAAATACAAAATTTTAACAAATTTGTTGGGTGTAGATAAATTTGACTAAACCAAATTTACTACTATATCAACCTTTTTTTTTATTGGAACCAACAATTATATTCAATAAAAATAAAAGAGGTTACAATAAAAAGGAGTTGGAAAGATCATAGCTCGAGGCGCAAGGCCACCCATACGATCAAAACCGGAACCAACCCCTAAAAGGGCGAAAAAACAACATAACTAAGCATAGAAAAATAAACTAGAATAAAAAAACCCTAAATTGCAAAACTGTAACTCTAAGCACCAAGTAGACTTATTGCTCGGTCATCCTGTGTTTGTTCAAATCCAACGCCTCAAAGGTGTTGGAATTGTTGGGTCATATGGGTGAAACCTTTTTTCCCCGATAGACTCTCTCCTTCTTTCCGCTATTGAGGACTATGAGAACGCTGAAAACACACAGAAAGGAAGGGATCTTTAGATTTTGCTTTCTCCGTAGGAACCACCAATTCCATCGATGATGGCTCTGCATCCAACAACATATCCTCACTACCGCTAAGATACTCCAACACACTATAGCTATTGGATGAATCAGGAACATAACTACCCAATTGAACACTGGTCATATGAAGTTGCTTCTCTGGAGCGGCATCTTCTTCTGCAGTTCCCCTTCTCGGGTGGCAGGAGCACTTGCTAGCGAGGGGAATCTACTGGAGGACTGGTCCATTGGGCAAACTGTGAAGCAACCACTATTGCAACCCTTCGGGTATGAATCTGTTGAGACTGAGGAGCCTTATTGTTGGCAGTTTCGACTGGGGGACCAATTTTTTGCTTTTCATACCCTTTTTCTACCGGCTTTGAGACATGCGTTGACTTGGACTGTGTACCTTTAAAAGCAACCACACGTGCATTTTTATGCTCTTCCACCATCGTCCAACCATCCTCCTCAGGTTGAGGAGTGGGCGCCCTCCCACCGTCGGCCAACCATCCTCCTTAGCTTGAGGAATGGACGCACTCAGTATGGCGGGGTTTTGTTTGTCCTTGTTATACGACATCAAGGGACAATCTCTGATCTTGTGTGCTGAGGACTGGCACCGAAAAATATGTGTTGGGAAAATTAATGTAGAGGACCTGCTGGGATAGTCTCCTTGAGATCTTGAGAAATATCAATCTCAACGCAAACACGTTTTTTGAGGGCGTGCATGGAAAAATTTGTGCGTCTCCACCAAAATGACACGCCCTAGAGACGCTGCTATGCGACTGAGAAAGGGCCACAGAGGTAGAGAGAGTCTTGGGAATTCCATCCACACAAGGACTTTGGTAGATCTTTCCTCAGAAACAAAAAATTCACGGGTCCAAGAAGAAAAAATAAGCAGAGAGCTTCTCATGTACCAAGGGCCGTGCTCGTAAATCGCCTTAGTGTGGGATGTTTCCGCAAAGCGAAACAAAAAAAAACCCTTTGTAAGGTTTTGAACCATCGTTAGCTAGACTCCATGAGGAGTCCAAGTTGTGTTAACCTAATCCCTAAGGGAAGACTCATTAGGGATGCATCCAACAAAATATCCAACAAGGGTGAATGATTCTAAATAGTTACATGCAAAATCAAATTCAAGCAATAGAAGAATTACATCAAGAGAACGAGGGTTACCTTGTGGACCATTCTCAACACAAACTTGCACAGTCAATTGAAAGGAGCTATTATCGCATGCATTCCCTTCTGTGGCGCCAATGTTGTGGATTGGTCTACCAGGGTTCAAGACCATATTGATACTCAAAACTTTAGCATTCACATCCTCAAAACCCCAACAGAGCTCATCCACTATATCAACCTTTAAATATGAAGGTTATAACAAATTATTGGGTGTATAAAAAAGACCGAATTCAAATACACTACCAATCTCTAAAAATAAAAAAAATATGCATTTTTTGTTTAATTGTATACTTCTTTAAATTTTTTACCATTTAACTAATGTCATACTAAATAATCTTTCTAATTTATCTAACCTAACATATACAAAATATTATACTATTTAAAAAATAATAATAAGAAACTTTAGTCTATTCTAAATTTTAGTGCACGTTGCTTTTACCTTTCATTAACTAGCGCATGAAATTGAGGGTGATCAATAATATTTTATTTTAATTTTTAAAGGATAGGTTGTTGTTCTTCCTTTTCTTATATTATTTGTAAAACTTCAAAAACTTGCTTTAAGATTTAATTTTGGAATTTACCAACTTTTTGCATTCTTACAAATTTATATGAAGCTATGGTTATCATATAAATTAAATTCTCGCCATTTCACAAAATTGAAGAAAATATTGTAGGGAATAGAATACCTACAGTCTACTTATGAATCCTGTGTAGTTGGCATAAAATGCAAATAACTATGTTGTTTAGTACTACGTATCTTCTTGTTTGTCATTCAGTTCTATACATTTTTTTGGTTCATAGGGAACCTTTATAATCACTAGCCCGCTAGTAAAGACAAAGTCAACCCGCTAGTAAAGACAAAGTCAACGAGACTTGTTTGTCATTCAGTTCTATACATTTTTTTGGTTCATAGGGAACCTTTATAATCACTAGCCCGCTAGTAAAGACAAAGTCAACCCGCTAGTAAAGACAAAGTCAACGAGACCCCGACCCTCCCAAAAATTAAACCAGGATAACCCATCAAAAAGCACTTGACCACCACCAACCAACCTATCTTTTTAAAGAGTTCTATACATTTTGTTGGCACGCATTTCAATATATTTGCATTGACATAAATCAATTGGCATCACTATGGTTTAAAAAAACATTTAAGTATGTTTTAAATGTTCTATTGGTTTCACATGGAGTATCTTTTTAAATGTGTCTTTTGAATGGTAGAATGACATGTATTAACTCTATTTGTAGTAAATATGGCATTAGCGCGGAAATAGTAGACGTCAAACTAAAGCAATGAACACGAAGAATGTTCTTTGCTCGAGTATACTCCTTTAACATCCAACTTTTTACTCTTATCGTAAAAATCCATCGAATAGGAAATAAGGGCTCCAATAGAGTGAGGTTGTTTAGATGAACAATGGTCCAAAAAAATAAGATTATTAAATTAAAATTCCTAATACAAATAGGTTATATATTAGTAGTTTCTCATACATGTATGGTCTGTTACATATAATTTCAATGTTCCAGTGTATATCAAACTTCAAAAAAAAACTGTATGTAGCCACAACAAACTATAGATTGATGGTACTTTGAGGCGTGTCAATTCACTAAGTGCAAGCTAAATAAGAATGATGGTACTTTGAGGCGTGTCATTTTACTAAGTGCAAGCTAAATAAGAACGAGAGAATGCATATAACATTAAAAGGTACCTTACCATGAATTATGTCCCTTAATAAGTCCTATTAGCATACTCCGTACTATTTTTGTTCAGATTTTATAGATTTTTTTTTTATAAATCATTTTTTTTAAATTAAAATTTTTAAATGTCAGATATTCATCCTATATTTGGAAAAATATTTTTTTTTAAATTAAAATTTGTAAATGTCAGATATTCATCCTATATTTTGAAATTTTAGATTTTATCATGCAGAGCCTTTTGCAGTTTTAATATTACGGTGCTGAGCCCTTTACCAACCCTCGTTAAATCCAATTTCATGTGATCCACTAACATAAGGCAGCCCACGTATTAATGCTTGTTAGGTCTTCTTTCATAATCATAGTTCCCCTTAACATAGTGGCTTAAGCCACTGTTCCCATTCACTAATTTGATATATGGACCATATCCACAAAACCTATATTTTAGAGGATGTAATTTATATGTCATGGTAAAGCCACTGTTCCCATTCACTAATTTGATATATGGGTCACACCCACAAACCCTATATTTTAGAGGATGTAATTTATATGTCATGGTCTTTACAGGATGTAATTTATATGTAAGCCACTGTTCCCATTCACTAATTTGATATATAGGTTACATCCACAAAACCTATATTTTAGAAGATGTAATTTATATGTCATGGTAATGTAATTTATATGTCCTGGTCTTTAGAGGATGTAATTTATATGTCATGGTAATGTAATTTATATGTCATGGTCTTTAGAGGATGTAATTTATATGTCATGGTCCTGAGGATGTAATTTATATGTCAGGGTAATGTTAGAAAACCTATTCAGCATGTGAGACACTCTTGTATGAACAAGGGAAACTTTTAACTTAATATATAATTCAACTGTCTCTCTTTGGTTTTCAACCGTTGACTAAACTCATGATAAATCGAGCCTTGTCAAATGGTTTAGGGCTGAGGTACCAAAGGTAAAGGTTATTTTCTAGGTCACATCCAAGTTGTGACATTTACAAATCGTGGATGTATAAGACCATTTAGGGCTGAGGTACCAAAGGTAAAGGTTATTTTCTAGGTCACATCCAAGTTGTGACATTTACAAATCGTGGATGTATAAGACCCCTTTGTGTGAGCAAGAGAAAGTTTAACTTATATTATATTATTAGGTCTATTGAATATCTCTTTGGATTTCTACTCTTTGACCAAGCTTGTAGTAAATCAAGCCTTGCCAATCCATTTAAGCCTCAAATAAATACAGCACATAAAGTTAGATTAAACAACAAAACTGTTTTGAATGAAGTTTTATCATGACTGCCTGTGCTTATTCCATGAAAGAGCTCTGTAAGCTGAATTGCCCACTGTCTCTCATGTAATATTGCTACTTTGGGATAGGATGGGATAAGATAGGAAGAGTTATTGCTGCCATTTACCTGGTTTGAGGTTATTGTTTTTTATTTCTTTGTTTTGTATCACAAAGTAGCTCTACTAACCACTTCATTTGGTACTTAATTTATCCGTGTCATACCTTGGGATTTTTCTACAGGGGCAATACTCACTAAGAAATATCATGGAATAATTATCATGTCAGAAGCCAGCATCCATAAAGTCATATGCTAGGTTGCTTCTAGGCCTAAATACAATACTTCACACGATCCTATGGAGGTTAAAAAACCATGGCATGAATAACATATCCTTTTCACCATGTAGAACTGTGTTGGCCATGTTTTTCTCCTTGTCCTTCGTATAATGACCAGGTGTTCTACAGGCGTTTAGTTTGTCTTCAAACTTTACACAGAATGAGTTTTAACTTCATTGTAATTAGCTCTAGAGACTGTCATTAATTGTTTTCCCTTTTAAGATCCTTTTCCGGTAAAATTTCCATTATCACATCAGCAACTTTAAAACTATTGGTTCACAGTTCTAACCAAGATTCATACTAAAGAACCAATTGTCTAATGTTTACATAAAACAATCCAATTAGATTTTTATTTACTATCTCTGTCTCTTCAAATTTCTGTGAGAATGACTTTCGTCAAACACTCCCAGGACTTCCCCAATATTGGGTCGGGACTTCTATTTCATCAGCAAACTTTGAAACTAGCGGCTCACAGTTCTAACATTCATTCAGTCTCGGAAACAATCATTGGCTAAAGTTACTTTACACCAATCAAGCCAATTAGATTTATTATTTCTGTGAGGACTTCTGTCAAATAATTTGGAACTTTTCTTAAATACTTCATGGGCAATCTTCAAATTCAAAAACTTCCTTTTGTCTGTTAAATCCAACTTTATTTTCCAACCTCTCCCTTAAAAATTATATACTCTCTCCTTTGAGCTAGGACTTCAATAAGCCATCATGTCATACAGGACTGAAAAACAAAAACCATTAACATTAAAAATTTCTACAAGCATTTGTTTTCTGTTGATAAAATCTCTCTGATAGGTTTGCAGAGTGCTCAACTTGAGCTATTAAGTGTCATTCCTCTCCTTTGCTGCAGTTTTCCATCAATACAACTTTGTAGCATTTTCTTTTTATAACTAGCTATGTGCCTTTAAATATGGCTGTATGATTTCTATGCTCTTCTATCTTGATACAAAGGTTGTGCATCTATAATTTGGTTATTATTCTCGTTTCTTTCCTTTCAACGTTCTTATGCTCCCACAGGGCCTTTTAACATGTTGGAAGTTGTGTATTGTTGAAATCTGATCTCCTCAACTTAGCATTGCCTTGTATAGCGAATGCAGTAATTGTGTTTTAACTGTTCCGTAACTGCAGCAACTGTTGTTTCTTATTTTAGGTTGTTAGTTTGGTTTGTTTAGCTTCGTGGCTGTGATGATTAATCATGAGTTTAATATTAGGTTGATTCCTAAGTTGTTTGCTAGTGTTCTCTAAAATCTATATAAGATTGGGATTGTATTGGAGTCAGCATATCATGTAATGGAGTAGAATGTAATAGATCTCATGATGAGAGCTCCATGAGAGCCATTTGTAAGAGAACATTGATCTATCAGATCATGTTCATGTTCATTGTATTAGTCTGAAGTATATATGTGTGTTATATGTTAGAGAGTGAGCATTGTATTCTACCAGAATACTTTGGCTGTAGCTTATTGATGTAATGTTTAATGGATTGTTTATGATATTCACTTCATTTGCTTCATTGGTTCATTCATGAATCTTGGTAATGCAAGATTGATCTTGGGAGTGTTCAGCTCATGTGTTGTTAATAGGATTATGCTTCTGCTGTGTTTTGTTGGTGTACAATAATCTTATTAAGGTTATTGCATTGTTAAAGCTGAACTTAATAGATTGTTCATGTAGTCAATCTGTTAAGATTCTACATGTGGTATCAGAGCTTGGTGTAATCAAAGACAGGTTGTGATTTCAGAATTCTAGAGTTCAAGAGTCTGTTGTAGAGATTTATCAAATCTCTGCAAAGGTGATTGCTTGTTGTCTTGGTATGATGGCCAACAACAACAACTATGAATTGCAAGCTCCAAAATTTGATGGAGAGGATTATATTTTTTGGAATGTCAAAATGAGGACATTCTTGATAGCCAAAGGACTTTGGGACAACATCATTGATGGATATGAGGAACCAAAAAAATGGAGCAGCCTTGAAGGAGAAGAAAAAAGAAAAAAGGAGGAGGAGCAACATCAAAATTGTTTAGCTCTCCTTGAAATCAGAAAAAGTATGAAGGAGAACACTTTTCCACTCATTGCAAGTTGTATGACAGCTGCAAGTGCATGGAAAAGATTGCAAGATGTTTTTGGGAACTCTTGTGAGCTTGTGTGTGAAGATTGTATAAGCAAGGGGAAGCCTTGCATCTTTGAGGAGCCTTGTGTTGAAGCTTGTATGGAGCATTGTGAAACTCTTTTCATGGAAGAGAGTTGTGTTGAAAATTCTTGGAAAGAGCCTTGTGAGGTTCTTATTATGGAAGACATGTCTTGTGTGAAAGGCATGAAAATTTGTGATAATGAGATCTTTTTTATAGAGGAAGATGAAAATGAATTTCTTTCTATTGATGAGAAGGAAGAAGAAATGGGTGTGACATGTTTACAAAGCATGTACATTGATGAAGAATGTCTCATTGAAGAGACAACGGATGAAGAATCATTCTATGAGAGTGATAAATATGTTGAAGACCACTTCAAAGTGGAAGATTGTTTGTTTGAATACCACCAAGATGAGGTGGATGAAAAATGTCTCATGGAAGCGGCATATGTTGAGGAATGTCTCATGGAGGAGGCATATGATGAAGAGTGTCTTATGGGGAAGGCACCAAATCAGAAATTTGAAGAAGAAGATTCATATTATGAATCCACACAAATTCTCATGGAAGAGAATGTTGAAGATTGCTTTGAAGACCATTCATCAAGAATGGAGGATTGCTTTTTTGATCAAGCACTTGAAGATGCTGGAGAAACACTCACTTTGGAGTGTTGTATTGTTGAAGACCACTCACATAGAGTGGATACAAAGGTGAAAACTCACTCATCAGGAGTGAATGATGCTTATCTTGAGAAGACAAATACTTTGTGGGATATTGATCCAAAAGAAATTGTTGATGAAGAGGAGATGCAAGCTATTAGCTTCATGTTTGGGGATCACTCATCAAGAGTGAAGCATGTATTTTGTGAAGAGGAAAAAGAGAAATAAAATGAGATTGATGAGCTTCAAATTGTAATGACTATGGAGACATCAATTGAGGATGGAGATCACTCACTTGGAGTGACTACAAAAGTGAAGAATGAGGGTTGTCTTGTAGAGGCAACAATGTGTGAAGCTACATCAAGGAGAAGAACTCTTGTTGAAGAGTTAATGGTTGCTTCAAAAGCAACAACATCAAATGTACAGCAGTATGGCATCTTGGCAAACACAAAAGAAGGCACATGGGATCCTACTCAAATATACAAGCAAAGAGGTGATGCTATTTTGCTTGATTATTTATTTGTTGATGATTTTTTGAGTAGAGGTTTGATAAATAATATTGAGGCTGCTAATATGCTATGTGATGGAGCATGTCTTACAAAGACATCATTTGAAAACTTGTTTTGGTTTCAAAAGGCATAACTCTCATCATTGGCAGCAAAATTTGCAAAGTTTGAAGCTTGTCTTATGAAGACAACCTTGAAGAAGAGTCTTCTTGGAGTGAAGACAATGGTGGGTAGCTTGGGTTTCTTAAACTCAAGTAAAAATAATGTTGATCACTTATGTAATGTGTTGAAAATTCCTTGGAAGGAATCATGTACAACAGTGATAATGAGTGATAATTTGTGTGAGGTGGTGTATTCCCAAGTAGCATATGTAATTAGCTATTTCATAGCTATGTATTATGTAATTATGTGTGTAGAGGTTGTTGAGAGTGTTGTTTGTTACAATCATCTATGTGAGATGATTAATCTCAGCTCATACTCATATAGAGTATGGTATTGTAATGATGTAAAAGATGGTCACTTGCAAGAATGGTTTAAAGACCATAATGAAGATGGGAGAGAGTGGTTGTTGAAAACCACAATTGAAGAGACTTTTGATGAAGGGGGAGCTGATCATCAAAAGGAGGCACTCAATTATAATTTGCAAGAGAAAACACAAATGATGGAGGATAGCCCGCAAGAAGAGCGGAAGTGTGGTGGGTGCCAAAACCTTTTTGAGTTCTTTGATTTTTTAATTCAAACCTGGAAGAAGCAAAAATCATTCAAATCAGTTTCTTCAAAGTTTGTGATGCTTCAAAACTCATGAAATGAGTCCTTTCAGCATCAAGGGGGAGAATGTTGGAATCTGATCTCCTCAACTTAGCATTGCCTTGTATAGCGACTACAGTAATTGTGTTTTAACTGTTCCGAAACTGCAGCGACTGTTGTTTCTTATTTTAGGTTGTTGGTTTGTTTTGTTTAGCTACGTGGTTGTGATGATGAATCATGAGTTTAATATTAGGTTGATTCCTAAGTTGTTTGCTAGTGTTCTCTAAAATCTATATAAGAATTGGATTGTATTGGAGTCAGCATATCATGTAACGGAGTAGAATGTAATAGATCTCATGATGAGAGCTCCATGAGAGCCATTTGTAAGAGAACATTGATCTATCAGATCATGTTCATGTTCACTGTATTAGTCTGAAGTATATATGTGTGTTATATGTTAGAGAGTGAGCATTGTATTCTACCAGAATACTTTGGCTGTAGCTTATTGATGTAATGTTTAATGGATTGTTTATGATATTCGCTTCATTTGCTTCATTGGTTCATTCATGAATCTTGGTAATGCAAGATTGATCTTGGGAGTGTTCAGCTCATGTGTTGTTAATAGGATTATGCTTCTGCTGTGTTTTGTTGGTGTACAATAATCTTATTAAGGTTATTGCATTGTTAAAGCTGAACTTAATAGATAGTTCATGTAATCAATCTGTTAAGATTCTACATGTATATGGTCACAAAGCAAATGAATATAGAGAGATCTGAAAAAAATGAAAATATATGCAAAAGCACCGAAAACTCCTGTCATTGTCTGAAGTTCTACTACATTTATTCTTTTCAGGGTGAAACTTAACATTAGTCGCTGATTTGGATACAAGTATGAAGATATGCAGCTTACCTAAAGAGAACATCTCCAATATCATGTTCCCTTGAACAAGGCCAATAGTATAAGCACACACTAATACAGAAATCAACCCCATAATTAGTATTCTCTTCCTCGCCAAGTTGTGAACTGCAAAACAGATCCATAATTGTACAAATTTCTTTCACCAAATTGTGAACTGCAAAACAGATCCATAATAATACAGATTTATTTTACCCTGGCCTCCTGTGGAGCTCTATGTCTATCTCCACTAAAAGCTGATTGCAAAGAATCAAGATATTGATAGAATTTGACCTTATCCTATCCTGAAAAATGAGTTAATCAAATAATGTTCCACTGAAGGCTGTTCTTGTCCTATATGCTGTGTTTATGCCAAGATCTTGATAGATAGTCAGCAACCTTTTAAGATATCATTAAATATAATAGATTAGGTTATCTAAACAATCCTGTAGAGGGCTTCTTTTTCGTACAGATTTTTAACAAAAGCTGCAACATTGAGATTTGGCAGCCTGTTTGGGAGCTTGAGTCGATGATAGCAATTTTCTTAGTAGCCAATTCGAATTTCTTTCTGGTTGCTCTCGTAAACTACAGGTTACCATGTACATGTTTTGCATTGATAGGTTGATGTCCAACTTAACCAATTTCTTTTAACTGGTAAATAAAATTTATTTATTATTTTGTATTACTTGAAGATGATCAGATAATAAGTATAGGTCATTTATCGTAACGTGCACGAAAGACATTTTTGTCAAAACGCAAGGACCTCGTTGACAACATATAGTCAAAATGGCCGTCACTGGTAGATCTAAAAGATACAGCATTACACACTTATGTAGAGACCAGCAAAGCACTGACAGAACCCCACATGATATATATTTAAGAAAAAATTAATAACATAAAAAAGAACCAAGAGATTAAATCTACAGGATCGTGGCAGAGACAGTGCATAAGAAAACTGCAAGCCACGGAAAAAATCATTGATTATGGCTCGTCTGCGATTGTTTATCAATTATAATTTAAAGTTGTATGAGACATTAGCAATACCTAAATTAGTCATTCTCAAAGTGCAGTATCTGAAACTCAGACAACAAACTTGTTTGCTTAACATTGTCCAGCCTTTCTCATGGCATCACTCCAGTATAAACATAATGACACAATTTCTAAAAAGATCTTCAGTTGCTACAGAATTTCTAAGTTCCCTCAGAATTTTTGTGATGAAAGAAATTAAGAACTTACCTCAGAAATCCAACAATTGATGTGTATACCTTGCTTGAGAAGCACCAGGACATAGAAAACATAATAGTCTTTTACTTATATTTCGACATCCACCTCTGCGAAGACGATTGGATTCATCCTTTCACTGGAACTTGTGACCTCAGGAACCAGCAAATCCACCTGAACCAACGCAATGTCCCATGGCCACATGCAACACCTGTATGAGTAGGGTCTTTGAACAAAACCAACCAATAAGCTTGTGGCAGTGCTCAAGCCTCGACCCCCTAGGCCTAGTCTTTACTTGACTTTTGTATCTCCGTCCTTCCTGAGACATTAGCCATGGCGTCTTTATAAATTGTGTACAATGTCGTAGATTCAGGATGTGATTTTATAATCTTGTTAACAAAATTTGCCTCAGTCATGTTCAGAATTGTAGAAAGAGATTTGACCCTAGGATACGCGTCCCCATTCGTAGATTTCAACTTTTTCCAAACTAGAAGCCTAGGCTTTATAGTCCTCTCCAGACTCCCCAGTAACAACTGTTTGTGCTGTACAACAGAATTTGCAGGAAGATCTAAGTTATTAACTATAAAGTCCATGTGTTGCGAAACCTTTTCCTTGGATAAACCAATTATGTAGGGGTTACTCCCTAAAAATTTCAGAGTTTCCTCGACAGTGAGTCCACAAACTTGAAAATTGTGCATTTTGTCCTCCAGTGTTTCTATGCGGGAAATAGTCACCAGGTTTACGACATATTTGTACAATTTGCTTCCTTTGTCAACACCAATCTTGTGAATGAGATCAATTTTAGCCGGCGGCAAAAAAGGGCACAGCAAAACCGAAGGTCTTACAAATAAAAACTTGGCCAGCGCCGTTCCGCGAAATCCATGTGCCTCCCAAAATGCAAGCGAGGGTTTCATTGTTTTCTCCAAGTTACAGATGAGAACCCTCGGTTCTTTAAGCACGGCCTTGATGAGCAAATTCTCGGACTGAAATATATTTTTGAGAAGCGTGAGCTTGGGAAGAAGCTCGCGGTAAAGGCTTACGCCGAGAATGTGAGGAACATTTGTCAAGAGTTTAGCTAGATTTTCCCCTTCAAATCCGAAATCTTTGAGTATTTGGACTTTCGGTTCCATTATTCTTTCCACGCTGATGATCAACAATTTGGGTTGAGTCGTCATTATCTTTGCTATCTGGTGATCTGTGCAGCCGTGTCTGTTGAGCATGGCGACAACTTGCTCCACGTTTTGAAGGGTTTTGAGCCTCTCCAACTGCGGGACGTGCTTGAAAACATGTGCGATGTTGGTGGAAGACAAGTTAAATTTCGCGTTAGCGAAGACTGCGAAGGGGCTTTGCAGAGGGGCATCGGCGTTATTGTCAGCAAGGGTTGAGAAATTTTTGAACAAAAAAGAACGTGAAGTCGGAGCTTCGAAAACCGCTCGAAGGCGAGCAGGGAAGTGAGAAAAGAGCCTCCCGATCATGATTTTCGTGGTTGCTGTAATATTGTCTCTCTGCCCTCGGGATTTTGCCTGTGAGTTGAGTGACCAGATAAATGTGTGCTTGCTTTTTCTTCCTGAGTGCGTAGCGTATATAGTTTTAAACGCTGTAGAAAGAGTCAATTTTTTTTTAAGTTAGGGTTTAGGTCTGTTGTCGTTGGTAAATTTAGTTGCTTTTGGTCTTGAATATTGTTATTACTATCAAGGGTTTAGGTCTGTTGTCGTTGGTAAATTTAGTTGCTTTTGGTCTTGAATATTGTTATTACCATCAATTAGCAGATTTTTTTTTGTTTTATCATCCACAAATATAAGGGTTGTTTTAGATAGTGGTTTTCATGACACCAAAGCGAGTTTGTAAGTTTGTTTCAAAAGTGGTAGATGAGGTAACGAGTCTTCTTTAAATGTTGTATTGTTACTGCCGCCAGTTAGGTGGTTGATCGTCTTCTTATGGCCTCGCCATTCATAGATGTAACTGTTGTTATAAATAGTGGTCTTCATGATGTCGAAGTGAGCTCGAAAGTTTGTTCCGCAAGTAGTGGACGAGATAATGAGTCTTCTTCAGATGTTGTACTCTTTTTTATGTTATTTTTTCAATTGTAAAATTGTATGAGAATCACTATCTTATTGCTTCTTTTGTTGGTTGAATTTCACTGCAAGAATATCTTCAGAATTGGCCTAAAATTCACTAAGAAGCTCATGTTGTTGTGGTTGCAGGTATCCGCAATCTTACCAAAGTTTTTTTTTTTGTTTTCCTTTAAAAACCCTCGCAAGTACAAATTGTGGTTGCTAAGTCCAGTTGTTGGTTTGTTCGCAATACTTTGATGGTCCTTTCCCCTTAGACTCCTTTCCAAGTTTCAGAACAAGCTGCTTTGAAAGTCTCAGTTTAACTTGAACTCCCTGGTCTTCCGCTACCCTTATGGGCATTTATTGTTGATATTGTCAAACCAATTGGTCGGGTGATCTGTCAAGAAGAAGAACGTTTTTTTCTTGGCATGGCCCAATAAGAGAATGTGTTGAGGTTGACCTTCCACAAGATCTCAAAGACATTCTAGTTGGTACAGAGCATTTCATGCAAAAAAAATACTTTAACTTGCCTAATACTTGCTTTCAGTGTCAATCTACTTCGCATTGTATCAAGGACTATTCATTGGTTGCTCGGAAACCTCTCATGGTTACCCCTACTCCTCATGTTGCGCCTTCGCCTACCAAACCCTTTGTTGAGGATGATTGGATCATGGTCTCTAATAAGAGGGGGCATCCAACCCTAAATCGATGCTTTCTAGCGAAGATAAGGTTATACAACTACCATCTCAACCTCTTGTTGTTCCCGTGCATCCTGTTTCGACTCCTTAGGCTCCTCCTATTGAGAAACCTCCAGAGCGTAAATCCGCCTCAAAGGAAGGGAAATCACAAACAATACCTCCACCCTCCAGGCGTTCATGTAGTCCATATCGAGATGGCTCGCCATCACCAAGGGGAGGTCAAGAGGCTAAGCGTCATCCTTCGACTATTGGTGATTTATTTCACCCTTATTAGGCCTCTCTATTTAATAGTTTCTCGGTGTTGGTTGACAATGCAAGTAGTCCTTTGGGAAATGGCTCCTTGGATATTCTTCCTCCATAAATTTCCTTTCGTAGAATGTTCAGGGACATACAGATTCCTCAAGAAATTTTTTTGTTAAATCTGCTCTACAAAGTATTGGCCATGTTAATATTATTTGCTTACAAGAAGTTAAAATCTCTAGTTTTTTGTTAGATGTTTCTCTCGGTTGTATTACAGGATCATTTGTGCACTTCACTACTCACCATGAAGATGGTTAGGATGGTGCTTCTATCTCAATCTCCTCCAAATTTGAGAATTGTCTGCTAAGGTTTGGCGAGGATCCCTTTCATCATGTGATTTGGATTATGTTTGTTGAGGTGTGATTTTGTCTAGTTACAAAAACCACTCGACAACTAGGATTCAAATTCCTCTCTTGCAAGAAACTAAACTTCTCCAAGGTTCTCACTTAAGGTTTTAATGTGTCATACATGTGTGCGTAAATAAGTGCTTGAATAGTCTCAATGGCTTGCAAGTACTGTTAACAAGGGGCCTGAGAATTAGGTAATCAATTTGGAATTTATCATGTATTTAGTGCCTTTTCACAAATTCTTTCTCTAAATAATAAATTTGCCTTATAATTTTTTTTTTTGATTACATAGATGAATTGGTTACAATCACAATTTTTAGTAATTGCTAGCGCAGTTGGCAGGGTTCAAACTATCAGCGAAGGCTTCCAACACACTCACTGTCTCGTTAATGGTAACTCGACGTGAGATGGGGACCGTCGGACGCACAGGGTTCGCACTGTCTTCGTCAGTCTGTTCAACACGTGGCATGAAGGACAAGCAGGAAATAGATCGTCATCATCAGTCAGGTGCAACACGCAGAGGAGTCGGATCGGGCTACTGGCTATGCATGGGCACGCCCATGGGATTGGAACCTAGGTCTCCTCTCGGTAAGCGCACCAACTTACCAATCCACCTAGACCCACGAACAATTTTCCTTATAATTTTAATAAATTGTGCAAATCTATTCTATCATCTCAAAACAACATTTTATTTAAAATGCTTCGAATGGTTTAAATCAAATGTTTAATTTAGCATTTCAATTAATATAAAATTTCAATTACTTTAATAAAAATCAAAGCATTATGAAATTCAGATGAAATATAAAATCTGATATAAATATCCTTTTAAACTCTAAAGGTTTAATTAATGACAATATTTTATTCATCCCAAATATAAAATCAACATTAAATATTTGGAAAATGAATAAAAGTAATAATGTTTAACCCCAAAATTGTAAGGCTTTCAAACCTTATAATTATAATCTATAGAGTTTTAATATAAAACTGATCTATAAACTGTAAATCTTATGCTTTAAAAAATCAAGTTCAAGTTCATAAATATGTTTTCATCATATTATTTGCTTATTAAATATTTATGAATAAAATATTTAATAACAAATATAATCCTCCAATGTAGAGTTATCAATTGAATTTTGGATACCCAATTCAACTTTTTGGTAGGGTGGAGATTTGAACCTGAGACCTCTCTTGAAAGATTACCCTCTCCTCTCAACACTTTGGGTTTTATAACAAATTATCTTATTTGTTAAGATTCCTATCTTATAAAATGCGCATTTTATAATATTTCGTAAGGCAACCAAGAAACTGTTACTTTATATTTTATAAAATAACACTTTGCTTTACCAAACTTTACCACCACATATCATATGCCGCAAAGATTATTTTTCATGAGCTCTTAAGGTAATGTATCTTACTAACATGGATATTACCGCCCTCAAAACACTGAATCACTGCAACCTGTGCTTCCTCAATTTTATTGACTCTACATCCAATGTTGAACAACCATCAAACATGCTAGGTTTGTATTATCGTGAATAAATACCTATAATATACCCATATTATCGAATTCGTCGATGATCCTTTTATTAATATTGCTGCTTCATGATTTTGAAACCCCCAAATCAGTCCTTTATATTATCCACTGCGATGTCATCATATTTAGCGTAATCCCGTCTATTGCATTGTAAATGACTTCCTTCTTATCTAATTATTATTTTTATCGATAATAATGCCCATTACAGTAATGAAAACATGCCACTGATCTAGTGATTTTTACTTTACGAAAAACTAGTCCCGAAAATGTCTCGTCCTCTTCAATTCGCCCCATTACGAATTCAAAATTCAGCCCGAAAATGCACATACTTTTCTCCGGCGCTACCTCTGCTCCCAAAAACACAGTCATCGAGTTTCACACGATTGTCATTACTGTCGGATGTAATAGCTTTTGCAATTTCAGTTTCGACTGAGGGCATTGTAATAGTGGAGAGCTTGGGCAGGCCCATCCAATGCAACTGCGGCTACTTTTTATCTGCTTGTCATCTACAATCCTCTATACATTTCATGCGCCTATTTCTGACATCCACTAGACGCCCATGTGGTAACTATACGCCGTGAACCCTGGTACCACTCACCTTGATGATTATGAGCCGCTCGATGACTTCGAAGTCTCAAAAAAAATAAAAATAAATAAATAAAATAAAAAATCAGCAACAACATACAATTTTATTAATCGAAAAATCATATACTTTAAATCATAATATCCTAACACTAAAAGCATAAATCAAACAACACAAGGAAAACCAAAAACTTATACCAAAAGACACAACAAACTACATATAACAAAACAATAGAATGAAATAGCAAACGCTTACAACAAAATAATATATAACATAACTATAAAGCAAAACATAACATAACGAATAAATATATACAAAATAATGTAAAATAAAACAAACGAAACAAAACACATACAACTCTTTACAACCTAACAAAAATAAACCTATAATAAAAACCAAACACACCACAACTATATATGATAAACAAATAAAACTAGAACATTTATAATAAACCTAAACATATATTAAATAAAACACAACCACTAAGAACAACATAACCATATACAACAAAGAAAAAACCTTGGAACATGAGATAAGCTTTGACATTAAGATTAAGGATTCTTTTATTATTAAAACTATTTGGTGGGTTTGTGAGACAATGAACCCTTATCTTCGTTATATTGGTGATGGTTTTCGTAATGGTATTTTGTTCAATTATCAGAATATATGGTGGTCTCCTATTTTGTCTAACTCTTCAGTTCTTCTTGTTGATATGCTTAAAACTTTGAGGCTATTTCGCAAAGGCATTTTGCTTTATTAAAGATTTAGTGCATTCTCAGGATTGGATTCCTTGGCTTGACCTCAAATGTAAATTTAATCTTCAAAAATCAGATCTTCCTTCTATTCTTAATATCCAAGAGCTTATGCTTAATGTCATGTTGCATAAGCTCAATATTTAGCCCCTTAGTGCCTAGTGGCGGGTTTGGCATTGGAATGTAGATACTCATTTCAAGTACTACTCTTCTTGTTTTATCAACTTCTTAGTCCTTTTTCCTCTGGTATTGACAAGCTTAATGAGATATGGCAGACTCACTCTACCTCCTATACTTGGATTGCTCATTTGAACCGTATCTAGCATTCTAATATTGAACCTAAGATCACATTTTTTCTTTGGTCTCTTATTTATCAAGGTCTTCCTATGGGAGAGAGGCTCAATAGGGTTGGTCTTCCTAACCCTAAATGTCTTTCTTGTGGTCATTTTGAAACATTTAAGTATTTGTTTTGGTTCTGCCCTTGTGCTCACTAAGTCTTGGCTTGGATTCACTCATTGTTTAAACCTTTTCATCTCGAGTTCTTCACATGGGAGATGATATTTTTGGTGATAATAGTTGGCCTGCTTATATTGTTGCTTTGTGGAATTTCTTTTGTGCGATTATTTTGTTTCAACTATGGAAAGCTAGGAATGTTGCTATCTATTTTGGAGATTTAATTTCTTTATAGTTTTCTATAAATTAAAATATTACGATGCTTTATGATGTTACCGTTCAGATCCATTCGCAGGCTTCCAAGGTGGTGCATGATTTGATGCATTTGATGAATCTTATTGAATATTGGTGTGAGGCCCTATGCACTAGAGCAAGGTTCTGACTGACCTTCCTTTGCCTCAAGGTCCCTCAATTTCCTGCTCTTCGTAGCGTGGTTGGAGTCTTGTGCATCGTTCGATTGATCATGGTACTAGTTGGAGCTTTGACCGGTCTCTTTGACCGGTTACTTCTTCTCTTGCTCCTGCTCATTCTGTTCCATTGCCACCTTCAACTTTGATCAATTCTACTCCCCCTAGTTGAGGTATTATGATTCCTTTGATGAACACTGTTGGTCCTGATAACTCTTGGTCTATTCGTCGATCTGCTTGCAATCAATCCTCATGATTTGGGTTTTTTTGGGTCAAAAAACAATCCTCCTTCTCCTTTGGGAGTGGCTTATTATGCTTAGTTATACTATTTGTTCACCCTTTTAAGGGCTAGTTTTGTATTTAGCCTCGGGCCTCGTATTATGATTTCTTTGGATGTTCTCAAATTTGGTTTTGGTGCTCTATTTAGGGTTTTGATCATGTGGGTGGCCTTGGACCCCGAGCTGTGATCTCTCTAGCTTCTTTTTTATTGTAACCTCTTTTATTTAATGTAATTGTTGGTTCCAATAAAATATAGTTTTGGTTTTTATGTGTAGCACCCTAAAATTGGTGCAGTTAAACCATCAGTAAAAAAGTAAAAATTTGAATTTTAACCTCGAAATCACCCGTTAACCGCTCACCTCATTTTTTGCACCATTTTTAGAAGTTGTTTTGACATTTGGACGATATCGTCGCCGATCTGAAGATATCGTCCCAAATCGGACGAATTTGTCTGGAACATAACGTCTAGACGATTTCGTCCCAAAACCAAATTTTCATAATTAGCTTTTGTTTCAACAACCTCTCCAACTTGGGCAGAAGCATGTCTGTATGGTTGGAGATTTCCACGTTGAGGATCTCCTAGATTGGGATGATCCCCAACCTCCTAACCTCCCCCTAATCCTATATAAATTGGGATTTTTCTAGTTTATCCCCATGATTCCCTGGATCCCTCTGACTCCTAATATCCCATCATTCGCATTCGTGTTTTCAAGTTTTTGTTACAGGATTTCACTATGTTTCAGTCGAAGATAGCTCGGATCGTCGTAGACGATTCAACCATAATTTCGGACGATCCTGTCAAGATCGACGATGATCTCGTATGATTGCAGACAATCTTGACTGCAATTCAACTTGGGGGCAATCAAAGTCCCGAGTTTGCATTTTCTACCTTGTTTCTTTATTTATTGGTGCATTAGATTAATTTACTTTTGTTTTGCATCTTGGAGTTCACCTCATTTAGCATAATTGCATGATAAAATTCAAAATAAGTTACCAAAACATTGCATCTCATTTAATTTGATAGTCTATATTTGTTATTTAAACATCTACACTCTCATTTTTATCACTTTGCATCATTCTTGCAATAGTATTTTTGGTTTTTGGTGTTTGTTTTCTTGATTGCAAGTTTCTGACAAATTCGTCAGGTCGCTGACGATCCTGGGTGATCTCAGATGATCAACTGTGATTTAGGACGATTATGTACAATTATAGACGATCCTGTCATATCCGAGACGATCTGGACTCCTACAAGCTTTAGAATCTTCATCAGACATCAGAAATCAAGTGTACTCTTCTCCATTTAACATATTCTCTGCATTTAATCGCATTAGGATTCATTTATGTTTGTTGTATTCATATAAATCAGAATTATGATATAGAATAGCTTAGCTTCATTTTGGCCAACCTAGGAATCTGAATGAATGAACATAAAGTGAACAAATCAAACCCATTCTCAACCTAGGCATGGAAACTGCCACTCAAAGTTTCCTGGTGAACCCCACCATCCGTAAAAAATTCACCTTTATACCCCTCCCCCGAGAGGCACGACCTTCAAAGGGCCTCTCCGTTCGAGGTATTGTTCCATCCTTTTCGCATCCCCCTTCCGGGCACGGATCCTTTAGCCTGAAGGTAAGGGTGCGAAAAATTTGGGCGATACATTTTGGTGAACCCGACGTGAAACTAAAACACCTTTTGAAAACAATCCAAAAAAAACCCATTATTAAAAACATCTAGAATCATTAGAAAACTGTTAAATTTGCATATCATACTTAGATGGTAGATTATAATAGAAGACGAGCAGTCTCCATAAATGTTGAAAATCAATTAATGGCCATAGAGATTACTTCTGTGCTTAGAGTACCTCAAACATATAGAGCCCAACCTTTGTGGGACGAACTTGATAGGATATTGGGTATTATTGGATCTAGATCTGCAGAACTTAAGCAAATTAAGAGGTTTGTTCTAGATAGAATCTTGGATCCTAATCAGGTGATTTTGTACCATGAACTTCAGAGAGCTTGCCATAGGTGGTTAGCCGATAAAAGAGCACTTGTGTCTTCTGAATTATACACCTTTGAGGAATACCTTGAGAACACAGTTGTAGTACATAAATTTATATCTCGTATAGAGGATCAAGAAGTCGTTCTTACAGATAGAAAGAGATGGAATAGAGTTCCTAGAGTTGTGTTGTATCGAGAGTATTGCCATGAACTTTATTTTTACATGTCAGAGTCTGAAATAGATCATATTACCATAGCACACTTTGTCAAGTCCTTGAAAAACAACTTCCAATTTGAAGAGGAGCATTTCATGACTCCTGATGAACTTGACTCTATCAATGATATCCATAAACTATTCATAGAAAGCTAAGTGATTCTTTCTACTATTGTTTCTTATAACTAGCATGTTGTATGTTATTTTTATTCTCGTAAAATAATAATATAATAAAATTAGACAAAAAAAATAAAAATAAAATATTTCGTTTTTAAGTATTATAGTAGGTATATAGTTAAAATATATACCTCTCAATCCTATCGCATATATATATATATATATATATATATATATATATATATATATATATATATATATTTTGCTAAAACCTATTGAGCAAGGTGCAGCAAAAGAATTGCAAAAGTATTGTCATTGTTGTCAACACAGACAGCATTGATGCGATTGATGCGGTTCAGAGGTCAACGATCAAGTGCAGTGAATTTCAAGAAAAACATAGGTGACCCAAATTCAGAAATTGGCAGAAAAAGACAAGGAAGAAAACTGTCGCGATATCGCGACATGTTTTCTGTCGCGATATCGCGACAAAACAGAAGAGAGAGAAAATGCAAGGAAGATTGTCGCGATTTCGCGACATTGCCAAGGAGAGAGAAAATGCAAGGAAGATTGTCGCGATTTCGCGACATTGCCAAGGAGAGAGAAAATGCAAGGAAGATTGTCGCAATTTCGCGACATTGCCAAGGAGAGAGAAAATGCAAGGAAAATTGTCACGATTTCGCGACATGGCAGAGGAAAGAGAAAGTGAAAGGTAAACTGTCGCGATTTCGTGACATGCTGGCTGAGAGGGAAGCAAGGTGAAAAGATGTCACGATTTTGCGACATAAATGGAGGAAAGGAGCTAGCAACGAAAAGTGTCGCGATATCGCGACACGTCGGGTTTTCGCGACCCGAAGAGGAGAGAGAATGCTTAGCAACAAAGGTGTAGCAATTTCGCTACATGTTGAAATGAATGGAAACAAAGGTGTAGCGATTTCGCTGCATGATGGAAATACATGGCACAAAGGTGTAGCGATTTTGCTACAAATAGGAAGTGCAGAAAACAAAGGTGTAGCGATTTCGCTACAAGTGAAAAGGCACAGACAAGAATGATGATGACATCAGCAAAGTCAAAAAGTGTCACGATTTCGTGACAACATACAGGATGACATCAGCAAAAGTTCTAAGTGTCGCGATATCGCGACATGAACAGAGGGAAAGCTTTCAAAGCCAAAATGGTCGCGATTTCGTGACAACATACAGGATGACGTCAGCAAAAGTTCTAAGTGTCGCGATATCGCGACATGAACAGAGGGAAAGCTTTCAAAGCCAAAATGGTCGCGATTTCGCGACAAAGAAGGGCATGAAGTGTACGACTTCAAAAAGTGTCGTGATATTGCGACAGGTAACAGTCTGGCAGGTAAAACCCGTAGGAGCATGTAAGGTGACACGTGTCAAAAAAAGCATACAGAAAATCAAACAACCTGTTACGTAAAAAGTAATCGATGTCGATCGAGCTACACGTTGACAGGTGTCGGACATGCATGGGAACAGATGTATATGCATGATTGAAAAGCGTTCAAAGTTTCGTATAGGCTGTATCGAAAAAGCATTCGAACGGCCGCAGTGCAACATTCGAATAGTCAATTGAAAATGCATTCGAACAACCGATTGAAAATGCATTAGAACAGTCGATTAAAATAAACGTATTTGCAGCATTCGAAACATAAAATAGGAAGGATCGAAAAGCTTTCTAGAAGAAGGATGTGCAACATTCGAACAGTCGTATTTGGAAGGATTCGAACAGCCGCATTAAAGGAGAAAAGAATTCGAACGGCTCGAGAATGTAATCCGACTGCATGCAGGATTGAAACGCTATGGAAGACAAAGAGTTTCGATGAGAAAAATAGATTATAAAAAGGACAGTCATGCAGAAAATAATGTTGCTACTGTTAGAGAGAAATTGCTATAAAAGGAGGGTTAGAAAAGAATCAAGAGAAAAATTAGCAGAGCCGTGAGAGTGTGCAGAGTTGGGTTAATTGCAGACCAGTCAGGGTCATGCATGAAGTGAAGACATTTTTATGTCATTCTAAATTGATCAGAATTGCAGTCCAAGTTGGTGCTTGGTACTAGGGGTTGGTGCTCCATCTCATTGCAAGAGAAAATTACAGGGGTTGGTGCTCCTTCCAGCTTGATGCTCGGTAAAGTATTTGTAAAATTGATATTTTGCAAAGACTGGATTTGGATTGGATTCCAAGCAGTCATTTTTGAGGAGTAGCCAAATTGGTGAACCTCGGTATATTGAGTGTTGTGGTGTGCTCTCTTGTTCAAGTTGTTTTTCCAGTTTTCAAGTTCTCTTTATTTCATATTAAATGTTATAGATATAAAAATTAATAGCTACACTGATTCACCCCCCTCTCAATGTCATTGTGTGAACATCAATTGGTATCAGAGCAAGGTTCCTTGTTCAAGCTTAATCAGCTAAGGAGATATTGGAAGAAACAATGGCAGGCGGTGAAGGATTCTCATCCAACAAAGCTCCCTTATTCGATGGAACAAATTACACTTTCTGGAAACTCAGGATGCAAACATATCTGAGTGCATTGGGATATGATATTTGGGATTCTGTAGATAGTGGATACACAACACCCACTACTCCTCCAACAGATACTGCTGAGAAGAAAAAATTTGAGAACAACTCCAAAGCTAAGAATGCCATAATGTGTGGGCTTGTTGAAAGTGAACTGATAAGAGTCATGAGTTGTAAATCAGCAAAAGACATGTGGGATAAACTGAAAAGCATCCATGAAGGAGACAACAAGATCAAGGAAGCAAAACTGCAAACTCATCGAGCACAGTTCAAAGCACTGCAAATGAATGAAGATGAGAACATAGAGGCTTATATGTTGAGAGTCAACGAAATCATTAATGCAATCAGAGGACTCGATGAAGAAATTGATGATGCATTTATTGTGAAAAAGGTTCTCAGAACACTGCACAAAAGATTTAACTCCAAAGTTTCTGCAATAGAAGAGGCAAAAGATCTGAACAACTTCAGCTTGGATGAGATGCATGGTTCTCTGACAGCATATGAAATGAGAATAGGACAAACCAAGTCTATAGACAGAGAAGCAGATTTTAAAGCACACAAGAATATAAAAGCTGAACATGAATCTGAGGATGAAGAGACTCGGATGAAACAGAAGCTAATTTTGTTTGAAAACTCACAAAAGGAAAAGGAAAATATAGAGGAAAGCTACCTTTCAAATGCTTCAACTGTGGAGGAGTCGGTCATTTTGCAGCCAAATGTCCAATGCATGAGAAAACTAAAAATGGTGAAGGCTCACACCAAGAAAAAGGTGACTGGAAGAAGAAACAAAATTTTAGAAAGAACAACCTCAAGAAGAAAAGCTTCATATCCAAGAATGTCAAGACTTCTGAAGAAAGCTCAGATGAGGATTCTGAAGAAGAAAAGGTGAAGCTCTGTTCATGGCACTTGAAGAGGAAAGAACAGAAGAAAATCAGGAAGGTGATGAAAACTTTAAAGATGAGGCTGAAGTTTATCTGGAAGGAGAATTGGTTGTTGCACTTGAAGAGTTGAGTGTAGAAAGGAAAAAGAACAAAAAGTTTTCAAGAAAACTAGAAGATGCCACTGACATAATAAACAGTTTAAAAATACAGATAGAGGAATTCAAGAAAATGTCTGAAGTTCTTGATGAACAATTAACTGTAAAGACAGTTGAATGCAGCAAGCTAGAGGAAGACATTGTTAAGTTAAGAATGCAAATAGAGGAAATGAATAGAAAATTGAACTATTTTCATAAGTTTGAAGAAAGCACTGTAAAGTTGGATAAAATGTTAAATAACCAAAGGCCTTCCGACATCAAATTTGGTTTAGGCTTTGATGAAGGAGAATCATCAAAGGATTCAAAGAATTTGAATTTAGAACCCATAAAGAAAGAAGAAAAGATCAGTGGTTGAACTAGAAAAAACAAATCATGCCAAAGAAAACAATAATGCCATAATCAAGAAGAATACTGACAAAGATGGATTCACAAAAGTCATACATCCAAGAAAGAGAAGATTCATGGCTTCTACTTCAAACTGGCAAAGACCGGCACCCAAGTTTAATCACTCCTTTTCTGGTTATTGTTTTAAATGCAATGCTTATGGCCATAAGATTTCAGATTGCAGACATAATGTATCTCAAAGGAATTTCACCAACAGAAATGTTTTTTCTCCTTTAATGAATTATGCAGTTGAATGTTATAATTGTCATAATTTTGGACATATTGCTAGAAACTGTAGAAGCACTTTTGCATCAAATAATTATCAGGATAGAAAATCTCAACCAAGTGGGTTGAAACAAAACAAGAAATTTCTTGAAAAACAAGCACAAGCAAATGAAAGGACAAAGGCAAAACAAGTAGCCAAATCTGCTATCAAACCGTAATGGAAAGAAAAGGAATCTTTGATTGTTCGGATCGCATTTAAAGCTCAGAACAAATCTGCACCTTGGATACTTGATAGTGGTTGCTCCAGTCACATGACAGGTGACAAGCAAAAATTTGAGAATTTGCAGAATTATGAAGGTGGTTCTGTGAAATTTGGAAATAATGATGGAGCAAATATTGTTGGAAAGGGATCAGTCAAGATCAGTGATGGCAATATAAAATCAAAAGAAGTCTTGTTTGTGATTGGTCTAAAGCATAACTTGTTGAGTGTCAGTCAAATATGTGATAGAGGTCATGATGTAATCTTCAAGAAGGAGGGCTGTGAAGTAAGAAAGACAAAAAATGGAAAGTTAATAGCCACTGGACTGAGAACTTCTGAAAATCAGTATACACTTTCGTAGACTTCGTAAGGAGCTTGCTTGGTTGGTCAGGAAGAAGAAAACTGGTTGTGGCACAAGAGACTCGGTCACATAAGCTTTGATAATCTGGTAAAAATTAGCTCAAAAGGGGCAGTAAGAGACATACCAACTATTGGTAAACCTTCAAATAGTATTTGTGAGTCATGCCAAAAGGGAAAACAAACCAGAGCCACTTTCAAAGCAAAAGAATATTTCACGAGCAAGCCATTAGAATTAATTCACACTGATTTATGTGGACCCATGAGAACTGAAAGCATAAATGGACACAAATATTTTATGCTGTGTATAGATGACTACTCAAGAATGACATGGGTACTATTTCTAAAACTTAAATCAGAAGCCTTTGAGATGTTTAAAACCTTCAAAAATCTTGTTGAGAATCAATCAGGACAAAGAATTAAATGCCTAAGATTAGACAGAGGAGGAGAGTTTATTTCAGAAGAATTTGCAGAATACTATCAAAAATATGGGATAAGAAGACAAGCTAGCAGACTAGAACACCTCAACAGTAATGGAGTTGTAGAAAGGAAGAATAGGACAAGGCAGGAAATGGCATGGACAATGTCTGGTCGAGAACAAAATAGTCGACAAATTTTGGAAAGAGGTAGTACATACTACAGTTTACATTCAAAACAGGTGCATGCTAAGACCACATGAAAGCAAAACACCTTATGAGTTGTGGTTTGGCGTAAAGGCAACAACAAGACATTTCAAAGTATTTGGCAGTAAGTGCTACATCAAACGGATCGAAGATAATCTCGGTAAATTTGAAAATAGAGTCGATGAAGGTATCTTTCTTGGTTACTCAACAAAAAGCAAAGCCTACACATGTTACAACAAAAGTCTAAAGAAAATTGTTGAGAGTGCTGATGTGAAAGTTGATGAAGGTAGAGAACAAGAAATTACTTATCAAGAAAACTACCCCATCTATGAAGAAGTCATTGAAGGTGATGATGAAAAGGAAACAGATAAGAATCAGAAAATTGATCCAGATGGTGTAAAAACCGAATCGAAGAAGAAGAAAACAAGAAATTTAAAACAGTAAATCGGCAGAAAAATCATCCAAGTGAACAGATTATTGGGGATCCCAAAGATGGTATTCAGACAAGAAGAGCAAAGAAGCATGGAACTATTCTCTCGTTATCTAGCATTGAACCTAAAAATGTTGTCGAAGCAAGCATCGATGAAAGTTGGTTGAAGGCAATTAATGAAGAACTAGATCGGATTGAGAAAAACAATACCTGGAATTAGTACCTAGACCAACAAATAAAAACATAATTGGCACTAAATGGGTTTTTCAAAATAAATTAAATGAAGATGGACAAAGTTGTCGTAAATAAGGCAAGATTGGTCTCAGAAAGGCTATGCTCAAAGTTGAAGGCATTGATTTTGAGGAAACTTTTGCACCGGTAGCCAGACTAGAGGCAATCAAAATGTTTCTGGCATTAGCAGTTCATAAAAACTTCAAAGTATATCAAATGGATGTAAAATCAGCATTTTTGAATGGAAAACTGGAAGAAGAGGTTTACATTGAATAGCCAGATGGCTTCCAACTTGGTGAAAACCCATATTTTGTTTGCAGGTTAAAGAAAGCATTATATGGTTTGAAACAGGCACCCAGAGCATGGTATGCAAGGCCGGATAATTATCTAATTAAACAAGGGTTCAAGAAAGGTTTGGTGGACAACAACTTATATGTCAAAACAGAGAAGGGCCATCTTATTGTTCTTGTTGTTTATGTAGATGATATAATATTTGGCAACAACATGGATGAATACTGCAAAGACATATCAACTAAAATGAAGAAAGAATTTGAGATGTCTATGATTGGTGAACTTTCTTATTTTCTAGGACTCGCAGGTCAATCAAAATGAAAAAGGCATTTTTATTTCTCAGGTTAAATATGTAAAAGAAATGCTGAAAAAGTTCACAATGGAAGACAAGAAACCGGTTAGCACTCCTATGACAACAAGTCGCAAGTTGAGCAAGGATGATAAATCCCCAGATGTAGATCAAACAATGTACTGTGTCTATGATTGGAAGCCTCGCTATATTTAATGACCACTAGACCAGATATATTACAAGCAATATGCATGGTTGCAAGATTTCAGGCTAGTCCCAAAGAAACTCATGTAACAGCTGTAAAGAGGATCTTCAGATATCTCAAGGGCACTATGGATTATGGGTTGTGGTACCCAAAAGGTAAATATTTCACTTTGATTGCATATTCTGATGCAGATTGGGCAGGATGTATTGATGACATAAAGAGCACAAGTGGAGGAGCATTTTATCTTGGAGACAGGTCGGTAGCATGGCACAACGAAGAAACAAGAATCAAGATTCTATCCACTCGTAGAGGCAGAATACATTGCAAAGAACAACATGTCGTACTCAGATATTATGGATGAGACAAACGTTGAAAGATCTTGGTATTCATTTCAAAGAGCCAATTTCAATTAAATGTGATAACACTAGTGCTATCAACATATCCAAGAATCCAATAATGCATTCAAGAACCAAACATATTGCAATCCGATATCATTTCTTGAAGGATAAAGTTGCAGAAGGAGAGGTTAAATTGGATTTTGTTCCAACTACAGAGCAAGTAGCCGATATATTCACAAAACCTTTGCCAAAGGAAGTATTTGAATACCTTCGGAAGAAGTTGGGAGTAGTCACACCACCCAAGCACTGACTAGCTATGGGAAACACATTCTCAAGGGGAGCATTCAAACTTTTTAAGTCTGAGAATGTTGTGCATAGACTCAGGGGGAGTCTGCAGCAGCCCTTTGGTATTATTGGCAAAGGGGGAGAAGAAATTAAGCAAGGTTGCAGTGTGTTGCCAACAATTCCAAAGGGGGAGATTGTTGAGCAAGGTGCAGCAAAAGAATTGCAAAAGTATTGTCATTGTTGTCAACACAGACAGATTGATGTAGTTGATGCAGTTCAGAGGTCAGTCAGATCAAGTGCAGTGAATTTCAAGAAAAACATAGGTGACCCAGATTCAGAAATTGGCAGAAAAGACAAGGAAGAAAACTGTCGCGATATCGCGACATGTTTTATGTCGCGATATCGCGACATGTTTTCTGTCATGATATCACGACAAAACAGAAGAGAGAGAAAATGCAAGGAAGATTGTCGCGATTTCGCGACATTGCCAAGGAGAGAGAAAATGCAAGGAAGATTGTCGCGATTTCGCGACATTGCCAAGGAGAGAGAAAATGCAAGGAAGATTGTCGCGATTTCGCGACATTGCCAAGGAGAGAAAATGCAAGGAAGATTGTCGCGATTTTGCGACATTGCCAAGGAGAGAGAAAATGCAAGGAAAATTGTCGTGATTTCGCGACATGGCAGAGGAAAGAGAAAGTGAAAGGTAAACTGTCGCGATTTCACGACATGCTGGCTGAGAGGGAAGCAAGGTGAAAAGATGTCGCGATTTCGTGACATAAATGGAGGAAAGGAGCTAGCAACGAAAAGTGTCGCGATATCGCGACACGTCGGGTTTTCGCGACCCGAAGAGGAGAGAGAATGCTCAGCAACAAAGGTGTAGCGATTTCGCTACATGTTGAAATGAATGGAAACAAAGGTGTAGCGATTTCACTGCATGATGGAAATACATGGCACAAAGGTGTAGCGATTTCGCTACAAATAGGAAGTGCAGAAAACAAAGGTGTAGCGATTTCGCTACAAGTGAAAAGGCACAAACAAGAATGATGATGACATCAGCAAATTCAGAAAGTGTCGCGATTTCGCGACAACATACAGGATGACGTCAGCAAAAGTTCTAAGTGTCGCGATATCGCGACATGAACAGAGGGAAAGCTTTCAAAGCCAAAATGGTCGCGATTTCGCGACAACATATAGGATGACATCAGCAAAAGTTCTAAGTGTCGCGATATCGTGACATGAACAAAGGGAAAGCTTTCAAATCCAAAATGGTCACGATTTCACGACAACATACAGGATGACGTCAGCAAAAGTTCTAAGTGTCGCGATATCGCGACATGAACAGAGGGAAAGCTTTCAAAGCCAAAATGGTCATGATTTCACGACAGTAAGGGCATGAAGTGTACGACTTCAAAAAGTTTCGCGATATCACGATAGGTAACAGTCTAGCAGGTAAAACCCGTAGGAGCATGCAAGGTGACACGTGTCGAAAAAAGCATACAGAAAATCAAACAGCCTGTTACGTAAAAAGTAACTGATGTCAGATCGACAGTTACACGTTGACAGGTGTCGGACATGCATGGGAACATATGTATATGCATGATTGAAAAGCGTTCAAAGTTTCGTATAGGCTGTATCGAAAAAGCATTCGAACGGCCGCAGTGTAGCATTCAAACAGTCAATTGAAAATGCATTCGAACAGTTGATTGAAAATGCATTAGAACAACCGATTAAAATAAACGTATTTGCAGCATTCGAAACATAAAATAGAAAGGATCGAAAAGCTTTCTAGAAGAAGGATGTGCAGCATTCGAACAGTCATTTTTGGAAGGATTCGAACAGCCGCATTGGAAAGTAGAAAAGAATTCGAACGGCTCGAGAATGTAATCCGACTGCATGCAGGATTGAAACGCTATGGAAGACAAAGAGTTTCGATGAGAAAAACAGATTATAAAAAGGACAATGTGCAGTAAAATAATGTTGTCGCTGTTAGAGAGAAATTGTCGTAAAAGGAGGGTTAGAAAAGAATCAAGAGAAAAATTAGCAGAGTCGTGAGAGTGTGCAGAGTTGGGTTAATTGCAGCTACCAGTGGTCGTGCATGAAGTGAAGACATTTTTATGTCATTCTAAATTGATCGTAATTGCGTACCAAGTTGGTGCTTGGTACTAGGGGTTGGTGCTCCATCTCGTTGCAAAGAAAAATTACAAGGGTTGGTGCTCCTTCCAGCTTGATGCTCGGTAAAGTATTTGTAAAATTGATATTTTGCAAAGACTGGATTTGGATTGGAGTCCAAGAAGTCATTTTTGAGGAGTAGCCAAATTGGTGAACCTCGGTATATTGAGTGTTGTGGTGTGCTCTCTTGTTCAAGTTGTTTTTCCAGTTTTCAAGTTCTCTTTATTTCATATTAAATGCTGTAGATATAAAAATTAATATCTACACTGATTCACCCCCCCTCTCAGTGTCATTGTGTGAACATCAAAACCTAAGTTTAGCACAATGCCTAGACTTAGGAATGGAAAACAAACCGAAGGAGGTGAAGATTGGTTAGGAAGACCATTAACTGACCAAAATGTCCCTCCTGAGGACCAAGTTCAGGAAGAAGAAACCCTAGACCAGCAAGAAGAAGAGCTTGCTATAGGAAATGAACAAGAAGAAACTATTAGAGAGGAAGGATCCTCATCCCCTAAAATATCTCCGGGAGGAGCCATCACTTTTGATAACATGGAACAATTCTGGAAGTTCATTAACACTAATATTGGTGTTTTTAATAGAGTAGCCCATATGGACAAGGATCAAATTAGTGACACTCAAGCAACTCTAGAAGAAGTATTTCAAACACACACTAATCCCTTGTCCTTTATTGAATAAGAGAGTGATCAAGCTGGACCATCCAATTTGGATATAGTAGCTGTGATCTGAAACATGCAACAACAGGTTACCCAACCACCTAAAGTGCTTGTTAACAAGCCTAGGGTCATTCCCGCACAAAAGAAACCATCATTTACTACTCTATTTTGCCAAGCTCTTGATCAATATACCTCAAATCAACAAAAACCCAAAACAAAACCAAACACCAATTACCAACCTAAGGTACAACATAATACTATTACCAATCCCCTTCATAATACTCTTTCTACTAACACTTTGCATAATAGCAATATAACATCTAATACTTGTGTCACACCATCATACGCTCATAGATCCCATACCTACGTGCCATCAAACCAATATGGTGGACAAAATAGCAACCAGGAAGCCATGGTGAAATATTTAGTTTCCCACATGGACCAGATAGATCCCTATCATCCCTCGTACAATTATCGAGAGATGTGTAGTCAGCATTTGGATCCTATAGTTGTAGCACAGTCGTATCCTAAACATTTTCCTATGCCTGTTCTTCCCATATATAAAGGAACCAAATATCCCATAGAGCATCTTCGTATGTTTAGGATAGCTTGTCATGATATATCACATGATGACTTGTTATTACTAAAAATGTTCTCGAAAAGCTTGGGAGGAATGGCATTAGAGTGGTATTATCAATTACCCACTAATTATTTGAGGAATTTTGAAGAAACTGCCATGTCTTTTGTTCATCAATTTAGCGCCTACATCGAAAGAGATGTGACCATTAAAGATTTGTATAACTTAAAACAGGGCAAAGAGGAATGCTTTGCTGATTTCCTAGATAGGTGGAGAAGTTGATAGGAAAATTGCACTTTGTGTTACCTTATAGGGAGATTTTGGACATCTTTATTAATAATTTGCAAGAGCAACTATCTTACGAATTATCAACTGCTACCTTGACCACCTTCGATCAAGCTATAGACCTAGCCTCGAAGAGTGGAATATGCTCTCATTAGGAGAGGCCAACTTAAAAAGAGAGACGATGAGAAAACATCCAAAAATCAATATAAGAATAAACAAGTTGTGGGTGATGGAGTCACCGATAGTAAAAATATTGCTAATGTTAATGCTGCGAAGACAGCAGAGAAGTTTGTACTAAAACCTCTTGATAGACCTCCTCAAGAATTTACTAGGTTAAATCAACCTTTATCAACTATTCTATCGTAATTATTAGAACGAGGTTTGATTCAATTACCAAATATTCGGGAACCTGATCCAACTATACCCGGATACAGAGCAGATTTACATTGTGACTTCCATAGAGGACCTGGACACACTACCGACTCTTGTAAAAGATTAAAACATAGAATATAGGACTTAATTGATAACAATGAGATGGAGGTGCAAGCCTTTCAACCTAAGCAAAATCCTCCTAATAATGTTCAAAAGAATACCCCACAAAACTAGAATCAGAATGCTAGTCAGTCATTGGACATATTTCAACATCCCTTACTGAAACATGGTAAGGTGGCTAATCAAATTGAACATCATAATGTCCCTCCTCCTGCTCGATATGTAGGAACTATTAGTGGGCATTTACCTGTTCATGATCTAGAAATCTTTGACATAACTTTATCCGTGGTTACAACCAAGCCTCTATATAATATTCAGATACCTGATCTTAGTGATATAGAATACGAGACTGAGAGTGATATGGAAATCACATCAAATCAATCGAATAGTTCTAATGATGAATCAAATCCTATTCACCCTATCACAAGTTATATGGTTCCAGAAGAGCCATTTCTAAGAAGGGTCACTACTAGACCATCATCTCACCAATTACTTTCTAATGAGCTAGCTATAAACGCTAGACCAAGACCCATTCATCATCCGCAAAATAATATTGTGGGTACCATCGAAGCAGTTACTAGACAACAGGCTCAAAATTCTCAACAAGATCAAATTCAGAATGGTGGATCAGCTCCATTTGTTTTGAAGGTTCCTAATAAAGGGAATCATTCACCTAATGTTCAACCTAAACCTCATTATAATATTAATGAACAATTTTCAAATATTATAGCTAGAATTTCACTCTTAGACCTTTTAAGATCTTCTCCTACACATAGAGATGAATTAATGCTCACATTAAGTCAGATGATGGTACCACAAGAAATTCAACCTGAAGCCATGGCCCATACTATAATAACTCGTGAAGTTGATTGCATTGACTTTCGGGATAGAGATATACCGCAACATAGTTTACATAAAGATAACCCCTTGTATATTACTACCTTAATTGGATATGTAGCAGTCAAACGAGTCTTGATTGATAATGGTTCATTTTTAAATATCTACACTTTTGACTTCTACCAAAGATTTGGATTTAGAAGTGATGAAATGAAAAGAACCGATATGATCATAAAAGCTTTTAATGACGAAACACAAGAAACGTGTGGAGTTATTACCATTCCATTGCAAGTTGGTCCAAGAACCTTGGATGCGACTATTTATTGTACATTGCCCTGCATCATATAATATACTCTTGGGTCATCCTTGGATCAACGCGATGCGAGTTGTTCCCTCAACTTTACATCAATGTGTTAAGTTTTAATTTAAGAATAAGTTGATTACCATTCACGGTGATCCAAGACCCTTTGATATGTGTGCTTTGGCAAAACCTATTGGAGTTCAATTTTTCCCCGCGCTGTCATCCACACATCCTAATTCTCATTATCCATCTAAACATGTGAAACTCACACCCACAATGTCATCTACTTCTTCTCCATCAGTTGCACCTCCACATATAGCTCAACCATTTTCTGAACAAACCGCATTAGGACCTAAGAAAGATCCTAATCCCACAACCAATGTCTCTTGTTCTACTCCTATAACTGCCATACCTGTAATAGACCCATCTATCGATACCTCTACACCATCTACATCCACCAAATTCATATTTTTTGCATCGAAAGACGTAGGGAATGTTCCTTCTACCTCTTATGCTCTTACTAACGAGCTCTTACCTGATCTATCTAAAATTCTTATATCAGAAGAAACGAATGCTTCTATGCAAGATTCCATTATTTTAAATAATTTGCCACCATCTCCTCGTACCTTGGGCCTCCTACAACCTATGGGAAGTATTTACCAAGTCGAGAGTTGTGCCTTTATTTATAAGGGATATGACTGGGGTAGAATACCCAGAAACATTCGAACTCATTATGATGGATATGCTGGATGTTATTTTACTAATGAGTATATTAAAGCCAAACCTATAATGCTTAAATTGGGATATAAAGGGAAAGGCTTGGGACCTTTCCAGAATGGTATGAAAGAACCTTTTGAGGTAGAAACGTGGCTCACCCGATGTGGTGTGGGCCTATTTTATAGTAAGGGTCAGCCATTCCCATTTGAGGATGATGACCATCTTATATGTTATCAACATTATTTAGATGAACGCGATGCTTTGCGTTTAGCGAATAAGACATTCACATGTAATGTGCTATCTATAGCTTTTCCTGAGATGATCGTTGAATCCGACGATGAGTTGGAGGGAGATATCTTTCACGATGTCTCCATTGAGGAATTATTACATAATGGATTTTATTTTGATGGCTCTATACCTAGTATAGCCCATATTGAGGCCACGACTCCTCAAGACGAATTATCCAAGCTAACCTTGGAAGAATTACAAGAATTGGGCATTTCACCTACCCCACCTAATTTTGAGAGAGATCTACACATGGAAGTAGAGAATGTCATAAAAATTAACATTGGAACCAACGATAACCCTCACATAATCAACATTGGATCAGAATTGAGCCAAGAAAAATAGGATAAATACATTGCATTTCTTAAAGAATATGAAGATGTCTTTGCTTGGACATATGAAGATATGTCGAGTTTAGACCCTTCTGTAGTTATGCATCACCTAGTAGTGCATCCGGATGCTAAACATGTTAAGAAGAAGCTTAGAAAAATGCATCCTAAAGTGTCCTTACTAGTCAAAGGGGAGTTAGAAAAACTCTTGAATGTTATTTTTATACAAGCCATTGATTATGCTAAATGGATCTCGAATGTAGTTCCAAAGAACTAAGAAAGAAGCTACTAAGGTTAGGGTTTGTACGGACTTTAGAGACATTAATGTTGCATGCCCTAAAGATGATTTTCCCCTTCCCAATATGGATTAGATCATTGATTTTACTACTGGGAGTGGAATGATATCCTTAATGGATGGATTTTTTGGTTATAATCAGATTAGGATAGCTCCTGAAGATTAGGCTAAAACAACCTTTACTACCCCTTGGGGGACTTTTTGTTGGAAAGTGATGCCATTCGGTTTGAAGAATGCAGGTGCAACCTATCAACGAGCCATGACTTATATCTTTCATGATATGATGCATGATATACTACATGATTATGTAGATGACATCATAGCTCCTTTTACTGAAGAAGATGACCATTTAGATGACTTGAGAAATGTATTTGATCGGTTAAGAGAATATCTTATCCGATTGAATCCAGCCAAATGTATATTTGGAGTTAAGTTCGGTAAATTATTGGGGGTTATAGTTTCTTTACGTGGCATCAAAATTGATCCTCTCAAGATTACAACTATCACTAATATGCTCGCACCTACAAATATATCTGAATTACAGAGTCTACAAGGTAAGCTTCAAGCTATCCGTTGCTTCATCGATAAGCTGGCGGATAAAACTAGACCCTTTCTTAAGATTCTTAAGAAGGATGTCTCTTTCCATTGGGACGACGAATGTAAGGAAGCATTTGAACTCCTCAAACAATATCTTCTTAACCCACCTGTACTTTTGCCACCTAAACTTGATCGCTCATTTATCTTGTATATTTCTGCTTCAGATTTTGCTTTAGGAGCTATGTTAGCTCAACTTGATGATGAGAAAAGAGAGCGTGCTAATTATTACATTAGTAGAACATTAATTAGTTATGAAACCCGCTACACAACATTAGAGAAGTTATGTCTAGCAATCGTATTTTCTACATAGAAACTATGCCATTATATGCTTAGTAAAAAAACATACGTTATTGCTAAATCCGATCCCTTGCGGTATCTCATGAGTCGACCTTATTTATCTGGTCGCACAGTGAAGTGGGTTCTTGCTCTAAGAAAGTTTGAACTCACGTTTATAGGACATAAGTCTGTTATAGTAGATCAATTAGCTGTTGCACCCTTAGAGTCCACCCATCCCCTCGTCATTGAGTTTCTTGACGAATGCCTTAACCTAGAGGTGGATCATTCAGAGCAATGGTCCTTATACTTTGACAGATCCCGATGCATGAGTGGGGCTGGTGCAGGTATTATTTTGATATCTCCACAGAAACATCTCATACCTCTATCCTTTAAATTAATGTTTGCCTGTACTAATAACACTGCTGAATATAAGGCTCTAATCCTTGGATTACGAGCTGCCCTGGAACCGAAAATTAAAAATCTATTAGTTTTCGATGATTCTCAACTTGTTATAAATCAAATTAATGATGTTTATCAGACTAGAGATGATAAATTGCGCCCATATAAAGCATATTTATTACAATTAATATCTTTATTTGATCAAGTTACCTTGGAAGTTATTCTTAGAACTAGCAATCGTGCGGCTAACGCTATGGCCACAGCTGCATCTCTTTTACCCTTGGAGTTAGATGACGAATATGCTACCATCATTATTCGTCGACTCCAGGAACCTGCTTCAACTAAATCATGCTTGGAACCTTTGGACGTGTTTCTAATCAACGAAACTATTCCTAAACTTTGGTACACTGACATCCTCAATTTTCTTCAAAATGGGACCTTCCTTGAAGGTTTTAATAGAAACCAATGCCAGTTATTATGTATGCGAGCAAGTCACTTTGTAATAATTGGCAATACGTTGTATAAGAGATATTTTGAAGGTATCCTATTAAGATGTTTGAATCTAGAAGAGTCTAGATCAGCTTTGAGTGAAGCCCACAATGGATCTTGTGGGAGACACTTTAGTTGTAGCGCCATTGCTAATAAGCTCCTTAGGATAGGATATTTTTGGCCCACCATGGAGAATGATGCACATACTTATGTGCGCCATTGCGACAAGTGCTAGAAACACACTGAACTTGTCCATGCACCTACACAAGAACTGTAGGCTATTTCATCTCCTTGGCCCTTTTCAAAATGGGGCTTAGACATCATCGAAAAAATCAATCATGTGTCATATGATGGACATAAATTCATCATAACCACCATCGAGTATTTTACGAAGTGGGTCGAAGCTATGCCCTTAGCTTCTTGCATTGGAACACAAGTTTCCAAGTTTATTCTTAATCAAATTATTTGTAGGTTTGAAATTCCTACAAATATCATCTCAAATAATGAAACTTGTTTAAAAAACAAAGATGTAAAGAAACTATGTCAAAAATATAAAATTCAACATCGTTGGTCCACTCCCTATTATCCTCAAGGTAATGGCCAAGCAGAAGCATCTAATAAAACATTAATTAAAATTCTCAAGAGATCGGTCAATAAATCTGGTCGTGATTGGCACATTCAATTATATCCTGCTTTGTGGGCTTATCGAACTAGCATTCGTACTCCCACGGTAACTTCACCTTTTATTTTGGTTTATGGCACTGAAGTTGTTTTTCCATTTGAATTAGAAGTTCCTTATTTGGCTCTGCTACTTCAAGATACTGAATTAGGAGATGAATATCGTGCTGACATATTTAGTCAGATGGAACTCCTAGATGAGAAGCGCATTAATGCTTTGGAGCATCTTCGTGCCTACCATAACAAGCTCAAACGAGCATACCTCAAAAAATTTCATAATCGATCCTTCGATATCAACGACCTCGTCTTAAAAGAAAATAAAAAAAATACTAATGCAACTAAAGACCTTAAAGGCAAATTCGAGCCTAACTGGCTTGGGCCATATATTATCACTGCTAAATTTGGATCGGGAGCATACATATTAGCTACCTTAAATGGTAAAGATCTTAAAGAACCTATGAACATTATGCAACTTAAGCGCTATTATGCATAAATCTGGTAATTTTGTCACTGTATATATTATACATATTGTCTCATATTAGTAATTCATATAAAAATTTCAAAAAAATAGTAATATTATGTATTCTCTCAATTCATAAATTAAAAATCAAAATATAAAAAAATCAAAATCATCAAAATCCTCAAAAACATCTTCTATTTTGCATCTATCAATTCTTGAAGTATTGCAGTTATATTTTCAGTTATTTTGGATAAATTAGAATTTATTTGGAATCCCTCACTTTCACACTCACATGAATAAATATCTTGATCTTATTTGGTATGATTATTAATCTCTCTTATATCAAAGTCCACAGTTGAATTAAATAAAGTTTTGAGCATAGAGAACTGATCTTGTTATTTACTTGAACCAAGTACACATTTTCACATTAAAATGATTTCATTGCAAATTCAAAACGATGCTACACAGTAGAAGTGGTCTCTTGAGCGAAAATTTTCCCCTACTATCCTATCATGCACATGGTCTAGAATCTTTGAGAATCGACAAAAGGACAAGCTCACCCCTGCCCAGAATAAAAATACCTTGCTCTACAGCCAATCCGAGCAAGTATCCCTAGTACAGGAAGAAAAAAGAAAAGAAAAAAAAAGCAAGAAAAATTATGAGAAAAAGAGAAATTACTCAGAAGCATTATCATTTTGTACCATCTCAACAATATTTCAGCATTATCTCAGTGTCAAGCAAATACAAAAAAAAATAGAAAAGGAAAAGAAAAGAAAAAGCAAAAAGCAATAAATCCCTTCCCCACCCTTTGAAAGAAAAGAAGGGTGAATGAGCTTGAATCCCTAGAATTCTCAATTATTCAAAAATCATGAGGTAAGCCCCATAACAGGTGGTTTGTGCCCAACCCGCTTGGCCTTGGGTAACTCCTAGCGTGGTGATATGTCTGTCACATTAGCGACCTTCTTTTGTACAAACCTATGTCCACTCATGGATCAGCTAGCTCTTGATGACCCGACTTACATAGTAGTCTGGTACGGTTACATGCATATAAATCATGGTCAACAAACACTCATTTGGTTAATTCAAATTACTTGTATCAAATTATCTTGCTCAAAATTGGTAAATGAACATTACAATTGCACACACATTTGTGTTTGAGAGATTTTGTATCATTATGATAGATCAAGATCAGCAATGAACTCACGTATGCACACGGGGTTCCTTATAAATGTCAAATTTGTCTTTGAGATAATTTAAAATATTTATGCAAATCTTCTGTAACAATTTGATTTTTTTTACTTGAGAATATTTGTTTAGCGTAAAATCAATTAAATACATTATTTTTCAAAAAATCTAAAATTTTCTTGCAAAACATGTTCAAAAGCTAGCAATAAAGTCACATTTATATTTTCGACTTTCGCGACGATGGTATAGTTCCTAAACCTAAATTGGAATTTTATGCCTAGTGCAAGTCCTCATTTTTATATTTTTTGTTTATCTCAAAAAATCAACTATGCAATAAAACTATTATATCAATTTCTTCTTTGGATTTCGCGATGATGGTATAAGTCTATACCTAAAATTCTATGCCTAGCGCAAACCATCGTTCTAATTTTATTTCCCATTTATTTAATCCATAAAAGCATATGGCTTAAATCATTATGTTACACAATTGTGCTTTAAAAAGAACGAAAAATTTTCTATTTCATTTCATTATGTCAACATTCATTTTTTTTTACGACGATGGTATAATTCCTAGGGAATTGTTCAAATTTCTATCATACTTAGGAATTTTATGCCTAGCAAAAATCATATTTTTATTATTATTTCATGCATAATACTTTCATGGAAATTTGAAAACAAATCATCACTATCATCATTTTTCATCATCACAACACAAAGTCTTAAGAAAGTCTCTTAAGCACCCTTTTACTTTTAGCAATATTTCTCTCATACCGGGATTAGCTTAATGACCTAGCAAGCGACGACTCCATGAAATGGTCATGTAATTGAAAGCACGAGATTCCGGGCAAAGGGAGCACTAATTATGCAACATAAGACGAAATGTAACGCTTTAATCCTATGCACAAAAACGAAGAAAGGAGACAATTTGAAAATGAAAGAAAAGATGTAAAGAAATCACAGCCCTCTTTATTCAAATATCTTATCCTCGGTTACATAGACGTCTCCTCCCTTTTTGGGGGCTAGGAGCGTTAAATTCGTATTTGTTACAATATGTGACTTAGTCTTCCTCTTTCCGCGTGCCCACGATTGCAATGGGCGGGCCAAGATGATGCCGTCGCTGATGTCGATGAGTTCTTCACCTCCGCTGCTTCTCCTGCGAACAAAGAAACAACCAAGATGTCAGTAGCACCTCGCCGCAAGTGAAAAGTGTTCGTTCTTCTAAAATCATCAAAAGATGCATGCAAACATTTATCTAAAACAGGAAACAAAATGATTCTAAACAGCCTGAAAACTTGACGAAAGACGAAAAATGTTACCAAAAGGCCATTGCCACCGAGACAACTGGCCAATCTGCCTTCAACCGGAATTCGTCCCCGGGTGGGACGATTGAGGGGGGGGGGGTGGGACGATTTGACGCAATTCGTCCCTGGGTGGGACGAATTCTTCTGTGTTGAAGAAGCCGACCTGCTGCTGCTCCAATGTCGATTCCCGAGACTTGCAAAATGCCTACAAACAAGGGGGTTATGTAATTGGGGCCATTTTGGGACGACCCAGATGGTCGGATTCTCCCAATTTGGCCTCTACCCTCGGGAATTTGATCTCGCCACCTGCAAGTCATTGAAACAACAAAGCGACACAAAACATACTAGAATCCGACCAAAAGTTACGAAATTGCAGCTATGAGTTAACCAAACATAATAACACAAAATGCAACCTGAAAAAGTAATCTAGAATGCTCTAAAACCTAGAAAGTGCGGGGGTGCCCAAGTGGGCCTCCCACCGTTGGCACTTGATTCCGGCGCCAATCCACTAGGGATGGGCCCAAAACCTCTTAGGATTGGGGGGTCGGCGAATTGGTTGGTTCAGGTGTCCATGTGTTGGATTTAGGTCCGATTCAAGCTTCCAAAAGCCACCCAACAACCTCCCTTGCAAAAGAGATTGGTGGATGTGGGAAGGTGAACCAAAAGGGATGCAAGTGGGTCTTCAACTCGACAGCACTTCGTTGCTTGAAAACTCCTTCAACCTGTATATTTTGGGTGAGAAAAGTCCCACCTTTTATAGACCCATGGGGTCTCTTTTGGGAGGGAAGCACAAATGCCATGTGTTGGTCATAGGCGCCATGTGGCACTCTTGTCTTCCCATGAGGGAGGGGAGTCCTCCATTGACTTGGGCTTTGATAAATGCCTTTGTGACAGTCTTCTAACGGCCCTCTCGTCCACCTACACACGCGTGCAAGGCAGGAGTCATCAATCGACTGTTCTGGGCTGCCACTTGGCGCCATTTGTCTTTTTGCCCGTTAAGCTTAGAATTCGTCCCACCCAGGGATGGATTCAGAATTCGTCCTGGGTGGGACGGATTCTATTTTGAATTCGTCCCTGGGTGAGACGAATACTGGGCAAAGTGTCCAAGTGTGCCAAATTGCTTCTTGACCTTACAAAATTGCTATGAAAGTGGTTAAGACCACTGTTTAACCTCTGAGGGCTGCCCTGGGGGCTGTGTTTGTCAAAGCGATCAGTGTTTGCAGTCACATAATCGGATTGGTGCTGTTTTGGTGTCTACAAGATGCCCCTTTTTGGGAAGCGCTACGGGTGACGCAGTGTTGAGCAAAAATAGATAACCAAAGCACTAATGATTAGGGTTTCTTGGTAACCTAACCAACTTTTGATGCCCCAAGTATGGAAAGGGCATGCATTCTTGAATCCTTGCTTCTGACGAGCTAAGGAATTTGATTTCAAGTATTAACCTATTTTGTTGAGGTGTGACTTGAACTTAGACATTGATCATTCATGAACAGGCAAAGGGCATTTTTATCCTCGGGGGAACCTTGTGTTCATGATTCACGAAATGCCAAGTGTTTGATTGATTTGATTGTTGCTTGTTTACCGCCCCAAGCAGGAGCGTGATTGTCTTTGTCAATGATTCTTTGAATGCATGTCATTTTCCTTAATTGGGTGTGTGATTGTTGGTTGGTGACTAAGTGTGACTACCCCCTCAAGCGACGAATCGATGAGGGAATGACCTTCGTGAGAGAAGCGACGAGTCGCTTGACCCAAGATGACTTGTGCAAGGGTGCCTTTAGAGGGTTTACCGTTAAGCGTGTGCAATTTTTCCAACATTTGGACCTATTTTTGGTGGGTGTTAACCCTTTTGGTGATGCCGTAATGAGGTGAAATCATCGAAAACCTAACTTCCCGTGGAGCGGTCCGGCTATTGTAGCCTTCTTGGGGAAGTAGGAGAGTGATAATTTGAACCTCGACATCGATTTTCTTTGCCTAGAGGTTAAGTGCAAGAGCACTTGTGTCCGGCAATGTTTATTGCTTTGTTTTTATGTTGCATGTTTTGTTGTTTTTGTTGTTTTTTTTGTGACACCATTTGGGGATTAAATTGTCGAAAATCCGTCTCCCGTGGAGCGGTCCGGCTATGGTAGCCTTCTTAGGGAGTAGGATAGTGATAATTTGTGACCTCGATGTCGATTTTGCTATGCCAAGAGTTTAAGTGCAAGAGCACTTGTGTCTGGCAATGTTTATTGCTTGTTTGTGTTGTGTTGATTTTTTTGTTGTTTTTGAGTGGGCTTTGACCCTTTTGTGACGTCATTTGGGGATGAAATTGTCGAAAATCCGTCTTCCCGTGGAGCGGTCCGGCTATGGTAGCCTTCTTAGGGAGTAGGATAGTGACAATGTAGACTCCGACATCAGTTTTTCTATGCCAAGAGGTTAAGTGCAAGAGCACTTGTGTCTGGCAATGTTTATTGCTTTTTGTTTTTGTGTTGCATTTATTTGTTGTTTTTGTTGTTTTGATTTTCTTTGATCTTGTGCATGATGGTTGATGAATATGGATGTATGCATGTTGATTTATTTTGATGGATGCATATGCTATGATGAATGCAAATGTTTTTTATTTATATGTGATATGCAGATATGAAATGGATGAATGGGATTTGTGATGTTTGGCTATGGCACCATAGATTTTAGAGCTCTGTTATTTTGTTTTTAGGTGATTGTGATGCATGACTTTGTATGTATACATGTGGTTTTTCTTTTTTGTATTTTTTGATGGTATTGTAAGGATGAAAAGTAGCGCAGTTGGTTTAGAAATGTATCTAAGGTTTTCTGAGACTCAGACGGTTTTAACTCACTAGCCATGACTGTACTTTATCTTACAAGACTTTTGAACAAGGTATGAATCGGACTTGTTTTTGACCAAGTTATTTCACATCCTTGTGTGTGCAATTGAGTTCATTTAGTGGTATTTGTTAGGATACCGCCAATGCCAGATGGGCTTTCAACCGAACTCGTATCGAGGATCACCTAATTAGCTCCACGAATTCCTTTGTTGTATGTACTAAGATTAATCTGCGGTGTAATCCAGGATGCCATAAGCTAGCTCATCCACATGCAAATATTGATCTGTACGCAAGTTAATGTGATAGATATATCGTCATGCGGGAGGTTTACTTCTGTTACCGATAGGCTATCAACCAAATTGGTACTGAAGCTTGCCTTATGACCTATAGAATGCTGAGAGTTCCAGGGATTCAAGGTCAACTCCCTTCTTTTCTTCAATTGTATTGGGATACTTGCTCATTGTAGTGATGAGATCACTGTTTATTTTGATTTGTTTTTCTTTCGAGCAAGGGATTGGGGATATGGAGTGACGAAAATCACTGTTGTTTGTGCCTTTTGATGTGTGCACTGTAGTTTGTCAAATTTTGGAGTTTTGACATTTTGCAAATTTTTTGTGTTTTGCAACTGTTGAGAACTTTAGGGATTCTTAGGGAATTGGGTAGGGAGGATGCTTGTCCTTTTGCCAACTCTCAGCATTCTAGGGGTCATTCGCACAGGGGGATGAGCAAGATAACCGTTTCGCTTGTGGTGACCTAGATTATTTTGCATGGTTTCATCTTTCGTTCACACAATTTGGGAATTTTAGTGTTTTGATTTGTGTTGGGATGTTACGTAACAAGGTGTATTTCAAGTATGACTCTACCTTCGTAAAATCTGTTCGACTTGATACACTACATGGCTAAAGAGGAAAATGATGACTGAATCATCGAAACTCTTGGTACATTCCCGGACCACTGACTGTAGTGTGGTAAAAGTTATGCTTGGTGTTTTTGTTGTTTTTGTAACATGAGACAATGCGGAACAAGATGGACTATCAGAGCTATTGCAGCTTATGGTGCCTTTGACCTGTATGACTACAAATATGCAATGTATGGATGCAATGCTTAATGCAACTATGTATTTTTGTAATTTTGATGGATTGTTTTTGGTGAAGGTGAAGATGAGGTGCGAGAATATGAATTTTTTGATGAATTTGAGTATGCCTAGAATTGAGATGCAAATCTTTGTTGTTTTTGATGATTTTTGTTGTTTTGTTTTTTTGAATTTCTTGATTTTTTTGACCAAGCGATTGCGATAATCGTTGGAGCTTTTTGGGTTTGACCAAGTGATTGCGATAATCCTTGGAGCTTTTTGTATTGACCAAGAGATTGCGATAATCCTTGGAGCTTTTTGGATTGACCAAGAGATTGCGATAATCCTTGGAGCTTTTTGGATGTACCAAGAGATTGCGATAATCCTTGGAGCTTTTTGGGTGACCAAGAGATTGCGATAATCCTTGGAGCTTTTTGGGTGACCAAGAGATTGCGATAATCCTTGGAGCTTTTTGGGTGACCAAGAGATTGCGATAATCCTTGGAGCTTTTTGGATTGTGACCAAGAGATTGCGATAATCCTTGGAGCTTTTTTGGATTGACCAAGAGATTGCGATAATCCTTGGAGCTTTTGTGGGTTGACCAAGAGATTGCGATAATCCTTGGAGCTTTTTGGGTGACCAAGAGATTGCGATAATCCTTGGAGTTTTTGGGTGACCAAGAGATTGCGATAATCCTTGGAGCTTTTTGGGTGACCAAGAGATTGCGATAATCCTTGGAGCTTTTGGGGTGACCAAGAGATTGCGATAATCCTTGGAGTTTTTTTTTTTTTTTGGTATATGGCTTTCTTAGATATGAAATGGTCGCAAATGACTGATATTCAAGGGTTCTGTTTCCTTGATACCGTCAAGAGAAGCTAGCCGGTACGTCCCGGGTCCTATTTTACTATCAATGACATAAGGACCTAACCAATTTGCCATGAATTTGTCCCTCATATGGGACGGCAAATTAGAGTTTTGTTGGTTTTCCTTCAGAACCAAATCACCAACCCGAAAGTCTCTTAGGTGAACTTTCATGTTGTAAGCTTTCTTAAGCCGCTCTTGATAGATACGTAAGTGCTCGAGAGCATTAACGCGTCGTTCGTCAAGCAACGTAAGTTGGTCTAATCGGGCCTGCCGTGCAGTGTTATCATCGATGAACTCCTGCATTGATATGCGCAGGGAAGGAATTTCCAACTCGAGAGGCATTACTGCCTCTGAGCCATACACCAGTGAAAACGGAGTTGCCCCAGTGGGCGTCCGAATGCTAGTGCGATAAGCCCAAAGGGCAAGTGGGATTTGTATGTGCCAATCCTTATGACTGTCTCACGACGGTCTTTTTAAGGATGGCGACTAGCGTTTTGTTTGACGCCTCTCGCTTGCCCATTTGCTTGCGGATAATAGGGTGTTGAAAAGTTGTGCTGAATTTTGTACTTTGTGGTTAAAGCACGCACGTCTTTGTTCTTGAATGATGGCCCATTATCCGAGATTATTTTGGATGGAATACCAAAATGACATATGATGTAATGCAAAATGAACTCCGCAATGCGGGGTCCTGTCGTAGAGGTTAACGGAATTGCTTCCACCCATTTGGTAAAATATTCTGTGGCCGTTATGATAAACGTGTGACGGCCTGACGATGCAGGGGAGATCTTTCCGATTAGATCGAGGCCCCACTGCGAAAATGGCCAAGCAGACTGGACTGTCTGTAGGGCCTGGGAAGGTGCGTGCATTAAATTGGCATGATGTTGACATTTCACGCACCTCTTGACATACGCGCAACAATCTCGCTCTAAAGATGGCCAATAATAGCCCATGCGAAGAATGCGCTTTGCGATGGCCATACCACTAAAGTGGCCACCACATGTACCGTCATGTGCTTGGGCGATAGCCCAAGTGGACTCTTGCTGGTCCAAACAACGAAGAAGAATTCCGTCATAGCTTCGACGATACAAAATGTCTCCTATCAAGACATATTTTGCCGCTTTCTGTTTGAATGTTCGTTTTGCGGCGTGCGTCAATCCAAAGGGAAGATTACCTAACTTGAGGTAGTCTCTTATGGGTAAATACTAGTCCTGTTTATCAGAAACCTCGACAGTATGAACAGCCAATCCCTTTTGAAGTTCTTCCCTAACAAATGCTGATTGGGATAGAACTTGTAAGAATAGCGTTGTGTTGCTATTAATGGGAGTGGGGGAAAAAAAAGACCCCAGTTGGCGCATTTCAAACAGTATCGAATTCGAAAGAACTTATCCGAAGATGGTTCGATCCGGATCATGTGGACTCCTCGGCGTCAAGTCCGAGCTTGCGCGCTCCATCGCGGGTTGCGATAAGGTTTTGACCAGAATGGTTGTTATATCACCGGAAAGGTCTTGCGGGATTAGTGACCCCAAGGAGGCCATTGTGTCCGCAAAATGATTCGATGATCGAGGGAGTGCCTCGATGTCATACCACTCAAGTTTTGCCAGGAATTTGTCCACGAGGGCTTTATAGGCCTTTAGAACTGGGCATTTGCATTGATATACCCCTTTGACTTGATTGACGATTAACAGCGAATCGCCAAAGATGTTCAATCTTTTGATGTTCATGGCGATTGCTGTCTGAAGACCTAGGAGCAAGGCTTCATATTCTGCATTGTTGTTGGTGCACTGGAAGTTTAATTTAAATGACAGGGGCATTGGAGCGCCCTGCGGTGTGAAGAATACAATTCCCGCGCCACCACCCTTGCTCGCATTTAGAACCATCAAAAAATAAGGTTATGTCGGCTCGAGACTCGGGCTCATCGTAATCCGGCGATTCTGAGACATGGAAGACCCCATCATCGGGTAGTTCTATGACCAGAGGCTGATCGTCTTCAAGAGGAGCCTCCGCTAGTTGATCGGCTATGACTTGTCCTTTTATAGATTTTTGCCCAATAAACTCAATGTCAAATTCCGTCAACAACATGATCCATTTCGCCGTGCGACTACTATGATAAGTACGACTCATCATGTATCGCAATGGATTCTCCTTAGACACAACATACGTAGTGTTGCTCAGCATGTAGTGGCGTAGCCTTTTGGTAGCAAACACCACCGCCAAGCGAGTTTCTCAACGTATGCATAGTTAAGTTCGTAATTGACCAGGGTGCGGCTAAGATAGTAAGTAGCCTGTTCTTTGTGAAGTTCATTCTTCTGGGCTAGCATTGCGCCCAGTGCCACCTCAGTAGCTGAGATGTATAAGTAGAACGGCACACCTGGTCTAGGTGGTGCCAATACTGGCGGCGAAGCCAAGTACTGTTTGATTTCGTCAAAGGTCGATCGGCACTCGTCATCCCAATGAAATGTGACCCCCTTGTGCAATAATTTGTTCATGGGTCGGCATTTGTCGGATAATTGCGCTATGAAGCGTTTAATCGACGCGACCTTTCCTTGCAGACTTCCGAGCCGCTTGATAGTGGTTGGGGGAGCCATTTCAAGGATTGCCTTGACTTTGTTTGGGTCCACTTCGATGCCTCTCTTTGAGACTATAAAACCCAAGAGTTTTCCAGATGTGACGCCGAACACGCACTTCTTGGGATTCAGTCTGACCTTATGCTCTATGAGGCGATCGAGAATCTTGCTTAAGTCACCGAGATGATCTGAGCGCAAGAGAGACTTGGCTAACAAATCATCCATGTAATCTTCCAAAGTTTTGTGCATGTAATCATGGAAGATATACGTCATAGCACGTTGGTATGTAGCGCCAGCGTTTTTAAGGCCAAAAGGCATGACCTTATAGCAAAATGTCCCCCAAGGCGTTGTGAATGCCGTTTTGAGTTGGTCTTCGGGATTGATACGAATTTGATTGTATCCCGAGAAACCGTCCATTAGGGAGAGCATTTCGTGACCCGTCGTAGCGTCTACCAATGCGTCGATGCTTGGCAAGGGGAAATCATCCTTAGGACTCGCTTTGTTTAGGTCTCGAAAGTCGGTGCATATGCGAATCCTCCCGTCGGGCTTCTTGACGGGAACCATGTTGGACAACCATGGCGGATAATCCACGCAGATGACAAATTGTGCATCCAACAGCTTTTGCAATTCGTCTTTGACCATCAAGGCCACCGTTGGGTGCATCTTTCTTAGTTTTTGCTTTACATGCTTGATTTTCGGATCAAGCGTTAAATTGTGCATGACTAGTTGCGGGTCTAGCCCTGGCATATCTTTGTACGACCATGCAAAAACTTCCTTCTTCTCTTTGAGAAGGGCAATATATTTGGCTTGCTCTTCGGGGGAAAGGCTTACCCCCAGCTTGATAATCCGTGGATTCATTGGATCTGTGTCGATGTCTACGTCAGTCGTCTCCTCGATTGACATGTGGGATCCGTCCTCCAACTAATGTGAAGTTGGGATTAAATGGATATCATCACTGAGTTAAGATCTGCGTTTGGAACCTCGGGTCCCTCTTCAGCTTGAAAAATATCCTGAGTTGTCCTTGGGGTAAAATGAAGCATTTCACCGAAAGGCCAGTACTCTGATGGTGACAATGGTGAATTGACGCGATCCCAGTCGATGGCATCCATGTCTAGATGCAATGACCGTGATGGATCGGTCGGATTGCGGATGGGTGCGGTCAAATCAATGGAGATCATGTGGATGGAATGAATTTGGTCTCCGGAACTGCGGGTGTGATGACTTGATTCTTTTAGATGTTCCCTATACTCTGGATCTGGCTCTACGGGAACGGGCACGAATGGATCCTCTCTAGGTGCAAATTCATCTCTATGTGTGAAAAGGAAGGCGGGGTCTTCCCTCGGCACTGCTGTCATGATGGGATCTCGAGGTGGACGATGCTCATCTTGAATTTGGAGCCATAGGTCTAACACTTGGTCCCACCTCGCTGGGTCTACGTGCCATTCATGTCCTAACAGTATACCCATCTCGTCCCATTAGATCTTCATGAGTTAGAGCACGGTGATTTTGTCGCGCATGTCTGAGATAGATCATCTCAGTCTCATCTTCTGAATCACTTTCATAGATCCAAAATTGTTCATCCTCTTCAAGATCTCGTTGCTTGCGACGTTGAGGACTCTTCCTGTTCCAGTGAATTAATCTGGTCCCATTGCGGTTGTTCCACTCTTAGTGGAGGGACCTGATTCTCTTGAGACCGTGTTATTTCGTCTGGAACCTCTAAGGGGAACAGTTTCAAAAAGATGTCTGGCAGCCGTTGATGTTCTCTTTGAGGATTAATCTCTGAACTTTCGCCTCTCTCTAGCAAAGAAGAGGGATTACTATTGCTGCCATGGGTGTTTGTTGACCATGGGAGGTAGTCTCCCAATGTGTATTCTGTATTCGGATTGGCATAAGGACCCAATGCCAATCCCCCCTTGTTGCCTATTTCTAGGCCTTGCATATTTTCAACCAAGATGTCTAATGGCAGGGGATGGTTGAACCCTACCCCCGACTTGTCATATGGCATCTGATATCTTGGTTGGCAAAGGATCCGCATCCCTTACTCATATCTGGCCGAGCCCGTATCCATGCCAATTGCATTGGCCGAGATATTTTAGGGCAAATTCTGGGTTTGACAGATAATTGATGTTTTCAACAAAAGGCTCTTCGTCTGTTTCCTTTTGTTGGCATGGTTCAATACCATGATCAAAGCCCCCATACACAAAATTTGCTTGGTTCGGTGGGTAGCCTAGAGGGACGATTGTTCCAATGGGAAGGCGAGGTCTTCCCATGTCTTGTACCGACTCCAATGTGGGGGTTGCCACAACATTTTGCACTAAGTATTCCCCCGTGCCCGTACCGGCCATTTCAACAAGTGATTGTTGATGATTGGGTGGGAGGAAACGGTAGTCCTTCCCGAGTCCATTCCATGTTTGGTGGTTCAGGAATCTTGGTTTCCGTTGCGTTGGGCGCTTCCTCCGTTGTTATTGTTGAAATTGTGGGCAACCTTTCTTCTAAGGGCTTAACCTCTTCCATGATTTGTTTTCCCTTGTCCTTCCGTTGGGCCATGATAGGTGGCGTTGATGATGAAGGAGCCGATGATGAAGTCTCACCCGGTCGGGATTTTGCCTTGTTGGCCACCAGTGGTGCCCGCGGTATTGGACCTTGTTTAGATGGATTTAATTGGAAATCCAAATGCGTTGAAGGGAGGGTCGATTGAGGTATGAATTGTACCGCATTGCAATACTTGAAGGGCTCTAAGTCCATTGGGACTACATGTATTTCTCCTTCATAAGCATACTTCAAGCACTCGGTGGGCGATCGAAGGGACACATTTCATATCCCCGATCCAAGGCCGCCCTAGCAAGATATTATAAGCCATTTCACCTTCCAAAGACATGGCACAGTGTAGGTATTGACTTTTGTCCTACCCGGATCGCGGAACGACCGTGCCGACTGTCGAGCATATTGCATCATTAAAAGCTCGCAGTGTGTACGTGGAGGCCGTGATGTGAGAGGCTGGCAGCTTCAAATGCTTCAAGGCTGCAGTGGTTATGATGTTACTGGACGAGCCAGTATCTATCAGCACTCTCTTGTACGGAATCCCGTTGACCCGCGCGATAACGTGCAGGGGTGGATCTGCCATGTCATTTGATATCGTTTTGACCTCATCTTCTCTGAATGTGATGACCGGCTCCGTACATTGTTTCACATGTCCCACGAAGGCGTTGAAAGAATTTGCCTCGTGGGGTTGTAATTCAATGGCTTTTAAAATGTCCATAAGAGCTTCTCTATGGGGAGCTGATTGTTGAATAAGCTCGTAGATGGACAGCCTAGCCGACGTGGTCCGCAAACTCTGCGTGAGTTTGGTTCGTATCGTGACCTCAGGTCTAGGCGGAGGTAACTGCGTTGGGCGTTGTTGAGGATGCGATGTTGCCGGAACTTCCCTCGTAGCTACCTCAGGGGCAGCTGCCGGGTACCTTCTGTTCCTTGTTACTATGCTAATCATTCCCACAAATCCCTGTGTGGGAAGATCTTGTCGCACCTCGTTAATCTGGAGTGGTTTTGTTTGTGCCTCGTGGGCTGGCAAGGGGTCCTTGAATACCCCCATTTGTTGGTTGTTTGGTGCGATGGGGTTGTCCACAACCAATGTTCTATTGTCGATCAAATCCTGGACTAGGTCTTTGAATTTCCAGCACCCATTCAAGTCATGTCCTCCGCGCCTATGGAATCTACAATACAATTCCTCTCTCGTACCCCCTAGGCTTGGGAATGTTAGGGTCTATAATTTGGATTTCCGACAGAGTGACTAAATTTGCCGCTGACAAGCGGTCAAATAAGGAGTCCCTAGACTCCGCATATGGGGTGAAATTTTGCCTAGGGCGACGCGGGTAATTTTGCTCCTGTCTTCTATTATCTCTTTCATAAGCAGGAGGCACCGCTCGGTAGTTAGCCTTTTGAGGCTGCGTTTCTTGCACAAGCGCGGGAACATTTATCACAACTTGGTTGACTGCAGCGTGTTGTGGTTGCGTTGTCCTAGTTTTAGTGGTTTTATTACACTCTTTCTTCTTAGGCTTGGCAATTGCACCTTCGCCTATCTTAATCTCTTCTATGACTCTGGCTTGCGCCAAAGCTTCTTCTAAGTTGTCGTATTGTCGCAGTAATAATAGACCAGAGATTGATTTTAAGCAACTTTTTGCGAACATCTCGCGTGAGATCAGACATAGGAGGACGGTAGGGTAACCTAGAAAGCAAAGCTCTCCATCGATTCCCGTACGCTGCCATTGTTTCCTCTTCAAATTGCTTGAGGCTCGCTAAATCACTTAGTGATGCCTTCTTCCTTGTGTTGAAGGCAAAGCGTTCAAGAAACGCGTCTACTAATTGATCTAAATTGCTTATGCTGTGTTTGGGCAGTTGTGTGAACCAATCCGAGGCAGGGCCTGCGAATGTGGTTATGAATGTTCTAAGCAACAATGCATCATTATCTTGGATGCCGAAGCATTGGCTTAGAAATCGTGTAACGTGTTCCTGTGCGTCCTCTTCACCTTTAAAAACTGCCAATTGAGGCAACTTGAAGTGTTCGGGGTAAAGAGGTGTAGGCACTGAGGGATGCACCGGATTACTGCGGAGTAGACGTAATGTGGGTTTTTGATGCCCAACAGCTTTTGTCTCCACAGACTCCAAACGCTCCAATAGCGCTTGGTATGCATCGAAAGATTTTATTTCTTCCTCTCTTGTTCGCTCTTGTTGCAAGTTACGGTAAACTGGAGGCCTATGGAGGGGTGGCCGAATGGCATCCTTCCTGCCTTGATGGGGAGTTTCAACATATTCCTCTTCCGGTTCATACTCCTCGTAAAATTCTTGAGGAGTTTCTCGGGCGAAACCTATGACCCTGATCAAGCTCTTGTTGAAGGTACCCATCATTGTTTCGGGGAGTTGCCTCCCTCTCGAATCTATGAGGTCTTGGAGGCAGAGCTTGACGAGGTCGTGGAGACTTGTCCTGCACCAACGGATTACGCCTCTCATACTGTTCAGCTCTTTGGATGCGAGGGGTTGGCCCCCTCTCAGGTATTTCATAGCGTAACTCATCCGCTTCGCGTTGCATGCGCTCTCTATCCAAGCGGTGTCGATACTCTATCTCCTGATGACTTTGTTTAAGCCGCATGATTTGGGCTTGACGGGTGGTATATCTGGCGACAGCTGGGTCAATTTGGTCTACCCTATTTTGCTCAGGAGGTTCGAATGTTTCTCCTATGTGTTTACCTCGAGTTTGCTGGTCTAAGGTTTCAATGGGTCGCTTCCCTCCGTCGAGGTAAGCGGTATGTGCTCGAGGTTCTGGCCTCAAGGGGTGATCATGATATCCTGCCGGTGCGGAAATGCAAGGTTCCTGTGTTGTTTTTTGCCCTCGAGGAATGCGATGGATTTACTCGTACTCCCTTTCACGGGTTTAAAGGGGGTGGGCGGAGTTAGGTCACCCTATGTAAGGAGCCCCGCGCTCCGGATTTGGTCTCTCTGTTCCGATGATAGGTAAAGAAGGGACGCCATATCCACGTTGCCCCTCCAAATGGACGGTGTGCCTGTCTAGCGCTTCATCGCGCGGTGGCCACTCATGCCTAACTTCAAGAGGTGATTCTCTATTTATGTCAAGGTCTACATGTAAGGCATCTTCCCGAAAGGGGCTGCTTTGAATAGGCATACCCCACCGAGGATTCTGAATTGGATTCTTTTGTAGGTTAGACCTATAAGGCGGTATGACCAAATCCTCGGGACTCGAAGTGAAGGCGACTTGTGCCCCGCTTTTTGTGTACCTTCCGGAGCTTCTGCCCTTGATTGGGCTTGATCATGCGGTGTACACCATTGCGGTGCTTCTATGCTATCTAAATAAGTTTTTATCTCGTTTATGATTTTTTTTTGTCTACACTAAGCGGAATTAAGCACACACATTCACAAAACCGTGATTATCTCTTTTAAGGATTAAATGGTGTGCCCTAAACCGGTTTAGTGCATTTTGATGTTTTGTTTTGTTTTTGTAGGTTTTGAAGATCGTTTAAATGCATTATGACGGCTCATATAACTCCCAAAATGGTAGCCCCTTCAATATACCAACCAGGCCGATATACCAACCTCTCTATATACCCGCCCTTACGAGAGGGAGACTATAGGTACGTGAGAGCAGAAGGTACGTGGTACGTAGGCGGTACGGAAGGGGGATTGTCCTGTTAATGGCACCTACCATAGAAAACTTATCCTCGCGCGCATGGGAATCACCCCAGCGACACTCGGTCTGTCTTCGTCAGGATTTACGCCTAACAACAGTTGACAATCGGGAAATGGATGCAAATCAAGCCAAGGTGGTGATGAAATCCACCAATGGTCTTGATCAAGGGCTGGGGTCTTACGACCAGCTCCTTGGTTTAAAATTGTTGCGTGAAGTGTGTGGGATTCATTTTATTTAACGAAAATGAAACAAGCATGAATGACTTTTCCTATGCAATGCAGGATAAAAATGAAAACAGTCAAAGAAACAGAAACAGAAACAAAAATTTTAACAGAGATTATAAAAATCCCTACCTCTTCTCTCGCTGCTCCAGTTGCTTCTGAATTTCTGCTCTAAAATCCGGTAGGGAATTCGTCCCTCCGGGAGACGAATTACGAACAATTCGTCCCTCCCGAGACGAATTTGAATTCGTCCCGGGTCGACGAATTGAATAGAATTCGTCCGCAGACGAATAGCACGCAACAAAAAAATGTACCGTCAAGCACAAAACACAAAAATTTAATCGTTCTATGATTTTAAAAATATGGGACAGGTCCCACCGTGATCGCCACCGAAAGCACGAGATTTCAGGCAAAGGGAACACTAGTTATGCAATATAAGACGAAATGTAACGCTTTAGTCCTATGCACAAAAATGAAGAAAGGAGACAATTTGGAAAGGAAAGAAAAGATGTAAAGAAATCATAGCCCTCTTTATTCAAATATCCTTGATCCTCGGTTACATAGACGTCTCCTCCTTTTTGGGGGCTAGGAGCGTTAAATTGAATTTGATTACAATCTGTGACTTAGTCTTCCTCTTTCCGTGCCCACGATTGCAATGGACGGGCCAAGATGATGCCGCCGCTGATGTCGATGAGTTCTTCACCTCTCTGCTTCTCCTGCGAACAAAGAAACAACGAAGATGTCGGTAGCACTCGCTGCAAGTGAAAAGTGTTTGTTCTTCTAAAATTATCAAAAGATGCATGCAAACATTTATCTAAAATAATAAACAAAATGATTCTAAATAGCTTAAAACTTGACGGAAGATAGAAATGTTACTAAAGGCCATTGCCACCGAGACAACGGCCAATCTACCTTCAATCGGAATTCGTCCCTGGGTGGGACGATTTACGTGTGAATTCGTCCCCGGGTGGGACGAATTCTTCCGTGTTGAAGAAGCCGACCTGCCGCTGCTCCAATGTCGATTCTCGAGACCTGCAAAATGCCTCGCAAATAAGGGGGTTATGTAATTGGGGCCATTTTGGGATGACCCAGATGGTCGGATTCTCCCAATTTGGCCTCTACCCTCAGGAATTTGATCTCGCCACCTGCAAGTCAGTGAAACAACAAAGCGACACAAAACATACTAGAATCTGACCAAAAGTTACGAAATTGCAGCTATGAGTTAACCAAACATAATAACACAAAATGCAACCTAGAAAAAGTAATCTAGAATGCTCTAAAACCTAGAAAGTGCGGGGGTGCCCAAGTGGGCCTCCCACCGTTGGCACTTGATTTCGGCGCCAATCCACTAGGGATGGGCCCAAAACCTCTTAGGATTGGGGGGTCAGCGAATTGGTTGGTTCAGGTGTCCATGTGTTGGATTTGGGTCCGATTCAAGCTTCCAAAAGCCACCCAACAACCTCCCTTGCAAAAGAGATTGGTGGATGTGGGAAGGTGAACCAAAAGGGATGCAAGTGGGTCTTCAACTCGGCAAACACTTCGTTGCTTGAAAACTCCTTCAACCTATATATTTTGGGTGAGAAAAGTCCCACCTTTTATAGACCCATGGGGTCTCTTTTGGGAGGGAAGCACAAATGCCATGTGTTGGTCATAGGCGCCATGTGGCAGTCTTGTCTTCCCATGAGGGAGGGGAGTCCTCCGTTGACTTGGGCTTTGATAAATGCCTTTTGTGACAGTCTTCTAACGGCCCCTCTGTCCACCTACACACGCGTGCGAGGCAGGAGTCATCAACTGACTGTTCTGGGCTGCCACTTGGCGCCATTTGTCTTTTTGCCCGTTAAGCTTAGAATTCGTCCCACCCAGGGACGGATTCGTAATTCGTCCTGGGGTGGGACGGATTCTATTTTGAATTCGTCCCCGGGTGAGACGAATACTGGGCAAAGTGTCCAAGTGTGCCAAATTGCTTCTTGACCTTACAAAATTGCTATGAAAGTGGTTAAGACCACTGTTTAACCTCTGAGGGCTGCCCTGGGGGCCGTGTTTGTCAAAGCGATCAGTGTTTGCAGTCACATAATCGGATTGGTGCTGTTTTGGTGTCTATAGTAATAGCGATAATGTACTTTGAAATTATTGTTAGAAGTCACTTTATTTTTCATCAAAACACACCACAACTAGTTTGTTTACATCAGATTATTTCATTTAATTTTATAGCATGACATAAAATTATAATATTTTCAACGACATAATTACATGAATAGTCAATCAACAATTAAAATATTAAAGCATCATAAAACATATGCACAAGTCATATCACAAAAATAACATCATATATATACCAAGAAGAATATACATCATATCAAAACGAATTGGTATGCCACAATCTATACCCTGGCATACTCAATCCTCTCAATAAATAGTCTATGTACAATGTGCGTCTAGTCTCGAGAAGCCCTCGAGCTCTCAGCCTCATTTCCTCTCTCACCTTGAGGTGGAGGAGGTGGTCCCATCGAAGCCCGTCTTGTTTTGTGGGTCCTCGACGTCGATCATGATGATGTCATCGATGACCCCATCCTGATCGGCTTCGTAATGATGACTAGCAACTGTATCCTTTGGCCCTCTTGCACCAGCTAGTAGTACACTCCCTGATAAAATGCGGTCTGAGCAATCGACCATGCCAACTCCAAAATGCTTGCCCCTTCACTCTGAGTCATGAGCTGTGTAGCCTCATCATGCAGAGTCTGCACCTGAGCTCGTAGGTAGGCATTCTCCACCCGAAGAGCTACCATCTTGCTGCTCTCCCCCACCTCGACACCCTTGCCCCTATCGGGTGATGATGGCCTATCCCTCTGCTGAGAAGGGAGTCTCTCTCTCCTCTCCTCCCTCCTCTTCGACTGCTGCTATCTCTCCGAATCCTGTGGTGTTCTTCGACGTCTCTCTTAAGGAGGCCATCGCTGATCCCTCCCTTTACGACTCCTTGCTACATTGATGGCAGCCTAGCGTCACCTCTCCATTCATTGCACTACAACGTGCATCAGACCCTGTGCCCTTGTCATTCGAGGAGGGAAGATGTCTGCATACCAGACATCATACCCGTCTACTACCCCTGCATCATCCCCATCCACTGGCTAAATGGGGGCATAATCAGCATCCTAACTCCAGAACCACTGCATGTCTGGTGCCCCGCTCAGTGTGGTGTTATCCCGCACAGTCTGAGAGTACTCATAATCCCTAAGAGAAGGGATCCCCTGTTGTAGACCAAACTGCCTCAAAACTTGGTCGTAGCGATGGAGCTCTACCTCTCGTCACTCTGTCCTTAGCCATATGACTCACCTGATGCAAGCCAAATCTTGTCCGTCCTCTGCCCACCCTGGATGCTCTCTCCATGGTCTCCAGGTGATCCAATCTAGGGTGAGCTTATCCAACAACCTTCGAGATGTCGGCAGATCTATCCATCGCTGTGAACCTCTTTGGAGCCACCAATAGAAAAGTCGGGGTCTCTCCTGATCAACTCCTATTAGTGGAAGCCCTACTGGTCTCTGCATCGCAATGTGCTCCTAGCACCAAATTTGTAGTAATGATGTCAGCACCAGACATCGACCCCTCTTATATACGACCCCGTAAAGGATCCTATACAACCGACACAATACAAAGTTGCCCCAAGCAAACCTGTATCCGTGGTCTCTCATGTCACAGACCACATCTGAGAGTAGCCATGGTAATCTGCATTCGCTTTGGTGGCATAGAAGAAGGCCACCCACCACCCCTGCCAAAACTCGGGTCAACTGAGATGCCCCAGGCAGCTGCCTTAAAGCCTCGATGTTCACTCTGCCCTTCTCCAGGGTGAATCTTTGGGTCACTGTACAATCTCATCATGGCGTGGCCCTGATTGGCCGAAGGCATCATGAATCGACCATGTATGGGGATCCTCAAGATCCTCCATACATCCTCTAGAGTGGGAGTCATCTCCCCTGTCGATAGCCGAAAGCAGGACGAATCTGGATACCATCTCTCTACTAGGGCTATTAGTAGCCCCATGTATGTAGGAAGTTGTGGCATCTCTGCCACATGCTATAGTCCTACCTCTGCCAGTCTATCTTTCTCGGTCGGATCGAGCACGGCTAAGTCATCCCTTAGACCTCTGTATTTTCACTCTTGACTCTTTAGCAATGCCCTCTGCAAATAAACAATAAAACAACAAAAATCATTAGTACATAATCATTAAAAAATCAATTAAAATTAAAATCATCCCATAAAAGTTTATATCGCCCATTATTGGATGATATCGTACCAAATTTAGACAAAATCATCCTTAATAGGACGAAATCGTCTTCGTTCTTCAATTTGGGGATCACCCCTTATTGGACGGGATCGCCCATATTTCTTCGATTTTGTACTTTCACGAAATCGACGATATAGGGATGATTTCGACGAAATTGGGACGATTTCGTCCTGATGTCATCGATGGCCTAAAAATGGCTACGACGCCCAAAAAAAATTAAAATTAAAATAATAAAAAAAAACCTAGTAAATCAAGTTAAAAACATAGTACACTAGGTTTAGATCCTTACCCGCAACCCACGCCGGACCTCTGTCGATATGTGCGCTGTTTCCACCATTTCGCCTATAGAGCTCTGAAACAACGAAAGTGAACAATAAAAATGAATTAGGGTTTTACCCTATTTTTCTTATTTTTATTCAAAAAAATGACATTTTTTTTAATTTTTGCTTTTTCGCGCTTTTACCTCAAACGTTCGATTTGGGTAAAAACTCGGAGGGGCACCATAGTAAACAGTCGTACGATTCGACCTTGAATCATCGTCTAAAAAATGAAATAAATTTTTTCTTTCTCGTAAAGCGTAAAGAACTTGTCTTTAACGCATCTTCTTCAAAAAATTCGCTAAAGAGGGGGAAAAATGTAGCACCCTAAAATTGGCGCAGTTAAACCATCAGTAAAAAAGTAAAAATTTGAATTTTAACCCCGAAACCGCCCGTTAACCGCTCACCTCGTTTTTCATGCCATTTTTAGAAGTTGTTTTGACCGTTGGACGATATCGTCGTCGATCTGACGATATCATCCCAAATCAAAAGAATTCATCTGGAACAGAACGTCCAGATGATTTCGTCCCAAAACCAAATTTTCATAATTAGCTTCTATTTCAATGACCTCTCCAACTTGGGCAGAAGCGTGTCTGCACGATTGGAGATTCCCACGTTGAGGATCTCCTAGATTGGGATGATCCCCAACCTCCTAACCTCCCCCTAGATAAACTGGGAATTTTCTATTTTATCCCCCTGATTCCCTGGATCCCTCTGACTCCCTGATCTCCCATCATTTGCATTCGTGTTTTCAAGTTTTTGTTGCAGGATTTCACTGTGTTTCAGTTGGAGATAGCTCGAATTGTCGCAGACGATTCAACCATAATTTCGAACGATCCTATTAAGATCGGCGATGATCTCCTACAATTGCAGATGATAGTGACTGCAATTCAGCTTGGGGGTAATCAGAGTCCCGAGTTTACATTTTCTACCTCGTTTCTTTATTTATTGGTGCATTAGATTAATTTACTTATGTTTTGCATCTTGGAGTTCACCTCATTTAGCATAATTGCATGATAAAATTCAAAATAAGTTACCAAAACATTGCATCTCATTTAATTTGATAATCTGGATTTGTTATTTAAACATCTACACTCTCATTTCTATCACTTTACATCATTCTTGCAATAGTATTTTTGGTTTTTGGTGTTTGTTTTCTTGATTGCAGGTTTTTGACAAATTCGTCAAGTCATTGACGATCCTGGATGATCTCAAACAATCGACTGTGATTTGGGATGATTCTGTACAATTACAGATGATCATGTCATATCCGAGATGATCTGGACTCCTACAAGCTTCAAAATCTTCATCAGATATCAAAAATCAGGTGTACTCTTCTCCATTTAACATATTCTCTGCATTTAATCGCATTAGGATTCATTTATGTTTGTTGTCTTCATATAAATCAGAATTGTCATATAGAATAGCTTAGCTTCATTTTGGCCAACCTAGGAATTTGAATGATTGAACATAAAGTGAACAAATCAAACCCATTCTCAACCTAGGCATGGAAACAACCACTCAAATTTTTCTGGTGAACCCCACCATCCGTCGAAAATTCACCTTTATACCCCTCCCTCGAGAGGCGCGACCTTCAAAGGGCCTCTCCGTCCGAGGTATTGTTCCATCCTTTCCGCATCCCCCTTTTGGGCACGGATCCTTTAGCTTGAAGGTAAGGGTGTGAAAAATTTGGGTGATACATTATGTATGGGAGAGGTTTCTTCATGAAAGAAAGATGAGTGGTCGTTGCATAATAGAAAATAAGAAAGTCTCTTCAATCGCCCGATGGATAGGTAGATTGGAACGAGCACAAGTGTTAGCCAGTTCTTAACCATGAAGGAACATCAGAAATCACATATTGCTATTAAAAAAACTTTTTAAAGAAACATATGTGGTTTGTTAATATGATTTCTATATAAAATAGTTGTTAAAATGTGATTTAGATTTTTTAATTTATTTTTTAAAATTTAAAATTAATTTATGATATATTTCATAATTTTGGTTTAAATGGTCCCTATATAACTTTATGGGATATAAAGTGCAACTTAAAGGGTTTAGTTTTGAAGACTTTGGAATTCTAAATAAGAGGTTTAAGATGGTAGGGTAGGGTTCTACATTATGTTTTGATGTGTTTTAATAGTAAATGTGCTTTTTATTGAAGGACATCCTCCTATATAACGAAAATGTGTTCATATTAATAGATATTATTTTATATGATCTATGGTCTTGTGGATGTTAAAATTCATTCTCCTTTATTCATTATGTTGATAAGGGTCTCAAGTCAATGTCCAACCATCTTCGAGTCTTTAAAAGGTGATGGTCCACCTCACATCTATATGATGGTTAATTGTCTTGTTTAACCAAGAGTAATAGGAGGTTATAATGACAAGAAGTATATGATAATAAGAAGCTATCTATTTTACATAGTTATAATGATAAGAAGTATATGATAATAAGAAGCTATATATTTGACATACAATCCAAGAAAGGAAAAAAATCAATATGAAGAACATATGTGCATTGCTTTATGAATAAGTTATATGTGGCTTTTGTCGAAGGTCACTCCCATTACAAATACAAAATATTATATTTCTATTAAGTTAATAAAATCATATCTACCTTGCCTTTCTATGAAAGATATTTTGTATTGGTATTTTTATTAAAAATATTTGCCATCTTCCTCAAATCGCTAAATTTCCACAGTCAATTTATTCCATAACAATTATCTTCTTATTCTACCCTAAAAACCCTAAATTGTTATGGATTTTCTCCATCCTCATTTTTTTGTTATGTTGCTCTTGAAATCTTAAAGTCCAAGGGATAACTTCTACACCTATTACCAAGAGAGGCTTCTATACTACTTGAGGAAAATGAAGGTGACTTACCTAGAATAAACTTGACCTCTTATGTCATCTTTATTTTACTATTTTTTTCCGCATGGTCCTTTGCATCTTTAATTTCTTCTAAAATTGAACTTACACATTGTACTTTTTCATCCGTTATATCCTTCTTTGTTTCTTCTAACAATTGATCCAAGTGAGCTATGGTGGCCTCTACCATATGATGTTGTAGATAGGCTTTATTTACCTCTTTTTTTTGGAGTGGAATATCCTTAATCTGATCTAACTTCTATTACTGTATGATTTCCTTGCCTTGTATTTATGTTTATCTCATGATCAATTTTTTCTCTCTTTTTTCATAGTTTTCACTTTAAAAACTCTTGTCATGTGTCCAATATCATAACAATTGTGTCATCAAAATGCAATATTTTGTAATCCACTTGTTGATCCCATTCTCTTGATTCATATTTAGTCTTAAAGGATTGTGGCAAAGGTTTTGAAATATCCATATCAACACATATTCAGGTATACATAGCATGCTTTTGCTTGTTAATAGTTAGTCCTTCTTGATGAACTCCCCTAAGGTACTTCTAATATTCTTCAAAACATCCTTATTGTTATTGATAAGTTCATATGGAATTCCAAAAAGCCTTACCCACATCAGAAGCTTCTTAATAGTTTTTGTCTCAATAGAAAAAGTTCCATTCCATGGTATTATATAAAAGGCATCTCTCCCCCTAAACCATATGCCATCACCCATTATTTTATCCTTGATTTTTGAACTAGAGAAGATGACAAGGAAAAAATATTTAGGAGAAAAAGTCACAAAGTAATTTGAATTCATTCCCCACTTCCATTTGATCCAATTTTGAATCTCTAAAATCCCTGTCCAAGATCTATGGAATTTAGATATTAACCCTCTACTTTTAAGAACTATTATATCATTCTCAATCATCTCATCCTTGATAGTCACTTCTAGTGTAACATTTGCTACCTGGATCAAACTTGTCGTGTATTCGCTCTTCCACTTATCTCCAACTTGGGCCTCTACACTTCCAACTAGGGCATCTTGACTTTTCGTTAGAATTTTCATATATGAATTTCCTTCCATACTACCTAGTGGGATTTGCTTCTAGCCCGCACCACCTCTTGGCTCACACTTGCTTCTAGATTGCACCCCCTTCTGTCTTGTTATCGCTCTTGTGTCTTCTTTCTCATGACGTTCCTTTGCTTTGAATTTATTTTGGAAATAATGTTCAACAATTCATAGTAAAATTTTGAACCGTTGATACACTCCAAATGAATCCGCCACTTCCATCATAACAAAAAAATGTGGCTTTGATATTGGTCCTCTCCACCACTCTTCCGCAAAAATAAATATGTCGTAAGAATTCATACTATAAACATGCAACATATGTGCATTGTTAACATAACTTTTATAGTAAATATTTTATAAAATTTGAATTATATATACACATTCTAAATTTAAAGTTTAATTTAGAAAATATTCCATAATATTCGTTAAAGTGGATGCAAGCTTAGCCTCAACTTTCTAAATTATGGTATCATGGTTCAATGGATTTTTATTAATTTAAAAGTTAGTTTATAAAATATTCCACAATATTAACCTTAATTCCCTAATTTAAAGGAACATGGTTCAATGGATTCTTTACTCTTTGTAATATTTAAAATTAATTTATAAAATATTCCACAATATTGGCTTAAGTGGACGTGAACTTAATCTTTGATTCCATAGATTGGGGATCATGGTTCAAGTTTCGTGTATACCATTTGAAATGCGAGGAAATATTGGATGGAGTTAAATAGCCTCCCAAAATTCAAAAGGGATTAATTTTTTTTTATTGAAATAATACTTCTTATTCATAAAAAATCAAAGAATACAACGTGAAAGACCAAAGCATTACACAAGCTTGCGAAATAAAAGCAAGCAATCAGATCTTAGAGCTTTATCTATTCTAAGGCAATCTTTTAAGATACTATCCCTAAAGGCCTGTAACTGATCCAAAATAATCCTTTGAGCTAAACTAACAGTATGATCAACCTCAACCAGCTCCTCCTGAAAAACCATATGGCACCTATCCTTCCACAGAGCAAAAAGCCCACCAATCCTGACAACATGCCAAAAGATCCTGAGATGTCGAGCCCACTTAGGAGCATCTCCAAATATAACAAGCTGCCACCATAAAGGATCCATAATAATATCAGAGTAGATAGACTGAATCCTCTTCCAAACACGTTGAGCTCTTGGGCAGTCCCAAAAAATATGTTTGATAGTCTCACTCTTCCGGCAAACCAAGCAACTATCTGAAGAGAGGAGCCACTTGGATAGCCTTGCCTTACTCTGGAGACCCTGCATAAGCACAAGCCATGAAAATACCCGAAGCTGCATAGAAACTCTGAACTGCCACACCTTGGAAAGTCGCTTCCTCCATTTGTTAGCAGAATAAGAGGTCTTCCACCTAGTATTGAGCACCTCTCCGAAAGCTACCGAAGGCACCAATTGCAAGTAGAGCTTAGATGAATTGAAACACCAAATTGGTTTATTATAAAACCATCTCCAATCACGCCAAATAGGGCCAGGAAGACCATAAGAGAGCTTGTGCACCTGTTCACCGAGAAGTAAACCCTGAATCTGCTGGACCGCAAATCTATCTGAGGCCTTGAGCTTAAATTTAACCACTAGCTGCTGCCATGAGAACCACTGCTCCAAATTGTCATCCCATAAATCAGCCCAACAGAAAATACCTTTCTTGGATAATCTTTTGCACTGGAGAGCAGGCATATCCGAGGCATAAACACCATTCTCCTTCCAAAGACAAATGGCCTTGGAGGCAAGAGACCAGCCCCTTCTGTTCTCCAAATAATGCCACTGCAAAAGATGAGACACCTCTTTCCAGGCATCCCAAATTCTTCTAACAAGAATACCACCTCGAATTTTGAATTTATCAGGATGACCCACGATATCCTCCAAAGAAAAGGGTCCTCGAAGACCATCAGAATGTTGTGATGACTGGATACGATATCTAAGAAGACGTTGCCAACATAAATCTCCTTCCAAGCAATGAACAACCCATTTAGAAGCCAACACTTTGCCTTGAGTGAGAATATCCAGCAGACCCAAACCCCCCTGAGATTTAGGAGCAACACAATATTTCCAAGCTACCAACGGGACTCCTTTAGATCCATCAACATTGGACCACAGAAAGCTCCTGATATACATCTCCAAACTCTTGTAATGTGAAATATTAGGCAACCAACAAGAAGAATAATACATATGGCAAACCTGAAGAATTCTGCTCACCACTGTAAGCTTCCCCGCAAAAGAAAGAAGCCGAGACTTCCAGGCCCGAATTTTCTTTTCAAATTTTGCCATACACCAGTCCCACATCGCCTTAGGTGAGACCCGTCTGCCAAAAGGAATACCCAAATAACGAACAATCTCGCCATCAGAAATCTTCCTCCACCCTACCTGAAGAGAAGAGGGTAAAGAGTCTGCACCAACCAACCAGTAATCTGACTTCGCCTCACTCACAATGGCTCCTGAAGCCACACAAAACTGATGAAGACAGTCTTGCATGTGAGTAATGGAGCTCAATTCCAACTACACTAAAAGGAAAGAATCATCAGCAAAATGGTTATTCATCAACTGGCCCTCTAGAAGAGAGATTCCCCAAATTAAACCATGCCTCCTATTATCCTCCAAAAGATACCCCAAAGCATCTGCAGAAAGAACAAAAAGAAGAGGGGCAACAAGACATCCCTGCCGAATGGATCTAAATAGCTGAATAGAATTAGTCAAACGACCATTCACCATTACACGGGAGGAAGCAGCAGAGAAAAGAGTACCAATATTAGCCACCGCAGCAGCAGAAAAACCAAGAGAGCCAAGCATCTGAAGAATGAAATCCCAATCAACTTGATCATAAGCCTTATCAAAATCAATTTTGAGAAAAAGAGCTTGCTGACCAGATTCCTCAGCCCACTCCATAGCCTCCCAAACAGACAACACTGTATCCAAAATGAATCTTCCTTTCACAAACCCAGTTTGTTCCGCCCTCACCACCCGAGTAGCAATATTGCACAGCCTCAAAGCAATTGCTTTAGCAACAATCTTATAAGATACATTCAATAAAGTAATGGGTCTCCAACCGCCAATTTTATCCTTATTATTACCCTTGGGAATGAGCTTAATCACCCCCTGATTCATCCGCTCCAAAAACCCAGCACCCCCAAACACCTCCTGAATCATACGCCAATAGTCCTCTCCAATTACATCCCACATAGCTTTGTAGAACTCAACCGGTAAACCATCAGGCCCAGGAGCTTTCCCATTTTGCATGTGTGACAGGGCATAAAAGAGTTCCTCCTTAGTAAAATCAGCAGCAAGACAATCATTCTCATAACTAGTAATTTTTTTCGGGATGCATGATTGTATCCTTCGCCGAGCTTGCTGGACCTCCGGAGAATGCTCATAAGCAGAAAAAATAGTCCTGAAATGAGTTTCAAACAAATCCCTGATCTCCTCCTCATCTTCAGTATGAGAGGAATCCGCCCGCTGAAGAGATAAAATGCGTTCAGAGGCATTCTTCCTCTTGATGTAGTTAAAAAAGAACTAGGTAGGGGCATCACCTTCATGAAACCAATGAAGCCGACTACGGACTTTGACTCCTCTACCTATATAGTTCTCAAAACTGTGAATGTCTCCTTCTTCAGCAGCAACCTTTTCCTGCAAAACAGTATTATAAGGATCCATCTCAAGTTGTCTCCTATCATATTCAAGATTCTGTCTGAGGCATTTTATTCGGCGTCTACGACCTCTAGCAATCAATCTGCCCCAACCTCTGAGAAATTTAACAACCCTCCTAATGGCAGCATCCCACCAAGGAATCCATCCAGAAGAAGTAGGCCTCGGCTCCAAGTTCCAAACACACCTAATAAGCTTACGGCAGTCTGCAGAGTCCAAATGGGAAATATTGAGCTTGAAAGGCAGGTCCCGCTTCTCAACAACTAAAGAACCAATATGAGCGCAAGTATAAATGGGGGCGTGATCAGACCCAGTAACACCCAAATCAACATCCACCGATCTCCTCCCCTTGCCAACACAAGTAAAAAGATTATCAGCATAAAATCTATCCAGACGAGCATAAACCTTGCCTCTCCCAGATCTTCTGTTGGACCAAGTGAACTAGCTGCCATTATCAAGGTGCTTCTGCTTGAAGTTAACATCAAAAATTTGAAGTTGAGCCTTCAACCGAGACCACACTTCCTTTTCAGGACCATGTAAACAACTCCCAACTCCTCCTTCACGATCACCCTCCCATTCAACCATATTAAAATCCCCACCAAAAATCCAACAAGCATCTGGTAGATTATCATGAAGCCAAGTCCAAATATTGGTCCTTTCATTAGAAGTATTGGGACCATAGATACAACAAATCCCCACAACCTGACCAGAGAAGGCAAAAGTAGCCCAAAGAGCTCTACCATCAGGATCTTCCCCATGATCTAAAAGAAGAGCCGCTAACCACGGACGAACAACAAGAACAACACCTCCCGAACCCTGCCTATGAGAGGAGCTCCACCATGTGCCCCGCCAGGAACTCGTCAAGCAGCTCATCAGCTCAAAACCACTAAGCTTAACCTCTTGCAAACAAACCACATCAGCAAAAATAGTCCTGAGAAAAGTGCTCACAAGGCTACGCCTCTCGGGACTCACCATCCCTCTGACATTCCAAGATGCAAGGTCCAGCTTCATTGAGAACCCAAAGAGTGAAGGACCTCAAATCTGCTGCCAACTGCTCCTCCAGACACACCTGTATGCTGCACATCTCCATCCGAGGCCGACTTCCTCACCGAACCACCAACCACAATCTTAGAACTAGAGATTCCCACACCAGAAACCCCTATCTGATCCTCCCGACCTTCTGAATTCTTCCTTGCTTTATTAGGCTTGAACGGAGAACCTCTAGACTCTCTCCTCTTCTGAACAACCTTCCATTCCTGAGAGCCAACACTGGAAACCACTTCCTTAGAGGATTCACCCTGAGGAGCTTCATCTGTCTCCATCTTATCCTACTGCTGTAAAGTAGGAGAAGTAGTTTCTGCCTTTTTGCCTTCTTCACTAGCAGCAGAAATATTTTTCTTCTTCTTCGGGCAATCCTTGATCATATGACCCACCTCCTGACAACCAAAGCATGCATTAGGCAAGTTAAGATATCTGACTGGCTGAACAACAGGCCCAACAGGAGTAAGAATCTTCAGCTGTTCTGGCAATTTACACTGCAAATCCACTTCAACACAAATACGTGGGCTAGGTTTGAGAGACATATGCTCCGAAGGTTCCAGCAAAATTTTCTTGAATCTTTGCGCCATAACTTTCAACATGCACCTTATTTCTGCCTTCATGGAAACAAACTCAATCCACAAGGGATAATGAGACTGTGAAGTGTCTTGTGGATCAAATTTGGGTCTCCATGTTTGCACAAACGTCGTCGATCCAATAATATAGATTATATTTTTTAAAATGTTGGTGTTTCATCATTAAAGCACATGATTACATTAAGCGGATGAATAAACACACTTGTCCCTAATAATTATTACAAAGCATATCCGCAACATATGAGAGGGAGATATTTGAACCTGGGGCCTCTCCAACATGAGAGTTTCAACTACCCACTTCTCTCCAATTCCTCCACATGGGCGGATAATATAGATTATATTTAAAAAAGGTTAAGATAAATTTACGAGGAGGAGATCTAGGTTTAAAAGTAGTAGTAGTATGATCTGAGACATGAGTTTCTTGAGTGTGCGCCAACTTGATTACGACGGTACCAACCTCGAGCTACTGGGGTCTCTCTCACTCCGGGCCATGTTTACCGAGGCAATATAGGGGTTATAGTGGTAGCACCATAATTATTTTATTGTTCAACAAGGACAATGCAGTGGTTAGGTCTTTGGCCTCTCTTTGGGAAGGTTTAAGGTTCAAACCACAACGTATTTATACAGGTATAGGCTAGATAGTAGCGACTAAGTGTTTATTGATTGGTTGCCCTAGTTTGATGTCCTCGAGGGTCAGGGGTCCCATTGACTTCATCTAAGCTGGCAAGCTAGGGTTTATAGTGGCAACACCCAATGATGTTATAAATTCCCTTATTATAAATAAATAAATAAATTGCATTTAGGGTCAGGGGTCCCATTGAATTCATCTAAGCTAGCAAGTTAGGGTTTATAGTGGCAACACCCAATGATGTTATAAATTCCCTTATTATAAATAAATAAATAAATTGTATTTTTATTACATGGTGTAGCACCCTAAAATTGGCGCAGTAAAATTATAAAATTTACATTCACCTTAGTAAATAATTTTAAAATCAAATTTAACCTCCCAAACCGCCCGTTAACCGTCGGGTATTCCGTTTCCCCCTTTTCCACACCAATTTTAGAGGTTGTTTTGACCATTTGACGATATCGTCGCCGATCAGACGATATCGCCCCAGATTTGACGATTTCGTCTAGACTAGGACGTCCAGACGATCTTGTCACAAAACTGAATTTGCATAGTTGGAATCTATTCCAACGGGTCTCCAATCCGGGCAGAAGCGTGTCCGGCTGTTGGGACCCTCCCCCGTTGGAGATCTCCCAAATTGGGATGATCTCCAACCTCCTACCTACTCCCCCTAAGCCTATTTAATCTCTAAGATTTTCCCTCCCCAACCCCTGGCTAAAATTATCTACAAACTGATTCCCTCTGCGTCAAAACATCTTAATTTTGCTTTTACACTAGTTCCATAGCAATTTTGTTGTAGGTACATCACTATTTTTCAACCGAAGCCAGCACCCATTGTCGCTGACAAACCTGTTCAGATTGGAGGCGATCCCGTCAAATGCGAGATGATTTCGTACTGATGCGAGACGATCTCGACTACAGCCCACATCGAGGCAATCGAGTGCTCGGAGTTTGCTTTTCTCAACTCTGTTTCGTCATTTTATTCCGTAAATTAGATTATTTATTCGGTTTTTATGTTATTTTGCATTTGGAGTTCACCCATTTAGCTTAGATTGCATGCTAAGTTCATGATCCGCTATTAAAGTACAATAATTGGCTTTAAATTCTATTCTTAAATATTGTTCAGTATTCATATTGCTATTTGGTGTAATTTGCCTCTGTTAGCACAATAGAATTTCTTGTATTTTGCATCTGTTTTCTGTCTTGCAGGTCTCTGGCGAATTCGTCTGACGAATTCATCAGATCTCGGACGAATCTGTCAGTCTTAGATGATTCTATCAGATTACAGACGATTCTATCAGATTACAGGCGATCCAGACTGCTTCAAACGTGAGAATCTTCTGCAGACATCCGGATCAGGTATTTTTCATTGTCATTCTATAAAATTCTCTATTTTTTGCTTTCAAATCTGTTTGCTGTATTCATGAAAGTTGCATTTTCATGTAGTTTTAATTTAGATTCATTCGGCCAAACCTAGGATATGAATGCTTAAGGTTAAAATGAACTCATCAAACACATTCCAAAACCTAGGCATGGAAACTACCGCTAAATTTTTCCTGGTGAACCCACCATCCATCGAAAAATCACCAAAATACACCTCCCTTGAGAGGCGGGACCTTCGCAAAGTCCTCTCAGTCCGAGGTATCGCGACATCCTTTTCCCATCCTCCTTTCGGGTGCGGATCCTATAGCCTGAAGGTAGGGATGCGAAAATTTGGAGCGATACATTTTGGTGAACCCGACGTGAATGCATCATAACCTTTTGAAAACAAAAACAAAAAAAAAAAAAAAAAAAAATTAGAACAACTAAAACTTAGATGCATTTTAAAACATTTAAGGTTTAAAGTCATGTTTATATGGTAGCTCCTAAAAAGAGGTTAGCAGTTACTATAAACGTAGAAAATCAATTGGCAGCTATAGAAGTTAATTCTGTCCTTAATATCCCTGAAACAAGTAGAAATCAATTCTTGTGGAACGAACTTGATAGGAGACTTAGTCTCATTTCATCTAGGTCCACACAACTTAAGCAAATTAAGAGGCTAGTCTTGGATAGAATCCTAGATCCTCATCAACTAGTTTTTTATCATGAACTTCAGAGAGCCTGCCATAGATGGTTAGCCTATAGGAGAGCTTTAGTGTCTTCAAAATTATTCACCTTCGAGGAATACCTCGAGAACGCAGCCATAGTGCACCAATTCGTAGGCCTTGTAGAAGACCAAGAGGTTGTTCTTACAGATAGGGAAAGATGGAATAGAGTTCCTCGTGTTGTGTTATATCGAGAGTATTGCCACGAGATTTACTTCTATCAACCAGCATCTGAGACAGATAATATTACCATAGCCCTTTTCATCAAATTTCTAAAAGAAAACTTTCAATTTGAAGAAGAACATTTCATGACCCCTGAACAACTTGAACCTATTAATGATATTCATAAGTTATTCATAGAAAACTAGATCATTTACTTTCAGTCTTATTATTTTGTGCATTTATTGTGTTATTTGCTGTCTTTATTATATCATTTCAAAAAAAAAAAATTAAAGAAAAAATTAAAAATCAAAAAACTTAGCAAAAACTTAAACACTTCAATTTCAAATATTATAGTAGGTATATAGTAAATATATACCTCTTAATTTGTTGCATATATATATATATATATATATATATATATATATATATTTATATATATTTGCTGAAATCAAAACTTAGCACCATGCCTAAACTTAGGAATGGCAAAGAAACTTTAGGGGAAGGAGAATATTGGTTACAAGATACAACTGAAAACCCAAATTTCCTTCTTGGAGATTCAAATCCGGAAGGAGAAACTCTAGGTCAATCAGATGAAGACTTAGGGGAAGATAAAGAACAAGAAGCAAATGTTAAAGAGGATGGATCCTCATCCCCTAGAGTAGCTCCAAATGGAACTATTGCCTTTGACAATGCGAGCATTTCAAGAGATTTCTCATGGAAAACATTGATGACCTTAATGTGGCAATTCGCCTTGATAAAGGGCAAATTAGTAAAACTCAAGCAGCCATGGAATATATGTGCAATATGCAGACTAATCCCTTGTCTTTCATTGATCAAGAAAGTGACAAGGGTGGACCATCCAATACGGATATGGTCACTATAGCCCAAAGCATGTCAAAACAACGAAGTTACCCAACCTCCTAAGGAACCCGTTACTCAACCTAAAATCACTCCCGCACAAAAGAAAATTCCCTTCACTAATTTATTCCGCCAAACTATTGAGCAAAATGCTTTAAGTAAACAAAAACCTAAAACTAAGCCAAATACAAACTTTCAAAGAATCTGAATACAACATAATACAGCTTCAAAATTCCTCCATAATACTTTTCCTACCAATAATTTACACAACAGTAACATGGCATCTAACCTGCATGTTCCTCCATCATATGCCTATAACACTTATGTCAATGCCCTACCAAACCAATATGGGGGGAAAACTAGTAATCTGGAAGCCATGGTGAAACAATTAGCTTCACGTATGGACCGAGATAGATCCCTACCGTCCCTCGTATAATTATCGAGAGATCTGTAGTCAACCTTTGGATCCCATAGTTGTAGCTCAACCATACCCTAAACATTTTCCCATGCCTGTCCTACCTATATATAAAGGAACCGAAGATCCCATAGAGCATCTTCGCATGTTTAGGATAGCATGTCACGACATATCGCATGACGACTTGCTATTACTAAAAATGTTCCCCAAAAGTTTAGGTGGAATGGCATTAGAGTGGTACTACCAATTGCCCACTCACTCTTTGAGAAACTTTGAAGAAACAGTTGAATCATTTGTCCATCAATTTAGTGCCTACATCGAGAGGCATGTAACTATTAAAGACCTATACAATTTAAAACAAGATAAAGATGAATGCTTTACCGATTTCTTAGCTAGATGGAGGCAATTGACAGGAAAGCTGCACTTTGTGCTACCCTATAGGGAAATGTTAGACATTTTCATCAACAATTTACAAGAACAACTATCTTATGAACTATCAATTGCTACCCTAACTACCTTCGATCAAGCTATAGATTTAGCTCGAAGAGTAGAAGATGCCCTCATTAGGAGAGGCCAACTTAGGAAGAAGGATGATCAGAAAACATCCAAAAATCAATATAAAAACAAACAGGTTGTCGGTGACGGAGTCATTGACAGCAGAAATGTTGCTAATATCAATGTAACGAAGACAACGGAAAAATTCATATTGAAACCTCTTGACAAGCTTCCTCGAGAATTCACTAGATTAAACCAACCTTTGTCAACTATTTTACCTCAATTACTCGAAAGAGGTTTGATCCAATTACCCGCTATCCGGGAACCTGACCCAAGTATACCCGGATATAGAGCTGATTTGCACTCGTGATTTCCATAGAAGACCCGGACATTCTACCAACGCTTGTAAGAGATTGAAACATAAAATACAAGATTTGATTGACAATAATGAAATGGAAGTGCAAGCCTTCCAACCTAAACAAAACCCTCCTAATAATACTCAAAAGACCATTCCCCAAAATCAAAATCAAAACACCAATCAAACTTTAGACATATTTCAACACCCTTTACCAAGACATGGTAAAGAGGTGGCCAATCAAATCGAACATCATAATGTTCCCCCTCCTACCCGATATGTAGGAACCATTAGCAGACAATTACCTATTTAGGATTCTCAAATATTTGACACGACCTTATCCCTAGTTACAATCAGGCCCTTACATAATTTTCAAACTTCTGATTCTAGTGATATAGAATCAGATAGTGAAAGTGAACTAGACATTACTTCAAACCAATCGAATAGTTTTGAAAACGAATCGGATCCTATTCAACCTATCACAGATGCTATGGTTCCAGAAGAACCATTTCCTAGAAGAGTCACTACTCGACCTTCTTCTAATATAGTCCTTCCTTATGAACAAGCCATAAATTCTCAACCGAGACCGTTTCAACGTCATCACTATAACATTGTAGGAACCATTGGAGTCGTTACTCGACAATAAGCTCAAAATTCCCAACAAGAACCAAACCAGAATGATGGATCAGCTCCATTCGTTCTGAAAAATCCCAATAAATGGAATCATGCTCCTAATATCCAATCTAAACCCCCTTACAGCATTAATGAGCAATTGTCCAACACTACGGCCAAAATTTCCCTCTTAGATTTATTGAGATCCTCTCCCACCCATAGGGATGAGTTGATGCTTACATTGAGCCAAATGATGGTACCTCAAAACATTCAACCTGAAGCTATGGCCCATACGATCATCACTCGAGAGATTGATTGTATTGACTTTGAGGATAAAGATATCCCGCAACACGGCTTACATAAGGACAATCCCTTATACATTACTTGCTTTAATTGGAGATGTAGTCATCAAAAGAGTTTTGATTGATAATGGCTCATCTCTAAACATTTGCACCTTTGACTTCTACCAACGATTTGGCTTTAGAAGTGATGAAATGAAGAAAACCGATATGATCATCAAAGCTTTTAATGACAAAACACAAGAAACGTGTGGAGTTATCACCCTCCCATTGCAAGTTGGTCCTAGAACCCTAGAAACAACCGTGTTTATTGTACATTGCCCAGCATCGTACAATATACTTTTGGGTCACCCTTGGATCAATGCCATGCGAGCGGTCCCATCAACTTTACACCAATGTGTTAAATTTGAGTTTAAAAATCAGTTGGTCACTATTCATGGTGACCTTAGACCTTTTGATATGTGTGCTTTGGCAGAACCAGTTGGAGTGCAATTTTGCCTAGCTTTGTCATCCACACATCCTAGTTCTTCTTTTTCATCTAAAAATGTGAAACATAAACCCATAACTTCACGTAGTTCCCCTCCATTAACTTCATCCTCCTATATAGATCAACAACCCTCTAAACAAATTACTTTAGAACCTCAAAAAGATTTCAAATCTACAACCAATTCTTCAACTACTACCCCTACAAATTCAAAACCTCTAGACACATCTATCATACCTTCCACATCTCAAGACATAGGTAATAAACCTTCTACATCTTATGCCCTTTTTGATGAACTATTACCAGATTTATCTACAACCTTAATATCAGAAAAAATGAATTCTTTCATGCAAGATTCAAACCTTTTAAATAAATTGCCGCCATCTCCTCGTACTTTGGGCCTCCCACAACCTATGGGAAGTACTTACCAAGTCGAGAGTTGTGCCTTCATTTATAAAGGATATGACTGGGGAAGAATCCCTTGGAATATCAAAACTCATCATGAGGGATACGCTCGGTGTTATTTTACCAATGATTATATTAAAGCTAAACCCATGATGCTTAAAATGGGATATAAAGGGAAAGGCTTGGGACCTTTCCAAAATGGCATGAAAGAACCTTTCGAGGTAGAACCGTGGCCCCGCCCCGTTGTGGTGTGGGCCTATTTCCTAGTAAGGGTCAACCCTTTCCTTTTGAGGATGATGATCATCTCATATGATATCAAGATTATTTGGATAGGCATGTTGATTTGCCTCTTAAAAATCAGTCGTTTTCATGCAACATGCTATCCATAGCATACCCCGAAATGATTGCTCGACCCCGATGAAGAGTTGGAAGGAGATATCTCCCATGATGTCTCTGTTGAAGAGATGTTACACAATGGGTTTTATTTTGATGGTTCTATACCAACTATAGCCCAACTTGAGGCCACTGATCCTCAGAATGAATTATCTAAATTAACCTTACAAGAATTGGGCGTTTCACCCGCCCCACCTAATTTTGAAAGAGATCTACACATGGAGGTAGAAAATGTCATTAAAATTAACATTGGAACTGAGGACAATCCTCACATAATCAATATTGGAGCAGAACTAAGTCCAGAAAAACAAGAGCAATACATTACATTCCTTAAAGAGTATGAAGATGTCTTCGCTTGGACATACGAAGATATGCCGAGTCTAGACCCTTCCGTAGTCATGCATCATCTAGTGGTCCATCCGGATGCTAAACTGGTTAAACAAAAACTTAGAAAAATGCATCCCAAAGTGGCTTTGCTAGTCAAAGGGGAGTTAGAAAAACTCCTGAATGTTATCTTTATACAAGCTATTGATTATGCTAAATGGATCTCAAATGTAGTTCCAGTCACCAAGAAAGAAGCTACCAAAGTTAGGGTTTGCATCGATTTTAGAGATATCAACGCTGCATGCCCTAAAGACGACTTTCCTCTTCCAAACATGGATCAAATTATTGACTTTACTGCCGAAAGTGGGATGATGTCCTTAATGGACGGATTCTCCGGTTATAATCAAATTCGGATAGCTCCTGAAGACCAGGCTAAAACAGCATTTATTACCCCCTAGGGTACCTTTTGCTGAAAAGTGATGCCATTTGGCTTAAAGAACGCAGGTGCAACTTACCAACGAGCTATGACCTACATTTTTCATGATATGATGCATGATATCCTACATGATTATGTAGATGATATTATAGCTCGCTCTCTTATTGAAGATCATCATTTGGATGATTTATGAAAATTCTTTAATCGATTACGAGAATATCTCATTCGATTAAATCCAAAAAAATGTATATTCGGAGTTAAGTTCGGCAAACTATTGGGGGTTTTAGTTTCTTTACGTGGTATCGAAATTGACCCTCTCAAAATTACGGCTATCACCGATATGCCCGCACCTACTAATATATTCGAATTACGAAGTTTACAGGGTAAACTTCAAGCTATCCGTCGCTTCATTGATAAGTCGGCGAACAAAACTGGTCCTTTTCTCAAACTTCTTAAGAAGGATGTCCCTTTCAATTGGGACACGTAATGTAGAGAAGCTTTTGAACTTCTCAAACAATATCTCCTTAACCCACCGGTGCTTTCACCGCCTAAATCTGATCGCCCATTTATCCTCTATATTTTTGCTTCATATTCTACCTTAGGAGCTATGTTAGCTCAACTCGATGATGAAAAACGAGAACGTGCTAATTATTATATTAGCCGAACCTTCATCAGTTATGAAACCCGCTATACAGCGTTAGAGAAGCTATGTCTAGCAGTCATTTTTGCTACGCAAAAATTACGACATTATATGCTTAGTCAAAAAACGTATGTCATTGCTAAATACGATCCCTTAAGGTATCTCATGAGTCGACCTTATTTATCGGGTCACACAGCCAAGTGGGTTCTTGCTCTAAGCGAGTTCGATCTCACATTCATAGGATAGAAGTCTGTTAAGGGTCAAATCATAGCAGATCAATTAGCTGCTGCACCCTTAGAGTCTACTCATACCCTCATTATCGAGTTTCCTGATGAATGCCTTCAATTAGAGGCAGACCTTGTTGAACAATGGTCCTTATACTTTGATGGAGCTCGATGCATGAGTGGGGCTGGTGCGGGTATTATTTTAATATCTCCGCAAAAACATCTTATTCCTCTGTCCTTCAAACTGACCTTTGCTTGCACCAACAATACTGCTGAGTATGAGGCTCTAATCCTTGGATTACGAGCTGCTCTAGCGCTCAAAATTAAAAATCTCTTAGTTTTTGGTGATTCCCAATTGGTTATAAATCAAATTAATGAAGTTTATCAAACCAGAGATGATAAACTTCACCCATATAAGGCCTATGTTTTACAACTAATGTCCTTGTTTGATCAAGTCACCTTGGAAGCCATTCCTCGAACTAGCAACTGTGCAGCTGATGCCAGGGCCGCAGCTGCATCTCTCCTACCCTTGGAGTTAGACGACGAATATGCCACTATCATTATTCGTCGGCTCCAAGAACCCGCTTCAACTAAGTCATGCTTAGAGCCTTTGGATGTGTTTCTAATCAATGAAACTACTCCTGAACCTTGGTATACAGACATATTTGATTTTCTCCAAAATGGGACTTTCCCTGACAATTCTAATAGAAACCAAAGATCGGTTATTATGTTGACGAGCAATTCGCTTTGTAATAATTGGCAATACTTTATATAGGAGATCTTTTGAAGGTATCATATTAAGATTCTTAAACTTAGAAGAGTCTAAATCAGCCTTGAGTGAAGCCCACGATGGATCTTGTGGAGGACACTTTAGTGGTAGTGCCATTGCTAAAAAGCTCCTTCGGATAGGATACTTTTGGCCTACCATGGAAATAGATGCACATGAGTATGTGCGCCATTGCGACAAGTGTCAAAAACATGCTAACCTTGTCCATGCGCGCCTGCACAAGAGTTGCAGGCTATTTCATCTCCTTGGCCCTTTTCTAAATGGGGCTTGGATATTATTGGTAAAATCAATCCTGTGTCATCTGATGGACACAAGTTCATCATAATCGCCACTTGAGTATTTCACGAAGTGGGTTGAAGCTATGCCTTTAGCTTCTTGCACCGGCTCACGGTGTCTCTAAATTCATTTTTAATCAAATCATTTGTAGGTTCGAAATTCCTGCGAATCTCATCTCTGACAATGGAACTCCTTTCAAAAATAAAGATGTTAAAAAATTATGTCAAAAATATAAGATTCAACATCACTGGTCCACCCCCTATTATCCTCGTGGTAATGGTCAAGCAGAAGCTTCTAACAAAACCTTAATCAAAATTCTCAAAATATTAGTCAATAAAACCGGTCGTGATCGGCACATTCAATTATATCCAACTTTGTGGGCCTATCGAACTAGTGTTCGAACCCCCACCGGAACTTCACCATTTGTTTTGGTGTATGGTGTCGAAGCAGTTTTTCCATTTGAATTGGAAGTTCCTTCTTTGGCTCTGCTACTTCAAGATACCGAAGTAGGAGATGAATATCGTCTTGTGCAGACTCGATCACTGGAACTCCTCGATGAAAAATGCATCAATGCTTTGGAGCATCTCCGTGCTTACCAAAACAAGCTTAAAAGATCATATGCTAAGAAAGTTCGTCATCGATCCTTTGAGATTGGCGACCTTGTTTTAAAAGAAAATAAAAAAAAATACAAATGCAACCAAAGAACTTAAAGGTAAATTTGAGCCCAACTGGCTCGGACCATACATCATTACTGCTAAATTTGAATCAGGAGCATATAAATTATCTACCTTAGATGGTAAAGAACTTAAAGAACCCATGAATATTTTGCACCTTAAACGTTACTATGCATAAATTTGGTCATTTCATCCATGTTTGTTTAAAATCATTATCTTGTATTTCTTTCAATTTATAAAAATCCAAAAACACCAAAAACATTCATAAATCTCCAAAACTCTTCAAAAACTATCTATTGCATTTATTTAAAGCACTAGTTAAGTTCCTTTTGCTCAAAAACTAAAATCAAAATAAAAATCTAAAAACAGCTATATGCTTGACTCTTTCGAAACCAAAACAATATACAGAAGAAAGAGAGAGTCAACATTCTCAAAACTTCTCAAAAGTGTTTATATATATTTTCTTACAATTATTGCGGTTATATGTTTCAACTTATTTTGGATAAATTAGCATTAATTTTGAATCCCTCACTTGCACACTCACAAAAAAATAAATATCTTGCTTTTATCTGGCATGATTACTAATCTCTCTTATATCAAAGTTCACAAATTTCAATTAAATAAAGTTTGAGCATAGAGAATTGATCTTGTTATTTACCTAAACCAAGCACATATTTTCACAATAAAATGATTATATTTGTAATTTCCATGTTTTGCTACATAGTAGAACTGATTTCTTGAGTGAAAAGTTTCCCCGCTATCCTATCATGCACATGGTCTAGAATCTTTGAGAATTGGCAAAAGGACAAGCTCACCCCTACCCGTAATAAAAGTCCCTTGCTCTACAGCTAATCCGAGCAAGTATCCCTAGCACAGAAAAAGAAAAGAAAAATTCAAGAAAGAAGAGAAAAGAAAAATGTTATTTCAGCAATGTTCCAAGTATTATCAAACAAAAGAAATACAAAAAGAAAAATAAGCAAAGTTCAAAAGAAAGCAAGAAAGCAATAAAATCCCTTTCCCTACCCTTTGAAAAGAAAAGAAGGGTTGATGAGCTTGAATCCCCGGAATTCTCAATTATTCGAAATCGTGAGGTAAGCCCCATAACAGGTGGTTTGTGCCCAACCCGCTTGGCCTTGGGTAACTCCTAGCGTGGCGATATGTCTGTCACATTAGCGACCTTCTTTTGTACAGACCTATGTCTGCTTATGGATTAGCTAGCTCTTGATAATCCGACCTACATAGTAGTCTAATATGGTGATATGCATCTACATCATGGTTAATGAACATTTATTTGGTTTCCTCAAATCACTTGTATCATAGTATCTTGCTCAAAACTGGTAAATGAACAATGCAATTGCACACACATTTGTATTTGAGAGATTTTGTTTATCATTAGGATAAATCAAGATCAGAAATGAATGCACATATGCACATGGTATTCCTTATAAATCTAGCTTTTGTCTTCAAAATACTTTGAAATATTATTTTTGCAACTTGTTTGGAATAATCAAGTACAATTATTTTTCACAAAGACAACTATAGAATTAGAAAAATCAAAAATTTCTTCCAAATTACACAAATCAAATCATATATATCCGGTTGACTTTCGCGACGATGGTATAGTTTCAAAACCAAAATTAGAATTTTATGCCTAGCGCAAGTCCTCATTTTCATCTTTTCTGTTCATCAAAAAATCAACCATGTAATAAAACTATTTTTTTGGATTTTCGCGATGATGGTATAAGTCTATACCTACATATTCTATGCCTAGCGCAAACCATTGTAACAATTTTTATTCTCCATTTTATCAAAAATCATAAAAACCATATGACTTCATTTTACACAAATTATGCTTTTCAAAAGCAAACCCATTTTTTCACTATTTTTATGTCATTATGTCAACCTCCAACTTTGCAATGATGGTATAATTCCTAAGGAATTATTCACAAATTTTATCACACTTAGGAATTTATGCCTAGCAAAAATCATTTTAAAAATATTTCATGCATAATATTTTTCATGAAAGTCTGAAAACAAACCAACCATCATCATCATCATTTGCACTATCACAACAAAGTCTTAAGACAGTCTCTTAAGAACTCTTTTACTTTTTGCAATATTTCTATATGGAGATTAGCTTGACGATCGAGTGAGCGGTGACTCCATGAAATGGTCTATAATATCGACAATGTCCTTTGAAATTATTGTTAAAAGTCCCCTTTGATTTTATCAAAATTATTGCATCACATACAACCACTTTGTTACATCAGATTATTTCATTTAAAATTTTATAGCATGACATTCAAATTATAATATTTCCAACGACATAATTACATGAATTTTCAAATCAATCAATCAAAACATAAAATCATCATAAACATACTCAAGACACAAGTCATATGATCAAAAATATATCATCATATATATCTCAAAAATATATGTACATCATATCAGCTAGATTGGTATGCCACAATCCATATCTTGGCATACTCAATCAAATGTCCTCCGAGCGAGTGTCTCGAGAGCCCCTAGAGCTCTCGACCTCATCTCCTCCCCTACCCTACGAGAGGACGAGGTGGCCCCATCGCGAGCATGTGTGGTACTACGAGTCCTCGTCGTCGATCGGGATGAGCTCCTCGATGACCCCGTCTCCGATCGGATCTGCAATAGCAGTACCGACAACTGCACCCTCCGGCCCTCGGGCACCATCTAAAAATAGATCCCCCGGTAGAATGCGGTCCGAGCAACCGATCGCATCAGCTCCCGAGTGCTCGCCCTCCGCCCCGTGCCCTGAGGCGTGCAATCTCATCTCCGAGCTATGTCACCTCAGCTCGATGTCATGCAGCCTCGTCCTGTAGAGTCTGCACCTGTGTCTGGAGACGGATATTCTCCGTCCAGAGAGTCACTGTCTCGCTGCTCTCTCCTGTGTCAACGCCCTTGCCTTTATCGGGCGATGGTGGCCTCTCTCTCTATGGATATGGGGTCTCTCCTCCCTCCTCTCCCGCTATCGCGGCCTCTCCTGTGTTTGTGGCCTCCTTTGCTCTCTCCCACCATGACCCTGGGCTGCCTCTATCACTGCCTGGCGTTGCCTCCCTATTCGACGCACAACTGCGTGGATCGGACCCTGTGCCATCGTCATCCGAGGAGGGCGGATGCCTGCGTACCAGGCATCGTAGCCATTGGCTACCCCCGCGTCGTCCCCATCCACTGGCTGGATGGGGCCATTGTCTGCATCCTGGCTCTAGAAGCGCTGCATGTCAGGAGCCCCGCTAACCGTGGTGTTATCCCGGATAGTCCAAGAAAACTCGTAGTCCCTTAGAGATGGGATCCCCTACTGCAGACCGAACTGTCTCAAAACTCGATCATAGCGGTGGAGCTCCACCTCTCCTCTCTCCATTCGTAGCAAGCAGACTCACCTGATGCGAGCCAGCTCCTGTCCGTCCTCGGCCCACCCTGGGTGCCCTCTCCATGGTCTCCAGGTGATCTGATCCGGGACCAAGTCATCCAGTAGCCTCCGGGACATCGGTAGGTCGATCCGCCGCTGTGACCCTCTCCGGAGCCACCAGTAGAAGACTCGGGGCCTCTCCCCGTCCACCCCTATTAGTGGAAGCCCTACCGACCTCCGCACTACAATGTGCTCCCAGCACCAAACCTGTAGGAGCGATGTCATCACCAGACATCGCTCGCCCTTGTACATGACCCCATACAGGATCCTGTACAACCGACATAGAACAAAGCTGCCCCAACAAAACCTGTATCCATGGTCTCTCATATCGCAGATCACATCTGCGAGCATCCATGGTACCCTGCATCCGCTCTGGTGGCACAGCAAAAGTCCACCAACCACTCTAGCTAGAACTCGTGTGAGTCTGGATGCCCCAGGCATCTGGCGTAGTGCCTCGATATTCACTCTGCCCTTCTCCAGGGCGAAGCTCGGGTCACCACACAGCCGTCCCATAGTGTGGCCCTGATTGGCCGCAGGAGTGATCATCCGTCCTTGTATGGGGATTCTCAGAATCCTCCATACATCCTCTAGTGTGGGAGCCATCTCCCCTATCGATAACCGGAAACAGGAAGAACCCGGATACCATCTCTCCGCTAGGGCTGTTAGAAGCCCCATGTTCGTGGATACTTGTGGCATCTCCGCCACATGCTGTAAGCCGGCTCCGTGCCGACGAGATCTCGCTCTGCCTATGTCAGAGCGGCCAAGTCATCTCTCAAACCTCCATATTTCCACTCCCTGCTTTTTAGTAATCCTCTCTGCAAACATAAACAACATAAACAACAAGCAATCATTAATAACAATTCCAGTAATTAATAATGCAACTTAAAGATCAATTTCATGTAATTGATGATATCGCCCACTATTGGACGATATCGTCCCAAATTTGAGCATAATCATCTCCGATCTCGCTTGTCGAAATCGTCTCTAGATTGACGAAATCGTCCCCCTTTCGACGATTTCGCCCTTGGGCGAAATTGACGAAATTGAGACGATTTCATCGAAATCGGGACGATTTCGTCCCGACGACGTCGATGGCCAAAAACGGCTGCGATGCTCCAAATTCACCTAAAAATCACTTAAAAAGCATGTAAAAATTAAATTAAATCAGTTCTAGCTAAGTCTAGGCTCTTACCCGTAGACCGCGCCGGACCTCTGCAGATCTGTGCATCGTCTCCACCATTTTTGCTTCAGAGCTCTAAAAACCAGAAAATGAACAGTAAAAATGAATTAGGGTTTTACCCTATTTTTCTTAATTTTATTCAACAATAATTTTTTGCTTTTCTGCGTTTTTACCTCAAACGTTCGATTTGGGTAAAAACACGGAGGGGGCACCATAGTAAGTTGTCGTACGATTCGACCAAGAATCGTCGCCTAAAAATGGGTATAATTTTTTGCTTTCTCATAGATCGAGAAGAACTCATCTTTAACACATTTTCTTTGGAAAATTCGCTAAAGAGGGGGCAAAATGTAGCACCCTAAAATTGGTGCAGTAAAATTATAAAATTTACATTCACCTCAGTAAATAATTTTAAAATCAAATTTAACCTCCCAAACCGCCTGTTAACCGCCGGGTATTCTGTTTCCCCATTTTTTGCGCCAATTTTATAGGTTGTTTTGACCATTTGACGATATCGTCGCCGATCAGACGATATCGCCCCAGATTTGACAATTTCGTCTAGACTAGGACGTCCAGACGATCTTGTCGCAAAACTGAATTTGCATAGTTGGAATCTATTCCAACGGGTCTCCAATCTGGGCAGAAGCGTGTCTACGTCGTTGGGACCCTCCCCCGTTGGAGATCTCCCAAATTGGGATGATCTCCAACCTCCTACCTACTCCCCCTAATCCTATTTAATCTCTAAGATTTTCCCTCCCCAACCCCTTGCTGAAATTATCTACAAACTGATTCCCTCTGCGTCAAAACATCTTAATTTTGCTTTTACACTAGATCCATAGCAATTTTGTTGCAGGTACATCACTATTTTTCAACTGGAGCCAGCACCCATCGTCGTCGATGAACCTATTCAGATCGGAGATGATCCCGTCAAATGCGAGATGATTTCGTACTGATGCGAGACGATCTCGACTACAGCCCACATTGAGGCAATCAATGCTTGGAGTTTGCTTTTCTCAACTTTGTTTCTATCATTTTATTCAGTAAATTAGATAATTTATTCAGTTTTTATGTTATCTTGCATTTGGAGTTCACCCATTTAGCTTAGATTGCATGCTAAGATCATGATCTGCTATTAAAGTACAGTAATTGGCTTTAAATTATGTTCTTAAATATTGTTCAGTATTCATATTGCTATTTGGTGTAATTTGCCTCTGTTAGCACAATAGAATTTCTTGTATTTTGTATCTGTTTTTAGTCTTGCAGGTCTCTTGCGAATTCGTCTGATGAATTCGTCAGATCTCGGACGAATCTGTCAGTCTTAGACGATTCTGTCAGATTACAGATGATTCCGCTCGGATTACGAGCGATCTAGATCGCTTCAAACGTCGGAATCTTCACGGACATCCGGATCGGTATTTTTCATTGTCATTCCGTAAAATTCTCTCGTTTTCGCTTTCAAATCTGTTTTTTGTATTCATGAAAGTTGCATTTTCATGTAGTTTTAATTTAGATTCATTCGGCCAAACCTAGGATATGAATGCTTAAGGTTAAAACGAACTCATCAAACACATTCCAAAACCTAGGCGTGGAAACTACCGCTAAATGTTTCCTGGTGAACCCACCATTCGTAAAAAAATCACCAAAATACACCTCCCTTGAGAGGCGGGACCTTCGCAAAGTCCTCTCAGTCCGAGGTATCGCGACATCCTTTTCCCATCCTCCTTCCGGGCGCGGATCCTATAGCCTGAAGGTAGGGATGCGAAAAATTTGGAGAGATACACATGGGTTCCAAGAAAGTTGAGACAAAATATTTTGATATTTTTTTCCAAATAAACCTTTGTAATAAAATTTAGAAGACCATTTAAATTATATATGGCAAATAGGTTGAAAGTCATTCACGATTGTGTTATCCCAAAAGGAACAAGGTGGTTTTTCATGGTAAACAAATTTTTAATGGTGTAATCCCATTGACTTAAACTAACCCAGCGAGCTAGGGTTTATAGTGGCAGCACCCAATGATGTTATCGGTTCCCCTATATATTAAAAAATAAAAATAATTAAATTGCATTTTATTACATGGGTTCCAAGAAAGGTGAAAGTCATTCACAATTGTGTTATCCCAAAAGAACAAGGTGGTTTTTCATGGTAAACAAATTTTTAATGGTGTAATCCCATTGAATTCATCTAACCCAATGAGCTAGGGTTTATAGTAGCAGCACCCAATGATGTTATCGATTCCCCTATGTATTAAAAAATAAAAAATAAATAAATTACATTTTATTACATGGATTCTAAGAAAGGTGAGACAAAATATTTTGATATTTTTTACCAAATGAACTTTTGTAATATGATTTAGAAGATTTGTTAGACTGAACGCTTGTCCCTTTCCTGGTGCTTTCAACGACGTAAAAGGTTTAAAATGATTGTGGCATGGCGGTTATAGGGGTGGACTGCGCGAAGAACTGTGTGGCGGTTTTTGGGGTGGACAACACAGAATACTGTGGCGACCATAAAATCCGAATAGCCTGCTTGGATTCGTGGTGGTTACCGATTCCACCATGTAAATTAAAAAAAATATTTAGAAGACCATTTAAATTATTATGGAAAATAGGTTGAAAGGCATTTGATATTGTGTCATCCTAAAGGAACAAGGTGGTTTTGTTCGTGGTAAACAAATTCTTAATGGTGTAATCATTGCAAAAGAGGCCATAGATTCTATTTATTACTAGGCATGCTTGTGAAATTAGATATAAACAAAGCATATAATAGGGTTTCTTAGAGTTTTCTACATGATATTCTCAAAAAGTTTGGTTTTAATTATAGTTGGTGTGAATGGATTAAATGTTGTTATATCACTTTGAAATATTCTATTTTGATTAAAGGTTATCTTGTTGATAAATTTAAGTCATCTTGTGGAATCCACTATCTCCTTATTTATTCATTATTCTTGCATAGGCATTAGGGGGAGCTTTCTCAAAGCCAAAACTTAAAGGTATTTAGGTTGCAAAAAATGATCCCTTCGAATCTCATCTTCAATTTGTTGATAATAATTTTATTTTGGGTCATTCCTCAGCCAATGAGACCATGGAGTTCAAATCAATATTATCATGCTATGAAAAGGCTATTGGAAATTTGGTTGATACTACAAAATCCAAGAGTTTTTTTATTAACACTACCCAAAATTTACAACAAATTATTATGGACATTTTAGGGTTTAAAATTGGGCCTTTTCCATCAACCTTCTTTGGTATTCTTTTCTCTTATAAGGAAATAAAAAGAACCTTTGGGTCCCTTATTTGGATAGAATGAAAGCTTGTTTGGTAGGATGAAAAGGTAAGCTCTTAACCATGGTAGGAAGGTTATAACTCTTTTAGGGTTTAAAATTAAAAAATTTCCATCAACCTACTTGGGTATTCCTTTGTATCATAAAGGAAATAAAAATGAGTTTTGGACCTCTTGTTTGGATAGAATAAAATATTGTTTGGCAAGTCAAAAAGGTAAGTTTTTAATCATGGTAGGAAGGCTACAACTCATAAATACTACATTGCAATCCATCCTTATTTATATGATATCACTTTCAAGATTGCTAGTAGATATAACATTAGAAATTGATAAATTTAAGGAGATTTCTTTAGAAAAAATGCAAGGAAAAATACAGGTTTTCTCTTTGTAAGTAGGATGGAGTTTGCAAAGGAAATAATACTATAGGTTTAGGCTTGAGAAATTACATAATTATGAATTTTTCCTTAGGGGTAAAATATGAATGGAGATTATTTAGAGATCAAGAAAAGAATTGGGTAAAAAATTTACTTTAAAAATATATAGGTTCTCTTGATGCAGTGAAATTACTTAGGAAAATAACCCTACCTAAAGGATCATGAACACAAAATTTTATATGTATAGTTTACAATTGATCAAGAAACATATTAGATAGTCAATCGATTAGCCAAATTATGTAAATGTTTGGTCTGATGCTTGGTTGAATCCTTATTCTTTTATATCTGATTCAAAATGGCAATCGTTGGCTCAACATGCCTAGCTTGTAAAGGTCCAAAGGTCAAATATTATATTAATGTGACCAATAACTCCATATAGTGGATTTTTATTAGTTCCCTAGTTGAATGAAAGGAACTCAAACAGATTGCAAATGAGCTTCAAAAGATGTTTCAAGTGTTTTATTTATCAATTTTTACAAGAAAGGATGAGTTGGTTTGGAATCTATCAAAAGATGGTGGATACTCGATCAAATTGGGGTATGACAATTTAAAGCGATCAAAATTTCCTACTCCCAAATATTTCCCTTAGAAGAATATTTGGTTACTAAAGATTCTCCTTGAGGCATCAACATTCCTTTGGTTAGAAATTCAAAGTAAGATTCTTATAGGTTAGAGTCTACAAAGAAGAAGATATCATGGACCTTTCATAGGTGCCTTGTGTGAGAAGGACTTAGAAACATAAAACCATTTACGTCTTCTTTGTACCTTTGTTCATATCATTTGGGGTTACTTATTAAAAATGTGAGGATATATTGGGTAGCTCTAGTAATATTGAAAGAGTTGATGAAATGTTGGATTATCATTTAAGAGCTAAAGTATTATGTATTATGTGGAGGATTTGTCTTGTCATTATTTGCTGGAATTTTTTTTTTGGTAAGTTAATTTTTTTTTATTTATCAAAAGAGGGCATTTGAAAGGTGTGCTAACACCTTGTACAACAACAAGACAAGAAGAGGAACCTAAGAAGAGAACAAAAAGGAACACAATAGAGAGGCAATAAGCTTTCTACATAAAAAATAAATCAACCTTGAACATAAAGGATAAAAAAGAAACAATCCTGAATCCCGCAGGACACAACTAGACCAAAACCTTTGGATCGAAGGAACTAAAAAAACCAGCAATATGTGAAACCCCATACTCGCTTAGAGAGGAATGTCAGTAAGCATCAGAGAAGTGACAACGATTTCCAGTGTGGTAGCCTTTGCTTCATCCTATTATAATAACATAATATTACATAGCTCTCATTACATTTCTATCAAGTTATTTAAACCATAGCCAACTTGTCTTTCTATCAAAAGATATTCTTCATTTACCTTTTTATCAAAGATATTTTCCATCTTCCTCAAACTACTAAGTTTCCACAATCAACTCCTTTATATCATTTTTATTAAGAGATAAAATCTCACTCATACAAATGCCTTCTAAAATTTAAATTTTGTCAAGATAAAATTCAACATCGCAAATGGCTAAAATACTTGTCCAGTTTTCACATCTATAAATATCTTGTCTAAGATATTATTTTCATTGTTATTTTTTTTTTTATTTGTGGGTTTAGTCCCACTTATTGTTAAAATTTGTGATATTTGCTTTTGTTTTCCATATCAATATCCCTTTGGGTTTCTTTTTCTCTTTGTTTTCGCTTCTTGGATCTTCCTATTTTTTCATTACCACAAATAATTTCATCTTCATCAATCTCTTCAATATTCTCACATTGCTCATAGTAAGACCTATCATATTTAGATTTGTCTTGCTCTAAAGGATTTGAAGTGCAAATAATAACCTTAAAAGCACATTCTTCATTATATTTCCCTAGAAACCCTAAAGTATAAAGACACTATTCCATGGCAATTACCTTCTTATTCTACTTTAAAACCCCTTATAGATTTCCTTTGTCCTAATTTGTTTAGAATGTTGCTCTTGAAACCCTAAAGTGCAAGGGATAATCTCTACACCACTTTTGCTTTTATTACCAAGAGAGGATTTGTACTGCTCAAGGAAAATGAAGATTACTTACCTAGAATAAACTTGACCTCTTTTGCCATTTTTGTTTTAGGATTTTCCTCCACATCTTCCTTTGCATATTTAATTCCTTTTGAAATTGAACTTACACATTGAACTTTCTCATACCTTATATCCTTCTTTATTTCTTCTAACAATTGATCTAAGTGAGCTATGGTACCCTTTGTCAAATGATGTTGTAGATAGGATTTATTTACCTCTTCTTTTGGAGTGGAATATCCTTGATCTAATCTAGATTCTTTTCTTGTATGACTTCATTGCTTCGTATTTAAGTTTATCTCATGACCAAATTTTGCTCTCTTTCTTCATATTTTCACTTTGTAAACTCTTGCCACGTGTCCAATCTCATAAAATTTGTGGCATTGAAATGCAATATATTCATAATCCACTTGCTGATCTCATTCTCTTGATTCAAATTTGATCTTAATAGATTGTGGTAAAGGTTTTGAAATATCCACAACATATATTCAGGTATTTATAACATGCTTTCACTCCTTAATAGTTATTCCTTCCTTGATGAATTCCCCTAAGCTATTTCCAATATTCTTGAAAATATTCTTATTAATAAATTGATATGGAAGTCCAAAAAGCTTAACCCACATTGGAAGCTTCTTCGTAGTTTTTGTCTCGACAAAAAATTTCTCATTCCATGGTCTTAAATAAAGGATATCTCTCCCCCTAAACCATAGGTCGCCACCCATTATTTTATCCTTGATTACTGAATTGGAAAAGATGACAAGAAAAAAAAACCTTTAGGAAGAAAAGTCACAGAATAATTTGAATTTAATTCTCACTTCCACTTAATCCAATTTTGAATCTCCAAAACCATCACTAGGATATATGGGACTTACATATTAACCCTATACTTTTAAGAACCATTATATCATGCTCAATCATCTCATCCTTGATAGTCACTTCTGGTGTAACATTTGCTCCATGGATTGAACTTGCCATACATTCAATCTTCTGCTTATCTCCAACTTGGACCTCTATACTTCTAGTCGGGACATCCTGGTTTCTAGCTAGGGCATCTTGACTTCCCATATAGCTTTCAAATGTGTCTTTCCTTCCATACTACCTAGTGGAGTTTACTCTTAGCTCGTACTCCCTCTTGGATCGTACTTACTTTTGGTTCATCAAGAATACCATTGTTCCCATTCACTAATTTGGTATATGAGTCACACCAACAAAACCTATATTTGTAAGGATGTAATTTATATGCCATGGTCATACTAAGAAACCTCTTCAACATGTAAGACACTCTTGTATGAATAAATTTTTAACTTAATATATAATAAACTGTATATCTCTTTGATTTTCAATTGTTGACCAAACTCATGATAAATTGAGTTTTTTCAAATGGTTTAGGGCCAAGGTATCAAATGGTAAAGGTTATTTTCTAGGTCACATCCAATCTTTGGTTTTCAATCATTGACTAAACTCATGATAAACTGAGTCTTGTCAAATGGTTTAGGGTCAAGGTACCAAATGGTAAAGGTTATTTTCTAGGTCACATCCAAGTTGTGACATTTACACATCGTGGATGTATAAGACCCCCCTTGTGTAAGCAAGAGAAGTTTTAACTTATATTATTAGTTCAATTGCATACCTCTTTGGATTTCTAATCTTTGACCAAGCTTGTAGTAAATCAAGCCTTGTCAATCCATCTAAGCCCAAGATAAATGGAGCACATAAAAATAGATTAGACATCAAAATTATTTTGAATGAAGTTTTATCATGATTGCCTACTCTTATTCCATGAAAGAGATCTGTAAGTTGAATTTCCCATTGTATCTCATGTACTATTGCTACTTTGGATAGGATGGGCTAGGATACAAAGAGTTATTGCTGCCATTTACCTATTTTGAGGTTATTATTATTTATTTCTTTGTTTTTTTGTCATAAATTAGCTCTATCAACCATTTCATTTGGTATTTAAATTGTCCCTATTGTGTCGTGCCCTATCATTTTTCTACAAGGACAATTACTCGCTAAGAAATATTATGGAATATTTTTCATGGGATTCTTCTACAGGGCCAATTACTCGTTAAGAAATATCATGGAATAATTTTCATTTTAGAAACCACCACCCATGAAATGATATGCTAGGTTGCTTTTAGGCCTAAATAAAATACTTCACATGATCCCATAGAGGTTACAAAACCATAGCATGAATTACATATCCTCTTCACCATTTAGAACTGTTTTGACCATGTTTTTCTCCTTGCCCTTGGTATAATGACCTGGTGTACTTCAATTGTAACACAAGATATTTTTAATTTATCTTTAAACTTTCCATAGAATTAGTTTGAACTTTATTGTAATTAGCTCTAGAGACTGTCATTAATTGTTTTCCCTTTTAGAATCTTTTTTCTAGTTAAATTTCCACTATGTCATAAGCAACTTTAAAACTATTGGTTCACTATTCTAACTAAGATTCACACTGAGAACCAATTGTCTAATGGTTACACAAAACAATTCATTTAGATTTTCATTTACTATATTTATCTCTACAAATTCCCATGAGAAAGACTTTTGTCAAACACTTCCAGAACTTCCCCAATATTGAGTTAGCAATTATGTAAAATACGTAATCAACAATATTCAAACTCCAAAACTTTTATTTCATCAGAAAACATTGAAACTAGTTGCTCACAGTTCTAACAAACATTCAATATTAGAACCAATCATTGGCTAATGTTACTTTATACGAATCAAGCCAATTAGATTTATTCTTTTTGTCCCTCCCAATTTTTACTAGGACTTCTATCAAAGAATTTGGGATTTTTGTCAAATACTTCATGGGCAATATTCAAATTTCAAAACTTCTTTTTGTCTATTAAATCCAACTTTATTTTCCAATCTCCCCTCTTTAAAATAACATACTTTCTCCTTTGAGCTAGGAATTCAACAAGCTATCACATTGTAAAGGATTGGAAAACAAAAACTATTAACATTTAATTTTTTACAAACATTTGTTTTTTGTTGATAAAATATCTCTGATAAGTTTGTAAAATCCTCAACTTGGGCTATTAAGTGTCATTCATCTTCTTTGTTGCAGTGTTCCATCAATACAACTCTGTATCATTTTCTTCCTATAACTAGCTATGTGTCATTAAATATGGTTGTATGATTTCTATGTTCTTTTATCTTTATAGATAGGTTGTGCATCTATAATTTATGTGCATACCTTTCTTGAAGAGAACCAAGACATAGAAAACATAATAGTCATTTACTTATATTTCATCCACCTCTGCGAAGACAATGGAACTCATCCTTCCACTAGAAACTTGTGGCCTCATGAAGTAGAAAATCCATCTGAACGAACGCCATGTCACATGGCAAAATGCAACACCTGTATGAGTAGGGTCTTTGAAAAAAGGCAACTAATAAAATTGTTGAGTCGTCATTATCTTTGCAATCTGGGAGTGTGTGCAGTCGTTTCTTTTGAGTATGGTGACAACTTGCTCCATGTTTTCAAGGGTTTTGAGCCTCTCCAACTGCGGGATGAGCTTGAAAACATGTGCGATGTTGGTGGAAGACAAGTTAAATTTTATGTTTGCAAATACTGCAAACGGGATTTGCATGTTAGGGTAAAATAAGGTAGTGTATTGCATTACACTACATAGGTTTATTACATTTACTTTTCTGATAGTTACCATGAGATATTTATCTATGGTTAATCTAGGTTAGTAACTAAAATATCTTAGGATATTTTAGTTAGTTAATTAGCATATTCTATTTTTAATTTGGTTAGCTTATCCTACGCTAACTTGTTAGTGTTACTATTTTGTAACCTATATATTGGCACGATATTCCTAAGTCGTGACTAATGTTGGAATCAATATATTTTTTATTATTATTTCGAGCAACTATTTGGTTACATTGGTATCATCGGCTAGGCTGGATAATACGAGCTTCGCTCGCTCGTTCCACCTAGACCTACATGGATCCCGAGGAGCCTTGTTGGCCCTCTAGCCTTGCCTGGATCTACTGATTGGACGACCGGATCTGCTCTGTTGGACACCCTATTGCCCGATTGGATCTGCTAACTAGACGCTTGCCATTGGCGCTCTGCTACCGACCGGATCTGCTGACGTGGCGCTCTGCGCCGCCTCGATCCGCTGACTGGACGTAGAAATTAGCAGCCACTAGAACAAAAATCTGATGACACGTGCCGCCCGATCGCGTGAGAGCAAGTCTTCATCGAATGGAGTATAGTCTCCCGCAAGGGAGACATCTCCAATAGTGCTTGTTAGCACTAATAAATGGCTTTGTCAACCATTTTCCCACACATGTGGGATATATGCCTCTGCATACCCCCATGAAGACGTCATCGAGCGAGATTCATTTTTCCTCTGCACTCGGATCTATTCACCATTTTTCCTCTACATACCCCCGTGAAGACGTCGTCGAGCGAGACAACACTCACATATCCTGCACTTGATCGAAAAGCAATGCTCAGATCCGCCTTTGAGCATGGATTAAAGGAGTAAATTCCTTTGAGCTGGTGAAGGAAATTTTTTTTCCCTCACACGCGGCCATGGAACAGTATAAGCAGTTATTTTAATATGCTATCCTTCACTCGAACGAAGCAGTCTGCCATTTAATTTGTGGGCCGATTGGTGACATTTCCTTTGGCCCGTAGAGCTTCTGGCCAGCAGAGCGAGCACCATCGCTCCGTTCGTGAGGCCACAGGCGAGCAACTTTCCATCATAGTTTGCAGCATCGTTCTCCAAAGAAACAAACATCGCCGCCATGAAAAACTCATGCGAGCGATGAGCGGAGTGGCGACCAGTGGAGCGGCGTGGAGGTCGGCTCGATGTCAGCGGAGCTAACCTGAGCGGAGCAGCGCGGGGAGGAGTTAGATCTACCGCCACCCACAACCACCACCGGCGGAGCGACGACCTTTCTCAGCCCATCGAGTGCAGGGGGGCTTCAAATTTGAGGGCCCCACTGATCTTTTCAGATCAGCCCGCTAGCCCACTTGGTCGTGGGTTGAGCGGTGGGCTCTGGGAGCCCCGAGGGCATGAGTTCAAACCCCCGCATCGCCCAAATCAACCGTTTTGCGGGATAATACATAGGTTCCAAAAAAAAATTTGATTTCGCATTTTTCACTTTTATTTTGCCTTATGAAAATATTTTTTTTTAAGTTTTTTTTTATAATATAAAGTTTTAATATATATTGGTTTTAAAAAAAATTATAATTTTTTTAAATTATAATTTTTTTTCCATATATATAGCTTTATTATAATTTAATTAAAACTTTAGAACATATTTTTATTTAGCATTATTTAAGCTTAGATTTGTGAAACGAAAACACAAGAACCTTCGAAAACAAAAGCACACCTTCAACAATTTTTTTTTGCAATACCTCCTCAAAATCCTATCGTTTTCTCCCTCATTTCTTGGAGATAAAGAGACATAGGAATTCCTATTCTATTGCAAAATCAAGACAAAGAAGTGATTTAGGGAGCATCAAAAGTCATCTCATTTTTTCTCAAAACAACAAATTATTGCTTTTGTTCTCTCCTTCAAGAAAGGGGACATAAAAACATAAAATAGCAATTTTTTTTTTTTGTCAAAACTTGAGATCAAAACCATTTTTTTTGCTCCTTCATGATAAATTGTTGAAGACAAAACCAAAGTCGTGTGTCGACTGGTCTGGAAGCCTTTCAAATGCGGGTCGTGTGTCGACTTGTCTTGAAAGGAGTGCTCAATTTTTTTTTCAATTTTGTAAAACATTAAGGGGGGATAGAAATCATTTTGTTGATTCTATTATTTGCAAAATTGTAAAGAACCAGGGGGGATTTTCCAAAAGTAAGAAAGGTGCAATCTCGATTGTACTCGACACCTTTCTCAAAAATTGACTTATACTAGGTGCATTTTCGGTTGAACCCGACACCTAGAGTGATAATAATGTGGGTTGCTCTCATGTTTTGATTATTTGCACTAACACTCATGTTTCTTATGTGCACTTAAACATTCAGATACAACATTGGCGAAGCATTTCACAAAACCCATATTTCACTCCAAAACGTGCTACACTTTGCACAGGTTGAACAACAGTCAATTTTTCTTACCCCCTCCAAAGGTCAAAATTCAAACACACCTTGATTACCTCTCTTTGTTTGGCTTAATTTCCTCCAACTTCTCATCCTTCTTGAAGGGTGTTAAGGTAGGTGCCATTAAATATCCTAGAGAGCACAATCAGAAGTCTGTCAACCAATCCCTTTTCATTTGCTCTATCTTGTTTGGCTTAATTTCCTCAAACTTCTCATCCCTTGTTAAGGGTGTTAAGGCAGGTGCCATTAAATATCTTATAGAGGCAAATTGAAAACATCTTCCATATACTCTTTTGAGGGTATAGTGCAAGATACAACCATCTTAGTCCTATCAATTTGAAACCTTAACCATGGCCATGATACACAAGTATCTCACTGAGAGCCAACTGCTCAAAGGTTCAAATTATTCAGCTTGGAAGACTAAGATGAAAGCTATCTTAACTATAGAGGATTTGTGGTCAATAGTGGATGGAAGTGTAACTAGACCTCAATCAGTTGGAGCAGATCAAACAGAATTTGATAAGAAGGATAAGAAACTATCCTTAATGATCTTGCTAGCTATTACTGATGATATCCAACCTCATATCAGTGAAGCTAAGAATGGTAAGGAGGCATGGGATGCCTTAAAAACCATATTTGAGGGAAAGAATCAATCAACGATTCTTAATCTCCAAACACAGCTTCATACTCTTCATATGAAATCAGGAGAAACAGTAGAGCTATTCCTCTGCAGAGTCACATAATTGAAAACAAAACTGCAATCCTTAGGAGAAAAAGTGGAAGACCAAGTCTTGACCTCTATCATTTTGAGGGCTCTTCCAGACTCCTACATAATGTTGATCACTTCACTACAAGTCTCAGGAAGGGTAGTGACTTTTGTCGAGTTGGTAAATTTGCTTCAAATAGAAGAAGCTAATCAACTCCAACGAGATGAGGCATCCAACAATGCACTTTTCTCACACAGACAAGGTGGTAAGAAAAAGTGGAATCAACATAAAGGTTCTTCTTCGAATAAAGACAAGGGTAAAGCCAAAGAGGTTCCAAATAAGAAGCAGTATTGTAATATTTGCGACAAAGACACTCATGAAACCAAAAGATGTTGGTTTAAGAACAAACCACCCAATGAACAAGGAAACAAGAAGGGCCAAGGCAAACCAAAGAACAAGAAAAAATAGCAACAGGGACACATTGCAGCTGAAGATTCTAGTTTGGATTCTGAGAGAGCACACAAGGTGCTCATGACACATACAGATTCCCCTCACAAGGACTCTGTGTGGTACATAGACTCAGGCGCTAGTAAGCATATGACTGGTGATAAATCTTGGTTTGCAACATTTGAGGCTCGAGAAGGTAGACCGGTCACCATTGTTGATGATCAAACCTATCGAGTTCAGGGAGAAGGAAGTGTTTCTATCTCCCTTCCAGATGGAGAATGTAATATTCAAAAATTTCTTTATGTACCAGGATTGAAAAATAATCTCTTGTCAGTTCCACAAATCCTGGACAATAACATGAATGTCAATTTCAAAGTGGACAAAGAAAAGAAACGTTGCTTTATCACTAAGAAGGGAAAACAGATAGCAACAGGTTCATACAAACATGGTTTGTTTGTCTTAGATGCAATTACCTCAACACATACTGCATTGGCAGTCACCACAAAGGAGGCCACTTCTCTTTGGCATAAGAGATTTGGGCATTTAAGTTTAGGATATTTACTAGAGTTGAGTAAATATCAAATGGTGAAAGGGCTGCCTACTCTTTCATCTACTTTGCCAGTGTGCTCTGATTGCTTGTCGGGAAAGCAACATAGAGTACCCTTTGAACCTAGCTCCTTTCGAGCTAAGGTACCTTTGGAGTTGGTACACACAGATTTGTGTGGTCCCATGTCTACAAGTTGTGGAGGAAAAAGGTATTTTCAATTGTTTGTCGATGATCACTCACGAAATATGTGGGTCTTCTTCTTAGAGTTGAAGTCTGAAGCATTTTCCTATTTTCAACAGTTCAAAAAGCTTGTTGAGAAAGAATCAGGATGCTTTATTAAGACCCTCCATTCAGATCAAGGGGGGAATACACATCAAAGGAATTTTCCTCATTTTTATAGACACATGGGATAAAGAGATAGTTAACAACAGCCTATTCTCCTCAGTCAAATGGGGTTGCTGAGAGAAGAAATCGGTCCATTATGGAAATGGTTCGATGTATGCTTAAGGGGGCCAACCTTGAGCAAACTTACTAGGCTGAAGTTGTTCAAACTATAGTATATCTTCTGAATAGGGCACCCACAAGGGCTCTTGAAGGTATGACTCCTCAGGAAGCATGGAGTGGTAGGAAACCCTCCATATCTCATCTACGGGTATTTGGGTGTAAGGCATTTATGCATATACCCAAGGAGAAAAGAAAGAAATTAGATGAGAAGTCCCTACCTTGTGTATTTCTTGGATATGATGAATTCTCAAAAGGCTATCGGTTGATAGACCCACTTACCAAGAAAATACATGTCAGCAGAGATGTAGTGTTTGATGAAGCTTTCACACCCAACACTACATCAGTATACCTAGATGATGAGGAGCAACAACCACTTCCTCCTCCACAATAGAAAAAGCCTCCCAAATGGTATACAAGCACAATGAAATATTCCAAACTCACTTCCCCACCTGATCTTACTCTCAATCATCCAAAGACACGAAGCATGACTCAGAAAGAAAAGAATGAAGCATCCACTTCAGTTGATGATCTTTGTGCAGATTTTCAAGATCTTTCTGTTGATAGAGAGTTACCAAGGGAAGATGATATGGAAATAGATGAGGAGAGGGTTTACTTGTCAGCATATGATGAGAATGAACCTTCTACAGTTGATGAAGCACTTAGACTACCTCAGTGGAAGGCAGCTATGGATGCAGAACATAACTCCCTCATAAAGAATAAAACATGGAAGCTGGTGGATTTACCTAAAGGAAAGAAACCCATAGGCTGCAAATGGGTTTACAAAGTAAAATATAAGGCATATGGCACCATAGATAAGCATAAGGCCCGTCTTGTGGCGAAGGGCTATGCTCAAAAGGAAGGGCTTGACTATGAGGAAACCTTTGCTCCTACAGCAAGGATGACCACCATTCGAGTGCTTTGTGCTATGGCAACACAGTTCGAATGGAAATTACATCATATGGATGTAAAGAGCGCCTTTCTAAATGGTGACTTAAAAGAAGAGGTGTACATGACTCAACCTCCTGGATTTGCAGTGGTAGGCCATGAGCAACAAGTTTGCAAGTTGGTAAAATCATTATACGGGCTAAAACAAGCCCCAAGAGCATGGTACATAAAAATGGATAGTCACCTACTACAACATGGATTTAAGAGAAGTCCATCTGATGCAAATCTCTATATCAAGAACACAGGTTTTGAGATAGTGATTCTTGTGTTATATGTAGATGATCTGATCATCATTGGCAATTTAGAGAACTTGATTAACGTCATGAAAGATGACTTGAAAGAGTCATTTGATATGACAGATCTAGGACTTCTCCACTACTGTCTTGGCCTTGAGATAGAACAGAAGAAGAATCATCTTAGGGTGACTCAAAAAAAATATGCCAAGACTTTAGTAGAAAAATATCGTATGACTGATTGTAAGCCCAAAGCAACACCGATGGAATCAGGGCTACAATTATCACGATATGATGACTCACCACAGGTAGATGGCACACTTTATAGACAGATGATTGGAAGCCTCATCTATCTGACTAATACTAGACCAGATATTACTTATGCTGTAAACTATCTTTCACGGTTCATGCAAGAACCAAAGGTCTCTCATTGGAAAGTAGCTAAGAGGGTTCTTCACTACATTTAGGGTAGTGCAGATTATGGTCTAGAATATAAGAAGAATAACTCATTCTTCTTACAGAGTTACACTGACTCTGATTATGTTGGATCCATAGATGACAAAAAATCAACATCAGGCTATGTGTTTCATCTTGGATCTGGTCTTGTCTCATGGCATAGTAAAAAGCAATAGGTGGTTGCTTTATCTTCAATTGAGGTAGAATATCGCGTTGCACGTGGAGCTGTGTGTGAAGTGATATGGCTAAGTCACATCTTGGCTACCATGGGCCTACCAAAGAAACTTCCCATTCACATGTTTTGTGACAACTCAGGTGTTTTAAACTTGGTCAAGAATCCAGTACATCATGAACAAACAAAGCATATTGACACAGATTGTCATTTTATTCGTGATGAAGTTCCTAAGCACAGAATCAAGCTCCAACACATTCCCACCGACGAACAGGTTGCTGAAATTTTTACAAAGGCACTTGGACGTGTCAAATTTCAACTGTTCGGAGCAAACTTTGTATATCAAAGTAATGTAATAAAGGGGGGATGTTAGGGTAAAATAAGGTAGTGTATTGCATTACACTACATAGGTTTATTACATTTACTTTTCTGATAGTTACCATGAGATATTTATCTATGGTTAATCTAGGTTAGTAACTAAAATATCTTAGGATATTTTAGTCAGTTAATTAGCATATTCTATTTTTAATTTGGTTAGCTTATCCTACGCTAACTTGTTAGTGTTACTATTTTGTAACCTATATATTGGCACGATATTCCTAAGTCGTGACTAATGTTGGAATCAATATATTTCTGATTATTATTTCGAGCAACTATTTGGTTACATTGCAAAGGGGCATTGACGTTACTCTTAGCAAGGGTTGAGAAATTTTTGAATAAAAAGGGATGTGAAATTGATAGTCACTTCCGATGTGACATTTGCTACTTGAATCAAACTTGCCATATATTTGCTCTTTCGTTTATATCCAACTTGGGTCTCTATACTTCAAGCTAAGGAATCCTGACTTCCCATTAGGGCTTTAAAATATGACTTTCCTTCCATACTAGCTAGTGGAGCTCGTTCCTAGCTCATACTTCCTCCTCGCTCGCACTCCCTCCCACTCAATTTGTTTTAGCATTATTTGAGCTTAAATTGATGGAGAAACTGGTGGAGTAATTGGTGGTGGTGGCACACCCATATGATGAGGGTCACATTTTGGCTTGAGGTATCTTGTCAAAAAGGAGTCAACAAGGATCAACAAGGGATTGGCAAAAAACTAGAAAAGGACCGAACAAGATCAGAAAGAAGTTGGTAAAATACCAAGAAGCATCGATAAGGGGTTGACAAGGGACCAACAAGAGACTGATTAGGAAGTTGGTAAGGATTCGGGATCACTTACAAGGAAGTTGCAAGGGCTAGAAAGGGATTGAAAAGGGAATGCCAAGAAGGCCATCAAGAAAACTCAAGTTCTTGTTGTACATTTTTTTAACAAAGAAATGCAAGAAATTGTTGTTTGGGGCTACTAGAAGAGGTAGTCTTGCAATAGACCCCCTACTCTAGACTTGCTAGGTAAGATAAAATGCTTCATGAGATCCAACTCATGAATTGTGTTTCATAAGAATGCTACAATCGAGCCGCCGTAATTGCTCCAATTTTTTTTAACACATGTAGAAAATATTTGATGCTCAAAATGCACATCTCTATCACCTCTTCGATATTTGCAACTCATGAATATTTACATTATCCTTCAATATTCTAGCACTCTTGAAGCTTCTCCACATATGCCTTTGCCTTTTGATATTCTAGAGCAACTCAAACTAAAAATTGTAATTGTTCTCCATGTATACCTTGGCTCTAATACCATATGATGTAGACTTGGATGTGATTGCACATCCAAGAAACCTAACTCAATCATATGCTTTGTTGAAGCTCCCACTCTTGTGAACACGACCAATAACATAACAACAATTATATTCTCACAGAAAATAAAGTACAATAATTACAATCTTAGCCTCAACCACATTTCTCACACCTCCTTACACAAACTCTCCACTATCCAATTCATAATTACCATATGATTTCTACAGCTATATTCTTGTAGAAATAAAGCACAACAATACAATCTTAAACTCAACCACTTTTCTCACACCTCCTTACGCATACTCTCCACTATCCAATTCACTGTAGACATCCAAAAGTTGCACATTGTTCCTCTCACCATCTTCGCAGTCAATCAATTTGCAAAACCCTCAAAAATTACATAAATTGGCTAAAATCACTATTCATCATCCTTAGCCCCTTTGGGCTAGCTAAGCCCCTTCCTACGCTTAACTCTAGGTCCTCATGTGAGCTCATTCCAAACTCAACTAAGGTTGAACTCTATACCATGGTCAAAAAGCACTTTATGCTCAAAAATCAACATTTTTGGTCAAAGTATGCTTTATGGCTAATAACATGTTTAATTAAATTTAATATTGATTTAATTTAACTCTTCCACCTCACCTAGTCTATTTTGACTAGCTTACCCTTCCACCTCACCTAGTCTACTTTGACTAACCTAGCCTTCCATCTCACCTATCCTAGCCTTGCCACCTCTCACGTAGATATTTCTCCACCTCACACTCCCCTAGGTCATAAATGAAAGATGGATACTTTTGCACATAAAAGGTAATTTTTAATTCAAAGATATTTCCAAAAAGGTGTTCATTAATGCCTAATGGATGTTTTTAACAAATTCATCATTATTTATGGATGGGTGAGGGATTCTCTCACCCAACCTCATTTATGAACCAAGACACCTCAAGGGACACTTCTTAGGTGGACACCTCACCACTGCCATCTCATAGGGGACACCTCGTCCCCTCCATCTCACCTTGGCCAAGTCTATAAATAGAAGGTCATTTTCAGCATTTTACAACAACCAACTTTTGCTTACCGAAACTCTATCGAAATCACTACAACCACTACATTCATCTTACATCCATTACACAACCACCGTACACACATTGCAATTGAATTGTCGCTTTCATGATGTTTCCTTGTGATTGAGATAGGTCAATAACCCCATAAAAAGTACATTTTTTGAAGGCGACCCTTGTAAAAATCGAAGAAGCAATTGCTCCAGGACAACCAGGAAAGTCATCTTGCAGATTCGGTCCAGAATAGACTGGTTTGCACGACCCCATGCAAACCTGTGCTACAGACACCATAATCATTGGACAAGGTAAGTATGGACAAATTTAGTGTTTTTATGTTATTTTTATCAGTTATTTTCATGTTTTAATCTTATTTAAGGGTATTTTTATCTTCATAACTACACGGTTTGACTAAGGCAGACCCCTCAATGTATTAATAATATTTTGCAGGTTTAATAGGTACAAATAACACATCCAACTAACGATGGCACACGAGCAAGAAGCCCATATACACTGAGGAACACAAAGAAGAAAGATCATGTTGTCTTTGCTCACACATCAAAAAGGACTTCCCTAGGGAAGACCCCATTGTAGCCCTGAGGGCAAACTCTGTAAAAGGATATCAATTTGTAACCCCTTTTATCAGTTTAATAGCAAAAAGCAAAGGATATTATGATTTTGAATGAGAATTATAGTATCATTTTTGTTGCTTTCATTTTGGCACGCCCGGTGGAACCCCTCCAAGCAATAGCTTAATCACCTTCTAACAAATATTGTGGCTTGTTTCTTTATGGTAGGTAATTGTCATCTTTGAAGAAACCCCAAACCAAAAATGCCTTGAAAGCCATCTCAGGCCAAACTGCAAAAGTTTGTTGGTGCATCGACGAGCCTCCAAAGAAAGTAGTGAGTACACACTTGGGCATGTGAATTCCTCAATATACCTCAAACTTTATACTTGACACCTAGGTATCGGTTTCATACATCCACAACCGTCGGTAAGGTAAGTCATGGGAGGTTAAGAGCCTCATGTTTTTGAGGATTTCATTCCCCCATACCTAGACCACCAATCATATCTCACCATGCAAGGTTAAAGCATCCTTGTATTTTTGTACAGCAATAGTTAGCTTATTTTCTTACAATTTGCTTTCTTCAGGTATATGTGAAATATTTTAGGGTTTTATATTGTCTTGCCAAGATAAAAATTGAATTTTAGAACTTTCTGTGTAGGTACCTATGCTAGAACACTCTAGGAGCTTCAAAATCATCATCAAGACCTAAAAACAAATCAACCCAGTCTTTGAACTCTAGTTTGCACGACCCCATGCGAACCACTTTCTAGAGGACAGGTTCGTACCCCGAGGTACAAATATCCAGAATCAACATAGCTTCTGATGAAAAGGTGAACCAAAAGGTTTTGCATACACCTGGATGAAGGTATTGTGTGAAATTTATATCTTTCCTTCATTCTGAGGCTAACCTTTTCTATTGGGCTTGCAATTCCATAAAATCACATCTACTTGTTTATTTTAAGTAAATTTACACTTGCTTTCTAGTCTAGCTTCAATTCCAGTCATTTCGCTTTTTGTCATTTCCCTTCCAAAAGCATTTAATTAGATTTATTTCTTGTCATTTCCCTTCCAAAAGTATTTAATTAGATTTATTTCTTATCATTTCCCTTCCAAAAGCATTTAATTAGATTTATTTCTTGTTTTTTCCCTTCCAAAATATTTTAATTAGATTTATTTCTTGTTATTTCCCTTCAAAAATACTTAATTAGATTTCCATTCCGTAAACCAGTAGACTAAATTTATTTTTGTGAGGACGCAAGTAATTAGATTTGTTTTGCAAAGTCATCCTAGTATAGCTTTCATTTGAAAAGGCATTTAGGGTAGATATGCTTCTAATACAGTATCTCACTAACAAAAACCACACACTCATGTCCCATTTTTAATGGTGTAAAGACTAGATTTCATATCTATTCTGAATTGGATTTCATCACCAATTCAACACCAGAGTTGAGTGAGGTCTCAGTTGCACTCTCCACTGGCTCACCTCCAATTTTAGTCACCATAGTATCCCCCCAGGTGGATCATTTCGACATTAATACCCGGTTGGACCTTTCCATTTCGAGTGTTGGTTATCTAGATTTAATCCCTGGAAGGTTCCTTCAAAGTGGGTAAATTTAGAAAGCCCCTTTACCACAGGGATTTTTAAATAATTAGTGGGCGCAGCTGATTGTTACTTTGGATGCCTTAAACGTGAGGGTTAAGCGAAAGCATGGGTATGACAGTAGCACCACATTGATAGCGCGACCTCTCTTCGTGAGAGTATATTGACTCATTAGAGCATTTTGAGTCTCCCCTTTGGATACCATTTTACTATACCAAAACCCATCTAGGTTGTAATTCGTCCATTGGAAATATAGTTCTATTCTATGCGTCTTTGGGTGTTGTAGAAGGTTCTATACTACGACATACCTGATTCAAAAGTAGAGTTCACCCATTCCCGTGATTTTTTCTTAGGGCGGATACATACTTTCATCAAAACACATGAAAATAAAAAGAAAAACACATTTGCTTATTGTTGAGTCTCGTGAAAGTGGTTACAACAACGTATAAAACTTGTTATAACTCATTGTCCGGTTGTTCCACAATTTCACTTCCACGCAAAACATTGCATAGTATGTTTTTAGGTGGTTTGCACACCCTAGTGCGAATTTCCTACACTCAAATAAATTCGTACGACCCCATGCAAACCTAGCTTCCAAGCTACAAAACTTAACAAAACAAGTCTACACAGCACACAGAGGGTCTCCACAACAGAAATCCATCCTCTATCACTATTTATGGTGGTTCGCATGACCCCGTGTGAATCTCTGGTTGCAGAAGTGGTTCGCACGACCCCGTGCAAACCTATTTTTTAGGTCACATATTTCTTCCATAGCACACAGAAACCTTCTAGAGCCAATACCTATCATCTGTTTCTAATTTTGGTAGTTTGTACAACCCCATGCGAATCTTTGATCTTAGAAGCGGTTCACACAACCCCGTGTAAACCTGTGTTTTTGAGAACAAACAGTATCCCAGTCAGTCACAAACATTCCTAGAGTCTAGATCATACATGTTTTGGCTATTACCACACTTTTGCACACATCACCATACCAGTTACGTGTAGTCAGATGTGTGAAGCCCTTCGTTATGCCATTGAGGCTGCTCAGTGGATTGTTATAATTGTAGGCGCCTCTTCTTCTCAGACCAATGATCCACCTTTTGATCTGAGAGGGTTACTCCCATTACCCCACTCGATCTATTGATTGGGCCCTCGACCCCAAGCACTAGTCCCATGTCCCACGTCTCATATTTCACTCCATATCACCTCTTGGATGAGACCTTTGAAGATATCCCTCCTTTGGATGATCTCTCCTCTCCTAATCCCCCATCCACCTATTGCTAGCATGTCATCTATACCCCTCTTAATCGCCATATTCTCGTTATAGTAGTGGATGATTTCACTCCACCTCCTTCACCATATGCCCCCATCCTTTCCTAGAGCATTCATCCCACCCTCTCTTGGGAGACGACGTTGATGTCATCATTTTCCAAATCATCCCAGATATTGTTACTACTATTAAAATAGTAGGCATGATTTCTACACCTCCCTCTTCTGCGCCACCTCCTTCCACATCCTCCTCCCAAATCTCGCTATCATAACATGCCTCATCTAGCTCTCAGCCTTCATCCCAACCGCCATCATCATACCCATCGTAGTACTTTTCACATCCATCTCAGTACTACTAGCTTTCATCATTGCATTTATCATAGTCCTTGTTACAATTTCATCAGCAACAAGCATCTTCCTCCTCACAGCCACCTCCATTTATACCCTAGTTTGCTACCCATCCTCTTATAAGCTATCCACCATTTTCTTCGTATGGACCCCCATAGGCACCTTCCTCATCATTCCACTTACTACCCCACCTTCATTTCGACCTCCACCATCCAATATCGCCTATCAAACTAATCCATATCGCTATTCGGTTCAACCTGAATCCTTTCTCACCATTCCGTCCATCCTACCTCGATCCTTGTTAGTCGTACCCTCATTCAAATAAATTTTCTTTTACCACATCTTCATCTATTCCACCCCCATCTTCTACACCCCTCGCTTTCTTTACCTCACCACCCACATGGTTCTCTACCACTATTTCTCAGGCGCAACCGAATTTCCCATATGCGTAGCAGCATCAAATACCCATGCCCAGTCAACAGATTCCCAGGTACTGTGATCAGCAAAAATCACCATCTACCGCCCAATATCCATATATTTCACCTCATCCATCTCAGGTTTCTATCCCACAATATCAAGCCATGTTAGTGCCTAATCTACAATAGGTTGCATACTACCATCAGTGGGAGGAATAGCAGTTACAATATCCACCACATGAGGATTATTCAGAGGCATCATCACAACCACTTCCTACATCAGCCCCAACACACCCATTTCCCGCTCCACCAAATACCACCACGGTGCTCTCTAGTAAATTTCAAGCCATGCAGGAGTAGTATCGTACATTGGATTTACACATGACTGATTATGGGCCTCAAAAACCCACATATGACAAATTGTGCAATGAACCAATTCACCCATCTGTTCCCATACATCCATATCCTTACCGATTTGAGATTCCAAAATTCGACAAATTCAAAAGTAAGGAAGATCCCAGAGAGAACCTTAATAATTACCATTTTGCTTGTTACCAACTGCATGGTGGTGATCCCCTTATGCTTCGTACATTTGCACTTTCGCTTGGGGGACAAGCATTAGATTGGTATAATAATCTACCTCGCCACAGTTTATTCACATTTGAACAATTGGCCAATCTTTTTATTGAGCATTTCTCAATCAATATCAAAACCAAAACTACCTTATCCGATGTCTATGCTTTACACCAGTATGACGATGAGCCTATTACTGATTTTATCTCTCGTTGGAGAGTGGTCATTCATGATCTTGCTTTTACTGTCCCACCTTCAAAGCTCATCAAATTGTTTGCCAAAAGCTACCACAATAAAATCTCTCAGACATTGCAGATCCATCAGAACCGCACATTTGAGGAAGCCATTTCCCAAGCTAAGGTTATTGAGTACATCAAGGTCCACACAGGAAAAATCAAGCTTCGACCGAAGCAATCCTACCCCACCAATTATTGCTACAATTTCCCCCATATGTACCACCCACCACCAAGCAACCTTAGACCAATCAGGTACTCATTAATTATCCATACCCAGCATCTCAAGTTGCATTAGCTCAATCTCCACAATCCGTGCCTCCGCGACCTATCCAAAATGCATACCAAGTAAATCCTCCATCACCCCCCAATACATACCAAGTCAACCCTCCTACACCTCCTAATCCCTATCAAGGTCGTAATCCTCATCCACCATGCAATTGAACACTTTTGTTTGAGCCCATGCCCACCTTATTTTGTAGATTACATGAAGGAGGTCTCCTTACCTTACCTAATGTCTAGCCTATTGATCCAAATTTTCCACTCCCACGGGACCACAATCCGCAAGCTTTATATGATTTCCATCACCAACATGGCAACACTATTGATTCATGTCGTATCTTTCACTATACCGTGCAAGATCTTATCAACAAAGGCACTATTCAAGTCTCCAATTCCCTCACACCATAGAATCAAAACTTGGGGATATATCAACCCCTCCACCTATTCCTCCTCCGATACCATGAGATGTCATCACCATTCATGGTAGTATTTCCCATCAGCTCCGCACTGCCCCTACAAGGTTATCCATCTATGACCTCCTGCAGCAATCCCAACCCCACTATGAAGCTCTCGATTCTATCCTTTGCTCTCTCAATCTTGAGACTCATGATATATATGTGTTTGCCAACTTCGTTGGCAATGTTCAAATATGTCTATAACCTTCTATCAACTTCCATGACCATGAAATTACAAAATTTGTAGGTGAGGGAGCGGATCCCCCATTGCATATTCAAGCCTCCATCAACACCATCACCTATAAGTGTGTTCTCACCGACACATGCTCTTCCATCGATATCATTTCTATCGTCGTCCTTGACCACCTTCATCTTCCTCATCTTGCTACTCCTTCCATGGACATTCGAGCTTTTGATGGTTTCATGTGCCCTACCGTCGGTACCATTATCCTTCACATAAAGGCTGGTGCCAAAACCAATTCCACTCTCTTCCATGTTATCAAAGGCGAGATGTAGTATAACATCTTGTTGGGATACCCTTGGATTCAGGGCATGCAATGCGTCCCTTCCATGTTACATCATTGTATCAAATATATCCATAATGGCTTGGTCCAATGCATCCCTGCCAATGGTGATCCATTTGAGTTCTGCAACATTATTACTCTTCCACTGGATCCACCCTTATCATCTACACAATTCGTACCCACCCCACACCATTCTTTAGATACTAATTACCTATCATCTTCACAACCACATCCCACACATTATTTGAGCAATATTACATCAACTTTTGCAAATCCACCTTAGCCTCCTCCCGCTCCTGTTGCTCCCACATTCTCACATCATACTTCTTCATCCTTTACACCACTCCCTCCATTTACCTTTATTGCTACATCCTCACTAGCATCCTCATTCAACAACCCTCCTATCCTTCCTACACCATCTCTATCATCCCATCGTTTTGTGCCTCGATCTACGTAAACATGGGTAATTTCTAGTTCACCAACCACAACCTCTATCCCCATATCTCAATTCATCCATACCAACCATCCCATCACTAGAACACCTTCTGAGTGCTATGATTGGACACAGTGTGCCGCTCAACTTGATGACCAATTAGCTCAATCAGATCTTCCTTCATCCCCTTCACCCGACAATCCACCTACACCCATTCCACCATCCTCTTCACCATCCAGGGGGTCCTCCCCTCAACCTGAGCATACGATCCCTCCTCATGTTTCTATACTCATGACTACACCAGGTCCTGGTGAGTATAACATAAGCAATGCTCGGGTTATTCCCTCCACTATCCAGTCCACCTATGGATTTGGTTGACCTCATAATGTACCCTTGACTATTGGGACAGTGGTTCCTCTTGGTTCGCCTGGTAATTTCAAAAACTTTGTATATGGAGGACTTGACTCATATGTAGAATCTCTAGCACCGCCATCGTCACAAACCAGATTTTGCGACAACCTTAACCACATGTACAATCCCAATTTTACCTGAAATTATCTTCGCATGTATAACTGGCATGGTTATGGCCTAGGGAGATATGAACAAGGGGTGTTGCACCCACATCAATCCTCCATCACACAAACCTACTGATCGATCCGATATTGATCACCATCCCCTAACAGTCAATACCCTTGAGAATGATTTGCATAATCTTTATATTGATCCCCTCGAGGTCCTTTTCGATGATGAATTCGAGCTTAATCTGTCGATAGATAGTTCATCCCCTCATTCTACCATCGATATTCCATCTGCGTTCTTTCCTCCATCCCTACCCCATGAACCCCTCTCTTCTCTAGAAGTTGAAGCCCTTGCTCATCAATTTACTGACCTATCACTTGATCCACCCATACCAGTCGATCCACCATCCTCACCTCCACCAACAGTTCCATTTTTTCCCATTAATGAGATAGCACCACCTCACGACACACGTTCTCATTCTCCTTCCCCACATGTGGTGTTAAACTTGGGTCATCACAAACCATTTCTGGATTTATTGCTATCCTCCTCTTACTCATCACCACATTCCTCATCTACCTCCACCATATCTAGCACCTCTGTTAACATGATTTCTGTTGACTTGTATGCTCCACTCTAATATCCAAACCATCCCAATTATATTCCACATCCTATTACTGACTTCGTTGATTTCGACGATATCTCCTCCACCCCCTCAGCTATCGAATTCCTTCCAACACCTCACTTTCTCCAATCTGCTAATGCACCTTTTCCATCCGTTCCACCTCATCTCCCATGGATTAATCATACGAATATTTATCTAGATGATGAATTCCAACTTCCAGATGCCATCGATGACCTCCATATTATCCCCACACCTACCCAACTATTGAGGATACTATCAAATTTGACATTGGCAATGATCTGGAACACCCTCACATCGTATACCTCACCTCTAGCCTTTATGATGAAGAACGTGTTCTTTTTACCAATTTTCTCAGGCATTACATCAAGGTTTTTCTTGGTCTTACATGGATATTCCAGGTTTGGACTTATCATTAGTTGTGCACAACCTTGTCCTGGATGACAATGCCAAACCATTTTGATAAAATTTACACTGCATGCACCCCATCATTGCTCTTATGGTCAAAGAGAAGTTATAGAAACTTCTCAACGTGGATTTCATACAACCCATCGATTACCCTGAGTGGGTTTCAAATATGGTTCCAGTTAGAAAACCCAAAGGAGGTATCCATATTTGCATTGACTTTAGGGATCTCAAAAAATCCTATCCCAAGGACAATTTTCCACTCCCTAATATTGATACATTGGTCTATGCTACAATCGAACACGAAATACTGTCACTCATGGACGGTTTTCCAGGTTATAATCAAATTCATGTCAATCCAGACGATCAACACAAGACCTCTTTCACAACCCCTTGGGGAACATTTTGTTACAAAGTCATCCCTTTCAACCTCAAGAATGTTGGGGAAACTTACCAACGCGCCATGACGTACATCTTTCATGACCTTATACACAAAACAGTTGAGGACTACGTCGATGATCTTATCATCAAATCCAAAACTCGTGCTCAAAATCTTGAGGACCTGCGTCAAATATTCGATCACCTCTTGGAACATAATATTCGATTAAATCCAAAAAATGTATCTTTGGTGTTACCACAGGTAAAATCTTAGGTTTTATCATTTCACATAGAGGTATCGAAGTGGATCCCTAAAAGGTCCAAGCTATCATTGACATGCCTCCCCCTACGAATCTCAAATAGCTACACAGATTGCAAGGAAGAATCTAATCCATCTGACGATTTATCACCCAACTTTCAGACTATTATATTATATAAGAGATGGATAGAAAACAAGAATCCGAATGAAGATTCCTCTATATTCAGCCATATGCAGAACACTGCTAAAAGCAAGTGTCAGTCGTTTAATCATCTTTTCGAAAATGGGATCCCTTTCAAATGGGATCATAAATGTCAAACCATCTTTGATGCCATCAAATCATATCCAACATCTCCACCCATTCTAATCCCACCTCATCCAGATCTCTCTTTCCGTCTATACATTTTTGCTACTAATGTTGTGTTGGGCACACTCCTTGCTCAAAAGAATGAAATGGACCAAGAACAAGTTGTATACTACATCAGTCGCACATTGATTGATTATGAGACACGCTATGATTACATGGAAAAACTTCACCTTGTCGTTGTCTTCACCACCCAGAAGTTGCGACATTACATGATTAATCATACTACCTATGTAGTTGCCCACGATAACCCACTTTGCTACATGATGGGTAAGAGCTACCATAATAGTTGAACAACAAAATGGATCATACTACTCATGGAATTCAATCTCAAATTCATTAGTCAAAAATCCATCAAAGGCCAAGTCATTGATGATCAGTTGGCTGAGGCCTCTTTACCAAGTGATGCCCCATTACTCATCCAACTTCCTGATGATTTTGTATTTCATACTATCGAAGCTGAAGAATTTGTGGAACCAAAATCAGCCACTGACTTAACCCTCTTTTTTATGGCTCTTGTTGTGAGCATGCTTGTTGAACATTTTGAGTCCATCGAGTTGTCATTGATGTCAAGGCGTGAAGTTGTCATTAATGTCAAGAGTGGTCTTCAGCAATAGTCAGTGGCAGTTTCAGTGGGCAGCATCAGTTTCAGGTTCCCAAATAAGTACAAAAGGATAGCCTGGTTCCATGAAGTCAGATATGGTCCAAAGTGCAAGAAGATGGCCTCCAGGTGGTCCATTATAGTTTAAAGAGCAATTGGATGGCCCAAACAAATTAATATTATAATATCTTATTATAATATTAAATGCCCAAAGTCATGTATAATTTAAATGGTTTAATAATTAAATTATTTAAATTTAAGTTTTAAATAATTTAATATTAATATCCTTTTAAAGAGTTGGGCATCGTTTTCTTGTTGGGCGCTTTTAATAAAATTGGGAGCCATGTTTAAAAAAAAAAAAGAGATTTAAATTTCAATGGGCCCTAACAAAGGGCGCGTCGACGAGTCAACTTAAGCCCATGACGTCTTGAAACAAGGGTCGACGACTTTTTACAAAAGCCATACTATATGTATAAAACCCTATAAAAGGTTTTAAAAAGGATATGAGAAGTGTGATCGAGAAAAAGGACATATTAGTTGGTAGTTTTTGAGATAAAATGATTCATTCGATGACATAAGTAAGCAAGTGAACATCTGATCAGAGTGCACGTAAATTGAAAAGTGAGAAGGGAGTGAAGCCTGCGAAAAAATGACAAGGTGATTCATCATTCGTTGGTGAAAGGGAAGAGGAATGGTCGAGTCTGAGTTGCATATCCCTTAAATATTTGGCATGAATTCCAAAATGATATAAGCTCTTTGAAACCCTTCGGTGTAGGCAGAATAGGAGGATATAGTATGCACATGTTTTAGTAATTCATCTTGGCACAGGTGTAGATTGAGGTTAAAGCGTGTATCCATGTGGCGCTCATTCCTTGGTTGAGAACGCCTGGTCAACAAGGAAACGCAGAGTTGAATTGGATGACAACACAGGTTCAAGGAAGTGACATCAGGTTGGAATGAATACTCCGCAACACATAAGGGAGGAAGAATTAAGTTGGTAATAAAGTATAGTATGCGCCTTGCAGTACCCAAGAGGACGCGTAGTCCATGTGGCTATCTAGCCAAAGCTAAGAACTATAGACGGACGGTGACGCAGGTTCGATTCACTGCGTATCATTTTGAAGTGTATGACATAAGCTTTATCTGATGGCTAAAGGTTCATAACGTCAGATTTGAATAAGGTATGCTCAAATTTTTTATGTTTGGTATGATTACAAGTCGGGTGCCATAAGGAAGGTCATTTGAAATATTAATTTGTTGAAGTGTGGAAGAGATAAAATATTTTTATTTAAAGCATTCACATAGGTTGTTTGATTATTGCTTTATTATAAAGTTTGGGGAGTAATAAGGGTACAAAATAAAAGTATATATTGATAAGTGGAAGTGACATAGCCATTTAAGAAAATATTGATCAATATAGATTACATGAAATATTAGAAGGTTGAATGTTATTGTTGAGATGGAGTGATAAGGTGTATGTATGTTTTAATGTTTGCATTTTAATTTGAGGAAATTAATCACCTTATAATTTCTTTGAGCTTGGAAAGAAGTGTTCGATATTTTGGTAGATTTAGAAGATTCCTTAATCATCAAGAAAAAGGTATGTGCACATTTTCCAAAGTTAAAATTGATTGGTTGGTTTTCTGAAAATAAGTTTGGAGTGAAAAGGACTTGATTAGGGTTTCCTTTTTGAGAGTGTTTGAGTTAATGCATCAAGGTTTTCTGGAATAAAGAGTTGTTATTAGAACCTTGTTTAATAAGCATTGTTGTTGAAGCCATTGGTTGTGTGAAGAACTTGAGTTAGGGTTTTGAAAAGAACATGAGTATCATTGTTATGTGAAGATTGTTTTATAAGCATTGTTGTTGAAGTGGGTTATCATGCAAAGACTTTGAACTAAGGTTTGAAAATAACATGAATATCATTGTTATGTGAGATTAGTTGTTGAGCATTGTTGGAAACCTTTAGAGTTGGTGGTTATATGCTTGGACTAGGGTTTGTGAGAAAGGAGTGTTTCATTAAGTAATTGGTTGAGTAGAGTTGATTGAGCCTAGTCAAGTGGATGTGTGAAGTGATTGTTCAAGTTCCATATAATAAACTATTCTATATTCTTAATTGAGTTGAGAAAGTGATTGAGCATTGAGTTGAATTTGAAGCATATTGAGTCTCTAAAAATTCTCCTTATGTTTCTAAGAGAGTGATTGAAAGTAATTGAGCAGATTGGACAAGTTCTGTGTGGACTTGTTGAGCATATTGGACAAGTTCTATGTGGACTTGTTGAGCAGATTGGACAAGTTCTGTGTGGACTTGTTGAGCAGATTTGATCAAGTTCTATGTTGAGTTGTTGAGCAGATTTGAGCAAGTTCTGTATGTACTTGTAGGGCATATTTGAGCAAGTTCTATGTGGAATTTTTGAGCATATTTGTGCTAGATCGAAGGACTATGTTTAGTGCAGATTTGAGACAGAGCTTTGGAGGTGATAGAGCATAGAGGATAGTAGTCTCCAATGGATAGATATCCATCAGCTAAGGTAGCGAGGATAGGTCTTCTGATTGGGGACAAGAGTCTTCAGTGGAGAGAGATCCACAAGCCAGTGCAGTGGAGGCAGTAGTCTTCTAGAGGCGCACCAACCAGAGGAAAGGAGGAGTTCTCCTATGGATAGAGATCCATGAACTTGATTTAGGGGATCAGTGTCTCCTTTGGACAGAGGTCCATAAACATTGTAATAGAGAAAGGATTCCCAAGAGATTTATTGAGAAAATATTAGTAAAAGACTTTCTCCGTGGAGTAGCCCACATTGGGTGAACCACGTTAAATTGGTGTCTTTATTGTGTGTGATGATTTGTGCATTGCTTTGGTTATTGCTATTGATATTGCCATTGATTATATTGATTAATATTGTTTGGGAAATAAAAGTAAAAAGTGATCTTATACTGTTCACCCCTCCTCTCAGTATAAGCTTGTGTTCTTCAATGTTGGGGGTGCAAGTATAGTATTTTTCATGCCGCAAGGGGAGCCACTCCCATTTTCCTTCAAATTAGGCTTTCCCTATACCAATAACAATGCTAAGTATGAAGCTCTTATCCTAGGCCTAAAGCAAGCAATATCAATGCACATCAGATGCTTAGACATGTACGGTGACTCTCTCCTCATTATAAATCAGATTAAGGGAGAATGGCCATGTCGTTGCCCAGTCCTTTAATAATACAAACAGGTAGCCGAACACTTGTTAGTCCAGTTCGAGTGGTATGACATCACTGCTACTCCTCTATCCATGAATCACTTTGCAGATACTATGGCCTCTCTAGGTTCCCTCATTCTATAAAATCTGCTTTTTGATACAACTCATGTGTCCATTCACACCCTCTTCCATTTCGCCATTTCCACCAACCTACCTTTTCGTGATGATGGCATCAATATCATCAAATTTGAACCTCATTACCCATGGTTTTCCCAAGTCAAGGATTACATTAAGCTTGGTATTATCCCACCTTATCTAAATCATACTCACAAACGAGCTTTCAAACTACGTGCCATATGTTATACATTGCTTGGTGATATCCTTTACAAGCGTAGTTATGATGGTATCTTATTGCGCTGTCTGGAGCCCTTCAAAGCCAACCGCATCACCCAAGAAGCTCATAATGGTACCTATGGCGACCACTCCAGTGGTATCACCATTACCAAATGCATCTTACAAATGGGCTATTGTTGGCCTACAATGGAGCATGACTGTTGTGATTATGTCAAAAAGTGTGTTAAATGCCAACATCATGTCAATCTTACACACTTGCCTTCTCAGGATCTTCAACCCATCCAATTAATATGGTCTTTTTGTAGTGGGTTTTGGATATTATTGGCAAAATCACTCCTGCCTCATCTAGCAACCACAAGTTCATCATTACCGCAGCTGAATATTTTACGAAATGGGTGGAAGCCATCCCTTTAGTGCAAACAAATGGTCCAAAAAATTTTGATTTCATTACACCACATCATTTATCGTTTTGGCATCCCATCAAAGATCATCTCTGACAATGGCACACCATTCAAGAACAAGAATGTTCATGCATTATGTGATAAATTCAACATCCAACACAACTTTTCTACTCCATACTACCCATAAGGTAATGGCCAAGCATAAGCTACAAATAAAACCATTTACACCATTCTTCGCAAAACTGTTGCAGAGTCATAGCGTGATTGGCACAATCAAATGCCATTGGAATTATGGGCATACTGCACAAGTATCCAAAATCCAACATGGGTAATCCCATTTTCCCTTGTATATGGCACCGAGGCCATCATGCCCTTAGAGCTTAAAATACCATCCTTACGGGTTTCTATGTGAGAATTCATTGATGATGATACAACCCGTCAAACCAGGCTAGACCAGTTGACCTTATTGTATGAACGCCGCATTCATGCTATCAAACATACATGCATTTATCAAGATCATCTTCGACGTGCCTACAATTCTAAGGTACACCAAAAAGAATGTCAAGTTGGAGACTTAATCCTCAAAGAAAACCAGCAAATTACTAGCCAACCATGTCATGTCCGTAATAAATTTGCACCCATTGGTTAGGCCCTTACATGGTTACTCAAAATTTTGGATCTGGGGCATTTCACCTTGCTATTTTAGAAGGTATTATTGACCTTGAACCCATCAAAATTATTCATCTACGAGCATTTTACGCCTAAGCGTAGGCATTACAACTCACCACTTTTTGTACATATGTTTATAAACAAAAACAAAAGAAAAATAAAAACAAAAACACGTAAACAACAACATTTTTGACATTCTACGGTATTCAATCAAATTGCATTTCCATTCATATCTGCTTTATCTACATCTTCTGTTTTTCTTCCTTACTCATTCTCTTCCCCTTCTTCTGTAATGAATGTTGTATGGTCATGCTTCGAGCAACTACATACCTTTCATTTATCTTCTTCTCTTCATTTCCTTCTTATTCTTATCTTCTTTTCCTATTGTTACTTACCAATGTTGTATAGTCACGCTTTGAGTGGCTACATACCTTTGATAGGTTTATTTTCTTCTCTTCTTCTTCTTTCTCTTCTTCTCATTCCATTCTATTATTCCTCCTCTTCGTTTCTTTTCCCACCATTTTCTCGTCCACACCATCGTCTCATTTCATTGTCTATAATACTGGGATAACCTTGCACATAAAATCCCACTTTCATTCACCTGCAACATTACATCCCTAGTTTCATACCTCGCTTTGCATCCATACATAATCATTGTGAATATCGTGCCTGGGGACTTAAAATTTGCACATGCTACCATACTAGTTTGATGCCCAAACCCATTTTCAAGAGACAGGATTATTGAAATGTTTTGAGTGCTTTGGCCATAAACAGTTATATAATAAACCACCATCCAAAGTTGGCACATTTTCAAACCATTTCTAGACTTTCCTTGGTTACCTTGCTCTCAATCCTAGATTTAATTGCACGTCCTACACACTACAAAATTTTTGGAAATAAGACTGGCTAGACTGTGTGCATACTGATGCCTAGCAAAAATCACCATCCTCATCATATCATTCACATGATCTATCTCAAACTTGAGGATTGACAAAAGGAAAAGCTCCAAAGAAAGAGAAAAAGGGCAAAAAACAAAAGCCAACGTCCACAAAAAAAACGAGAATAAACGAAACAAAGCAATTACAATACAGGGGCAGAAAACAAAATAATAAGCCTTGAGAGAGTTATCCAAAATCTTGAATCCCTACATTCCTCCTATGAGCTAGCTTACATGCTAAGTGACCATGTAGTTACAATCCACCCTTTTTCAAAATGGTGAAATGAACATCACTTCACACACAAATCTAGGATTGAGGTCTTGTTTACCAAGATAGCCTAGAACCTGTTTACAAAGTATTGCTCAGTTATTCAATGGGTTTGATTACTTACAAACTATAATGTTCGAATCTCCTCACTACAATCTTCATATCCAACTTCCTTGGAAAAATGGAATGGATTACATCATCTGATTACTACAACGATGCAAATGTTGTCCCCAAGCAATACGTCTACACCTTTGCATTATCATCCTACGCATACTCATTATACATAATTTCATAATATCACATACTATTTACCTATGCATTTAACCATTCCATTTGCATGTAGTTATCCGCTATTGCATCTACATAATTCATAGATCATCATCAGCAGAAGTAAACAAACACATAAATGCAATCAAACACAAATACCGTAGAATATCATGTATATATATCTCAAAAGAGTGCCATCAGGCTACAATAAACTGTGTGTGCCCTTATGGGTACGTCATCACATAATTGTATCATATTTGTACATCTATCTATCAAAAATACCATACGACAACAATAAATCGTGTATCCATTATGATACATGAACTACCCAAAATAGCTCATCATATACATATACCAAGATACAAAATTATGGGTTGATCCTCCATCGTTACCCTTGTAGAGCCCTCATCGTTGTTGCCTCGTGGGAGTCTCTCCACTCCCCTCATCTGTTGGAACCCGTTCTACCACCACCTGCGTTGACTGCACTTCTCTTGTCTCTGCGACCGCTGGTACCTCCACCCGTGCTGGTGGTGCCATACCTACTGCCTGTGATGTCGTAGACGTCATCATCTGCTACATCCTCCCACCAACTAATGGGGATTTTCATTGACTCCGATGCGACTGCCCCTACAAAAATAAGACTAAGTCAGAGTATGAAGTAACATGTATCCCTTGTATCAATAACTCCCCCTCACACTTTATCCTCTTTGTAGTCTCCTTCATATTAGAGGCTATTAATCCCATGTTTGCCTGCTACAAACGATCCACCTCTGCACGTGCCTCCTCCAGCTATGGCACTGTCACCTCCAACCTCGCAATCTCCCTCTCCACTTGTTCCTTTGCAATTAGCATCTCACGCATGCTCTGCTCCAAATCCACAATCCTCACTAAGTGACTGGCCTTTACGACCTCTATCTCTACCCTAGTTGCATCTAACAGGTCTTGCAGCCTCTCAATGGCCTCTATCATCTCATCCCTCTCCCCTCGGGCAGCGTCTCGCTCGCCCCTCAGCACATCCCGCTCACTCCTGAGTGCATCCCTCTCCTTTGTCACTCGCTGCAAGCAAACCCTGACCTCATCTCTCTCCTCTAAAGTAGCCCTCAGGTCTGCCTCCACCTACCTCTTCTCCTCATCCACCACCGAGCAATCCATCTCCCAATCCATATTTGTATCAAGAAGCTTATCCCTAAGCCTCTTCACCTCCACTCGCAACTACCGAACCTCATCCTCAACTGCCATGGCATCCTCTAGCTCTTTGCCAAAATCAAAATCCTCCAATTCCATCATATCTTCACCAATGCCTCCCTCCTCCATCACTGGTGACTCGTATAATGAGTCATCAACGATGTCCATCACGGGCACATCATCCATCATCGTTGTACCCTCTACGATCCCCTCACCACCCTCTATCGATGGCCTTGCACCGCTATCACTCACCAAGCAATATTTTTCATCATGATGTAGCCTCACATGCCTGACCAAATGGTCTAGCTCTACCTCCTCTTCCTCACCTGGCTCAGGTGATCCCACATGCCCTAGCGATGTTGCCCTCGCCCCACCTGGCAGGCCCTTGTTGGGAAACACTCTTGCTGCCTCAACCCATCCGTCAAACACACCAAGCACTGGCTCCCACCGTTGCCTAGACCACCACACATCATAATCTAGTGTAGTCCCTGTGTTGTCCACATCAAGAACAATCAATGGCTCATCCGATGTCAAATCCAATGGCGACACTACTGGTTGTGGCCCTGTATCTCCTGCCACTCTATAGATCACCACAGGTAGCTCTGGTTGCCCTTATCGTAAGCTAAATTTTCGTTCCACTCGAGAGAAAAATGAAGTATTCTACCTATGATAGATACTTCCCCACCACCCATCGCTCTCGCTTGATGCATACCAACTACTCCGCATCCTCACTCCAATCAGGCACTCCTCGCCACGGCCTCCATCGCACCTGTTCCATAACCAATCTCCCCAACTTCTCTCGGTGATACATCAAATCACACTCATGTGCCCTCTTTTGCCTGCTCTCCATGTATGCCCTCCACTTCATAGCATAGGGTACATCTCGATCATCGAGCGTATGTGCCTCATGCGGTAAATCGACTGGACTTAAAATAAAAATGTGCTCCCAAGACCACACCTGCAGTAATGGACACACTAATACCTATCCTTTCCATCCTCACCATCTCATGTAGCTCTCTATATACTTGTGCTAGCAACACAGGTGCCCATGCATATACTATCTGCCGCTCTACCATATCGCATACTATCCCCATCATATTCCAAGAGAATCTCAACCCTGAAGTATCTGGTAGCGCATGGCTCACTATCAGTAGCATCGCCATCATATGACGATTTGACATAAACTTATTCTACCGATACTTCACATAATCCACCCCACCCTTAGACTCCACCCACTGCAACTGATGCCCAAATACCCTCTCCAGGATGCCATCTCGTAAATCCTTATCCATAGCCATCACAGTAATGCCTTCTATCGACAACCGATAGATGCGGTATATGTCCTCCAAGGTCATCGTCATCTCCCTTGTAGGTAAGTGGAAGGTGTTCCTGTCAGGATCCCACCTCTCACACAGAGCAAAAATATATGTGTGGTTCACATGAACCTCACGCATCTCCCATACGCCATATAATCCCACCGCCCACAACCATAGCCCATCCTCCACACGTCACACATCCTGCAACGTCTTCATGCACTTTCGCAACTGATGACATGCAAATATCTTCTTCACCTACCACAAAACACACACCACATGTCAAAAATCATCCACGATTTTTCAAGCGCAACATCATTGTACATAAAACAAATGCATGCATTTTAGGATTTTTTTACATACAATCATTAGTTTTATCTTGCACATATTTTTCATAAATCCCATTATAAATAAATCCATTACATGTAGTTAATTTTCTTCTAGTTGCATGAAAAAAAAATCGTTCACATGACCCTGTGCGAACCAACCGGTTCGAATGACCCCGTGCAAATCACCCTAGTTCGCACGACCTTGTGTGAACCGCTCGTTTCCAAATTTTTGCGCACACACGTGTTTGCCAGCCCATCTGCATTCCATGCATATCATTCACACATGCGGAAAACGATAAAAACATGCCAAAAAAATGAAAAAAAAAAATGTCGAAACCCTCCCAACATAGGCATGCAAAACAAGGTGGTCAAATGAGGTCAAATCAATCAAACAAAAGTAAATATGGACACCCATTTGGCTTCTCAAGAGCCCCCACTTGTCACTTTTCACATCCATGCAATTAACAAACCCCATTCCACACATCACATCAAACGCATGCTTTTCCACAAGCAAAATCATCACAGGCAAAAACCAAAACCATTCCAGGATACCCATTTGCCCCTTTTTACACATAGTGCACGAATTTCACCCATCACATGCATACATGTCTGATCTACGATATTTCAAGCAAAAATCCACATTCTTTTTACCCTAAGCAAGCACACGCTAATTGAGAGAGAATAATCTGTTTACCTCTGGCGTTTTCACCCCTATGCTTGTACTTCTCGATGCACTTGCCATACCGTATCGCCCGATCCGCAATCCGACAACACTTCGTTCCAGTTTTCTTCTCTCCAGCCACTCCTTTTTCATATTTCATGTGAAAATGACATAAAAACGTCATGTTTAGCACGTAAACCCCACTTTCCACCAATTCGCACCCCACACGTGTGAACCGATAGGTTTGCACGACCCCGTGCAAACCACGCTGGTTCGCACGACCCCGTGCAAACCACGCTGGTTCGCACGACCCCGTGCGAACCTGTCATCCATGCTCAAAATTGCTTCACCTGCGCTCGATTTTTCGAGAATTTCTTCCAATTCTTTAGTTTTGCTAATTTTTATACAAAAATTTTCCTTTTTTTCCTTCTTAATTATCATCAATCGTTTCATCGTCAATTTTCATCTCCTCCATCATCAATTCATCGCTTGAGGGGGTAGTCATCCAAAAAAATCAAAAAGCTACTTTGCACATGATCAAACAACCAAAAACCCAATCAAGGATTCAACATTTGCCTAAGAAAAGTTTTGTTAACGATTATCTCAAGACCAAAATCATAATCCAAAAACAAATCAATGTTTGATAAATCTCAAAACGCCTTTGCCTGTAGACACCTCATGGATTCCAATCTTCATAGTGGCAGTCGTAAGATCACTTGTGAATGAAGCTCCTAAAAGTTCTACCTTATGGCTCCAACGATTTGTCAAATATTGTCAAACGAGATCATCTATCAATCAAAAGCAAAAATTAGCAAAGGCATTTTTGTTCAAATTGAAACATCTCCAATTGATCACAATGCAAAGCAATCTTACACCTTCCTCCAAAAGCAATCCATCATAAACCATTTTTTATCAATGCGTCTCTCTCGCAATCATCCATAAATCATCAATTGCAAATTCTTTGCCTTCCAAATCATTCCATCAATTCGCATCATCAATTTTTTTACTAAACCGTGTTTTCACACAATCCAGTACAAAAAGGGTCAAAATGTAGACACCCAAAAGTCACACATTGTTCCTCTCCCCATCTCCGTAGTCAATCAATTTTCAAAACCGTCAAAAATTGCATAAATTGGCTAAAATCACCATTCATCATCCTTAGGCCCTTTGGGCTAGCTAAGCCCCTTCCTACGCTTAACTCTAGGTCCTCATGTGACCTTAATCCCAACTCAACTAAGGTTGAATTCTCCACCATGGTCAAAAAGCACTTTATGCTCAAAAGTCAACATTTTGGTTAAAGTATGCTTTATGGCTAATCATATGTTTAATTAAATTTAATATTGATTTAATTTAACCCTTCCACCTCACCCAGTCTACTTTGACTAGCCTAGCCTTCCACCTCATCTATCCTAGCCTTGCCACCTCTCACCCAGATATTTCTCCACCTCACACTCCCCTGGGTCATAAATGAAAGATGGATACTTTTGCACATAAAAGGTAATTTTTAATTCAAAGATATTTCCAAAAAGGTGTTCATTAATGCCTATTGAATATTTTTAGCAAAGTCATCATTATTTATGGATGGGTGAGGGATTCTCTCACCCAACCTAATTTATGAACCAGGAGGGGACACCTCTTAGGTGGACACCTCACCACTGACACCTCATAGGGGACACCTCGTCCCCTCCATGTCACCTTGGCCAAGTCTATAAATAGAAGGTCGTTTTCACCATTTTACAACAACCAGCTTTTGCTTACTGAAACTCTATCGAAATCACTACAACCACTACATCCATCTTACATCCATTACACAACCATCGTACACACATCGCAATTGAATTGTCGCTTTCATGATGTTTCCGTGTGATTGAGACAGGTCAATAACCCCACAAAAAGTGCACTTTTTAAAGGTGATCCATGCAAAAATTGAAGAAGCAGTTGTTCCAAGACAACCACGAAATTCATCTTGCAGATTCGGTCCAGAATAGACTGGTTCGCATGACCCTGTGTGAACCACCCTGTTCACAACAGATTCGCACGACCCCATGTGAACCTGTGCTACAGACACTATAATCATCGGACAAGGTAAGTATAGACTAATTTAGCATTTTTATGTTGTTTTTATCAGTTATTTTCATTTTTTAAGCTTATTTAAGGGTAATTTTATCTTCATAACTATGGGGTTTGACTAAGGCAAACTCCTCAACATATTAATAATATTTTGCAGGTTTAATAGGTACAAAGAACACATCCAACCAGCGATGGCACACGAGCAAGAAGCCCATATGCACTCAGGAACACAAAGAAGATAGATACTGTTGCCTTTGCTCACACATCAAAAAGGGCTTCCCTAGGGAAGACCCCATTGTAGCCCTCAAGGCAAACTCTGTAAAAGGATATCAATTTGGAACCCTTTTTATCAGTTTAATAGCAAAAAGCAGTGGATCCTATGATTTTGAATGAGAATTATAGTATCATTTTTGTTGCTTTCATTCTAGCACGCTCGGTGGCACCCCACCAAGCAATAGCTTAATCGCCTTCTAACAAAAATTATCGCTTGTTTCTCTATGGCAGGTAATTGTCATCTTTGAAGAAACCCCAAACCAAAAATGCCTTGAAAGCCATCTTAGGCCAAACCGCAAAAGGTTAGTTGGTGAACCGGAAAGCCTCCAAAGAGAGTAGTGAGTACACATTTGGGTGTGTGAATTCCCCAATCTACCTCAAACTTGATACTTGACACCCAGGTATTGGTTTCAGACACCCACAACCATCGACAAGGTAAGTCAGGAGAGGTTAAGAGCCTCATGTTCCCGGGGATTGAGTGCCCCCATACCTAGACCACCAATCATCTCTCGCCATGGTGTATGCAAGGTTAAAGCGTCCTTGTATTTTTGTGCAGCAATAGTTAGCTTATTTTCTTGCAATTTGCTTTCTTCAGGTATATGTGAAATCTTTTAGGGTTTTATGTTGTCTTGTCAAGCTAAAAATTGGCTTTTAGAACTTTCTGTGTAGGTACCTGTGCTAGAACACTCCAGGAGCTTCAAAACCATTCAGCCCAATCTTTGAACCCTGGTTCACACGACCCCATGTGAACCACTTGCCAGAGGACAAGTTCACACCCCGAGGTACGAATCTCCAAAATCAACACAGCTTCGGAGCAAAAGGTGAACCAAAAGGTTTTGCATACACCTGGATGCAGGTATTGTGTAAAATTTATGTTTTTCCTTCATTCTGAGGCTAACCTTTCCTATTGGGCTTGCAATTCCACAAAATCGCATCTGCTTGTTTTTTTTAGGTAAATTTACACTTGCTTTCTAGTCTAGCTTCAATTCCAATCATTTCCCTTCCAAAAGCATTTAATTAGATTTATTTCTTGTCATTTCCCTTCCAAAAGCATTTGATTAGATTTATTTCTTGTCATTTCCCTTCCAAAAGCATTTAATTAGATTTATTTCTTGTTATTTCCCTTCCAAAAGCATTTAATTAGATTTATTTCTTGTTATTTCCCTTCAAAAGCACTTAATTAGATTTCCATTACGCAAACCATTAGACTAAATTTGTTTTCGTGACGACGCAAGTAATTAGATTTGTTTTGCAAAGGCATCCTAGCATAGCTTTCATTTGAAAAGGCATTTAGGGTAGATCTGCTTCTAAAACAGTATCGCACAAACAAACACCACACACTTACGTCCCATTTTTAACGGTGTAAAGATTGACTTTCATCTCTAGTCTGAATTAGATTTCATCACCAATTCAACACCAGAGTTCAGTGAGGTCTAGGTCGCACTCTCCACTGGCCCACCTCTGATTTTAGTCACCATAGTATCCCCCCAGGTGGATCATTTCGACATTGATACTCAGTCGGTCCTTCCCATTTTGAGTGTTGGTTATCCAGATTTAATCATTGGAAGGTACCTTCAAAGTGGGTAGTTTTAGAAAGCCCCTTTACCACAAGGCTTTTCAAATAATTAGTGGGTGCAACTGATCGTTACTGTGGATGCCTTAAATGTGAGGGTTAAGCGAAAGCATGGGTATGCCGGTAGCACCACATTGACAGCACGACCTCTCTTCATGAGAGTATATTGACTCATTAGAGCATTTTGAGTCTTCCCCTCTTTGGATACCATTTTACTGTACCAAAATCCATCTAGGTTGTCATTCGCCCGTTGGAAATATAGTTCTATTATGCGCGCCTTTGGGCGTTGTAGAAGGTTCTATACTACGACATACCTGATTCAAAAGTAGAGTTCACCCATTCCCGTGATTTGTTCTTAAGGCGGATACATACTTTCATCAAAACACACAAAAATCAAAAGAAAAACACATTTGCTTATTGTTGAGTCTCGTGAAAGTGGTTACAACAATATATAAAACTTGCTATAACTCACTGTCTGGTTGTTTCACTTCCACGCCAAACACTACACAGTGTGTTTTTAGGTGGTTTGCACACCCTAGTGCGAATTCCTACACTCACATAAGTTCGCACGATCTCGTGCGAACCTAGTTTCCAGGCTACAAAACTTCACAAAACAAATCTACACAGCACATAGAGGGTCTCCCAGCAAAAATCCATCCTCTATCACTGTTTTTTGCGGTTTGCATGACCCCGTGTGAATCTCTAGTTGCAGGAGCGGTTCGCACAACTCACACGCAAACATATACAAAAACCAAAAAATAAACAACAATATTTTTTTCTTTATTTATTATTTAAAGTACTTGTAATCACAAACTTCTTTTGTTGCCAAATTAATACTATTGTAGCAAACACAACAATCCATTGCTTCATTTGTCGGTAGTTGGAAATTAATACTACAGCAAAAACTTCCCTTGTTGGACCTTGTCAACCCGATCATCCCAGATCCTTGCCATCTCCCTTACCAATCTCTTATTAGTCCCTTGTCAAACCCTTACCAGTCCTTGTCGGTCCCTTGCCTACTCCTTGTCAACCTTGTCTAATCCTTTTCCAGTTCCTTGTTGACTCTTTGCCAGTCTCTTGCCAATCCTAGTCAACTCCTTTTCGGCAATATTCCTTAAACCGAAATGTGACCCTCATCACATGGATGTGTGACCACCAATTACTCCAATTTAAGCTCAATTTATGCTAAAAAGAAACTAAGAGATTTTTTTCTCCTTTTTGTTTTTATTTCTTTTCTATTTATTTTTTTGGTGATGCAAGATTGCCCATACACTTTGATGCTCCTGCATCAATTGCACTCGCTTTTGGCTTCCACTCACTCTTGATTTACACTCCCTCTCAGCTCGCACTCGCACTCGTTCCTATCTCTTCTTTCTATGGCATTCCTTTGTTTCGATGATTTTTCAAAAATAATGTTCAACACATTCGTGGTAAGGGTTAGAAGCATTGAAGCACTTCAAATGAACCCGTTGCTTGCACTCCATCCTGGCTTGCACTTGCTTCCAACTTTCACTTCCTCCATCACTTTAATGGTATTTAATTCAATATTTTAAGGTTTTTTTTTGTGGGATTGGAACCTTGTTATGTGGTGTGAAACTCCTTGCTCTTCACCACTTTATCCATCCCCATAGGAAATATGAAGTTTTACTCATGGCATTTAAACCTTGATTTACAATGCAAAACTCTTTGTTCCCCAACATTTGTATAAACCCCATTGACAAAAAATTAGATTCATCCATGGGATCCAAACTTTGGTTTATGGTGTAAAACTCTTCACTCCCACCTCTTGGGCAATGTTATGGTTTGCCCATGGGATTCAAACATCGGTTTAAGGTATGAGATTCTTTACTCCTCATTGTTTGTCCCATATCCCGTGGGCAAAGGTTAAGGTTAGCCTATGGGATATGAACCTTGGTTTATGGTGTGAAACTCCTTACTCCCCACCACTTGCTACAAACCCCTTGGGCAATTCTTTATTAGGTAAAAGGCTTGTCTATAATATTAGAACTTTGGTCTATAATGTGAAACTCGGCATTCCCAACCAATTGCCCAAAACCACTAAAGCTTTTTCACTCCATTTATTGAAAAACTAGTTTTTTATACTTTTGGGGCCCCATTATCCATATTAAATATAATATTAAATGATATGATAAAAATCCTCTACAACAAGAGTCATTGATAAGTTCTCTAATTGATGCCCTTCAATAATATTTTTCTTGCCAAACAATTCATTGAACTTCTTTCAATCTTCTTGTGAAGTATAATTCATTCAAGATGAAACTTGAGGTTATTGAAAACTAACATGCTCCTACATCTGATGATCCTGAACTGTTTACCTAGTTGGAGGCCTATCACCCTTTTGAATGTGAGCTACAATATTATTGCTAAAGTTGTTGCTTGTAAGCTTCGACCTCTTCTGCCTCTGATAGTCAAACCTGAATAAACTGGGTTTGTTCAAGGAAGATATATTTTAGATAATGTGCTTTTTGTTTGGGAAGGTATGGAATGGGTCTGCTCCTCAGGAGAAAATGCTCTGTCTATAAAAATTGATTTTGAAAAAGCATATGACAAAATGGAATGGTATTTCATTACCTCTATGCTTCAAGCATTGGGCTTTGGTCAATATTTCATCAGCACAATTCGCATGCTTTTTCAAGATGCCTCTGCTACTCTTACCTTGAACAATTGTCAATTGAAATCCATTCAACTAGGTCGGTCTGTTCGACAGGGTTGTCCTCTTGTCCCCTCACTTTATATTCTTGTTGGTGAAGCTTTTGGCTATCTTTTGGCACATAAGGTTTCTCAAGGGAGCCTTAGAGGCATATCACTCCCCAATTCCAGCCTTCAGCTGGTTAATGGTCACTTTGTCGATAATTCCTTTTGACTATTCAAGAAGATGAGCAGTCCCTGTCGTAAACCATTTACTGTTTGAAAATATTTTGCAAGGCCTCTGGTTCTAATATTCAGTAGAGGAAAACTTCCTGCTATAGAATTTCCCTGATCCAATACCTGATTGGTTCGACTATTATCAATGGGGATGGATCCAACCAGGTGAAGTATTTAAATTTTTGGGGATCCCTTTTGCTTTTCTTGGCTCTTCTACACAACTTTGGCAGCATGTTACTCAAAAGGTTGAGAAGAAGTTAGCCTACTAGTCATCAAAAAACTTTCTTTGCCAAGAAAGTTTCAAATTTGTTCTAAGGTTTTGGCTACCACTCATGTTTATTATTCTTCCTATTGGGTGCCCTCCAAGGCTTTTTATAAGAAACTGGATAAGCTCTTACGAGACTTCCTGTGGGAAAAAAGATGTTATGAAAAGAGGCTTTCATAGGGTGGCATGGGAGGTGTGTTGCCTACCCAAATTCTGTGGAGGTATGGGCCTTTTTGATTGCCAAAGACAAGGTTTTGATTTATGTGCTAAATGGATTACTTGATCCCTCACAGGTAATGAGCACTGGAAAATACTCATTCGACATTGCTTGCATCATGGCTTACCCTATGGCAAAAAAATTTGGAAGGGGTTGAGCCTTCAAACTATTCCTATTGCCCCCGTTCCTATAAAAATTTAGGGTTCCTTTGTTATCAAGAGTATTTGGAAAGCCTGGGAGGCGCTTAAACCCTGGCTATGCTAGAAAGGAAAGGATCGAAATTCAGGGGCCTCTCTTCAGGACATGAATGTCTGGTGGTCTCCTGTTATTTCATGATTTCATGGCAAGGTATGCCATTGGCTCAAGTTCAATGGGTCAGAGCTCAACTTTTTTGTAGGAAAGGAATTGCATCTCTAAAGGATTTTTCTCGTGTCAAATCAAGAATTGGATACCCTGGGACATTTTCACGCATACTTACAGTCTCATAAATGAGGATAAACAGACCTATGATGTCATAGATAATATTTCTTTCTCCCTTTGGAGCAAGTTACATAAGAGGTTCCAAAAGCCTTGGCGGTCCAATTGGTGCTGGCCTAAGAAGGTCCCTCTAATTCAGTACAAAGCCCAGCTTGGGTATAACTAGCTTACTCCTCAAGTCCTCATGTCACATATGCTTAATGTTAAATGGGATTTGGTCTCCTCACCCTCAAGGTGGAGTTTACGTTTTTCCCAAGTCTGGGCTTCATATATTGAGCCTAAACAAAGTTTTTTTGTTTGGAGTCTTATTCACCAAGGACTTCCTCTAGGAAATAGACTTAAGCAACTAGGTGTTCAGAACCCTACCTGTCCTTTTTGTGGTGAACCTGAGGATGTGTTGCACATTTTTTGGCAATGTCGGTGGGCGTCTCTTGTTTTGAAATGGCTCCTGGAATTCTTTCAACCTTTCATGCGGAGTCCCTTCTTATGGCCTCACGCTCTTCTGGGGGACCCCATTGATTTTTCTGACAATCTTGATTTAGTGTGGAATGTTTTCTGTATCAGTACTCTTCCATTTTTGGAAAACCAGGAGCAAGGCGATTTTTACACAGTTTGTCTCCACCCTGACGTTTTCTTTCGCTGATAAGTATGTTGTTTTTAATGACTGTTGGATGCAGATTTATGTACAGGTGGGCAAAGTGAACGTTGACGTGCAACACCTTCGTGCTCTGATCGATCATTGGAGTAATGCCCCATGCACGGTTAGTCGTGTCCCTCCTAATTCTCCGAGAAGCTCCTCCAAGTCCCGTTCTTGGTCCCGTCGAGGTTCCCGATACTTCACCCATTCTCTGACGGATAGACATTGGTCCCAACCCTCTCAGTGCCACAAACACCTGGATGATGGAGCTGGTACTTCCTCTTGCCAGAACTCTAGGTGGGATGTTCAGCCCGCTTCTTTTGAGCCAGTTGTTGGATGGGGTGACACTGCTACTACTTTCGTTGTTGTTTGTCATACCGATGCACCTGTTGCTCCTCAAAAAACTCTGGTTAGCGGTAATGTAAAAGAAGGACAGAATGCCCCAATCTCTTCGGATGGAGGCTGGCAATATGTCAGCGAGGAAGATAACTTTCGTCCTGCTCCTTGATCTTTGTTTAATGATTATGTCTTGGGATTTTTGTGTAATGATTGCTCGCAACGATATGTAGTAATGTTTTTTGGACTCTGTTTTTTATGGGGAGATATGATTTCCTCCACCTAACGGCTTTTTATGGTTTATGGGGTGTGCTAATTCCACCCACCTTTTTTGTATGATTAATGTTAATTAATATAAAGTTTTTCATTAAAAAAAAAAAAACATTTTTATTGCAATTTTAAAAACCTTTCATATTCAAGAATTAATAACAAATAGGTCATGTTGTGTATCCCTAAATATCTCTTAATATACTTTTTAATTATACTATAGTTAAACATATATAATGGAAGAGTTACAACATATAGGATCTTTAGAGAAAAGAGCAAGCCTCATTTTTAGTAAAAAAATATTTCTATCTTCTTTTCCTATGATTAGAAACCATCATATGAACTTGGACAGATTTTAGGAGGAAAGCAAAACATTAAAATAACGTTTTAAAATAAATTTAAAAAAGCATAGGGTTTGACCACCAAAATACACTCATATGGCTTCGAAATTTATTTAACAAAGGGGAAAAAAGTTTCTTTATTGAAATGATTGGTTTTGAAGTCTTAAGAGTTTACAATGTTCTCACGTTGATATGATGTTAAAATTTGATACTATATCACATAAAAGCTAAGATCGATCAACTAGCCCTATAAAAAACTCCATTATAGTAGGTAATGTACCATATTTTTTTAAAAATTTATTGAATGCTCATGATGATGACTCTTATATAAAGTTGTAGATGAGAGAATTATTCTAGCCATGAAAACAAACTAAGAACTCTCATATAGTTTTACAAAAGTAACAACTTATTGTTTTTGGCTAGAGGACAAATTTGGTTAAAAGTAATTTGTAACAATATGAACCTTCCACTTTGGTGGTATAAAACATTGAGTGTGGACTGATTTAATTGAAATCAAATTTGTTACCATATGAACCTCTACATATAAAATTATACCAAATTGTTAGATGTAAATAAACCCCATTGAACCAAATTTACAACTATATGAACTTTTAAATACAGAGATTATAACAAATTGTTGAGTATACAAAAAACAAAAAGTTCAAGTGCAGTAACAATCTCCAAAATTCAAAATTTTAACTCTCTTTATACTTCGTTTAATTGTTTACTTTTTTGGATTTCTACCATTTTGTTAACCTAACATATACAAGTTATTAGGTCCGAGGTGTTGATTAATTGGTTCATCCAAATCCCATAAGGGGGGCGGAGGTCCAAGGTTCAAATCTCGGGCCTCGTCGGACTGAACGCTTGTCCCTTTCCTGGTGTTTTCAGCGGCGTAAAAGGTTTAAAATGATTGTGGCATGGTGGTTATAGGGATGGACTGCGCGAAGATCTGTGTGGCGGCTTCTGGGGCAAACAGCGCAGAATACTGTAACGGCCATAAAAAGTTGGACAACCTGCCCAGATTCGTGGCGGCTACTGATTCCACCATGTAAATTCAAAAAAAAAAACATATACAAGTTATTACTCTATTTAAAAAAGTAATAATTTAAAAACTTAAAGTATATTCCAAATTTGAGTCCTCGTTGGTCTTACCTTACCTTTCATTACACCAGTAAAACACATGAAATTGAGGGGGATCAACAACATTTTACTTGTTTTTTTAAATTAAAAGATAGGTACATGAAATTAAGGGGGTCAACAATATTTTACTTGTTTTTTTTTAAATTAAAATATAGGTTGACATTTTTTATATTATTTTTAAAACTTCAAATTTAATTTTTGGAATTTACAACTTTTTAGATTCTTACAAATTTATATGGAACTATGTTTGCCATATAAAATTGAATTCTCACAATTTCATAAATACTTTATAATTGAAGAAAATAAAATGCTTATAATCCATATAATCCTTGTGTAGCTAGCATAAAATGCAAATAATTATTTTGTTTAGTACTACATATCTTCTTGTCTACTATTCAGTTCTATACATTCTTCTAGATATATAATTAAAGATCTTGTCTACTATTGAGTTCTATACATTGTGTTGGTAGACATTTCAATATACTTGCATTGACATAAGTGCTATTGACATTTACATATTGACATACTTATTAAATGTGAAGGTGCTATTGACATTTAGTCATTGATTTCTGTTCAGATTTTATAGATCTGTTTATTTTTTAATAAACGGATTTCTGTTCAGATTTTATAGATCTGTTTATTTTTTAATAAACGGTTTAAAAATATATATATTTAAATGCCATATATTCATCCTATATTTTGAAATTTTAGATTTTATCATGCAAAATTGTTTGCAGTTTTATTATTATGGTCTGTATTGATTGAGCACGTTATCAACCCTCAATAGGTGCAATTTCATGTGATCCACTATCACGTAGCAGCCCACATATTTGCCAACAACACAAAATGATTGTTGGATTTTCTTTCATAATCATAGTTCCCCTTACACGTAATGGCTTAAGCCACAGTTTCCATTCACTAATTTGATATACGGGCCACACCAACAAAACCTACATTTGTGAGGATGTAATTTTTATGTCATGGTCATGCCAGGAAACCTCTTCAGCATGTAAGACACTTGTATGAACAAGGCAAAATTTTAATTAATATATAATTCAACTGTGTATCTCTTTGGTTTTCAACAGTTGACCAATCTCATGATAAATTGAGCCTTGTCAAATCGTTTAGGGCCGAGGTACCAAATAGTAAAGGTTATTTTCTAGGTCACATCCAAGCTGTGACGTTTACACCTCGTAGACGTATAAGACCCCCTTGTGTGAGCAAGAGAAACTTTCACTTGTATTATTAGTTCAAATCCATATCTCTTTGGATTTAGACTATTTGACCAAGCTTGTAGTAAATCAAGCCTTGCCAATCCATCTAAGCCTGTGATAAACAGAGCACATAAATTAGATTAAACATCAAAACTGTTCTGAATGGATTGCCTGCTCTTATTCCATGAAAGAGCTCTGTAAGCTGAATTGCCCATTGTGTCTCATGTTCTATCGCGACTTTGGATAGGATGGACTAGGATAGGAATAGTTATTGCTAACATTTGCCTGGTTTGAAGTTATTGCTGTTTTTTTCTTTGTTTTGTGTCATAAAGTAACTCTACGAACCACTTCATTTGGTACTCAAATAATCTCTATTGTGTTGTGCCTCGGGATTTTTTTATAGGGGCAATTACTCACTAAGAAATATCAAGGAATGTTTCGTGTCAGAAACCAGCACCCAAGAAGTCATATGCTAGGTTGCTTTTAGGCCTAAATACAATACTTAACATGACCACATACTTCATTGTAATTAACTCTAGAGACTGTCAGTAATTGTTTTCCCTTCTAGGATCCTTTTTCCAGTAAAATTTCCGCCATGTCATAAGCAACTTTAAAACTACTGATTCACAGTTCAAACTAAGAATCATACTGAGAAACAATTGTCTAATGTTTAGACAAAACAATTCAATTAGATTTTCATTTACTATATCTGTCTCTACAAATTCCCATGCGAAAGACTTTCGTCAAACACTTCCAGAACTTCCCCAACATTGGGTTGGCACTTCTGCAAAATACGTAATCAACAATATTCAAACTCCAAAACTTCTATTTCATCAGATAACATTGAAACTAGCTGCTCACAGTTCTAACAAACTTTCAGTCTCAGAACCAATCATTGGCTAATGTCACTTTACACCAATCAAGTCAATTAGATTTATTATTTCTGTCCCTCCCAATATCTGCTAGGACTTCTGTCATGGACTTTGGGACTCTTTGGACTTTTGTCAAATACTTCATGGGCAATCCTCAAATGTAAAAACTTCTTTTTGTCTGTTAAATCCAACTTTATATTCCAACCTCTCCCTTTAAAATCACATACTCTCTCATTGGAGCTAGGACTTCAATAAGCCATCACATCGTAAAGGACTGAAAAACAAAAACCATTAACATTAAAAATTTCTACAAACAATTGTTTTCTGTTGATCAAATCCCTCTGATAAGATTGCAAAGTCCTCAACTTGGGCTATTAAGTGCTATTCCTCTCATTTGCTGCAATGTTCCATCAATAAAACTCTGTAGAATTTTCTTCTTATAACTAGCTATGTGTCTTTAAATATGGCTATATGATTTCTATGTTCTTCTATCTTTATACATAAGTTGTGCATCTATAATGGGTTATTATTCTCTCTTCTTTCCTTTCAACATTGTTATGCTCCCATAGGGCCTTTTACCATGTTGGAAACTGTGTATATGGTCAAATAGAAAATGAATATAGAGTGATCTCAAAAAAATGAAAATATATGCAAAAGCACAGAAAACTCCTGTGATTGTCTGAAGTTCTACTACATTTATTCTATTCAGGGTGAAACCTTTAGCATTAGTCACTGATTTGGATACAAGTATGAAGATATGCAGCCTACCTAAAGAGAACAGCTCCACTATCATGTTCCCCTGAACAAGGCCAATAGTATAAGCACACGCTAATACAACAATCAACCCCACTGTTAGTATTCTCTTCCTTGCCAAGTTGTGAACTGCAAAACAGATCCATAATAGTACAGATTTCTTATACCCTGGCATCGTGTGGACCTCTATGTCTATATCCACTAAAAGCTGATTGCAAAGATATTGATAGAATTTCACCTTATCCTGAAAATTGAGTTAATCAAATAATGTTCCACTGAAAGCTGTTCTTCTCCGATATGCTATGTTTATGCCAAGATGTTGATAGGTGGCCAGCAACCTTTTTAGATATCATTAAATTTAATAAATTAGGGTATCTAAACAATCTTGTAGAGGGATTATTTATCGTACAGATTTTTAACGAAAGCTGCAACACAGAGATTTGGCAGCCTGTTTGGGAGCTTGAGTCGATGGTAGCAATTTTCTTAGTAGCCAATGTGAATTTCTTTCTGGTTGGCTCTCGTAAACTACAGATCACCATGTATCTAGCACTGATAGGTTGATGTCCCACTTAATCAATTTAATCAATTTTTTCTGTTAACTGGTAAATAAAATCTATTTATTATTTTGTATTACTTGAGGATGATCACATAATAAGTACAGGTCATTTGTCGTAACCTGCCCAAAATACATGTTTGCCAAAACGCAAGGACCTCGTTGACAACATATAGTCAAAATGGTCATCACTGGTAGATCTGCAAGATACAGCATTACATACTAATGTAGACATCAGATAAGCACTGGCAGAACCGCACATGATACATATATTTTAGACAAAAAATAATAACATAAAAAAAAACAAGAGATTATATCTACAGGATAGTAGCAGAAAGAGTGCATAAGAAAACTGTAGGCCATGGAAAAAATCATTAATTATGGCTCATCTGCGATTGTTTACCAATTATAATTTTTAATTGTATGAGACATTGGCAAAACCTAAATTAGTCAGTCTCAAACTGCATTATCTGAAACCCTGACAGCAAACTTGTTTGCTTAACATTTTGGGCAATTGTCCAGCCTTTCTCATGGCATCATTCCAGTATAAACATAATGACACAATTTCTAAAAAGAGCAATAGTTGCTACAGAATTTCTAAGTTCCTTCAGAATTTCTATGATGAAAGAAATTAAGAACTCACCTCAGAAATCCAACAATTGATGTGCATACCTTGCTTGAAGAGCACCAAGACATAGAAAACATAATAGTCATTTACGTATATTTCGACATCCACCTCTGGGAAGACAATGGAATTCATCCTTCCACTGTAAACTTGTGGCCTCAGAAAGCAGCAAATCCAGCCGACCCAACGCCATGTCACATGGCCACATGCAAGACCTGTATGAGTAGGGTCTTTGAACGAAGGCAACCAATAAGCTTGTTGTAGTGCTCAAGCCCCGACCCCTAGGCCTAGGCTTTACTTGACTTCGGTATCTTCGTCCTTTCTGAGACATTGGCCATGGCGTCTTCATAAATCGTGTACAATGTCGTAGATTCAGGATGTGCTTTTATAATCTTGTTCACAAAATTTGTCTCGGTGATATCCAGAATTGTAGAAAGAGATTTGACCTTAGGATACCCGCCCCCATTCATAGATTTCAACTTTTTCCAAACTAGAAGCCTAGGCTTTAGAGTCCTCTCCAAATTCTTCCTTAATAACGTTGTGTGCTGTACCACAGAATTTGCAGGAAGCTCCAAGTTATTAACTATAAAGTCCATGTGTTGCGAAAGCTTTTCCTTGGATAAACCAAGAATGTAAGGGGAAACCCTAAATAATTTCAGAGTTTCCTCGACAGTGAGTCCACAAATTTGAAAATTGTGCATTTTGTCCTCCAGTGTTTCTATGCGGTGAACAGCCACCAGGCTTACGACATATTTGTACAATTTGCTTCCTTTGTCAACACCAATCTTGTGAATGAGATCAACTTTAGCCGGCGGCAAAAAAGAGCACAGCAAAACCCCAGGTGTTATTAATAAAAACTTGGCGAGCTCCGTTCCACGAAATCCATGTGCCTCCCAAAAGGCAAGCGAGGGTTTGATGATTTTCTCCAAGTTAGAGCTGAGAACCCTCGGGTATTTAACCACGGCCTTGATGAGCAAATTCTCGGACTGAAATATATTTTTGAGAAGCGTGAGCTTCGGAAGAAGCTCGCCGTCAAGGCTGACGCTGAGAATGCGAGGCTCCACTGTCAAGATTTTAGCTAGGTTTTCCCCTTGGAATCCGAAATCTTTGAGCACTTGGACTTTTGGTTCCATTATTCTTTCCACGCTGAAGGTCAACAATGTGGGTTGAATCGTCATTATCTTTGCAATCTGGGTGTGTGTGCAGCCGTGTCTGATGAGCATGGCGACAAATTGCTCCACGTTTTGAAGGGTTTTGAGCCTCTCCAACTGCGGGACGTGCTTGAAAACATGTCCGATGTTGGTGGAAGACAAGTTAAATTTCGCGCTAGCGAAGACTGCGAAGGGGCTTTGCAGAGCGGCATCGGCGTTACTGTCAGCAAAGGTTGAGAAATTTTTGGGAAAAAAAGAACGTGAAGTCGGAGCTTCGAAAACCGCTCGAAGGCGAGCAGGGAAGTGAGAAAAGAGCTTCCTGATCATGATTTTCGTGGTTGCTGTAATATTCTCTCTGCCCTCGGGATTTTGCCTGTGAGTTGAGTGACCAGATAAATGTGTGGTCGCTTTTTCTTCCCGTGTGCTTAGGGTTTTATAAAATTTTATTTTTTTGAAGGTTTGGATTTCGAAATTTTATTTTCCTCAAACAAAGGTGAGTGGTCGTTATACAATACAAAATAAGAAATAACTTTGAGTGTTAAATGTTTCGAAGAGGTGTACGGTCCACCTCATGTTCATACCTCACAGGTATATGATGGCTAGTCATTAAATTTAATTGAGAGTGTAGATAAGTGCAATGAAATGATTAGAAGTTTTGTGGTCATTACATTTAATTAAGAGAAGATAAATTTAATCAGATCTAATAATTAGAAGTTATGTATATCTTGATAGGGTATAAAGTATAATTTAAGTGATGTAATATTGAAGACTTTAAACTTAAGTTTTTAGGGTCGAATTGTATATGATGTGTTGTGTTTTTGGCAGTGACGGTTTGTTTATATTGAATGATATGGTTCAAAAGTGTTTGGGTGATATTAAGAATTTAAAATGTGATGATCTGTCTTATACCTATGCAATGATATTGATGGTTTATCTCATATTTATATAATGACAGTTTTTATGGTTAATTTATATAAGTTAGTTGGTGGACTTGCTTACATTCAATATTATATATTTAAGTAAATATATTTTTTTATATTAAGGTATCAATTGGGTAGATGAAGTATTTTTTGGTTGCTATAAAATCAAAGATAAGATTATTGTCTCAGGAGGGCTTAATAGGGATACCTCCAAACCCTCTTTTAGATAAACCAAGTTCATTTACAAATTTGTTGAAGGAAAAATCTTCAACAGAGACTGAAGAAGCAAAAAAAATACACTAAAATGCTCTTTGCAACTGATAGAAAAAGATCATCTCAAAGAGTCAATGAATGTTTGTCATAGTCAAAATCAAGGCCAAAGATTATCATTGAGGAGAGGCTAATAGAGGAAATAGTCTTATATAGAGCCAATCATGACCTGATCTGTAAATTCATAGGTATTCGTCATACCTTGAAATTTTTGCATTCATAGGTTTGGTAAAACTGGGACTCTTGGTGAGTATTCTTTGTGGTTTATTAGTAATGAATAGTTTATTGTTAGTTTTTCCTCATTTTCTGATAGAAATAGGACTTTTGAATCAAAAAAGAGGAATAATGGTTCGACAAGATTATTTGTTCATCCCTTGAGAGTGGGATTTGATCTACGAATTGAACCCATTGTTGTCTCGGTTTGGATTCATTTGTATGCAGTCTCAATGAAGTTCTAGAGTGAGCAGGTATTGAAAATCATCAATAATTCCCTTGCAAGATATTTGTGTGTTTCAAGAGACACAATGGAAGGAAACATAAAATATTTATGCTAGATTATGTGTGGAAATTGATCTTAGCCAACCTTTGCCAACAAAGGTGGAACTCAAACTTGCAGGATTATCTTAGATTCAATAACTGGATTATAAGGCATTGCCCTTCAAGTGTAGAGTTTACCACAACTATGGGTATTTGGTCCAGTCCTACCCAAACAATATGAACACAAAAATGAAGGCTCCTTTATAAATATTGAATCTTCCTAAGGAGGGTAAGTCAACAATCAAAAAAGAAGTGGCCAACATTTCTCAAGGCAGATAAGTGCAAGGAGATGGTTTTGAACAACCCAAAAGAATAAGAAGACAAAATAAAAATATGGTAAAGAGCAAACCTAGCTCAAATCCTCAAATATGTATGATATTTTCAAGACGCTAGTGGAGCAAGAAGAATAATTTATGGAAGGAGTGGATGGAAATAATGAAAACAATAACAACCATGTTCAAGCCCCTCTTTTTGTTCCTCCTATCCTAGAGCAAGTAATAGAGTGCAATGAGTTACCACAATCAAATATTGTAGGGGTATTGATAATGCATAACCAAGAGCAGTCGATAATAAACGATGTCATCATGGGTGTGGCAAAAAAGAACAGAGAAAAGCCAACTCTAGGGACAAACCAAGTGAAGAAGATATCAAAGAATATCAACTCTCAAGGAGTGGGTAGAAAATCAAATAAGAAATTGATAGCAGCTCAAGGAGATAAACTAATAGACTCACTAGGAGATTGATGATGCAAATAGACTCTTATTGGTCTCAAGGTAACCAATGATTATACAATCATGGAATACGATGGGTTTAAATTGTAGAACCTATCAATTTGTTGTTTGAAGACTCTTAGAAAAAAGTAAAACATATTTTTTGCTTATCTAGGAGATAAAAATGTTGTTGGATCTTATGTGTAAAATAGTAAATAGACTTTGGAGGGGTGTTGGTCATATGGAAGTGGTTGCCCAAGGGCCCTTAGGGGGGTAGTTACCTTTTGGAACTCTCTTGAATTGACGTTGATAGAACTTATAGCTTGGAGGGGTGTCCTCACTTTACATTTTAGGAACAATGTGATAGTTGAGTAGGTTTTAATCACAATTTTTTATGGGGCTCAAAACCTAGATTGTCATATTTGTTAATAGAAATTGGTGCATAATATGAGAGTCTTAAGGGAGGATTTAGACTAGATTGTTGTTGGAGATTTTAATGCTAAATTATCATCTAGATAATAACAGGGAGGAATCCCAATTTTGGACCCAAGGGATTGGCTTATGATTGCCCAAGTTCATGCATTACACTTGGTGGATATTAAATGTCCTAGAACCAACTATACTTGGACTAATAAGAGGAGGATGCCACATAGTAGGAAGGTGAAATTAGAATTTTTTGGTTTCAGAGGAGGCATTGTGAAATGGAATCTAAAATTTTAGATTTTGGAGGGTCCAATTTTAGATCACTTTCCCATTATGTTGGAAGGAGGATCAAGACATGACAACATCATAAACCATTCGGTTTTGAAAACTCTTGGTTACAAAAAGAGGAACTTCGAAATAAAATCCCATATTGGTGGGAAGAGGGACATCCAACATATGGGATAACAATGTTTAGATCCCACAAATAGCTTCATTATGTCAAGGATCAATTGAAAAAATGGAGATAAGCTAACAAGATGGACTTCTAGGTCCAAAGAGCTCCATTGGTGACCAAAAGGGATGAGGTCCAAAAACACTTCAGGGAAGGAACAATTACAAAGAAAATAAAAAAAGAGGATGATACATTGCATAAAGCGGTTGAGGACATTGACAAAAAAGAGGATATCTACTGGAAATAAAGAGCAAGAACTACTTGGTTATTGGAAGGTGACAGAAACAACATATTTTTCCATTGGGCTACTTGTGATAGGAGACAAATGAACAAGATGAAACATCTTTAGGATGAGAACAAGCACTCCTTTGGTATGATCCCATGTATGCATTTCCATTCAATGGATTATTTTGCTAAATTATTTAATGAAAGTATGGTGCAAGACAAAGAGGCCCAAAAAGAAGTTCTTGTTGCCATACCCTCTATTACCTCTCAAGGATAAAATTAGGCCCTACTTAAACTCATTGATAAAGAGGAACTAGAGAAGGTAGTCTTTGGAATAAGTATAAAAAAATTGCTAGGTCTAGATGGCTTCCCAATTGAGTTTTTTTAGAACTTTTGGAGGAGGATAATGGATATTATAGATAAGTCAAGTGGCAGTAAAAGAATGCTTAAAGCATTAAATCATACATTCATTACCTCAATTTCAAAAGGGGAGGAGGAGGTGCATATTTCAAATTATAGACCTATTGCCTTATGCAATATTATATATAAAATAATCATCAAGGTAATATTTGAGTGACGAAAACCTCTCCTAGATAGCATTATATCCTTAGAGAAAAGGGGTTTTGTAGAGGGCATCCCAATTTATAGCTAGGGCATCTTGACTTCATATTAGAAATTTCAAATATGACTTTCCTTTCATACTATCTAGTGGGGCTCACTTTTGAATTGTACTACCTTTTGGCTCATACTTGCTTCTAACTTGCACTTCCTCTCAACTCACAATTACTCCTATGTCTCTTTCTCATGGTGTTACTTCACTTTGAGAATTTGTTGAAAACAATATTTGATGCATTCATGTAAGGGTATCGATGTACTTTGAATGAACTCACTACTCTTTCACCATAACTAAAGATTTGTGGCTTTGATATTGGTTCTATCTAGTTTTTTCTTTGTCATCATCAGACCCGTAAAGAGTCTTGTGCTCCTTTGCACCACTATTCCATGAAAATAAGTACGCTTGTAGAAATTTGCATTGTAGACCTGCAACATATGTGCATTGTTAGCGTGACTTGTGGATGTGACTTTAACCTTGATTTCCTAAATTAGGGGACCATGGTTCAAGTTCCATGTATAACATTTGATATGTAAGGAAATATTGAGTAGAATTAAATAGCCTCCCAAAATTTAAAAGAGGTTTATAAAAAAAACAACTTATAAAATACAATATAAATTATATTTTAATAAATGTTAAGATAAATATTAATTTATAAGTTTGTGATTAAATATTTATTAGATATGCAATAAATTATATTTAAACAGAATATTGATGAATTTATTTCAAAATATTTTGTAAATAGAATATTGATGAATTTATTTCAAAATATTTTGTCAAGGTAAGATAAGGAGACACAAGTTAAGTTTTTTTGTAAAATATTCCATCAATTATCACAAAAGGATAAAATGAAAGCTTGATGAAGAAGATATCTATGGAGGAGCTATATGAAGCAATTTTCTCTTTCCATCCTAACAAGGCACCTAGCCCCAATGGATTTCCTATAATTTTCTTTCAATTTTTTTAGGATTTATTGAAGAATGATATGTTGGTTGCTATTGAATAGACCCAAAAAAGAAAGGCTAAAATGCATGAGATCAATTGCACTTTTATTACATTGGTTCCAAGAAAGGTGAGATAAAATATTTTGATAATTTTAGTCCAATAAACTTATATAATATGAATTAGAATACCATTTCAATTATTATAGCAAACAATATGAAAGACATTCAAGATTGTATTTTTTTTTAATTTAGCAAAAAACCCTTTGCGGGCCGCCTTGGTCTAAGAAACCACAACCAGGGGGTTCTACACCGTCAAAATCACCTAAGAGTCACACCAAGCCCTGACCGCACCAACATTATCAACTAGATTTTGGGTACCCAATGTGCATTTGGTAGGATGGAGATTCGAACCAAGGACCTCCCTTGGAGGATTATCCTACCCTCTCCAACTCACCTACAACACGTGGGTGGCATTCAAGATTGTGTTAACCCAAAGGAACAAAGTGGTTTTATTCGTGGTAAATAATTTTTTGATGGTGTGGTCACTGCATAATGTAAAGGGTGACTTTGCTATTTATTATTTTTTAATTGTTTATATGGGATTAAAATATATCCCATTTGTGCATTTGGGGGTGTAGTGCAATGGTTTGAGCTTTGGCTCTTCTTTGGGAGGTTTGAGGTTCAAACCGCATCGTGGGTTTGTGTGTGAGGGGGTGGGTGTGTGGTGGCTTTGTGTTAAATTCTCTATTGATAAGTATAGCTCTAGATTTTACAAGGGGTCATGGTTGGGAGGAGACTGCTCAGCCCTATGCGTCGGTCATAGAGGTTTCTCAAAATAACCAAACAAAAAAATATATATCCCATTTGTATTACATAATGATTACATTAGTGTGATATTTCAATAAATTGTATAGTGGTATTACAATTGACAACTATGCGTGTAGCACCTTGGAATATTTTCACTTGGGCATACATTGTGAGTCCATGATTTTAATTACCTTCATGTAATTTAATCCAATATATTAAGGTTTATTTATGGGATTGTAACCTTGGCCTATGGTATGAAATTCCTCACTCTCCACCACTTTATCCACACCCCATAGGCAATATTAAGTTTTACCTATGGCATTTGAACCTTGCTATGATCACTATGCTCACTATGTATGAGATATATGAGATGTTCCTCCATGGAGTAATATATAACCATTGTAGAATGACTCTTTGGTTACTTGACTCTTCCTTTCCTTATGCCAAGTCTCATGAATCTTGGCTTCTCTATTTGACACTTGCATACACATTACTCTATCTAGTATGCACACCTATACATGACTCTTCACTTAACACACTCTATTCTAAAGAGACTTGTGCACACTCACACATAAGATGCTTGTGCACATATACTCACATTACACTTGCACACTTGTATGTATGACACTTGTTCATTTTCTACACATTATTATATTACATAAAATATTTACTCACACTCTAGTCTAAGGCTCAATCATAGTCTAATATTTACAAGGTGTACCATGAGGGTACATTAACATACACCAAATAATGTTATATTCTCCAACAAGAAGGCTACACTCATAAAGACTACATTGTAATCCATCCATATTTATATGATATCCCTTTCAAGATTGCTAGTAGATATAGCATTAGAAATTGTTAAAATTCAATGATACTTTCTTTAGAAAGGATGAAACAAAAATATAAGTTTTCTCTTTGTAAGTAGGATGGAGTTTCAAAAGTAAGAACATTGGACGAGTAAGCTTACAAAATTACAGACTTATGATTTTAGACTTAGGACAAAACTTGGCTAGATATTATTTAGAGATCAAGAAATTACTTTGCCAAAAAAGTTACTTAAAACATATAGTTTCTCTTGATGTAACGAAATTACTTAGGAAAGAATCCTACCTAAAGGATCGTGAACACATAAATTTAAATGTATACTTTACAAATGATTAAGAAACATATTAGATAGTCAATTAATAAGTACAATTATACAAATAATTGGTCTAATGCTTGGTTGAAGCCTTACCTTTTATCTGTGATTCAAAATGATAGTCATTGGCTCAACATGCCTAGCTTGTAAAGGTCCAATGGTCAAATATTATATTAATGTAAGCAACTTCAGATTAAAATTTTCCAATGGTCTTAGTATCCATATTCAATTTGGTATTAAATGATATTAAACTATATTAACAAATTAAAAATACTATTTAAAAAAAATGAATTAAGAACAAGGGATTAAATCAAGGAGTGGGTGTGAGTAGGGAGAGAGCCTTGAATTCAAAATTGTTATTTTAAATCCTTTGAGGAGTTCAAAGAATGAAGGATTCTAATGAGAAAAATTTGGGTAGTAAGGAAGACATAGCTTCGTGAAGCCTTGTTTATATTAAGGATACCCTCATTGGGGTAAGTAAGAATAAATCTATAGTAATCCCTATTTATACAATAGATGTGATGTAGACATATGAAGGGTATCCATTGAAGTATGACATTTACAAGTATCTCAAAACTCTAACATGTTGACACAATATTACGGGGTTTCAAATACAAGACGACACCCCTTCATGACAACACCCCTTTGTGATGGTGTTTGTTTGTGATGATAATAAGACAACAATTTTTATGATAAATTTTTGATGACAATTGTACTCCTTTGTGATGACAACTATTATGATGATAATCTTGCCACATTGGCACTTCCTAGATGACACATGCTACATGACGATAATTTCAATATGACACTTCCAAGTCAACAAGACGACACTTTCTTTCCTAACGATATGTATTAGACAACAGTTCCATCATGGAAACCTTATGGAACAACAATACAACTTCTTATGATGATAGTTTCACAAGATGATAATATTCCCTTGCACAAAATGGTGAAGTTCAAGATAACAATTCTTCAAGACCACTATTTGATATGGCAAATTGCAAGATGACTACTTTCAAGTCAACTATTAATTGTAAGGTATTATTCATGGTGGTACTACCCATGATGATGTGTCAAAGATGTCATGAGATGCTTCCAAAATGACAATGATATTTTTGTTACTTTTCTTATATGCTTCCTCTCATACGACAATTTCCTTTCTTCTAAAATATCTCTCTCGTTGCTTCCCTTCAAAGTCTTCACATGGACTATTGTAGAATTTCCACTCACTTGTAAACCTACACACACTAATACATGCAATATACCACATAGAACTCAAATAGCTCAAATTATACATCATTTAAACACATGCTCAGAAGAAAATACAAGGTGAATAACAATGATATTATTAAATTACTAAAGGATTGTCCATATATTTTTTGAATTCATTTTCCCCTTCTTCTATGCCTTCACACCCTTTTATTTCACTCTCATATCATTCCATATTCCTATTATCTTCTCTATATTTCTTCTATTTTCTTCTTCTCTCTTTCACTTCTCTTCTCCCTTCTCCTTCACCTCTTGAACCCATTTTTAAAGGCTCGAGAATCAATTAACTTTCTAATTACTACCAATCAATTTCATAATGATTGTCAAACAATTGATCTTCTAGTTTCTCAAGCAGATGCTTCTGCATCATACTCACTGAGTAGGAAGAAATGTTTCATGAGCTCCAACTCATTAACATAAATTATTTTTCCACATTTATTTCCTATTTAACATGGCTTTCTTCACACAACCACTTTTTCTATCTTGTCCTTATTTTCTTTTGAGAACAAAACCTCTTCTAGTAGAATCCACTCAATATTTATTCTACTGTGTTTCATTCCATCACATTCATCCAACCAAAATCAACATATATTGTGTTGACTACTTTCTCTTGGTACCAGCACCTTCCATTGGAGTGATTATATCCTCCACAAATCTAGCAAGGATTTAGGTTCCAACACCTAGTTGCTACATGTCCATATCTTTCACATCAATACAACAACCCATCCTAGGACCTTCATGCCCTATACTACTCTCTCTTCTCAAAATTTAACCTTACTACTTCCTATTTGACTTGTATATCCAAGGACTTCCTTCTTTGGTTGTATATCTAGCATTATGGGTATTTTAATACATTGCCCATATCTTCCCAATTCTTTGATAGTATACCCCATTATTCTCATTAAATTGGAACCAATACCTTTTTTGTGCCTTTCAAAGCACCCAATATATTCATCACCACTTTTTTCTTCAATAATATGGCCTTCTTCATAGTCGTGAATGACCTTATAAGGTTCATATTCCTCTGTTGTCTCTTTGTCATTTATTTTCCCTTTCTCTTTCTCTTTGTCTATAACAAGAATTGTTGCATTATCATCTTCATCATCACTACTATTGATGACCTAGGCTATTTACCTCTTCCCTGTGTTTATTCTCTTGATTATTTCCACCTTTTCCTCCATTTATTTTATAAATTCTCTCAACACTACCTCTTCTCCCTTCAAATTTGTCTCATAACTCTGCAAGAATTATTTTTTTGTACTTAGACACACTATACGACTATTGTTCACTTCTTTTCCTTTCTCCTTCAATGGACTTAATGCAAAAAAATTTCATGCATTTACTCCACCATCATGTATTGCTTTTCTATCATATTGCCATTATCTACCCAAAAAATTATGACACACATCTATAGGCATAACATCACAAAGTATCTCATCCTTCTAAGAACCAATTTGAAAGTGCACCATACATTATTTAATTATCAAAATTTGATGTTCCTTTTGCAACCATGAGCCTTTGTATGAATTTGGATGTTCAATCCTCTTCAACCTAAGTTTTTCTACCATCTATATAGACACTAAATTTTTTGTACTCCCACTATCTATAATGACCTTACAACACTTGCCTCCAAATTTGCATATGGTTTTAAAAATACTTATTCTTTGCATTAGTTCATACACCTTCTTAGTTGGTTTTAACAATATTATTTTCATCATAAGTGACTCTCCTTATTTTTGTTCCTCCATATGTTTTGGTGAAGCAATACTCCAATCATCTACTTGTACAATTTGATTATGAGCTTCTTTTCCATTCCCAATAGTCTATTGTACTTGAGGACACTCAAATGCTCTATGTCCTTCTAAGCATCTATAACACTTTCCAATAAAACCACATCCTCTACCTATATTAAATCCATCTCGTTCTTTTGATAATTTACTTTTTTCTTGGATACTTTAATAGAAATAACTTTGAAAAGTACTAACTTCTCCTTCTTGCATATGCTTCCCTCTACCACTATTTTATCATTCTCTTCCTCTAGAGAATTATCCTCTTCCTCTATAGAATTATCCTCTTCCTCTCGAATTGTTTTGTTGCTTGTGAGTCAACTTTTCTTCTACCTTGAGTGCATATTAATATGACTCCTTAATTGTTCTAATTCGAAGCATACCAGTTTCATCTTGTATGGACAACCTTAGCCCATTAATGTATCTCAATATTTTTTTCTCACCATCTTCAATATGATCAACTCTTATGGCCAATTTCTAGAACTCCTTTGTATACTCTTACTCTCAACTCCTTTTGCTTGAGGTTTTTGAGTCTCTTAAACAGTCCAATCTAATAATCAATATGTAGAAGATTTAATTTTAATTTAGCTACAAATTTATCCCAAGTTTGGATTGTGTCCTTACCTTTTTGTTGTCTTTCTATTTGGACATAATCCCACCAATTGAAGCATGTCCTTTTAGTCACATACACGTAAATTTGATTTGCTTTAGATCACCCATAGAATTGTAATCAATGAATCTCTCCATTTTAGTAACCCAATCTATCAACTCTTCAAGATTTAAAATTGCACTAAAATTGGGAATATCTATTTTTGGCTTACTTCTGTAGTGTGCTACCCTCTTCTAAACACCAAATTTCTGCCCTTGGTTTAAGAGTTTCAGTTTGTGATTGTTTTTGTGTTTTTCAATATATATATGTATTTTTTTGTGTATTATTTTTCTGAATATAAATAACACACTGCTGGAAATGAAAATAGCTTCTAACTTTTCCACTACAAATCCAAATACAATGGAATTCAGACACAAGATTCTTTATATTAAAATAAACAAACCCAATGGAGAAAATTACGAGATATTGAAAATGCCCGAATAAAATGAAGTCTAATACAAGTATGAAAATGTTCATTAGCATACAAAAATCCTCATATTTTGATCATAAAACCCAAAGTACAGATTTCTTCAGCATATATCCTTTAGTTTGAGTACCCTTTAAGCCAAAAATCACAATGTATATGACTTAGAGCCCCCAAATGGAGCGTTTCTGCTCCTCCCAACGATCACGTCCCTCTTGAGATTGTATAGCCAAGTTGAGAGAATGTAAAATCTAGAAATGTAATTTAGCTTCAAACTCCACCAATACTTCCCATCTTCAACTGGGTATGCAGATGAATAGTGCTAATGAATAGTGTTGTGTGAACAGTACCACGTGAACAGTGCAGATGAATAGTGTCGCCTAAAAATCGATTTGTGTTTTAATCAATCTGAGGGTGTCTCTCAACCCCGAGATCAATGACCTTGTTTGTGGATTTCGTCACAAACAAGCTTAAGCTTCAAATTCTTGCAAACTGCAAGACTTCTCTCGCAAATAATAAGATAGTAGAAGATAATCCCCCCTCCCCAAAGCATTGTGTTGCTTTATATTCTATTCTTCCGGTGAGCTTGCCTTCTTTCTTGCAAATGTGGGATAAAACATATTTCCCTTTTTTTTTTTTTAAATAAAATAACTATATAATGCTCTTTTAGTTTATTTTAATGCCAAACACTTGAATACGTTAAATAATTTAATTTTAACGCTTAATTAACTTTAGGCATTAAAATAATTGCCTTCCACATATCGGACCGGAGATCTGAAGATAGATTTGGATACCCATTTCGTCAAACTATCCGGTCGTGAAATCCTTTTCTAGCCCCCCTACCAAAAATAGTGACTTACTAAAAATAGGAAGGTTCCTTGCTTGATCATCCAAATGAGCTCAAAACCGATATCTGAGAGTACTTTTGGAACCCCAATGCTATGAAGGACCTGAATCCACTGTCTCCTGGTCATGACATCCAAAATTGATTTACTATAAATAGCAAATCCACATCCTCTACTCAAAAATAGAACTATTGTTGGTTCCTAATCACCTGACTTTGCCTACGAAACCGCATGAATAGGCAAGTCTATGTATTGCTCAATGAGCAACTAGAGTGGGGACATTACAGTCCTCCCTCCCCAAAATTTCTTGTCCTCAAGCAATTGGAGTGCAGGGTGCTGCAAAATGTGCTCGTCCTCCCAAGTAGCGTCCTCTATGGGTAATCCCTGCCACTTAACCAAATACTCTGTGATAGTCCTGCTCCTCAATTTCCATTCTCTAGTCTCTAAAATCACCTCAGAAACCAAAATAAGTCGCCCCTCATCATCAAGTGGTGGAAGCTCAACGAAAGGAATGATGTGCTATCTTATCGCCTTCTTAAGGCGAGACACATGAAATACATTATGCACCCTACTATCTACAGGTAGCTCCAACTCATAAGCAACCTCACATATCCTTCTAGTTACTCTGAATGGCCCATAGAAGCGAGGTTTCAATTTCTCCTTACCACTTTTCTTAAGAGTGGACTGTCTATATGGCTGTAAGCATAGGTACACCAAGTCTTCAACCTCAAAGTTACGCTTAGTCCTGTGTCTATCCACATACTGCTTCTGCTGGTTTTGTGCATGATGTATATTATATTTCAATATCTGCAAGATATCCTGGTTGTCCTGTAACAACTCCTGTGCCTTAGGCACCCTGCAATCCTGAATAAGTAGATCAATAAACTCGAGGGCATCATACCCATACAAGGCCATGAAAGGAGTCATCCTGATAGACATGTGGTGTGTGGTGTTATAACAGTACTCACACAGGTGCAACCACTTGACCCACGCCTTCTGCTGCGCTGAAATGTAGTTATGCAAGTAGCCCTCAACCCACTTGTTCACAATCTCAGTCTGTTCATCGGTTTGTGGGTGTTAACTGGTGCTGGGGGTCAATTGAGTCCCACTCAATCTAAACAACTCCTACTAGAAATGACTCATAAAGCGGCTGTCCCTATCACTGACAATAAACTTAGGCAATCCATGTAACCTGAACACCTCACAAAAAAATAAATCTGCTACCTGTACTGCTGAATAAGTTGTTGTGATAGCATAAAAATGTGTAAACTTGGTCAACATGTCAACCACCACATAAATGCAATCTCTCCCCTGCACTGTAGGCAGCCCTGTGATGAGGTCCATAGATATACTCTCCCACTTCCTATTCGAAATGGGTAATGGTTGTAACAATCCCGCTGGGCTAATATTCTTGTCCTTATTTTGCTGGCATATGGCACACTCCCTCACATACTTAAGGACATCATCCTTAAGCCCCTTCCATGTGAAACACTCTCTCACCTACTTGTAGGTCTTAAAGAACCTTGGATGCCCTGCTAGTGGTGAGTCGTGAAGAGCTTTCAAAACTATGTCCTTGAATTGTGAATGAGGTACAAAATAGATCCTGTCTTTGTACATAATCAGCCCATTAATCACACTGTATCTGTCATCCCATTGAGTACCCTCAAGGATACTAGTTGCCCACTCATCCTTGGCATAATCAACCAAAATCAACTCTTTCTAGTCCTCTGAAATAATGCCTACTGCACATAAATGTGGTCTCCTGGAGAGTGCATCAACAACTACGTTATTTTTCCCTTTGACATAAACAATGTCAAAATTAAATGCTTGAAGTTTACTTACCCATTTATGTTGTCTTTCATTCAGGTCTTTTTGGCCCATAAAGTACCTCAAGCTGTTGTGGTCGGTTTTAACAGTAAACTTACCTCCCACTAAATATTGTCGAAACTTGACAAGGGCATGCATAATGGCAAGCATCTCCTTGTCGTATATAGAATAAGTCCTTCCAGCCCCTCTCAGCTTCTTGCTATCAAATGCGATAGGGTGTTTATCCTGCATCAACACTACACCAATACCATCTCCTAAAGCATCACACTCCAACTCGAAAGGTTTGCTGAAATCTAGAATAGCGAGTACAGGGCTGGAGCAAACTAAATGCTTGAACTTATCAAAACATTCCTGTGCTGCATCTATCCAATTAAACGCCCCTTTCTTTGTCAGATCAGTAAGTGGCACTGCTACATGAGAGAATCCCTTAAAAAATCTATGATAGAACCCACATAGGGAAAAAAATTCCTTGAGATGGGTCAGATTTGTAGGGGTAGGCCAATCCATGATTACCTTAATCTTCTCGGGATCCATACGCACCTCTCCTGCACTGATTATGTGACCCAAACAAGATAACTCTGTCACACCAAAATCACACTTTGACTCTTTTGCATAAAGGGATTCATGCTCTAAGATGTCCAGGATCTCATCAATATGCTGAAGATGCTCCTCCCAAGTCCTGCTATAGATCAAGATATCATCAAAAAATACTAAAACATATCTACGCAGCTGATTTCTGAATACCCTATTCATCAATGACTGAAATGTGACAGGGGCATTAGACAATCCAAATGGCATCACTAAATATTCAAAGTGTCCATAGTGACATCTGAAAGCTATCTTCTCCACATCACTTCCCCTCATGCATATCTGATGATACCCAGATCGAAGATCAATATTCGTAAAAAATTGTGCCCCATGTAACTCATCAATGAGCTCATCGATCCTGGAAATTGGATACTTATTTTTAATGGTCTTCTTATTTAGGGCTCGATAGTCTACACACATCCTCATGGTGCCATATTTATTTTTCACTAAAACCACAGATGATGCAAATGGGCTTTTACTTGACCTGATGTGTCCCATAGCCAAGAGTTCCTTAACATTTTTCTTAATTTCATCTTTAAGACGCTTTGGGTGCCTATAAGGAGTGGTGATAACTGGTTTAGTGCCCTCCTCTAACTCTATAATATGCTTAGCTCACCTATCTGGTGGTATGCCTGGAGGTATGTCTTCAAACACATTGCGATGTTTGTCCAAGAGAACCTGGATGTTAGGTTGGTATTATTTCCCCTACGACTCATCTGTAGAAGGCATCAACACACACTTTGTGGCCCAATCAACCTGATCATGTCTAAATAATCTCTCCATCCTCCTAAATGATACTGTCCTGATGCTGTCGTCTGAAACTCCTCTAAGTACAACCTTTCTGCCATCGACCTCAAACTTCATTTCCAATTTGTTCAGGTTCATAGTGAACTCCCCTAACGAACTCATCCAATGCATGCCCAACACTGCATCTGTGTCACCTATGCTGACGCAATAGAAATCATCCTGCAACTCATACTCGCCAAGTCTCATTCGTAGGTTAGGAATTCTCTTAGTGCATCTGATGGTAGTACCACTAGCAACCATCACTCTGAATCCCTCAAATGTCTCCATGGGAATTCCTCGCTTGATGGCTAAATTCTCATCAATAAAATTATGTGTCGCTCCCATGTCAATGAGAGAGGTAACACATTGCCCATTAACTACTCGTACCTTAAAGGCTGCCACTCGCTGGAAACTGTATAACTGAGCTACCGGCTCCTCAGTACCTGACTCTGGATGTTGTTCCTGCTCACTCTCTGAATCACTACTGTCACTACTTCTTTACTGGTTTGCATCCTCATATTTGGACTCCTCACTGGTGTAGGGTTCCATCTGCTTAATTTTAGCTTTGTCAGCACACTTGTGACCTGGGGTCCAAGGTTCCTTGCATCTGAAACAAAGTTTCTTCTTTCTCAACTCATTGGTGCTATCATTGTGTTCTTTCTTGAAGTTATCTCTTTGCTATTCCTTATTCTTGAAAAATGGCTTATTATCTTTAAATTTCCTATAATCTCCTCCCTTAGGCTGAAATTTGCCTTGTAAGGCTATGGACTCCATATCACGAGCCTTCTTAATGGCTTCATGTAGTGAAGGTGGATCAAAGGCTTTCACCAGCCCCCTCAATGGATTAGCTAACCCATCAATGAAGAGGATGATCAGTCTCCTCTCCGACACATCTGTGACATGAATTGAAGTCTTCTAAAACTTTGAGATGTAGCCATCCATTGAGCCTGTATGTTTGATTTGTGCCAGTTCTTTAAAATCTAACTCTAAATCTTGCCTGTCGAGCCTGTCAATCATATGTTTTGTGAACTCGACGTATGTAGTAATCTGATCATGCCCCAAAGTCACCAATCCATGGTGCCACCACTCGTGTGCTACCCCATCCAGGTGTAATGCAGCATACTTGATTGCTTCATCTTTGGCCATGCTGTTTAACTAGAAGTATGTATCCAATTTCTGAACCCAAGCTCTAGCTGTGGTCTTACCAGAGCCATCAAAGTTAGAAATAGTAATCTTCCCAAACTTCCTCTGTAAATCATGTCCTCTGTCATGATTCCTCCTGCCCCTACCAGAGACCTGTCGAATCCTCATATCTATGTAATCCCGAAAAGACATGCCTACACAAAATTCCTCACTAGCCTAGTTCCACTCATCTGTGAACGTTGCCTGCATCTCTTGTATAGTAGGCTCTGGATCCTCCTATGGTGCCCTAGGTGCGAAAGTAGGCATCAAAGGGCTAGTACTCTGTGTTATTTTATTGTTGTGCCTGATTAATTCCTTTAATATTATTCACTGAACCATCACCATTACCATTTTCCCTGTGGTTCCTTTCATGCCCATTGTTATTCTGTTGATTTATATTCACTGCTGAGTCATAAGACCAACTAGCTGTGCCATAACTTGATGTAATTGTTGATGCCCCTACATGAACATCTAGAACATTTCCTTGTCTGGATCAATGGGAGGTCTATTTTTCCTTCCGTCTCCCATTTCTACCCCCTACTGTGGGTTTTCCTATTCTCTTTCAATGAAACCCTTGTTTCTCCTTGTGTAATATTGGTGCTCGCTCATCTATCATAGGATGGCAAGATACTCTATGCTCTGATACCACTGTAATGTGCTACCCTCTTCTAAACACCAAATTTCTTCCCTTGGTTTAAGATTTTTGGTTTGTAATTATTTTTGTGTTTTTCAATATATATATTTTTTTGTGTATTTTTTTTTCTGAATATAAATAACACATTGCTGGAAATGAAAATAGCTTTTAAATTTTCCACTACAAATCCAAATACAATGAAATTTGGACACAAGATTCTTTATATTAAAATAAACAAATCCAATAGAGAAAATTGTGAGATATTGAAAATACCCAGATAAAATTAAGTCTGATACAAGTCTGAAAATGTTCATTAGCATACAAAAATCCTCATATTTTGATCATAAAACCCAAAGTACAGACTTCTTCAGCATATATCCTTTATTTTTGAGTACCCTTTAAGCCAAAAATCATAATGTATGACTTAGAGCCCCCAAATAGAGCGTTTTTGCTCCTCCCAGCGATCACGTCCCTCTTGAGATTGTACAGCAAAGCTGAGAGAATGTAAAATCTAGAAATGTAATTTAGCTTCAAACTCTACCAATACTTCTCGTCTTCAACTGGGTATGTAGATGAATAGTGCTGATAAATAGTGTCGTGTGAACAGTACCATGTGAACAGTGTAGATGAATAGTGCTGTCTGAAAATCAATTTGTGTTTTAATCAATTTGAGGGTGTCTCTCAACCCCAAGATCAATGACCTTGTTTATGGATTTTGTCATAAACAAGCTTAAGCTTCAAATTCCTGCAAACTGTAAGACTTCATTCACAAATAATAAGATGGTAGAAGATAATCCCCCCTCCCCAAAGCATTGTGTTGCTTTATATTCTATTCTTCCGGTGAGCTTGCCTTCTTTCTTGCAAATATGGGATAAAACATATTTCCCTTCTTTTTTTTATAAATAAAATAACTATATAATGCTCTTTTAGTTTATTTTAATGCCAAACACTTGAATACGTTAAATAATTTAAATTTAATGCTTAATTAACTTCAGGAATTAAAATAATTACCTTCCACATATTGGACCGGAGATCTGAAGATAGATTTGGATACCCATTTCGCCAAACTATCCGATTGTGAAATCCTTTTCCAGCCCCCCTGCCAAAAATACTGACTTACTAAAAATAGTAAGTTTCCTTGCTTGATCATCCAAATGAGCTCGAAATCGATATCTGAGAGTACTTTTGGAACCCCAATGCTATGAAGGACCTGAATCCACTATCTCCTGGTCATGACATCCAAAATTGATTTACTATAAATAGCAAATCCACATCCTCTGCTCAAAAATAGAACTACTGTTGGTTCCTAATCACCTGACTTTGCCTACGGAACCGCATGAATAGGCAAGTCTATGTATTTCTCAATGAGCAACTAGAGTGGGGACATTACAACTTCCTATATTAAAGATTATCTAAATCAACTGCAATTCTGATTCTTCATCTTATTCTTCATCTTGAGCTTTTGTGTGACTAACTTTCTACTCTTCACTATCTTAATCTCCTTAATATGAACACCTCTCTTTTGGACAGTCTCAATCGCATGTAGCATGACGGTGATCCCTCTCAACATTTTTCAATACCAGTGGGTTTGTTTGAATGGTTAGTAATGCCATTCAAATTAAAAAAATGTACCAAATCAATTTTAGATGAGCATGGATAAGATTTTCTCTTTGTTTCATGATTTTATTGCTAACTAAATTGATGCTTTTGTAGTCTATTCTCAGAACTTGACAGAGCATCAACATCACCTTCATATTTTCAATGAACTGATTAGAAAATATGGCATTGGTCTATCTGGAGATAGTAAAAAATTTCATATTGCCAAATCAAAAATAGAATTCTTAGGTGTCATTTTGAAATATGGACATATTGTGATATAGCCACATATTCTAGAGAAAGTAAAAGCATATCATGATAAAATGCTTAATAAATAGCAGGCACAAATATTTTTGGGATGTTTGTATTACTTGCATGATTATATCCCAAATCCTTCCAAGATTACAAAACCCATTTGAGAAGCAACAAAAGGGAAAAAATCCAATTTGTCTCAAAATGCAACAAAGGTTGTAAATGAATTAAAAGTTTACTGCTCAAATTTTCCACCTTTGGAATTGGCTTTTGAAGGTCCCTCTATTCTCCAAATTTGTACATGTAAAGAATTTTAGGCTTATATCCCTTTTGTAAAAAGAGGTAATACAAAATAAATTATTGCATATAAATCAAGGGAATTCAAAAATTATGAATTGAATTATTGGCTTGCAAAAAAGGAAATTCGTGTTATTATTAAAGGAGTTGAAAAATTTAGAACAATTCTTCTTCATGAATAGTTTTTAATCAAAACTAATAGCAAGAACTTTAAATGGTTTATGACTAAAAATATTTTAGCTCAACTTTGCAGGGGAAGATATGCTTGGTGGCAAACAATTCTAACACAATATCAGTTCACTGTTGAATATGTTATAGGAAAGGAAAATGCTCTCCCTGACGCATTAAACAAAGAATGGCTCAATATAAAATGTTTGGATCACCTTCATTTAGGTGGAAATACTGGTCATTAAATGGACCAAAAGATTGCCAATATTTTTGTAGAAGAATAAGATAATATTTTATTGATGCTGATCAAATTATTTTTAATTATTTTCCATATCTTGATTTTATCTATAATTCTGCAAGAAGAATCAATGTTCTGGTAAACTCAGTCTCTTGGAGTCTAGTTACAATAAGCATGGTCGAGCATATTTTCTTAAGAGGAAAACTAGATGATATTATCCTTCTTGAACGACTGCAAGAACCAAGTGCATCTTTTCAAGCTTTCTTTGCTAATATTTGTAGAAATTTATCTTGACAGGAAAATATGGGTAATTGCATAATTCACATTAATATTATAGAATATATAGCAATAAGAATGCATGTGGAAGAAGTCATACAACCGATATGTCCTACAACCAGAAAAATGCACCATAATATTCTACCATACAAGACACAAAGATGCTTGACGACCAACCTGAGGTCACTAACCTAGATGAACTCACTATATAGTTAGAAGAAGAAATTGCTAACTATCAAGAATGCAGGTGGTCATCCCAAGGAATATGCAGAATCAATTACCATTATGGAAGAGGATAATTTCAAATCATATTTTATACAAATCCTATCTTGTACAGTTGTGTTAGTAGTAGACACTGTTCCATGTGAAAGGGATAAGAACCCACTTACAACTTGCATTCTTATCTTTTATTACTATAGATCTACTTTTTAGATGCTTCTATATTTACTATAGAAAATATCAGGAGTCTTCCACTACATCATATGTATCTATAAATATGAGACTCGATGCTCACTCTTATCATTGAGAAGTTTGTTTACTTATGCATTGCATAACTCTTGGTGTCGAGTATAGATTACACCCTATTTATGAGTACATAATTTTATCCAAATCTGGTTGTTAAGTAAAGTATCTAGAGAACAAGGCTTGGCTGCCCTACATCTTCTAACTTTGAAGAAAAGCTTAGCTTTCAATATGTAGGAGTCTGTTGTGAGGACATCCCAAAAGTTAGCATCGAAAGACTTACTCATAAGAGCCCTACAGTTATTTTCCTGAATTTCTTAAATATATATCTATTATCAGTGTGAAGGAAAGGGATCAAGGATCATCTTAACATTGTTCATCTTATCCAAATAGTCTGATCAGTATTACAAGGTTAACTGACTAAGTTCTTTAGTTTGGCTCACTTGACCTATCACCATTAGTTTCTTGATCTGTTGGATGTGTCTCATCCTTTGCAGAGAAAAACTGTGCACGGGGTCCCTACTTCGGAGATATTTTCGAAGATATTTTTGAAGATATTCTCAAATATATTTTTAGAGACATTGGTGAGATTCCCATGATTTATGAGTATGGTTAGTTTTAACCCATGGTATTGTGCCCACAAGATTCTAATACCACGTCGTGGTTTAAGATTGTAAGAGTTTCCTTTATATTGATTGTAATGTCCCATTTCGGACAGTGAGTGAACAATAATATGAAAAAGAGGTGTGGCTCTTGTTTGCTGGATGTAACCCATATTGGGTGAACCAGGATAAATCTCTTGTGTTCTATGTGCATGTGATTGTGAGTTGTTATTTTCTTCTAAATTATTTAATTCTACATTATAATTATGGAATAAGTCTAGGTATAACTCTTTAATATGGTATCAGAGCCAAGTTGTTAGCCATAGAGGGACGCATTTATTACTAGGGTTTCAGTTCATTTGAAGAGGATCTAGGGTTTCTAGGAGTTATAGAAAACCTATTTTAGAGTGGGAGTTTTACGCAAAAGGAGCTTGAAGTAAAATGATGTTAAATCAATCAAGGATAGAGATTGAGAAATTTTATGGAAATTTTTTTGAGCTATGGAAGTTAAAGATGGAGGATCTACTCATGGACAAATATCAGTGGCCTATTATCTCTGAAGAAAAACCTGCCAGTACATCCGATGAATATTGGAAAAAGCTGAATAAAAAATCAAGGAGTCTAATTCGACTGTGCCTTGCAGATTTAGTATTAATCAATGTTTCTAGAGAAGCTACTACAAAGACTCTCTGGAAGAAGTTAGGGGCTCTGTATCAATCTAAGTCCTTGGTGAAAAAATTATTCCTCTAGAAGAAATTGTATAATCTTAGGATGAATGAAGGGGATTCAGTAGCAAATCATATTAATGCATTCAATACGGTGATAAGTCAACTTACATCTATTGAAATTAAGTAGAGTGAGGAGGATAAATGTATTACTTTGCTAAGCTTACTACCAGATTTGCAGAATAACCTGGTTGTAGCAATTGGTAGTACAACTTCATCCACTTTGAAGTTTGAAGATGTTGTGGCATCTCTATTATTAGAGGATATGAGGAGAAAAGCCATGGAGGGCACATCAAAGGATGTCCTAATAGTGATAGGGCGTGCTAAGATAAAAGATAAAATGAGAAATGGTGATAGATCTAAGTCTAGAGTTAGATTAAAGTCTCAAGGAAGGTTTGAGAGAAAATATTAGAAATTTGGTAATCTTGGACACATGAAGAAGGATTGTATATCAAAGAATGTTGATTTTTGAAAGAGATCTGACGAATCCACTTCCATAGAGATAAATAAATCCACTGATGAAGGAGGTGATGTATATTTAGCATCTTTCTCCACACATTCAGATAGTAATGATTGGTTAATTGATACTGGTGCCTCTTTTCATATGACTCCTCATAGGGTGTGGTTCAGTAAATATGAAAGATATTATGGAGGGGAGGTACTTTTGGGAGATGATTCACCACTTAGAATCATTGGTCGTGGAAGAGCGAAAATATTGTTACAGGATGGTAGGGTCAAAACCCTCCCAGGTGTGATGCATATTTTTGACCTTGCTAGAAATTTAATTTCTGTAAGATAAATACTGATGCAGTAGTGAACATTAGTTTTAGTAAAGATTCATGCAAAATGGTTCGTGGATCTATGGTGTTAGCAAGAGGAGTTCAGATTGGAAATTTGTATAAGCTATTGGGAAGCACTATGACAAATGAGTGCAATAACTCAAATATTTCTAAGGCTGAATCAAATAAAAGTTTAATGCTCTAGCATCAAATAATGGGACATATTGGAGAAAAGGGATTACGTACCATGAACATGAAAGGTATGGTTCAAGGTATCCCTAATTTCTCAATGTTTTTTATTTTTGTGAACATTGTATTTATGGCAAGCAAAATCGTGTGAGTTTCCCATCTATTGCTACAAAATCAAAAGGGATACTAGATCTGATTCACAGTGATATCTTTGGTCCTGTTCCTATTCCATATCTTAGACAATCACGATAATATGTTTCTTTCATTGATGATTTTTCAAGATATGCATGGATTTATTTTCTTAAAAGTAAAGCTGAAGTGTTTGATAAGTTTAGAGAAATTGAAGTACTTGTTGAAAATCAAACTGAGAAAAAGATTAAGGTGTTGAGGTCTGATAATGGAGGAAAGTATTGTTCATATAAATTTGAGGATTTTTGTAAGCAATGTGGTATTGCAATATAGAAGACTACTCCATATATACCTCAACAAAATGGAGTTGCTGAGAGATTGAATAGATCACTGATGGAAAAGGCTAGAAGTGTGCTCAGTGGTGCTAGTCTGGCACAAGAATTCTAGGCAGAGGTAGTGAATACGACATGTTACTTGTGAAATCGATCTCCTACATCATCATTGTCGGATCAAACTCCATTTGAAACATGGTTTGGTAAGAAACCCTCTCTTTCACATCTTAGAGTTTTTGGCTATGATGCATACATGGATATTCCAAAGGAGAAAAGAAGTAAGCTTGATAATAAGGTTGTTTCAAACTCCATTTGAAACATGGTTTGGTAAGAAACCCTCTCTTTCACATCTTAGAGTTTTTGGCTATGATGCATACATGCATATTCCAAAGGAGAAAAGAAGTAAGCTTGATAATAAGGTTGTTAAATGTATCTTTATTGGTTATAAATATGGTGTTAAAGGATATAAACTTTAGAATCCAAAAACTAAAAGTATAGTTTACAGTAGATATGTGGTGTTTAGAGAAATGAAAAGTGATCACAGGATGGAAGTAATAGAAGAACCTAAAAAGGTACAATTTGATCTCATGGAAGAAGAATCCTACTCAACGAAAGAGGATGAACCAGAGGTTCATACACCTGCGGTAAGGAGATCAACATGAGATAGAAGGCAACTTGAAAGGTATAGTGCATTTGATTTTCCTTCTTCCTTTTTTTTTATCTATTCCTGATGAAGATCCTAGAACAGTTAGAGAAATTAATTCTGAAGAGGTAAACCATTGGGAAGAAGCCATGAATGAGGAAATGATGGCCCTGAAAAATAACAAGACATGGAATCTAGTAAAATTACCTGGTGGAAGAAAAATAATAGGTTGTAAATGGATCTTCAAGAAGAAGCAAAATATTGAAGGTAAAGTGGAGAAATATAAAGCTCACCTGGTTGCTAAAGGCTATTCTCAAGTGGAGGGAATTTTTTATGGTGAAGTATTTTCTCCTATTGTAAAGCTAACCTTAATAAGATTTATTTTATCTATGGCTGTTGCATTTGATCTTGAAATAGAGTAAATGGATGTAAAAATTGCATTCCTTCATGGAGATTTGGAGGAAGAAATCTATATGAGACAGCCTGAAGGATTCATTGTTGAAGGAAAGGAGGAATTTGTATGTAAGTTAAAGAAATCTATGTACGAACTAAAACGGTCACCAAGAATGTGGTATTAGAAATTTGATACTTATGTTTTAAGACTTGATTTTGTTCATAGCAATGCTGATCATTGTGTATACTCAGCAAATTGGTAATGAAATTGTCATTATAATTTTGTATGTTGATGATATGTTACTAATTGGAAACAGTAAGGAAATGATCAGGAAAGTGAAGTCTTAGTTAGCATCATAGTTTGACATGAAAGATCTTGGCCCTACAAATTTGATTTTGGGTATGCAAATAAATAGAGATCGTTCAAACATAAATATGTGGTTGAATCAAAAAAATATGTTGAGACAGTATTGAAGAGATTTAGTATGCAGGATTGCAAACCAGTGAAGGTACCTATTCCTTTGAGTGCAGAGTTAGCTGTTGAACAATGTCCAAAAATAGAAGTGGTAGAAGAAATGTCCCATGTTACTTATGCAAATATTGTAGGGAGTTTAATGTATGCCATGGTGTGCACTAGACCAGATATTGCCCATGCAGTGGGAATTTTTAGCAGATATATGTCTAAACCTAGTAAAGAGCATTGGACTACTGTAAAAATGGTTTTCAGATATTTGCATGGTACATCTGATTTTTTAATCTGTTATGAAGGTACAGGTAAAGAAAAAAAATCCTTGGATATATAAGGTTTTGTTGATGTAGATTGGGCTAGATATCTTGACAATAGAAGATCTACTAGTGCATATGTATTCAACTTGTTTAGAGGGATATTAGTTGGATGAGCAAAAATCAAACTGTTGTTGCTCTTTCAACCATTGAAACTGAGTGCATGGTAGCCACTGATGCAATTAAGGAGGTAGTATGGCTACAAATACTATGTGCTGATATTGGATTCTTTCAAGGAGCTATGAAGATAAATTGTGATAGCCAAAGTGCTAAATTTTTGGCAAAGAACCCTACTTACCATTAAAAAACAAAGCACATTGACACAAAATACCACTTCGGTAGGGACATGATTGAACAAAAGAAAGTGTTGTTGTAAAAAGTGTATACCAAGGAAAATGTTGCAAATGATTTAACCAAGGCAGTTAGCACAATCTTTTTTATGTTTTATACAGTTGAAATGGATCTGGCAAGACCAAGTGTTGGAACTAACATTGATTACAACCTTTCTGCAAAGTATTCAAAAAGTGGGAGAATGTTGGATGTGTTTCATCCTTTGTAGAGGAAGTATTATACATGGGGTCCCTAATTCTGAGATATTTTCGAGAGATATTCTCAAAGATATTTTTGGAGGCATTGGTGGGATTCCTGTGATTTGTGAGTATGGGTGGTTTTAGCCCATGGTATTGTGCCCACAGGATTCTAATACCACGTTGTGGTTTAGGGTTGTAAGAGTGTCCTTTATATTGATTGTAATGTCCCATTTTGGATTATGAGTGAACAATAATATGAAAAGGAGGTGTGACTCTTGTTTGCTGGACGTAACCCATATTGGGTGAACCAAGATAAATATCTTGTGTTCTATGTGCATGTGATTATGAGTTGTTATTTTCTTCTGAATTATTTAATTTTGCATTATAATTTTGGAATAATTCTGGATATAACTATTTAATATGGTATCAGAGCCAAGTTGTTAGCCATAGAGGGATGCCTTTATTGCTAGGGTTTTAATTTATTTGAAGAGGATCTAGGGTTTTTAGGAGTTATAGAAAACCTATTATGAAGTGAGAGTTTTATGCAGAAGGAGGTTGAAGTAAAATGATGTTAAATAAATACAGGCTAGAGATTGAGAAATTTTATGAAAAAAAAATTGAGCTATGGAAGTTAAAGATGGAGGATATTCTCATGGATAAAGATCAGTGGTCTATTATCTCTAAAGAAAACCCTGCTAGTACATCCGATGAAGATTAGGAAAAGTTGAATAAAAAATCAAGGAGTCTAATTCAACTATGCCTTGCAAATTCAGTCTTAATTAATATTTTTGGAGAAGCTACTACAAAGACTCTCTAGGAGAAGTTAGGGGCTCAGTATCAATCTAAGTCCCTAGTGAACAAATTGTTCCTTTGAAAGAAATTGTATAATATTATGATGAATGAAGGAGATTCAGTAGCATATCATCTTAATGTATTCAATACAGTGGTAATTCAACTTACATCTATTGAAATTAAGTTGAGTGAGGAGGATAAATGTATTACTTTGCTATTCTTTTTACCAGATTCATGGGATAACCTGGTTGTAGCAATTGGTAGTACAACTTCATCCACTTTGAAGTTTGAAGATGTTGTGGCATATTTATTATTAGAGGATATGAGGAGAAAATCCATGGAGGGCACATCAATGGATGCCCTAACAGTGAGAGGGTATGCGAAGGAAAAATATAAAATAACATCTGGTGATAGATCTAAGTCTAGAGGCAGATCTAAGTCTCGAGGAAGGTTTGAGAGAAAATGTTGGAAATGTGGTAATCTTGGACACATGAAGAAGGATTGTAGATCAAATAATGTTGATTTTAGAAAGAGATCTGATGAATCTACTTCCACAAAGATAAATAAATCCATTGATGAAGGATGGGATATATATTTGACATCTTGCTCCACACGTTCAGATAGTTTTGATTGGTTAATCAATATTGGTGCCTCTTTTCATATGACTCCTCATAGGGGGTGGTTCAGTGAATATGAAAGATATGATGGAGGGGAGGTACTTTTGGGAGATGATTTATCACTTAGAATCATTGGTCATGGATGAGTGAAAATATTGTTGCAGGATGGTAGGGTTAAAACCCTCCCAAGTGTGATGCATATTCATGGCCTTGCTAGAAATTTAATTTTTGTAAGCAAAATGGTTGATGCAACAGTGAACATCATTTTTAGTAAGGATTCATGCAAAATGGTTCATGGATCTATGGTGTTAGCAAGAGTTCATATTGGAACTTTGTATAAGCTATTTGGAAGCACTATGAGAAATGAGTGCAATAGCTCAACTATTCCTGAGGCTGAATCAGATAAAAGTTCAATGCTTTAGCATCAAAGAATAAGATATATTGGAGAAAAGGGATTGCATACCCTGTACACAAAAAGTATGGTTCAAGGTATCCCTAATTGCTCAATTTTTTTTTTTTTGTGATCATTGTATTTATGGCAAGCAAAATCGTGTGAGTTTCCCATCTAGTGCTACAAGATCAAAAGGGATATTAGATCTGATTCATAGTGATATATTTGGTCCTATTCCTATTCCATCCCTTGGACAATCATGGTACTATGTTTCTTTCATTGATGATTTTTCAAGATATGCATGGATTTATTTTCTTAAAAGTAAAGTTGAAGTGTTTGATAAGTTTAGAGAATTTAAAGCACTTGTTGAAAATCAAACTGAGAAAAAGATTAAGTTGTTGAGGTCTGATAATGGAGGAGAGTATTGTTCAAATAAAATTGAGGATTTTTGTAAGCAATGTGGTATTGCAAGACATAAGACTACTCCATATAAACCTCAACAAAATAGAGTTGCTAAGATATTTAACAGATCACTGATGGAAAAGGCTAGAAGTATGCTCAATGGTGCTGGTCTCACACATGAATTCTGGGTAGAGGTAGTGAATGTGGCATGTTACTTGCGAAATCGATCTCCTATATAAATATTTCTAGATCAAACTCCATTTGAAGCATGGTTTGGTAATAAACCCTCTCTTTCACATCTTAGAGTTTTTGGCTGTGATGCATACATGCATATTCCAAAGGAGAAAAGAAGTAAGTTTTATAATAAAGGTGTTAAATGTATCTTTATTGGTTATAAATATGGTGTTAAAGGATATAAATTTTGGAATACAAAAATTAAAAGTACAATTTAAAGTAGAGATGTGGTGTTTAAAGAAATGAAAAGTGATCACGGGAAGGAAGTAAGAGAAGAACCTGAAAAGGTGCAATTTGATCTCATGGAAGAAGAATCCTACTCAACGAAATAGGATGAACCAGAGGTTCATACACCCGTGGTAAGGAGATCAACACGATATAGAAGGCAACCTGAAAGGTATAGTCCATCTGCTTTTCCTTCTTCCTTTATTTTATCTATTACTGATGAAGATCCTAGAATAGTTAGAGAAGCTTTCTAAAGAGGTAAACCATTGGGAAGAACCCATGAATGAGGAAATTATGGCCCTAAAAAGAACAAGATATGTGATCTAGTAAAATTATCTAGTGGAAGAAAAGCAATAGGTTGCAAATGGATCTTCAAGAAGAAGTAGAATGTTGAAGTTAAAGTGGAGAAATATAAAGCTCGCATGGTTGCTAAATGCTATTCTCAGGTAGAGGGAACTGATTATGGTGAAGTATTTTATCCTATTGCAAAGCTTGGTGAGCAGAAATTACATGTCCGAAAAACATTCATTTCTCTTCCATAAATTATCAATCCGGTAAGTCCGTAAACTTATGAGTGTCACGCACAGTATATTCCTGTAGTGTTGGGGAATAAATCTGATTGTACCTTATTTAGTTTTGTGGGGGATGTTTGTGCATTTCAATTTCAGCCAAACTAAATAAACTAAGTGCGGAGAATTTAAATAAATAAAATACAATGCTGGAAATAAAATGCTGAAAATAAAAACACACACCTAAATTAAATAAAGCAAGAACTAAAGCAATAAAATAATCTACAGAAAATAAAGAACAAAAATAAATAGGGGAGGACTACCTCCCTGAGCTCTCGTAGATAGGTTGCCTAGCTAGCTGCATAGAGCTTGCTCAGATAAGAGGAATTGCACTCTTAATAAATTTGACAAGAAATAAAATAGAATAATTTCTCCATAAAATTTCCTCCTTCTCTCGGGGAAGACCTATGCATTTATACAATGCACAACCTTCCTCTATTACAAATTTAGGCAAGTCTATTTCAGACTTGCAATTACAATAGATATGCAATGAATATTGCATCCGTTCAATTATAACAACCATATATTAATTAAAACAGTCACACACTAATTTTTCCCTCTTGCAGGATAAATCAAGCGTGTTTTGTTTTATCATAATAGAATATGTCTGGCAGAAAATAATGGATGCGTTATTCTATTTTAATAATATTGCATAAAATAGAATATCTCCCACATTGATTGCTGGAAAAATCATTGCTCTTGGTTCATCCGTGAGCGTGAAAGAATAATGCTCACGTTACAAAGGTATCCAACCAATCAAATAATAGAAGTGTTCATTCTATTTTAATAATAGTAAATAAAATAAAATATCTCCTTTTTGTCTTCACGTGCAACCTCCTCCTTAGCCCATTGGTCAACCGATCAAAGCTGGCTTGGTCAATCTTGCAAAGTATGGAGGCGTGGAGGCGCCTTCTTCATGAGGAAGGTGCCTACTTTTGTTGGGCGCCTTCCTTATAAGGAAGGCGCCTACTCCTGTTGGGTGCCTTCCTTGAAGAGGAAGGCGCCTACTTCTGTTGGGTGCCTTCCTTGAGGAGGAAGGCACCTACTTCTACTTGGGCACCTTCCTTGAAGAGGAAGGCGCCTACTTCTGATGGGCGCCTTCCTTGAAGAGGAAGGCGCCTACTTCTGTTGGGCACCTTCCTTGAAGAGGAAGGCACCTGCTCTCATGCCTTAGTCTCTGAAAGCAGAAGTATGCCAGGTCCAAGTGGATGTAGACTAGAAAACACCATATTAGTAGCAAAACCTGCATTTATACACAATTCCCACTAAAAACACCAATCAAGCATAATACCGGATTTTCTATCAATTATATGCATAAGTTATATAAAAATGCATCTCACATGCTAATTAAACCAATAATGATGCCCCTTAATAGTGTATAAAAATGTACATTTTTGGGACTCATCATCCCCCCATGCCTAACATGTGCCACGCCCTCGTGGCACCAAAAGCTGAAGTTATCCCTCTCGTAGGCTGACCATGCCTAAATATTGTCATGTCCTCGTGACAACAACCCCGGGATAATAATATATATATATTTTTTCTCTTTTCTTTTTTTTTTTCAATGGCCTTTAGCATCTCTATTTTTTGATCCATGGAGCACTGCTATGTATTTTCCATTCAGCACTGCTATGTTTTTTTACTCAACACAGTTTTTTTTATTCAGCATTGCATTTTTTTTTATTCAGCATTGTTGTTTTTTTTCTCAGTACTATTTTTTTAGTCAGCACTACGTTGTTATTATTATTTTTTCATTGAGTGCTGCTATTCTTCATCCATAGAGCGTTGCGGCACCAGTAGAAGTCAGAAACACATCCTGACTAATCATTGTGAACAAATAGTTAAATTGTCAGAAACACATCCTGACCACTGCACTTTTTTTTATAAATGCTGGCATTTTCCAATGTTGCACATTGGTCATATTTGGTGAGACCAAATTGGTTTAAATTAAGTGCAGTCACCAGCCGCTACTTTTACCCATATCTGAAATGTATTTGACATCTCCAAAACCTCCTTTGTGGTACAGAGTAGCATCATTTATATATGTTCGCTCAAGCTGGATGCTATTATCATGAGGCAACAATGAAAAGGATGCCAAATTTATTCACGTAGATGCCATAGCCTTTTTATTATTCTTTTTTAAATATCTGAGGCATGTCATGTGTTCGAATTCTAATGGGGGATTTTGAAAAACTATGGATGCATCGATTGGTATTAGCATAGAAATGATTTTAAAATAACTATACACATAATTAACAGGAAAATCAGTACATACCCGGGTGAATTTTGTAGAACCTGGTGTATATGATGCACGTGATGTGAGACGTCTTCATGTTGGTGCTCCTGGAGATTTTATTTATTTATTTATTTATTCTCTCTGGCTGCCTTCTTCCTCCACACCATTAATCATTGTTGTTCTTCCTTCTTCTATAGGTGTGGATTTAACAAATCCAACATCGCAACCATAATATATATATTTTTATTCTTCCTCCGCTTAAATTGGTGATGCCCTTATCGCCAGCAATAGGTCCCTCTGCTCAACAAGTCTACAACCCTCCAAACATTAGGTCCCACACTGAACAACAGGTACCCCCATCCAAGGGAGAAGAAAATCGCTTATTGGTGCCTTCCTCCAGGTGGAAAAAGGCACTACTGTACTGGGCTGATTGTAGGCACTCTCTTCCTGGTGGGAAGTAAATGCCTTTTTCGCTTTGCCACACTCCTAATTGTAGGGCACAAAATGTCACATATGTTAGGCCTAGTTTAAGTCGGCTCCGCCTACAGATCATGCTCATGGTTGTGTCCTGCGAAACTACACACACAAAAACTAGAAAACAAGAATCATGGCCTATGCCTGAGGCCCTAGCTCTTAGGATGCCTTCATATTGCATTCAGAGGGCACGATTACCTGCACACACGAAAGCAAGAAAATATGAGTCATGACTCCATGCCTGTTAGGCCCTGGCTCTCAGGATGCCTGCAACTTGCATTCGGTTCATGATTTCCTGCAAAGCAATAAGAAAGCAATTTTTATGCTAAGCAGGACATGTTCTATGCATTTTTTTTTCATTGGGAGGATTCACATATTTTTTTTTTTTATCAAGGCACCTCTATTGTATGCCATCAAGGTGCCTCGTCACTTATTCCTCTTTTTTTTGTCTCCTTGTGCCATCGAACCACCCAGGTGCGGGAAATGGATCAAGGCACCCTAGATGTCAAGGCGTCTGCTTGTTGTGGAAGGCGCCTGCTTGCTGTGGAAGGCGCCTTCAATGTATGGCGCCTTCTTGATGCGAAAGGTGCCTCCAATGTATGGCACCTTCCTGATGTGGAAGGCACCTCCAATGTATGGTGCCTTCTTCATGCGAAAGGCACCTCCAATGTATGGCACCTTCTTGATGCGGAAGGCGCCTCCAATGTATGGCGCCTTCTTGATGCGGAAGGCGCCTCCAATGTATGGCGCCTTCTTGATGCGGAAGGCGCCTCCATTGTATGGCACCTTCTTCATGCGGAAGGCACCTTCTTGATGATCAAGGCGTCTTTCACTTCATTTTTTCTTTTTTTATGTATCCTCCCCCTTTTTTTTTTTCTCTTTTCTTTCTCTCTTTTTTTTTTTTTTTTTTAACGAATGATTGAACATTCGTCCAAGCTACTGGTATGGTATGGGGTCTCCCCCATGCCGATGTCTGATCCACTCTTGCAAATGTGAGGCGATTGTTAATGGAGCTCGTTGATCGTTACTCGAACATTGTCTCGACACTCTACTCTTGCACTTGGTGTAGCATCTTTGACTCTGCTTATCATCTACTTAGGCTATAATAGTCACACACCTTGCAGCAAAATTTTCCCCAAAGTTCCACAAGCACCTTGGGCTGGAAGCCTTTCGCTTGATCAGGGTTACTTAGCCTACCTTCAGGTGCTAATGTTTCCAAGGTAAAACTCTGCTAGCTTTCACCTGCTAGATTGGATGCTACACGATCATGTACACGAGATAGTTCGTATAGTGTTATTACAAACTCCATGTATAAATCTCAATTCATGAAATTTTCACAGACACCTCCTTATTTGTCTACTTCACACTTCACGTTGTCCTGCAAAACATAAAAGAAAAATCTAAACTAAAGACATTAAAATAAAATTCTAACTATTTTTTTTTTTAATTTTTTCTTATTTTTTTAATTTTTTTCATCTTCTGATTACTCTGGCTCCTCCCTTGCTTTATTTAGTGATCGGTTGGAGATTTCTCATTTCCCTTCTGGACCAACTTGGTCCTAGGGAAAGAGGATACTTTCTTCCAACAAGTAACAAAAATAAAGCTTCTATTTTTTTTTTCCCTGCTTTATTTAGCTACCGGTTGGAGATTTCTCATTTCCCTTCTGGACCAAGCTGGTCCTCGGGAAAGAGGATACTCTCTTCCAACAAGTAGCAAAATAAAACTCTATTCTTTTTTATCTGCTCTTAACTTGGAGCCTTTTTCAATAGAAGATATTTTTTTTCTCTTTTTCATGAACACTGTAAACAATGTTCATTGTGTTGTTGGTGGCAATAATGAAGGTGGGGTCTCCCCCATGCCTACATCTAAACTAGTCTTCTAAAAAATCATCAATTTCATTATCAACTAGTTTGATGTGTTGTAGCATGAGAAGAGCAATTTCCCCCTTTGACCTCAAAACCAAAACTTTTTCAACATAATGGCAAAATGTGCAGGCTAGAAAATGACTATCTACGGTTGGCAACTTGGAGAAAACATGGCATAGCAGTATTTAAAAAACACATGCTAGTTTTTGATTCACTAGGTCGCCTTAAGCGCAAGTGAAGAGCATACTTCATAACAAGATGTTCTTTTAAAATTTTGCTCTGTCATTTTTCTTGCTATTAATTTCATCATTAAAAATATTTACCAATACATTGCAAAAATTTCAAGCCTATAAATTTTTTTATCGTTAAAACTAGGCATAATTTTCCAATGGTTTCTATGTAAAAACACTTCCCTAAATATTTTCAACTGTCAGACTTGGGTTGTGCTATTTCGTTTATTTCTTGAAACCATTGAAAATATGAGGAAAATCCTTCAATGCCAAATTTTTCTAATTTTTTTTCAACAACACGTTTTATTCCTACTTCTACACTTAATTTGGTACATCAGGTTCATTCCCACGTTTACCTAAGAAGCTAGAAAATGCAAATAGTTGCCTATGGGATTTGGCTCTGACTGTGCCGACAACTATTTTTGGCCTTATAAAAAGGCCCTTGGTGGACTCACACTTCTCAGGTAAAATATCTACAGGTAATTTTAAATAGGCTTTTTATCTGACCTGTAAATCAAAACACTACAGTTTAGACACTCCCCGACAATGATGCCAAAATGGTGAGCAAAAATTCATGTCCCGAAAAACATTCATTTCTCTTCCATAAATTATCAATCCGGTAAGTCCGTAAACTTACGAGTGTCACGCACAGTATATGCCTGCAGTGTTGGGGAATAAATCTGATTGTACCTTATTTAGTTTGGTGGGGGATGTTTGTGCATTTCAATTTCAGCCAAACTAAATAAACTAAGTGCAGAGAATTTAAATAAATAAAATACAATGCTGGAAATAAAATGCTGAAAATAAAAACACACACCTAAATTAAATAAAGCAAGAACTAAAGCAATAAAATAATCTACAGAAAATAAAGAACAAAAATAAATAGGGGAGGACTACTACAGGGAGTGGGCCCAAGCTCCCGTAGATAGTCCACCCAGCTAGCTGCGTAGAGCTTGCTCAGATAAGAGGAATTGCACTCTTAATAAATTTGACAAGAAATAAAATAGAATAATTTCTCCATAAAATTTTCCTCCTTCTCTCAGGGAAGACCTGTGCATTTATACAATGCACAACCTTCCTCTCATTACAAATTTAGGCAAGTCTATTTCAGACTTGCAATTACAATAGATATGCAATGAATATTGCATCCGTTCAATTATAACAACCATATATTAATTAAAACAGTCACACACTAATTTTCCCCTCTTGCAGGATAAATCAGGCGTGTTCTGTTTTATCATAACAGAATATGTCTAGCAGAAAATAATGGATGTGTTATTCTATTTTAATAATATTGCATAAAATAGAATATCTCCCACATTGATCGCTGGAAAAATCGTTGCTCTTGGTTCATCCGTGAGCGTGAAAGAATAATGCTCACGTTACAAAGGTATCCAACCAATAAAATAATAGAAGTGTTCATTCTATTTTAATAATAGTAAATAAAATAAAATATCTCCTTTTTGTCTTCACGTGCAACCTCCTCCTTAGCCCATTGGTCAACCGGTCAAAGTTGGCTTGGTCAATATTGCAAAGTATGGAGGCGTGGAGGTGCCTTCTTCATGAGGAAGGCACCTACTTTTGTTGGGCACCTTCCTTATAAGGAAGGCGCCTACTCCTGCTAGGCGCCTTCCTTGAAGAGGAAGGCGCCTACTTCTACTGGGTGCCTTCCTTGAGGAGGAAGGTGCCTACTTCTTCTGGCGCCTTCCTTGAAGAGGAAGGTGCCTATTTTTGTTGGGCGCCTTCCTTGAAGAGGAAGGCACCTATTCGTTGGGCACCTTCCTTGAAGAGGAAGGCACCTGCTCTCATGCCTTAGTCTCTGAAAGCAGAAGTATGCCAGGTCCAAGTGGATGTAGACTGGAAAACACCATATTAGTAGTAAAACCTGCATTTATACACAATTCCCACTAAAAACACCAATCAAGCATAATACCGATTTTTCTATCAATTATATGCATAAGTTATATAAAAATGCATCTCACATGCTAATTAAACCAGTAATGATGCCCCTTAATAGTGTATAAAAATGTACATTTTTGGGACTCATCAAAGCTAACCTCAATAAGATTTATTTTATCTATGGCTGTTGGATTTGATCTTGAAATAGAGCAAATTGATATAAAAATTACATTCCTTCATAGAGATTTGGAGGAACAAATCTATATGAGACAGCCTGAAGGATTCATTGTTGAAGGAAAGGAGGATTTTGTATGCAAATTAAAGAAATATTTGTATGGACTAAAACAGTCACCGAGAATGTGGTACCAAAAATTTGATACTTATGTTTTAGGACTTGATTTTGTTTGTAGCAAATATGATCATTATGTATACTCAAAGCAAATTTGTAATGAAATTGTCATTATAATTTTGTATGTCGATGATATGTTACTAATTTGAAATAGTAAGAAATGATCAAGGAAGTGAAGTCTCAGTTAGCATCATAGTTTGACATGAAAGATCTTGGCCCTACAAATTTTATTTTGGGTATGCAAATAAATAGAGATCGTTCAAACATAAAGTTGTGGCTGAATCAAAAAAAGTATGTTGAGACAGTATTGAACAGATTCAATATTTAGGATTGCAAACCAATGAAGGTACCTATTCCTTTGGGTGTAAAGTTGGCTGCTTAACAATATCCAAAAATAAAAGAAGAGGTAGAAGAAATGTCCCATGTTCCTTATGCAAATATTGTAGGGAGTTTAATGTATACCATGGTGTGTACTAGAACATATATTGCCCATGCAATGAGAGTTTTGAGTAGATATATGTTTAAACCTGGTAAAGAGCATTGGACTATTGTAAAAAGGGTTTTCAAATATTTGCGTGGTACATATGATTTTTCAATCTATTATGAAGGTACAGGTAAAGAAAACAAATCCTTGGATATAGAAGGTTTTGTTGATGCAGATTAGGCTAGAGATCTTGATAATAGAAGATCTACTAGTGCATATGTATTCAACTTGTTTGGAGGGGCTATTAGTTGGATGAGTAGAAGGTAAACTATTGTTGTTCTTTCAACCACTGAAGTTGAGTACATGGCAACCACTGATGCAAGGAAGCAGTATGACTACAAAGACTATGTGTTGATATTGGGTTCTTTCAAGGAGTTGTGAAGATAAATTATGATAGCCAAAGTGCTATATTTATGATAAAGAACCCCTCTTACCATTCAAGAACAAAGCACATTGGTATAAAAAACCACTTCAGTAGGGACATGATTGAACACAAGAAAGTGTTGCTGGAAAAGTGGATACCAAGGAAAATGTTGTAGATGATTTAACCAAGGCAGTTAGCACAGAAAAATTCATGTTTTATACAGTTGAAATGGGTCTAAAAATACCAAGTGTTGGAACAAATATTGATTATAGCCTTTATGCAAAGTATTCAACAAGTGGGAGAATTTTGGATGTGTCTCATCCTTTGTAGAGGAAGTATTGTACACGGGACCCCTACTTTGAATATATTTTTGGAGATATTTTTGAAGATATTTTTAGAGATATTTTAGAAGATATTTTTGGAGGTATTGGTGGGATTCCCATGATTTGTATGGGTGGTTTTAGCCCATGGTATTGTACCCACATGATTCTAATACCACGTCGTGGTTTAGGGTTGTAAGAGTTTCCTTTATATTGATTGTAATGTTCCATTTTGGATGGTGAGTGAACAATAATATGAAAAGGAGGTGTGGCTCTTGTTTTCTGGACGTAACCCATATTGGGTGAACTAGGATAAATCTCTTGTGTTTTATGTGCATGTGATTGTGAGTTGTTATTTTCTTCTAAACTATTTAACTCTACATTATAATTTTGAAATAAGTCTTGGTATAACTCTTTAATATGGTATCAAATCCAAGTTGTTAGCCATATAGGGACACCTTTATTGCTAGGGTTTTAGTTCATTTGAAGAGGATCTAGGGTTTCTAGGAGTTATAGAAAATCTATTTTGGAGTGGGAGTTTTATGCAGAAGGAGCTTGAAGTAAAATGATGTTAAATCAATCAAGGATAGATATTGAGAAATTTTATAGAAAAATTTTTGAGCTATAGAAGTTAAAGATGGAGGATCTGCTCGTGGACAGAGATCAGTGGTCTATTATCTCTGTAGAAAAACCTGCTAGTACATCCGATGAAGATTGGAAAAATTCAAATAAAAAATCAAGGAGATTAATTTGATTGTGCCTTGCAGATTCAGTATTAATCAATATTTCTGGAGAAGCTACTACAAAGACTCTTTGGGAGAAGTCAAGGGCTTTGTATCAATCTAATTCCATGGTGAACAAATTATTCCTCTAGAAGAAATTGTATAATATTAGGATGGATGAAGGGGATTCAGTATCATATCATCTTAATGCATTCAATACGATGGTAAGTCAACTTACATCTATTAAAATTAATTTGAGTGAGGAGAATAAATGTATTACTTTGCTATGCTCTCTACCAGATTTGTGAGATAACCTGGTTGTAGCAATTGGTAGTACAACTTCATCCACTTTGAAGTTTGAAGATGTTGTGGCATCTCTATTATTAGAGGATATGAGGAGAAAATCCATGGAGGACACATCAAAGGATACCCTAATATTGAGAGGACATGCCAAGGAAAAAGATAAAACAAGATGGTGATAAATCTAAGTCCAGAGGCAGATCTAAGTCTTGAGGAAGGTTTGAGATAAAATGTTGAAAATGTGGTAAGCTTAGACACATGAATAAGGATTGTAGATCAAAGAATGTTTATTCTAAAAAGAGATCTAATGAATCCACTTCCATAGAGATAAATAAATCCACTGATGAAGGAGGGATGTATATTTTAGCATCTTGCTCCACACGTTTAGATATTTATGATTCGTTAATCGATACTGGTGCCTCTTTTATATGACTCCTCATAGGGGGTGGTTCATTGAATATGAAAAATATCATGGAGGGAAGGTACTTTTTGGAGATGATTCACCACTTAGAATCATTGGTCGTGGAAGAGTGAAAATATTGTTGTAAGATGGTAGGGTTAAAACCTCCCAGGTGTGATGGATATTCATGGTCTTGCTAGAAATTTAATTTCTGTAAGCAAAATGGTTGATGTAGTAATGAACATTAGTTTTATTAAGGATTCATGCAAAATGGTTCATGGATCTATGGTGTTAGCAAGAGGATTCCAGATTGGAACTTTGTATAAGATATTGGGAAGCACTATGACAAATGAGTGCAATAGCTCAACTATTCCTGAGGTTGAATCAAATAAAAGTTTAATGTTTTGGCATCAAAGAATGGGATATATTGGAGAAAAGAGATTGTGTACCCTGTACATGAAAGGTATGGTTCAAGGTATCCCTAATTGCTCAATGTTTTTTGATTTTTGTGAATATTATATTTATGGTAAGCATAATCGTTCGAGTTTCCCATATGGTGCTGCAAGATCAAAAGGGATATTAGATCTGATTCACAATGATATCTTTGGTCTTGTTCCTATTCCATCCCTAGGAAAATCACAGTACTATGTTTCTTCCATTGATGATTTTTCAAGATATGCATGGATTTATTTTCTTAAAAGTAAAGTTGAAGTGTTTGATAAGTTTAGAGAATTTAAAGAACTTTTTGAAAATCAAACTGAGAAAAATATTAAGATGTTGAGGTCTGATAATGGAGGAGAGTATTGTTCAAATAAATTTGAGGATTTTTGTAAGCAATGTGGTATTGCAAGACAAATGACTACTCCATATACACCTCAACAAAATGGAGTTGCTGAGAGAATGAACAAATCATTGATGGAAAATGCTAGAAGTATGCTTAATGGTGTTGGTCTCACACATGAATTCTGGGTAGAGGTAGTGAATGTGGCATGTTACTTGTGAAATTGATCTTCTACATAAATATTACTGGATCAAACTCCATTTGAAGCATGGTTTGGTAAGAAACCATCTCTTTCATATCTTAGAGTTTTTGGCTATGATGCATACATGCGTATTCCAAAGGAGAAAATAAATAAGCTTGATAATAAGGTTGTTAAATATATATTTATTGGTTATAAATATGGTGTTAAAGGATATAAATTTTTGTTAGAATAAGTTGTTATTCCATTCTTGGCATAATAAAAAAGTAGCGCTCATAGGCGCTCTCCAATTTGGTTATCTAACCACCGAGTTGGTTAAACCAATTTGTAACCGCATGTAACCTTTATATTTGGAGTTAATGAGAAGGAATCAATTGCTTCGTGAAATTCTTTATGGTATCAGAGCTACGGACAGACAAGACTGGCGGACCGGACCGAGGATGCAGACCGAAGACAGACCCTGACACGGACAACAAAAAGACTAGCGGACCGAGGATGTAGACCGAAGACAGAACCTGACACGGACAACAGACAAGACTGGCGGACCGAGAACGCAGACCGAGGACAGACCCTGACACGGACAACAGACACGACTGGCGGGACGTGGAAGCGCGGATCGAGGTGGTTCATGGCTCGGGGGAGGTTCGACGGCAAGGAGGCAAAAGGACGGGGACGGGGTGGTTGCCCGAAGGCAACCGAAAGCAATAGACGCCTTCGGCATTTTTTAAACCCCCCCACAATGGCCGCACAGGCCATGTGGGATTAATTTTTTTCTCGTTTCTATGGCCCCAGTGTTGCCAATACCTACCGTGTGCAGTATCTTTCTCGTCGGGCCCTCTGGCTCAGGTGGTACGTAAGGTCATTGTTTGGCAGAAGGTTCCCGGTTCCAATCCCTGCGGGGATTTTTTTTGACGGCGGCACCTACAGTTTGACGCCCTGCGTGCCCCCGTGATAGCGAAAAGCGTTGTTGATGCCCTGCGTGTCCCAGTGACGGTGGGCATGGTGTTTTTGATGCCCAGCATGGTCCAGTGACGGCGAAAAGGGTTGTTGATGCCTCTAGATGTTTTTTTTGATGGTGGAGTATAGTTGACGCCCGCACATGGTGTTTTGACACCTGCATACCTTATTTTTAGGTATTTTTTTCCCAAATTCTTGTCTCATTTGCAACTTGAAGGGGGGGAGAGTTTCTTCACATATTCATTTGCAAAATTGTCAGATAAAGGGGGGAAATCAAACTATTTGGCAGAATTTTGTTTTGCTAGAATAATAATAGGTGCTAAAATTTGTGGGCATTTATGATTGTTATTTTTTGCATTTAAATATTCTATTTTCTTGCATTATCAATCATAAATTACAAATATAAGACCCCAAATTTATACCCTATTTGTGCAATTTATTGCACAACAATGTTCGGTATTTGAGATACCTCTGGTCCACACTTACAGGTAATGTTGTCGTGCTTTGGACTACTGTATTCGCCGCCTAATATAGCTGCAACAACGACGTCTGAGCTTGTTCTCTATAAATCGTCGGGGAGAAATAAGGCAAACCAGTTTTTTTATTTCTCATTTCATACCCACATCGTGATTGTTGTTAGGCGTAAATCCTGACGAAAGCTCTTTTTTCCAAAGTGTTTAGGGGAAGTTACGCCCCACGCATGCGGAATAAAACTTTCTATGGTAGGTGTCATTAACAACACGATGCCCTTTCAGTATCGCCTATGTTCAATATATTGTGCTTCTCATATGTACTTATAGTCTCCCTCTCGTAAGGGCGAGTACATATTGAGTAGTATACTGTTCATATATACCTATAGTTTCCCTCACGTAAGGGCGGGTGTATATTGAATGGTTACAATATAACGATCTCGCAGGTATAAAGAAAGGGAGACCAATTGGTGGTATAAGGAACCTTCATAATGGCCACAATTCATAAGTATCTCTCAGATTCCCAATTGTTGAAAGGTCCTAACTTTGTTCCATGGAAGACAAAGATGAAAGCCATACTTCAGTTGGAAGATTTATGGGATGTAGTGACTGGCACTGAAAAACGTCCTCAAACAACAAGAACAGATCAAGATGATTGGGATAAGAAAGACCAGAAGAGTCTTGTATTTATCTTACTTGCTACCACAGATGAGGTGCAGCCTCATATTTGTGATGCAAAAACTAGTAAGATAGCTTGGGATGCTTTGCTCACAGTATATGAAGGGAAGAATCAATCCACTATTCTCCATCTTCAAACTCAACTACATAATCTCGAGTATGAGTTCTGGAGAAACAGATTGACATATTCCTATGCAGAGTGGCAGATTTGAAAGCAAAATTGAATGCTATGGGAAAACCTGTGGATGATGATGTCTTGAATTCTGTTATCTTGAGAGCATTACCAAGTTCCTACAAGATGTTGATCACTTCTCTCAATGTTTCCGGTAGACAAGTCTCATTTGTGGAACTGGTAAACTTGCTTCAGACTGAGGAGGCAACTCAGGTCCAGAAAGATGACATGCCAGATAATGCTCTCTCCACACAACAAAGTGGTAAACAACAAGGCCAGTTTCAAAAAGGAGGTGCTTCTTCCAAAGGAAAAGGGAAGCAATCTCAGCAAAAAGATACAAAATATTGCAAAATTTGTGACATGAATAACCATGACACCAACAGATGTTGGTTCAAAAACAAGCAACCAAATGAAAGAGGTTCCCAAAAGAAGGGCAAGCACAAGAAAAAATACAATAAGCATAAGCAATCTAAAGGCCATGTTGCTTATGCTGAATCCAACTCAGACTCACATTCTCCTGAGTCCGATTCAGACTCTGACTCTGAACGAGCACACAAGGTGCTCATGACTCATACTTCGTCTTCCCAGATAGATGTTGTATGGTATATTGATTCAGGAGCTAGCAAACACATGACTGGGGATAAATCCTGGTTTGATACTTTTGTGGCAAAAGAGGGTAAGCCAATCACAATTGCTGACAATCAGGTATATCAAGTAAAAGGAGAAGGGGATATTTATGTGTCTCTTCCTGATGGTAATTGTCAAATTGAAAAGGTTCTCTATGTTCCAGGCTTAGCCAATAATCTGCTTTCAGTCACACAAATGTTGGATAGAAACATGGAAGTCGTGTTTCGAGTTGTCAATGGCCAGAAGAGATGTTTTATCACACACAGTGGTAAACATGTAGCAACTGGATCTTACAAACATGGCTTGTTTATTCTCGATGCTATTTCCACTTCACATGTTGCTTTGGCTGCAACTACAAAGGAGGCCACCTCTCTCTGGCATCGGCGTTATGGGCATCTCAGTTCTGGATATTTGCTTGAATTACACAAATATGGGATGGTGAAAGGTCTTCCGCCCCTCTCATCTATCTTGCCGGTTTGCTCGGATTGCTTAGCAGGGAAGCAACATCGAGTGCCTTTTGAAGCAAGCTCCTCTCGAGCTGCAAAACCTTTAGAGTTGGTACATACCGATCTGTGTGGTCCTATGCCAACCAGCTATGGTGGGAAAAAGTATTTTCAACTATTCGTTGATGATTACTCACGAAAGATGTGGGTTTTCTTTCTTCAGTTGAAATCAGAAGCGTTTCTCTACTTCCAACAGTTCAAGAAGCTTGTTGAGAAGGAGTCGGGATGTTTGATAAAAACCCTCCGCTCAGATCGAGGGGGGGAATACACCTCTGAAGAGTTTTTAGAGTTTCTTAAAAAACATGGGATCAAAAGACAACTGACTACAACCTATACACCTCAGCAGAATGGAGTTGCAGAAAGAAGAAATCGTTCCATTATGGAAATGGTTCGATGTATGCTAAAAGGAGCACATCTTGAGGATCAATATTGGGCAGAAGTAGTAAACACAACATCATACCTCCTAAATAGAGCACCCACTAGAGCTCTACAAGGGAAGACTCCACAAGGAGCATGGAGTGATAAGAAACCTTCCATTTCTCATCTGAAGGTGTTTGGATGTAAAGCATTCATGCACATTCCAAAACAGAAAAGGAGGAAGCTGGATGAGAAAACCCTGCAGTGTATCTTTCTTGGCTATGATGAGTACTCAAAAGGTTATCGATTGATTGATCCTAAGACCAAGAAGACACATGTAAGTAGAGATGTTGTATTTGATGAAGCTCCCACATCAAAAGACACATCCACAACTGTATACATAGATGAAGAAGAGCCTAAGAAGGAGGTTCAACTCCCAAAGCAAAAACAAAAAGTTCCAAAATGGTATACTAGCACTTTGAGAGATGCTAAGTTGAAATCCCTTCCAGATCTATCTCTTGATAGGCCATGTACTCGCAGTATGACTCAACAGAAGAGAGCAGAAGAATCTACTTCAGAGGTTGACGAACTTTGTCAACACTTTGATGATTTGTCAATGAGTACCAAATATGACAGGGAAGAAGATGAGGATGGAGAAAAACTTTATATGTCTACATTAAATACAAATGAACCCACAACGGTTCAATCTGCACTTGATCAACCACAGTGGAAAGAGGCTATGGATGTAGAACATAAATCTCTTCTTAAAAATAATACTTGGAAATTAGTCGATCTGCCAACAGGAAAGAAACCCATAGGCTGCAAATGGGTATTCAAAGTGAAGTATAAGGCAGATGGATCTATTGATAAGCATAAATCCCGGCTTGTTGCAAAGGGATATGCTCGAGAAAGAAGGCATAGATTATGAAGAGACTTTTGCCCCTACTGCAAAAATGACTACCATTAGAGTACTTTGTGCCATGGGAGCTCAGTTTGGGTGGAAATTGCATCAGATGGATGTTAAAAGTGCCTTCTTGAATGGTGACTTACAAGAAGAAGTATACATGACTCAACCAGAAGGATATGTGGTTGAGGGGCAAGAACAAAAAGTATGCAAGTTGATCAAATCACTGTATGGGCTAAAACAAGCTCCTCGAGCATGGTATATCAAGATAGACAGTCACCTTGTGCAGCATGGTTTCATAAGAAGTCCTTCAGATGCAAATCTCTATATTAAGAAAAATGGTTCTGATATAGTGATTCTCGTACTTTATGTTGACGATCTGATCATCACAGGAAGCTCAGAAAGAATGATTGACTTAGTAAAAGATGACTTGAAGCAATCATTTGATATGATAGATCTAGGACTTCTGCACTATTGTCTTGGTTTAGAAGTTACTCAACAAAAGTTTCATATTAGAGTAACACAAAAGAAATATGCCAAGACTTTAGTAGAAAAATATCGGATGACTAATTGTAAGTCAAAAGCAACTCCAATGGAGCAAGGACTTAAGTTATCTCGATATGATGAGTCACCTCAGGTAGATGGTACTCTCTATCGCCAGTTGATTGGGAGTCTCATATATCTGACAAATACCGAGACCAGATCTCAGTTTTGTTGTGGGATATCTTTCAAGGTTCATGCAAGAGCCTAAAATGAGTCACTGGAAAGCAGACAAAAAGAGTTCTTCATTATGTTCACGGTACTACAAATTATGGTCCGGAATATAGATAGAATAATAATTTTTTCTTACTGGGATACACAGACTCAGATTTTGTTGGATCCCTTGATGATCGTAAATCCACCTCCGGATATGTTTTCCATCTAGGATCTGGACCTATCTCATGGCACAGTAAGAAACAGCATGTGGTTGCTTTATCTTCTACAGAAGCAGAATATCGTGCAACCAGTGAAGCAGTCTGCGAGATAATGTGGTTAAGTCGCATTCTTACAAACATGGGCCTTCCAAAGAATCTTCCTCTTCATTTGTTTTGCGACAACCAAGGTGTTTTGAATCTTGTCAAAAATCCAATTTTTCATGAACGTACCAAACATGTTGATACGAGATGTCATTTTATTCGAGATGAAGTTCCAAAGCACCATATACAACTTCAATACATTCCTATTGATGCGCAAGTTGCAGATATCTTTACCAAAGCACTTGGACGTATCAAATATGAAAAGTTTCGGGATACAATTGGGATTTGCCAATAATGTAATAAGGGGGGATGTTAGAATAAGTTGTTATTCCATTCTTGGCATAATAAAAATAGCGCTCATAGGCGCTCTCCAATTTGGTTATCTAACCACCGAGTTGGTTTAACCAATTTGTAACCGCATGTAACCTTTATATTTGGAGTTAATGAGAAGAATCAATTGCTTCGTGAAATTCTTTAATTTTGAAATCCAAAAACTAAGTGTATAGTTTACAGTAGATATGTGGTGTTTAGAGAAATTAAAAGTGATCACAATAAGGAAGTAACAGAAGAAGAACATGAAAATGTGCAATTTGATCTCATGGAAGAAGAATCCTACTCAACGAAAGAGGATGAACCAAAGGTTCATACACTTGTGGTAAGGAGATCAACACGAGATAGAAGGTAACCTAAAAGTTATAGTCCATATAATTTTCCTTCTTCCTTTGTTTTATCTATTACTTATGAAGATCATAGAACAATTAGGTAAGCTATTAATTTTGAAGAGGTAAACCATTAGGAAGAAGCCATGAATGAGGAAATGATGGCCCTGAAAAAGATCAAGACATGGGATATAGTAAAATTATCTAGTGGAATAAAATCAATAGGTTGCAAATGGATCTTCAAGAAGAAGTAGAATGTTGAAGGTAAAGTGGAGAAATATAAAGCTCACCTGCTTGCTAAAGGCTATTCTCAGGTTGAGGGAATTGATTATGGTGAATTTTTTTCTCCTATTGCAAAGCTAACCTCAATAAGATTTATTTTATCTGTGGCTACTGCACTTGATCTTGAAATAGAGCAAATGGATGTAAAAACTACATTCCTTTATGAAGATTTGGAGGAAGAAATCTATATGAGACAACATGAAGGATTTATTTTTGAAGAAAATGAGGATTATGTATGTAAGTTAAAGTAATATCTGTATGGAATGAAACAATCATCGAGAATGTGGTATCAGAAATTTGATACTTATGTTTTAGGACTTGATTTTTTCATAGTAATGTTGATCATTGTGTATACTCAAAGCAAATTGGTAATGAACTTGTCATTATAATTTTGTATGTTGATGATATGTTACTAATTGGAAACAGTAAGGAAATGATCAGAGAAGTGAAGTCTCAGTTAGCATCACAGTTTCACATGAAATATTTTGGTCCTGCAAATTTTAAATTTGGGTATGCAAATAAATATAGGTCATTTAAACAAAAAGTTATGGCTGAATCAAAAAAAGTATGTTAAGACAGTATTGAAAATATTTAGTATGCAGAATTGCAAACCAGTGAAGGTACCTATTCCTTTGGTTAAAAAGTTATCTGCTGAACAATATCCAAAAATAGAAGAAGAGGTAGAAGAAATGTCCCATGTTCCTTATGCAAATGCTATAGGGAGTTTAATGTAAGCCGTATGCCATGGTGTGCACTAGACCAATTATTGCCCATGTAGTGGGACTTTTGAGAAGATATATGTCTAAAACTAGTAAAGAGCATTGGATTACTATAAAAAGGGTTTTTAGAATTTACGAGGTACATCTGATTTTTCAATCTATTATGAAGGTACAAATAAAGAAAATAAATCCTTGGATATAGAAGGTTTTGTTGATGCAGATTGGGCTGGAGATCTTGACAATAGAATATCTACTAGTGCGTATGTATTCAACTTGTTTGGAGGGGCTATTAGTTGGATTAGCAAAAGGTAAACTGTTGTTGCTCTTTCAACCACTGAAGCTGAGTACATGGCATCAACTGATGCAATTAAGGAAGCAATATGGCTACAAATACTATACGCTAATATTGGGTTCTTTTAAGGAGTTGTGAAGATAAATTATGATAGCCAAAGTATTATATTTTTGGTAAATAACCTTGCTTACCATTCAAGAACAAAGAACATTGATACAAAGTACCACTTCAGTAGGGACATGATTGAAAGTATTGCTAGAAAAAGTGGATACCAAGGAAACTATTGTAGATGTTTTAACCAAGGTGGTTAGCACAAAAGAGTTCATGTTTTGTACAGTTGAAATGGATCTGGAAAGACCAAGTGCTGGAACTAACATTGATTATGATCTTGTTGTAAATTATTCAACAAGTGGGAGAATTTTGTATGTCTCATCCTTTGTAGATGAAGTACTGTACATGGAGCCCCTACTTCGAAGATATTCTTAAAGATATTTTTAGAGGCATTGGTGGGATTCCTGTGATTTGTATGGGTGGTTTTAGCCCATGGTATTGTGCCTACAGGATTCTAATACCACATTGTGGTTTAAGATTATAATAGTTTCCTTTATATTGATTATAATTTCCCATTTTGGATGGCGAGTGAATAATAATATGAAAAGGAGGTGTGGCTCTTGTTTGCTGGACGTAACCCATATTGGGTGTTCTATGTGCATGTGATTGTGAGTTATTATTTTCTTATGAATTATTTAATTCTGCATTATAATTCTGGAATAAGTCTTGGTATAACTCTTTAATATGGTATCAGAGCCAAGTTGTTAGCCATAGAGTGACACCTTTATTGCCAGGGTTTCAGTTCATTTGAAGAGGATCTAGGGTTTCTAGGAGTTATAGAAAACCTATTCCAGAGGGAGTTTTACACATAAAGAGCTTGAAGTAAAATGACATTAAATAAATCAAGGATAGAGATTGAGAAATTTGATGGAAAATTTTTTGAGCTATGTAAGTTAAATATGGAGGATCTACTCGTGGATAGAGATCAGTGGTCTGTTATCTCTGAAGAAAAAGCTACTAGTACATCTGATGAAGATTGGGAAAATTTGAATCGAAAAGCAAGGAGTCTAATTCGAATGTTCCTTGCAGATTTAATCAATATTATTAGAGAAACTACTGCAAAGACTCTCTAAGAGCAGTTAGGGCCTCTGTATTAATCTAAGTCCCTAGTGAACAAATTATTCCTTCAAAAGAAATTGTATAATATTAGGATGAATGAAGGGGATTCAGTAGGATATCATCTTAATGCATTCAATACGGTGGTAAGTCAACTTACATCTATTGAAATTAAGTTGAGTGAGGAGGATAAATGTATTAATTTGCTATGCTCTCTACCAGATTCGTAGGATAAATTGGTTGTAGCAATTGGTAGTACAACTTCATCCACTTTGAAGTTTGAAGATGTTGTGAAATCTCTATTATTAGAGGATATGAGGAGAAAATCCATGGAGGACACATCAAAGGATGCCCTAACAGTGATAGGGCATGCCAAGAAAAAATATAAAATGAGATCTGGTGATAGATCTAAGTCTAGAGGTAGATCTAAGTCTCGAGGAAGGTTTAAGAGATTTTGGACATTTTGAGTAATTGAGTTGTCATTTATGTCAAGAGTCAATTTTAGTGAGCAATACAAGAAGAAGCAATCTTGAAATCAGTGCAAAGGAAAATCCACACTCAGTTGGTCAAATCTGGTTCCAAGTGATCAGATGAGGTTCAAAGAGCAATAAAGAGGCCCAATCAAAATAATATTATAATATTTTATTATAATATTAAAAGGAGAGATTAATTAATTTAAATAATTTCATTATAAATTAATTTATTAATTAATTTAATTAACTTCTAAAGTTATTAAGTTAATTATTGATTAATTATAAAATTAATTTATGTTAATTAAAATAATCCTAAAGTTAGGATTATAAAATTTATTTTATAATTCGAATTCAAAAATTTGAATTATCCACCGACATTTTCAAATTTTGGTCTATGCATATAAAAAGGGGGCAAATACTTTATCAAAACCCATCCATACCATTCGTATGTGCTATGCTCTCAAATATCATGCACAAGGGAAAATATAACTCGTGTTTTTCAAAGCTTTCAATGGTAGACAAAAGGACAAAGGGGAGCGGAGTCCCTTCTCCATCGCACAACGTGCTGTAGCGCAACTGGAAATTATGGGAGGCGCTAAGTGTGGCAGGCTCGTGGTGAAAGGTTCGAAACCCGTTGACTTTGATTTTTGTAAAGTGGGGGTCAGTTGTTTTTTCGAGCACTGCACCATCAGGGAAGAAACAAATGGAAAGTGCTAGTTTTTCCCTTTGTGGGCTAATGCCTTGCTAAGGTGCTCGGTTGGAGAGGTTTTGTGTTCAAAACCCATCGAGGCCCTTTTATGCATAAAGAGGTATGCGCTCATGATTTGCCACGGTTAATTGCAATTTCATATTTTCTAAAGGTTGAATAAAATAAATATTTTGAGGGTTATAAAGGTTATTTTTTTTTAAGTTTGATTATTGAGAATTTGATGGAGATGAAAGGATAGGAAGCAATTAATTTTTGAGGGTTTGATTTTGGAGATTGTTAATTAAAATATTGAGATTATAAGAAGTAATTGAGTAATTATTTTTTGTATGCTTTGATGATTGCTAATTTCAAAGGAGTAATAAGGTGTATTTGAGTTTGATTATTTTGTGATTGAGAAAAACTTCTGAAGAGAGTTAGTGTGATATTTTTGTCATCTAACCATTGAAATTGGCAAAGAAGAAAATTATATTTAAGATAGGTTTTGAGGTCATTTTATTCATAAAACAAAAAGGTATGGGCACATCTTCCTAGTGAGTGATTGTTGAATGTTGTGAATGCTAAATTGGAGTGAAAATGGTTGTTTTATAAGTATTGTTGAGTTTGGTTTTTTTGAGTGAGATTTGATGATAAAAACCTTGTTTTATAAGCATTGTTGGAAATATTGAGTAAAGCTTTCATATGTTTGAACTAGGGTTTGTGCAAAGAACATGAGTATCATTGTTATGTGAAGTTGTGAAAGAACATGAGTATCATTGTTATATGAAGTGGTGAACTATCTTGAACTAGGATTTGTAAATATTATGAGTATCATTGTTATGTGAGGATTACTTGATAAGCATTGTTGTTGAAGTGATTGGTTGAGTGAAGAACTTAAACTAGGGTTTGCAAAGATCATGAGTATCATTGTTATGTGAGGATTACTTGATAAACATTGTTGTTGAAGTGATTGATCTTAGTTGAGTGGATGTGTTGAAGTGATAGTTCAAGTTCTGTGAAACAAATTTTTCTATACTCTAAACTAATTTGAAAAAGAGGTTGAGTGTTTGTGAATGTGAAACATATTGAGTCTCTAACAATTCTTTATATGTTTTTGTGGTCAAAGAGAGATGGAAAGTATTTGAGCATTATTGTGAATGTGAAGCATATTGAGTCTAACAATTCTCTATATGTTTCTATGAGATTGGATAAGTTCTAGTGAGGACTTGTTGAGTAGATTTGAGATAAGTCTTAGAGAAGACTTGTGGAAATATTTGTGTGAGCTTTTGTGGAAGCTTACAATACATATTTGAAGACAGATTACTGAGAAGATTGGAAAAGTTATAGTAAGGATTTATTGATCCTATTTGAGGCAAGTCTTAGAGAAGAATTGTGGACAAATTTGTGTGAGCTTTTGTGGAAGCTTAGAATATAGAGTTTGAGGACAGAGATTGTTGAGCATATTGGACAAGTTCTAGAGAGGACTTGTGGATAAATTAGAGCGAGCTTGTGTGGAAGCTTACAAAGTATATTTGAGACAAGTATTTGAGAAGACTTGAGAGCAGATTTGATTGATTGATTTTTTCAAACCTTGAGTTAAGGTTTAGGGCAGATCCAACAGATTTGATTTGTGATTAAGTCAAGCTTTGTGTTAAGGTTTGAGGACAAATATTGAGGACATATTTGTGCTAGACCGAAGGACTGTGTTTAGTGCATATTAGAGGATAGAGATTAAGGATAGATTTGTGCTAGACTAAAGGACTGTGTTTAGTACAAATTTGAGGACAGAGTTTGGTAAATATTTGAGGACAGGTTTGTGCTAGACCCAAGACAAAGATTGAGTAAATTTGTGCTAGACCAAAGGACTATGTTTAGTACAGAATCTAGATAGATCTAAGAGTAAGCTTTGGAGGTGATAGAGTATAGAGGATGATAGTCTCCAGTGGATAGAGATCCATTAGCTAGGGCAATGAGGATAGGTCTTCTAAGTGAGGATAGGAGTCTTCAGTGGATAGAGATGCATTAGCCAGTGTAGTGGAGGAAAATATTCTTCTAGAAAATCACCAGCCAGATCTAAGAAGAAAGGAGTTCTCCTATGGATAGAGATCCATGAACTTGATTAGGTTATTGGTATCTCTTTTGGACAAGAGTTCCATAAATATTGTAATAAGGAAAGGATTCCCAAGAGATTGATTGAGAAAATTTTATTAAAATATCTTCTCCGTGGAGTATCCCACATTGGGTGAACCACGTTAAATTGGTGTCTCTATTGTGTATGGTGATTTGTGCATTGCTTTGATTATTGTTGTTGATATTGCTATATATATTACATAATATTGATTGAAAAGAAAATTAAAAAATGGTTTTATATTGTTCATCTCCCCCCTCATAGTATAAGATTGTGTTCTTCAAGAGAAAATATTAAAAATATGGTAATATTGGACACATGAAGAAGGATTTCAGATAAAAGAATGTTGATTATCGAAAGAGATCTAATGAATCCACTTCTACAAAGATAAATAAATCCACTGATGAGGGAGGGGATGTATATTTGACATCTTGCTCCACACGTTCAGATAGTAATGATTGGTTAATCGATACTGGTGCCTCTTTTTTCCAAAGGAGAAAAGAAGTAAGCTTGATAATAAAGTTTTTAAATATATATTTATTGGTTATAAAGATGGTGTTAAAGGATATAAACTTTGGAATCCAGAAACTAAAAGTATAATTTATAGTAGATATGTGGTGTTTAGAGAAATGAAAAGTGATCACAGAAAGGAAGTAACAAAAGAAGAACCTAAAAAGGTGCAATTTGATCTCATGGAAGAATAATCCTACTCAACGGAAGATGATGAACTAGAGGTTCATACACCTATGGTAAGGATATCAACACGATATAGAAGATAACCTGAAAGGTATAGTCCATCTACTTTTCCTTCTTCATTTATTTTATCTATTACTAATGAAGATCCTAGAACAATTAGAGAAGTTGTTAATTCTGAAGAGGTAAAACATTGGGAAGAAGCCATGAGTGAGAAAATGATGGCCCTAAAAAAGAACAAGACATGGGATCTAGTAAAATTACCTAGTGGAAGAAAAGCAATAGGTTGCAAATGGATCTTCAAGAAGAAGTAGAATATTGAAGGTAAAGTGGAGAAATATAAAGCTCACCTGGTTTCTAAAGGCTATTCTTAGGTAGAGGGAATTGATTATACTGAAGTATTTTCTCCTGTTGTAAATATAACCTCAATAAGATTTATTTTATCTGTGGCTACTGCATTTGATCTTGCAATAGAGTAAGTTAATGTAAAAACTGCATTCCTTCATGGAGATTTAGATGAATAAATCTATATGAGATAACCTTAAGGATTCATTGTTGAAGTAAAAGAGGATTGTGTATGTAAGTTAAAGAAATATTTGTATGGAATGAAACAGTCACCGAGAATGTGGTATCAAAAATTTGATACTTATGTTTTAGGACTTGATCTTGTTCGTAGTAATGTTGATCATTATGTATACTAAAAGCAAATTGGTAATGAACTTGTCATTATAATTTTGGATGTTGATGATATGTTACTAATTGGAAATAGTAAGGAAATGATCAGGGAAGTGAAGTCTCAGTTAGCATCATAGTTTGACATGAAAGGTCTTGGCCTTACAAATTTTAGTTTGGGTATGCAAATAAATAGAGATTGTTCAAACAGAAAGTTGTGGCTAAATCAGAAAAAGTATGTTGAGACAATATTGAAGAGATTCAGTATGCATGATTACAAAACAGTGAAGGTACGTATTCCTTTGGGTGTAAAGTTGTCTATTGAACAATATCCAAAAACAAAAGAAGAGGTAGAAGAAATATACAATGTACCTTATGCAAATGTTGTAGGGAGTTTAATGTATGCCATGGTGTGAACTAGACTAGATATTGCCCATGTAGTGGGAGTTTTGAGTAGATATATGTCTGAACCTGGTAAAGAGCATTGGAGTGCTGTAAAAAGGGCTTTCAGATATTTGTGTGGTACATCTAATTTTTCAATATGTTATGAAGGTACAGGTAAAGAAAATAAATCCTTAGATATAGAAGGTTTTGTTGATGCAGATTGGGCTGGAGATCTTGACAATAGAAGATCTACTAGTGCATATGTATTCAAATTTTTTGGAGGGGTTATCAGTTGGATGAGTAAAAGGTAAACTATTGTTGCTCTTTCAACCACTGAAGCTGAGTACATGGTAGCCACTGATACAAGTAAGAAAGAAGTATGGCTACAAAGACTATGTGCTGATATTGGGTTCTTTCAAGGATCCGTGAAGATAAATTGTAATAGCCAAAGTGTTATATTTTTGAAAAAGAACCTTGCTTACCATTCAAGAACAAAGCACATTGATACAAAGTACCACTTCAGTAAGGACATGATTGAATAGAAGAAAGTGTTGCTAGAAAAAGTGGATACCAAGGAAAATGCTGCAGATGCTTTAACCAAGGCAGTTAGCATAGAAAAGTTCATATTTTGTATAGTTGAAATGGGTCTAGCAAGACCAAGTGTTGGAACTAACATTTATTAAAACCTTTCAAAAAAGTATTCAACAATTGGGAGAATGTTGGATGTGTCTCATCCTTTGCAGAGGAAGTACTGTACAGAGGGCCCCTACTTCAGATATATTTTTGGAGATATTTTTGAAGATATTTTCGAAGATATTCTTAAAGATATTTTTGGAGGCATTGGTGGGATTCTCGTGATTTGTGAGTATGGGTGGTTTTAGCCCATGGTATTGTACCCACAGGATTCTAATACCACATTTTGGTTTAGGGTTATAATATTTTCCTTTATATTGATTGTAATGTCCCATTTTGGACAATGAGTGAACAATAATATGAAAAGGAGGTGTGGCTCTTGTTTGTTGGACGTAACCCATATTGCGTGAACCAGGATAAATCTCTTGTGTTCTATGTGCATGTGATTGTGAGTTGTTATTTTCTTCTGAATTATTTAATTTTACATTATAATTCTAAAATAAGTCTGGGTATAACTCTTTAATACAATCACCCCCTCTAATGGTGTTTGGCTCACTTGACCTATCACCACTGGTTTATTGGTGTTGAGTATAAACTGCACCCTATCTATGAGAAGGTAGTTTTATCCAAATCTAATTGTTAAGTAAAGTATCCTAAGGACAAGGCTTAGTTGCACTACGTCTGCTAACTCTAAAGAAAAGCTTAGCTTTTAGTTTGTAGGAGTTTTTTGTGAGGACATCCCAAAAGTTGGCATCAAAATATTTACTCATGAGAGCCTTGTAGTTATTTGCTTGAATACCTTAAATTTAGATATGTTATCAGTGTGAAGGAAAAGTATCAAGGATCGCCTTAACACTGTTCACGTTGTTCAAAATATTTTGATCAATATTATAGAATTAACTAACTGAGTTATTAAGTTTGGTTCACTTGACCTATCACCATTGGTTTCTCGATCATCCCCTGGTTTCTTGATCACCCTCTCTAATGGTGTTCAACTCTCAATGACCCCTTGGTTTCTTGATAAACCCTTCTAATGGTATGCAAAATAGTATTAGGTGAATGACATATGCTCTTAACCTACAAATTGATTGGTCGAGTGAATAAAAAATCTTTACCAAGACTTATATCCCAAGATTTTGTTTCAATATACTATCGCAAAATACTATCTGTAAGTGTTGGATCTATTTGGTAGCAATGATCATCTAGAGCATTTTGCATTATCATTGAAGATTTGAATATAGGAGCATATTATAGTAAGGTCTCATGGACTCTGTATTTGACTCTACATCTACATCTGAAAGTTTTGTGAATAATGTTGTCCAAATAGATGAAGTTTCATAGGAAGAAGCTGAAATAAGAACTTATGATTTGAGTTTTTTAGTTCCTAAGATAGACGAAAAGGAAATATATAGATTAGATGAATAGATAAGGATTTTGAGAAAAAAAATTATGAAAAAAGAAAATACCTCTTTTTATTTATAGGCCAAAAATTCAACAAATATTTAAACAGATTGAAAAAAATATCTCTGTTGCTCAAAATAAGGCCTATAGAAAAATAAATATTTTTAGTCCTAAAGAAATCAGAGCTATGAAATATTTAAAAATTAGGGCTATAATTATATTCATTTTGGTATCATACAAATTGTTGTTATTCCTTTATTCAAAAAAGGATTACCTACATCTAGTTTTATTGGAATACTAGATAAAAGATTTAACATATATAGAAGTAGTTATAGGGCAAATTATATGTTCTTTAAAAAACGGAGTGCAATATGTTACGTTCTTTACTAACTTGCCCTATCCTCTTGAAAAGGGATATTTTGGAAAAATATAACAACTACTTGCTGAAATAAGAGGCCTTGACTTAAAACTAGGTAGTTTCAAACTATCAATTATAGTGAATTTTCTTTGTCAAATCTATAATACATTAGTACCAATTAAATTCCCTACTAAAAATTTAAAAGTTTTAGTCCTGGTAGGCCCCATATATTTTGGATTTGAAGCCTATCCAGTAACCTGTGAATAATTTATGGCAAAAGACCATAGCCAACTCACCCCCAAAACTCCCACCAAAGATGGGATCAAGTGATGCAAAAATTGAAGATTAAATCTTCTAATGGAAACCAACTTAAAGGGAATGTGAGTATTAGTAAGATGGATAGGACTAGAAATTGGCAACCTCCTCCTAAGGATTTTGGAAAAGTCAATACTGATGGAGCCTCTAGAGGGAACCTTGGAAAAGCCAGTGTGGGAGGAATTGGTAGACTTTCAAATGGCTCCCTGGTTTTTACTTTTGCTGAGAATTTGGGTATTCTTTCCAATAAAATTAGTGGGGGGTGTGGTATCCTCAGAGGCCTTCAAGAGGCTACTAAGGTTGGATGGGAAAAGGTGTTAGTTGAGTCTGACTCTCAACTTATGATTAATCTCTTGAAGACTCCTAAGAATCATAAGGTAGATTGGAGAATAAAAAGAATTATTGAGAAGATTCAATTAATCCAGATGGGATTTTTGAAAGTTGATTACAATCATGTGGTCAGAGATCAAAACAAGAGTCTTGATGCTTTAGCTAATTGGGCTTTGGACAAAGGTGATCTTACTTGTTATGGCCACCCTCCTATATGGTGGGCTTCTTAAATCAGGGAAGCTCTTCTTTCTATCTTTTCTTTGGATGGCTCCAGTTTTGAAGGTACCTAGTTTATTCTTGATTTTTTTTTTTTTGCTTCTCTTTGGTTCATTCAGTTTTTTTTTAGTTCCCTAGCTCATTATATTCTTTATTTTATTTCCTCTGTTGATTCTTGCCTTAATAGTCTTCTGGTCTAGATAGGTCATTGTTATGTTCAATTTTTTTTTCTTTTTCTTTTTTCTTTTTGTTGTTTAGTTTTTTAAGGTGGGTGGGTTATTTTGTTTTGTTTTATTTTTGTGTTCTTTGTATTGTTTTTTGTTGTTCATGTGTTTTTTTTGTTTTGTGTTTTTTTTTTTTATGTTTTTTGTTATTGTTTTTATGTTTTTTTTCGTTTTGTTCTTGGGTTTCTATTTGTTTGTGTTATTTTGTGTTTTTATGTGTGAGTGTTTTCTATGTTTTTTGTTTTTGTTTATTGTCTATTGTTGGTTGTTTTTTATTTATTTATTTTTATTTTTTAGGTTTTGGTTGTGTTTATTTTTCATGTTTTTTTTGGGTTATGTCTTTGTAGTGTTCTGTTATTTTTGTGTTGTTTGTGTTTTGTTCTGTGGTTCTTGTGTTTTTCTATGTGGTTTGTGTTGTGGTTTCTTTTATCTTATTGTGCATGTTTGGTTGTGCTTTTATTTTTGACACACTCAAGGAGCATGTTTTTTATTTTATTTTATTATTTTTGTTGTTATTTACTTATTTTTAAATTGGTTTTGTGTGTTTGTTTGCTCCTTGAGTATGTCAAAGTTGGTAGGCCAAGTCCGAGTCCTGGGCATTTTTGGCGGAATGGATACCCCTGCCTCCTTGGGTCTTCCCGAAAGTGGCATCCCTTTTGGGATGTTTTCCACAAATTAAAAAAAAAACCTATGAATAATTTGAACTTCCAAGGGAATGGTAATCATCCATAAAATAATAATTATACAAAGCAGATAACACTGTTAGAATGGCATAGTATGGGTCTGGTTCAGTCAGATTATAGTTTTACCATATGAACAGAGCAAAGTCTATGCTAAATATTGTAATATTGAGGCCCTTACCTTTGATCTCTTCCTTAAAAAGGTAAAATTCAGTAAATTTATCTCAATCCTTTGTACAGTCTCAATCCTCTGTAATAAAGAAAAAGAAATGCATTTACCTTATGATGTCTCTAGTATCATAATCCAGATAAACTATCCTCGAGCATCGATTGATATTCAACAAAAAAAAATTAGGATGTTTCAAGCTAGTTCCTCTACAAAGCCTCAGCCTGGCTCAAAAACATCAATTCTATTTTTAAAATAGGGAAAAGCTTTTATACAAGGAGGGTATTGGCCTCCAAAATATAAACATCATATATCTCTTAAGCAGGATATGGATAAAATTGATTCTAAATGTCGCAACCCACCCATTAGGACTTCCTAAAAGATATTAAGTGATTCGAGGGATCAATTAATACACAAATATTGATATTAACCTAACCTTACTAATGTTGCCTAGCATTGACGAAAGGGTCCAATTGATATTATCTAGGGGATGGTAAACCCTAATTATCCTATAAAATATCTAATTAAAGCTAATTACACTCTACCAAGTTAATTGAGATATTTTTGGGATGCAATTGGGACTTTGTAACGTTTGGAGAAATTAAAGTAAGACTTTTGTGAAAGATTAATTTGGGGATTTATCTTTTACAAAAAACGATTTAGCCTAATAAACCTGATCTATTATAATTAGGTGTCCATAAATTTTACCCAATTTAAAATGGACCCAAAAAGAGCAAAGTCATGATTTAATAATAAAAAATATATATTAGTGGATGAACTATTCTTCCTTCCACCATGACTACTTCCAAATAGTAATAGTGTTGACCTTGCAATTGCACTAAGAAAAAGGGAAGGCCCAAAATGAACAAGGTACTCCCACCTTATCTCCTCTTGTCCCTTATCCCAATTTTTAAATAATAAAAAAGGATCTCACTATTTGGGTTGACTCCAAAAATGCTCCTTTTAATATTTTATTAATAAACCCACCTTCTTGCTCATGAAGGAAATGGAAGCTGGGAATAATTATAAAAAGGGAGACAAGCAATGGAAAGGGGGAAGAAAAATCTTGGGCTTAGGAAGTATAATCGTAAATCATAAACCAAAAGGCTTAGGGTGAGTGCTTAGTCTTAATTAAAGACATTTTGCCAAGATAAGTGATTTTATAGAAACCATATCTTTGGGAAAGACAGTTTAAAAGTTTAAAAGGAGGGACGAAGGATGGAAGGAAGAATGAGGAGAAGTATACTTAATTTATTTTAGGTGAGAGGTTTCCCCTTGATGTAATGTTTGAATATTCCAGTAGGTGTCTATGTTTTGAATATGGTGAAATTGTGTCTATGTTTTGAATATAGTGAAGTTACTCCTGTCTAATGTGAAGAAATCCATTTTTATTTTGTGAATGCTTATTATGATTGATGGACTACATATCGATGTTTGTTATCCAAATGAGTGCAATATTATAGAATATTACCTAACACGTTTCGTAGAATATGGTTTAGAAAATTATTATGTTTGATCGAACTCTCTCGTATATTCCGTTTAATATAAAGGAACAATTTGGCTTCCTATGTTTTGAATATAGTGAAGTTACTCCTGTCTAATGTGAAGAAATCCATTTTTATTTTGTGAATGCTTATTATGATTGATGGACTACATATCGATGTTTGTTATCCAAATGAGTGCAATATTATAGAATATTACCTAACACGTTTCGTAGAATATGGTTTAGAAAATTATTATGTTTGATCGAACTCTCTCGTATATTCCGTTTAATATAAAGGAACAATTTGGCCTGGGAAGCCATAATTTAGAGTAGGATACAAGCAAGCCAAACTGTTGACTAAGAGGCAATCATATTATGACAAGCTTTACCCTACGACCAATCTCAACCAATGAAAACCACCAACTCTAAAGTGTTTTAGCCACCACCAGCAGAGTCCTGAAAAACCACCGCTTGGTAGTTGTAACAATCTTAGTGAATTGGTTATTTTATTTTGCATCTTACCCATAACACATTGGATGTGGGATCTATGCTCGTATCCCCATTTCAAAATAAATTCTTCCAGCCACTAGTGGTGTTGGCATTATGTTGATTCAATTACCGTCGCTCAATAAGGTTCGAGTTACCTTTTTGTATCTTTGGGAGCATTGAAGTATCATTAATCTTCTCCAATCGATGTCCACCTTTACTCTAGAATGAACCTCTACTGGTAGACGGGTCCCAAGCACTAAGATATAGACCAAATTCATCAAAATGCATAAATTGTAAATCGAATCTCGATTGAGAATGTTCACTCAATTTGGTTATTTTGGTACAACCTGATGAGATATTTCCTCCTTCCCAAATCACAACAATTGAATTTCTCTATGGAATCCCTATTGGCACAGATCCTACGATTGATATATCTTGTGATGTGCATCCTCTGCACTGGTCCGCGTGTACCCATTTATTTGTATAACCATTTACAGACTTTCTAACAAAAGGCAGACCCATTAAAAATCTTGCAATAGGTGTTGAAAAATTTGTGTGATAATTGGAGAAGGGATCCTGAACCACCTATGCTCACTGTGATCAATCGCACCTATTCGCACCTAGATAATCATAGATGAAGATTTGGTATAGGGCTTCGATATGTTTATTCCCCTAGGGCATGGTTCACTCCTTGTTGTTTTAAAGGGTAAAAATAACCCATAGGTAATTAACCACCATGTGGTGGTCAAGAACCGTGCCTTTCAAGACGGTATTGCTAGTTAGAGACACTACCCTCGAGAAATATTCCGCCAGACTAACCTCGGTTGATTGCCCACGTGGCTTACTATAGTTGATTGGTTGTGTGGCGAGACCAACCTCGATTGATTACCCATGTGGCTTACTGTAGTTGATTGGTTGTGTGCCAAGACCAACCCCAGTTGATTGCCCATGTGGTTTACTGTAGTTGATTGGTTGCGTGGCTTGCTTTATTTGGATAGAATACTCGCTTATTAGTGATTGTTTAAATTTTCTTTAAAAAACCTTTTTAATGGTAAAGTTAGTCCCACATGCACCATGTGGAAACATGTATAGACTTTAAATAGAAAAATAGGTTCTCCCTAGAGGACATGCACGCTAGTTAAGGATACATAGTTCAATGTGAGGGTTGCTCGCTTAGCTCTTTGCGCTGTTGAGACATCCTCTTTGCGTTGTTGAGATAGATGTCTCAACATTATCCTAACTGGGTTATGTCGCTTGACTTATGAGATTTAGGTTGCTCTAAATATTTTAAAAAACTATCATCTTGACCGGTTAACTAACTCAAGTTGTCACCTTGACCGGTTCACTGACTCAAGTTGTCACCTTCAAAACCATTGTCATATGTATGCAAGGATAAACTGGTTGACTCGTTGGAATTCACCACGTTATCATGAATGTTTGATCATAAATTAAATAGATGATGAAGGGATTGAACACATTTGGAATACAACCGGAACTCAAGTTGTCACCTTCAAAACCATTGTCATATGTATGCAAGGATAAACTGGTTGACTGGTTGGAATTCACCACGTTATCATGAATGTTTGATCATAAATTAAATAGATGATGAAGGGATTGAACACATTTGGAATACAACCGGAATTCACCACGTTATCATGAATGTTTGATCATAAATTAAATAGATGATGAAGGGATTGAACACATTTGGAATACAATCAAAAATGGATTATAGGTGTTGTAAGTAATCAAAAGGATGAATATGTTTGATCATAAATTAAATAGATGATGAAGGGATTGAACACATTTGGAATACAATCAAAAATGGATTATAGGTGTTGTAAGTAATCAAAAGGATGAGATTCAGGTTGCTCTAAATATTTTAAAAAACTATCATCTTGACCGGTTAACTGACTCGAGTTGTCACCTTCAAAACCATTGTCATATGTATGCAAGGATAAACTGGTTGACTGGTTGGAATTCACCACGTTATCATGAATGTTTGATCATAAATTAAATAGATGATGAAGGGATTGAACACATTTGGAATACAATCAAAAATGGATTATAGGTGTTGTAAGTAATCAAAAGGATTATAGTACTGAGATCCAAATAATTTAGGAGAAATACAATGAGAATCATATCAAACCTAAGAAAATTGTATCAAATTTGAAGATATTTGATAATAACTTTTGAAATCATATGGATGCTATCTAAAACCAATTTTGGCAGAATTTGATGATGGCTCAAATTTTAAACTCACTGAATTATAGCATGACCTTGTTTAATAAATCACAAGGCAAATTTATGATCGATTTGTAACCTTGTTTGATAGGTTACAAGACAAAGAAAACGTAGTCGGTTTGATAGATTACAAGACGGGTTTGTGCCTAACTAGTGGGTAATATTATTTGATAGGTTATAAGACATATAATCTATATGATATATTACAAGGCAAAATTTGTGTCTAATATTTGAGTAATCTTATTTGATCAATTATAAGATAAATCAGTGTAATAGATTACAAGACAAATTTGGTATGATCTTATGGATGAAAGGAAAACTATAGTATGAAATAAATTATGGTCAAATTATAAAGAGACTCTAGTGTAATCTAGTTGATAGATTATGAGATAGATTTGTGATAAAATTTGTGAAACAAATTGGTGTAAGAATTTGAAGGAACTATAGCATAATATTATTTGATAGATTATTGGGGCCAATTTTGTAAAGACTATAATTCAATCTTGTTGTAAGTTTATGATGCAAATTGAGGTAAAATTTGTAGAAACTCTACAATACTCCTATGGATAGATCATAAAACAAATGGATGATCAAACCGTAAGAACTATAGGGTGATCTTGTTGATGGGTTATGAGAACTATACTATGATTGTGATCAATCGAAAATATGGTAGTAATTATCTGAAAAAGTGAACACATAGTTGAATGTGGGGATATTAGATATGGAGTCTAATCTTGGAGAGAGTATGGGATCTCTCCATATGTTACAAAACCTTAGATAATTTCTATATCACATTGATTTAAATGGAATAATGACATTTGGGTTTGAAGAATGAATGCAGATTCATTATCGAGGGAATTATGGGATTTTCTCTTTAATTATTGATGAGATTTCTTCTTAATATTAATCTGATGATCATTCATAAACATGTAGATATAAGAAATTGTAATATTCTTATGCATTGTATTGATAGCTTAGAGAAAGGAAATGTGGAATTTCTTTATTTGCATCATGATTTGAAAAAAGGAACAAATTGATTCCTTTAATTGTATATTTAATTTAGAAAATGATCAGTGGGATGTCTTTCTATATTTTTATGTATGACATCTTATGTTTATGAAATGAGAGGAGAAATATATTTTGGAGGTTGGGTTTATTCCCCGTGAGGGTTCCCAGGATATATGTTGTGTACCTCTATTTTGTGGTTTGTGATTTTTGTTATGCATGGATGTTATACTTGCTCTCTAATATGATGTTAATTAGTTAGATTGTGGATATTGAATGAGATGGAATTTAAATGCTATTTGCTTTCCAATGAGATGATGCATTTACATTCTTATAAAGATGCTCACTAGAATGTTATAAGATGCATGTTTTATTTCAAGCATTGTTACATAAGTAAGAATGGTTTATAATTGCACTTGAGGTCACTAGATCTAATAATGAATGGTGCCTTTGCTTTTCCAATAAATGGATCTTTTAATATGAGGTAATGGTTTATGCTTTATTTCAAGTAATAATATTGAAGGGAGTAAAACAATCTTTGTGTATTGTTTAATAGTATATGCATGGTATTCCGCTGCAAAGAATTAGGAAGTAAAATTGAAGTTACATTCACTTAAGTAACTAAATTTCCTAATGAAAAGAGAGATAGAAAACAGTTAACATGGAAATGATAAACTTCATGATGGAATGTAAGGTTGGATATGAGCTGGTCACTCCTATCACGAGAGTTGAAACTAACCATGTCGTAATTCTATTGAATACTTGTTATCCTAATTGATGCTAGTTCAAATATACTTGAATGTGAACTAAATGATATATATATATATATATATATCAAGTTGGGTTGGTAATTTGGGGTCGTTATAGTTGGTATCAGAGCCCAAGATAGTTAATGAACTCTAATGATAGGTCTAGGCTAGCAAATATATGGGCTTTGTTTATGAATCTTGTTGGACATTTTGAGTCCTCTAAGTCAAATTTGTCATTGATGTCACCTGATAGAGTTATCACTCATATTAAGGAATTCGACAAGAAATCAAGTCGTCAAAGGTTGTCACTATCATCCAAGAAAAAGCTTCACCAGTGCAAAATTTAAAGGCAAAAAGGCTTCATAATATTTTAATATTATTGGGAACACCGGTTAAGCGATTGGTTCATAAAATCCCAAGAAGGGTTATTGCAAAGGTTAAAAAGGAGGTCCAATATTTATCTTATAAATTATTTAAATTCACAAGGAATTTAAATTTTATAAATAAATATTCGTTACAAGGTTGTGCAATAAGACAAGGCTCCAAGGTTTAATTAAGTTAAATCCTAAGGTTGGATTGATTTAATTTATAATATTTAAATTTAATTTTAATTAAATTTAAATACCCTATAAACTAATCAACCAAGCCGACATCGAATTAAATCGATGTGTCGACGTGATTGTATGGAAGACAAAGGGCACTATATATGATGTCTAAAAGACATCAATTAAATTATCCTTGCTCGAAATAAAAAGGCATAAGAATTGTGGTTGAGCTCGTGAGAAACAACAAACAGAGTTGAAGAACGGTGATTGAAATAAAGGAAAGCACATTGAAACCCTCAATCTAATTGGTAAGCATGGCATAGTGGCAAGGAGACATTGGTTAAGTTTTTATGGCAATGTTGAGCTGCGTTCGAATCCTAGCAAGATGTATTTCGGTTGGTGTTGGGAACACCAAAGTGTTGTGCATGTTTTTGTCTTCGCTGACAGCATAAGGTACTTAGAGCACGTTGTTCTCTCAATGCTTCAAGTGAGCGCTTATCTCACGTGGCAATAGAGCCACAACTAAGTGGAGGTCATGAGCTGAGTTAGGGGTTCGAATCCCCTCCAAGGTAGAGGTAATATTTTTGTTGAGCATTTGAATAATTTTTTTTTTATTTGTGGAAAACATCCCAAAAGGGATGCCACTTTCGGGTAAGACCCAAGGAGGCAGGGGTATCCATTCCACCAAAAACGCCTAGGACTCGGACCCGGCCTACCACCTTTGACATACTCAAGGAGCAAACAAACACACAAAACCAATTTAAAAATAAGTAAATAACAACAAAAATAATAAAATAAAATAAAAAACATGCTCCTTGAGTGTGTCAAAAACAAAAGCACAACCAAACACGCACAATAAGATAAAAGAAACCACAACACAAACCACATAGAAAAACACAAGAACCACATAACAAAACACAAACAAGACAAAAACAACATAACACTACAAAGACATAACCCAAAAAAAAAACAAGAAAAATAAACACAACCAAAACCTAAAAAATAAAAAAATGAAATAAAAATAAAAATAAAAAACAACCAACAACAGACAACAGACAATAAACAAAAACAAAAAACATAGAAAACACTCACCCATAAAAACACGAAATAACACAAACAAAGAGAAACCCAAGAACAAGAATGAAAAAAACACAAGAACAATAACAAAAAACATAAAAAAATAAAAATAAAACAACAAAAACACAAGAACAACAAAAAACAACACAAAGAACACAAAAACAAAACAAAATAAAAAAACCCACCCACCTTAAAAAACTAAACAAAAAAACAAAAAAGAAAAAAGAAATAAAAAATGAACAAAACAAAGACCTATCTAGACCAGAAGACTATTAAGGCAAGAATCAACAAAGGAAACAAAATAAAGAATAGAATGAGCTAGGGAACTAAAAAAAACTGAATGAACCAAAGAGAAGAAAAAAAAAAAAAACAAGAAGAAACTAGGTACCTTCAGAACCGGAGCCATCCAAAGAAATGATAGAAAGAAGAGCTTCCCTAATTTGAGAAGCCCACCATATAGGAGGGTGGCCATAACAAGTAAGATCACCTTTGTCCAAAGCCCAATTAGCTAAAGCATCAACACTCTTGTTTTGATCTCTAACCACATGATTGTAATCAACTTTCAAAAATCCCATCTGGATTAACCGAATCTTCTCAATAATTATTTTTATTCTCCAATCCACCTTATGATTCTTAGAAGGATTCTTCAAGAGATTAATCATAAGTTGAGAGTCAGACTCAACTAACACCTTTTCCCATCCAACCTTAGTAGCCTCCTCGAAGACCTCCGAGGATACCATACCCCTCAACAAGGTTATTGGAAAGAATACCCAAATTCTCAAGCAAAAGTAAAAACCAGGGAGCCATCTGAAAGTCTACCAATTCCTCCCACATTGGCTTTTCCAGGGTTCCCTCTAGAGGCTCCATCAATATTGACTTTTCCAAAATCCTTAGGAGGAGGTTGCCAATTTCTATTCCTATCCATCTTACTAATACTCACATTCCCTTTAAGTTGGTTTCCCTTAGAAGGTTTAATCTTCAATCTTTGCATCACTTGATCCCATATTTGGTGGGAGTTTTGGGGGTGATTAAGGAGATGATGGACTGATTCAACTAAGTTGGCTATGGTCTTTTGCCAAATATAGTGAATATCCTTCCTATCTTGATTAAAAATTTGGTTGTTCCTTTCATTCCAAATATTCCAAAGAAGAATGGTAGAACCCATCCAAACTACTCGCCTAATAAAATGATCAACACCCTCTTGATTAGGCCAATCCCTCCAAAGTTGTTCAAAAGTAAAAAAATTGGACCACTGTAAGCCAAGTAAAGTGGCCATTCTCCTCCACATCTCGGAGGCTAAAGTACACTCAATAAAAATATGGTTGATATTTTCTACATTCTCTTCACACATTTCACATCTAAAAGGGCCATGAAAACCACACTTCATAAGTTGCTCACCAGTAAGCACCCTACGATGCAATAAAAGCCAATTAAAGAACCTCACCTTAGGCCAGAGCTTTTGAGCCCACAATTGAGAAAATATGTCAGAATAATGGTTGGGATTATTATGGCATAAGGTCAAATAACCTTGAGCAACCGAATACTCACCCTTAGTAGTGTTGTTCCATCCAAAACAATCTTTTTCATGGGACCAAGAGAGGGATCTCATATGAAGGATGCCTTGGATATCTTGTCTTTGCCTTTCTGGGATTTGAATAGGCCAGTCCTCAATAGGGATCCAATATCTACCAACCTTTGAATTACCAGTATGGTACCGATAGTAATTAGCCACCTTTATCCAATTAGCTTGGTGAAGCTCCTCCATCCAAGGCCTCCAATCGAGAAACTGAGTTATCAAAGGCTTGTGACCATCCCAAGAATCTGTCCAAAAATTTGCATGTTGACCATTATGAATGATCCAAAATAATTTTTTCTTTATCAAATCCTCACCAGCCTTAAGAACTGCTAAAATGGGAGAACCTTTGGTAGGAAGTTGATAGCGAACAAGGTCTTCAAGACTTTTGTTCTCAGCATATTTAGCACGGAGATTATTGGCCCAAAGAGCATTGGGGTTATGCAACATCCTCCAATATAATTTAGCAACTAAAGCTTTGTTGTTATTAATTGAAGATCGTAATCCTAACCCCCCTTCACTCTTAGGAAGACATAAAGTATCCCATTTCACCAAGGCCCATTTTCTTTTCTCCTTAGTACCACTCCAAAGGAAACGATGATTGATTTGATCCAATTCTCGAAGAACAACCTTTGGGATATTCAAAATGGAAGAAACATAAATAGGAATAGCTTGAAGGACTGATTTTACCAAGGTGATTCTACCCCCGAAGAAAGCCACTTGTTGGTCCACTTTCCAATTTTCTTCTTGACTTTGTCCAACAACCAATTCCAATCTTTATTTTTCTGCCTTTGAATATTTATGGGAATACCTAAATAAGTGATTGGAAGAGAGGTCTTCTTATATCTTAGCTTATCCAAGACCATGGATTCCTGTCTAGCAGAGCAGAGAAAGAAAATAACTTTAGATTTGTCTTCATTGATCAACTCGCCCAAGTAGCCTTAGAAAAATAGCTAATGATTTGCTTAATATTAGAAGCTTCCTTAACCGTAGCTTTACCTAAAAGAGTAGAGTCATCCACAAATTGAAGATGAGAGATAGGTCTAGCTCCATGAGCAATGGTAACTCCCTCAAGGGTTTTGTTTTCCCTCTTTTTGGTTATAGTCCTACCCAAGCATTCAACAAGAATGATGAATAAATAAGGGGATAGCGGGTCACCTTGCCTAATACCTCTGGAAGCTGGGAAAGACTGAGAAGGCCTACCATTGATAAGAACTAAGTAGGAAATTTAAGAGATACATCCCATAATCCAATCCATCCAATCCTTAGAGAAACCAAATTGCCTCAAAAATTTGATAAGGAAGTGCCAATCCACTCTGTCATAAGCTTTGGATAAGTCTAACCGAATGAACATGGAAGGAGAATTTTGCATATCCATGGAATGGATGGCTTCCCGAGCAAGAACTATCTCATCTACTATTTGACGTCCTTCCACATAACCCCCTTGCTCTGGGGAAATAATCTTATGCAAAAGAGGCTTCAACCTTTCTGCCATGATTTTAGTAATGATTTTGAGAAGAACATTACATAAAGCAATAGGTCTAAAAGCTGAGATATGATCAACCTCTTGAGCTTTTGGAACAAGAGTAATATAATTTTTATTGATAACCTTCAAAATTTCTTTGGCTTTCCCGGCTTCTTCCACCACCTCTAATAAATCAACATGAAGGATATCCCAGAACTCTTGGTAGAACTCAATAGGAAAACCATCAGGACTTGGGGTTTTCCCTTTTTGCATTTTAAAAACTACTTGTTGAAGCTCATTGATAGTAACAGGAGCAATAAAAATAGAGTTCTCCTCAGAAGTGATAAGAGAAGGGATTGCTTGAAGAACATTATATTGTGAAGCTAAGTCAAGGGGAGTAGTAGCAAAAATATTGGAAAAGTAATCAACAACAATAGAGTTCATGCCATCCCAAGTATAAACAACATCTCCAAAATCTGATTTTAAGGAAGAAATAAAGTTGTGAGATCTTCGATCTAGAAGAGATTTGTGGAAGAAATTTGTGTTTCGATCTCCTTCTTTGAGCCATTGAATTCTAGATTTTTGCTTCCATAAGATTTCTTTTCTTTTTTCCCATTCCTCTAACTGAGTTGTGAGTTTAATTTCATCCGCACTTCTCTTCTCTGTGAGGCCATCTAAACGGATTTTCTTATTCAAATTTTCAAGATGAGCAATAACTTCATGTTTTTTTTTTATGAACATCCCCAAACTCTTTCCAGTTCCAAGTCTTGATTTTGGATTTAATGTATTGCAATATTTTGGCAAAATAGAACATCTTAGTCCCATGCCTAGGTTTACCTTCCTTCCACCATTGTTGCACATGAGGTCTAAAGGAAATGTCTCTAAGCCACATTAATTGAAAATGAAAAGGAGAGAAACTCACATTGGTTTTCCACATTTCCACCATGACCGGCCAATGATCCGAACCAACATTATTAAGAGTCTTCACTTTAGGAATGTGACCATGGATTAAGAAATTTTCAGAGAGCAAAAACCTATCCAATCTCTCCATTATACAAGCTAAGCCTTGCCTTCTGTTAGACCAAGTCATAAGGCCATTATCTAGTTGGATATCCACAAGATGGAGGTTTGCAATATATTCGCTCATGAGGTCAGTGCTTTTGTCCAAATTTCTATTTCCCTCCCTTTTCTCATCCAAAGAGAGGATGGTATTGAAATCTCCTCCGATCAAGATCCAAGATTTAGGAAAATGAGAGATAATATGAGTAATATCCTTCCACTGTCTTCTTTTTTCCTCCAAAGAAGTCGGAGCATAAACAATAATGCAGAGCATAATCTGGTTGGAATGTCTACTTTGAATAGCTATAGCCAACAAACCCCAACTACCAACCATATGGTGAATAACTACCTCTTTTGGATCCCAAAGACAAGCAATGCCACCCAAAGTCCCTTGGGAACTAAGGGAAACCACTTTTCTAGCTGGCCAAATTTTATTGGCAATTAAGTCCATATCCTCCATTGACATCTTTGTTTCTTGAAGGAAAACAAGATGTGGATGATTTACCTGAATCATTCTTCTAATTTCATTTTGTTTTGAAAGACTCCCTTTGAGTCCTCTAATATTCCAAGTGATGATCTTCATTAATACAAGGGCTAAAAAAGTTGGGAAGGGCATTAATATTACCTTCCTCTACAAGCTTTTCACCTTCTTTTACCATATGATATTGATTGGTCTTGTGACCTACTTTTTTATTAGAATCCATCTTCAATTTTTTTTCCCTGTTTCTTGACTTATTCCAATTGAATCTGAGATGTCTTCTAACCTTGAAGAATGCTCGTACATAGCCAAAATTTTACTAGATGGTTCAACAGAGTCTATATTGGGACCTACGTTATTTGAAGTTTTGACATTTGAAATATTGTTTTTCTTGTGTAAGTTTTCTCCTTTTTTTGTTTGTTGAAAACCTTTGATTTGTTGGTTTGTCTCTGAGTTCTTCCCTTCATATTTAAATTGTGTTTTTAAAATTTTAGTTTCCATTATTTCCTCTTCCTCACTTAGGACATCATTTGTGGAAAGGATTTCAAACATATTAGTAAATGACTTTGATTGATCCTTCATAACTGGTTTTTTCTGAGTGTTCTTCTTCTTAGGTATTTGGAAACCTGCTGAGTTTATATCTTCTTTATTTTGATCATGAATTTTATTTGGGAAAGCACTGGCCAAATGACCATATTCATGGCAAATTCTACAACGAAAAGGAATGTTCTCATAGTCCACTACTTGCTCCCAATTGAGCATTTGAATAATATTGCCTATGTTGATGATTAATTACTTTTAGCAAAGTGAGAGTTAAAAGGTTTTTATTATTTGGAAAATTGCTAGCTGAGAATTATTGATTGGAAATAAAGTTAGGAGGCATAAGGAGTTTAGGGTTTATTTTAATTAAAGTCTTAAATAATAAATTTTGGATATTTGAGAAGTAAGACTTTAATAGAGTTGATATTATTGTGAAAGAGATATTTGCCAAGGAGATTATTTTTGGAAAGATATTGAGTATTAATTTATAGATGGAGTGATAAGGTGTATTTTGGTTGATATTATTTTGTGTTGTGATTTATTGAGAAAATAAATATCCTCTAACCCTTATTGAGTTTGTCAAAGAAGTAATTGTGAGTGTGGAAGATTTGCAAAGACAACTACTCTTCAAGAAAAGGTATGGGCAATATTACTCTTTGTTGAGTTAGGTGATTGGCTTGATTGAAAATTAAGTTTGGAGTGAAAAGGAATTTATTAGGGTTTCATTTTTGAAAGTGGTTGGTTTAATGCTTCAAGGTTTTGTGATTTGAGAATTGTGATTAAAACCTTGTTTTATAAGCATTGTTGTTGAAACCATTGGTTGTATGAAAAACCTGAGTTAGGGTTTGAGAAAAACATGAGTATCATTGTTAGATGAAGAATGTTGTATTAGTGTTGTTGAAGCCAATTGGTTATGCAAAGAACTTGAACTTGAGTTAGAAAAGAACATGAGTATCATTGTTATGTGAGATTTGTGTTGGGCACTATTGGAAATATTTTGAGTTGGATGATACATGTTTGGACTAGGGTTTGTGAGAAAGGGTTTTTTCTTGAAGTGATTGGTTGAGTAGAGTTGATTGAGCCTAGTCAAGTGATTATGTGAAGTGGTTGTTCAAGTTCCATGAAATAAACTATTCAATATTCTGATTTGAGTTGAGATTGATTTTTGAGAATAGAACATATTGAGTCTCTAACAATTCTCTTTATGCTTCTATGAGATTGATTTGAGTTGAGATTGAGTTTTGAGAATATAACATATTGAGTCTCTAACAATTCTCTTTATGCTTCTATGAGATTGATTTGAGTTGAGATTGATTTTTGAGAATAGAACATATTGAGTCTCTAACAATTCTCTTTATGCTTCTATGAGATTGATTTGAGTTGAGATTGAGTTTTGAGTATAGAACATATTGAGTCTCTAAAAATTATCTTTATGCTTCTATGATATTGAGTTGAGAAAGTGATTGAGCATTGAGTATAGAACATATTGAGTCTCTAATAATTCTCTTTATGCTTCTATGATATTGGACAAGTTTTGTGTGAATTTGTTAAGTTGATTTGAGATAAGTCTTTGAGAAGACTTATGGACTGATTTTGTGTGAGCTTTTGTGGAAGCTTGCAATGCAGATTTGAGCATGTCCTAGAGAGGACTTATTGAGCATATTTTGGACAAGTTCTGAGTGAGCTTGTTGAGCAGATTTGGACAAGTTCTGAGTGAGCTTGTTGAGCATATTTGGATAAGTTTTGAGTGAGCTTGTTGAGCAGATTTGGACAAGTTCTGAGTGAGCTTGTTGAGCAAATTTGAGCAGGTTCTGAGTGGACCTGTTGAGCAGATTTGAGCAGGTTCTGAGTGGACTTGTTGAGCAGATTTGAACAGGTTATGTGTGGAACTGTTGAGCAGATTTGAGTAAGTTCTAAGTGGACCTATTGAGAAGATTTGAGTAGGTTCTATGTGGACCTATTGAGCATATTTGAGCATGTTTTGAGTGGAAATGTTGAGCAGATTTGAGCAGGTTCTGAGTGGACTTGTTGAGAATATTTGAGTAGGTTATGAGTGAACCTGTTGAGCACATTTGAGAAGATTCTGAGTGGATCTATTGAGAATATTTGAGTAGGTTTTGAGTGAACCTATTGAGCAGATTTGTGCTAGATCGAATGTATTGTGTTTAGTGTAAGAGATTGAGCAGAGTTGTGCTAGACCGACTGGACTATGTTTAGTACAATATTGAGACAAAGCTTTAGAGGTGATAGAGAAGAGAGGAAAAAGTCTCCAGTGGATAGATATCCATCAACCAGGACATTGAGGATAGGTATTTTGAGTGAGGACAAGAGTCTTCAAGTGGAGAGAGATCCACAATAAGTGTAGTGGAGGCAGTGTCTTCTAGAGGATCACCAGCTAGAGCATAGGAGGAGTTCTCCTATGGATAGAGATCCACAAACTATATTTAGGGGATCAACATATCCTTTGGACATAGGTCCATAAACATTGTAATAGGAAAGGAATTCCCAAGACATTGTTTGAGAAATATTTAGAATAAATATTTTCTTTGTGGATGTAACCCACATTGGGTGAACCATGTTAAAATTGGTGTCTCTATTGTGTGTGATGATTTATGCATTGCTTTGGTTATTGCTATTGATATTGCCATTGATTATATTGATTAATACTATTTGGAAAAGAAAAGTAAAAAGTGGTCTTATATTGTTCATCTCCCCTCTCAGTATAAGCTATGTTCTTCAAACCTATAACTATTCTTGATGAAATCTAAATTGATCAATGCATAGTAAGGGAGGAATAAGTGCTTAGAATCTACTAATATGTAAATATTTTCTCCCATACCTGTATTCACTAGTGAATCAGAATGGAAGAGTGAGGGAATATTCCACAACTTGTGGAGTACCCAAGAGACCATTGAGAAATGATATTTGGTATTTGTGATAGGGAGCTAAGCCTCTTCCTTACTAAATTATTTGTGGTAAATGGATTCAAGAATGATCAAGTGGGGGGGAAAATCTTAGATTTTATCTCATATCATGGAGATTAAAAGTTGAATAGAGCAAGTAAGGTTAAATGGTAGACATTGGAGTATCTATGAGGGTTTGTGTGATAACCCCCTTAAATCCCATTGTGTGATATGGGAAGAAATTTAAGCATTGCAAGTAATTGATATGCTACATTATTGGTAGGATGTATAATCTTCAAGGCATACACCTAATATACAGGTTGAAAGAGACCTAACATGAGTTTAGCTTAATCTAGAATGGAAAAATATGATCTTGTTGAAATAGACGGGAGAATTCCTAAAAAGTGTGGTATGTTTGATTACCCATTGGTCTTAATAGGAGGGTTGGCCACTCCTATCCATATGATAGACATTGAACACATTGATTTATTTGAAGTACAACCTTAGACTTACTTGAGCATTCATATTTAAGATAACCACATGGAGATTTTATAAAGTAACCCCTTGATCATAAAATTAGCTATGATAGTTATAAATTTTTCCTAAGAATATTGGGTATTGAAAGTTACATGTGGAAAGGTAATCCATAGGATAAGTTTTGGAAGATAGGAAGGTAAGATCCCATTCAAAATTGTGAATGGCAATACTACCTTGTGATGAGACAAGAGTCTGGATAAGACCATGGAACCAACAAAAGGATGTTTTCTTTATTTATATTTTTGATCAATGTTACAATACACTCATGGCCTTTGGCAAGAGCAATGAGTTGATTAGCTCAACAATGGTGAAGGACGACAAGGATAGGGAAACTTCATAATTGAGCATGGAAATCACCCAAATATCATCAGAAATATTTTTTAACATAAAATTTTGGTACGAATCATATCTAGACTCCAACAGATAGCTGCAATACCCCAACTATCACTGCCACATGATACTTCACCAACCTCCCCAAGTATCTTGACTCCACAGAAAAGTATGTCACTCGAGCACCCGGGTGGTGGTCAAGTTTAATAAGGTGCTCTATGCTATTTAAACAGGGGACTACCCTCTACACAATGCATGTGGTATTATTATCCACACAGGTAAACTGGGGCATAAACCTTCAATAGTTGGTTGAAGCACATAGAACCCTCTATTGTATATAAAAGGAAATATAGTTCTATTTTTAAGAGATTTGAAGTAGCAATGTGATAGGGAATGACTACAAGTATGTCGAACCTGGTCAAGAAATTTTACAGAGCCATAAGAAGAGTAGCGATTGGAAACTATGAGATCATAGGAAGACTTCTTGGAAGATAGGAGTTACCTTAGAATTCAAGTAACTCATAGAACCCCTTGCATAAAGCAAGCATGCATCTAGTTTAAGTAAATGATCTAGTAAATATGTGTACCTGTTAGTCAAAAAGTGACTAACTACAGAAAAATAGTTGATGCACCTTTTTGCATATTTTCCAAGAAGACCGAAGTGGCCCATATGCTAAAGATCAAAGAAAAAGCAAAACACCGCAAGGAGGAAAAAGTGTCGCGATATCGCGACATGTTGCGTTTTCGCGGTCCAAAGCAAAGAGAAAGAGCAAGGAGGAAAAAGTGTCGCGATATCGCGACATGTTGCATTTTCACGGTCCAAAGCAAAGAGAAAGAGCGAGGAGGAAAAAGTGTCGCGATATCGCGACATGTTGCATTTTCACGAGCAAAAGCAAAGAGAAAGAGCAAGGAGGAAAAAGTGTCGCGATATCACGACATGTTGCATTGTCACGACCAAAAGGGAAAAAGTGTCACGATATCGCGACATGTTGCATTGTCACGGCCAAAAGAGAAAAAGTGTCACGATATCGCGACATGTTGCATTGTCATGGCCAAAGAGAAAAAGTGTCGCGATATCGCGACATGTTGCATTGTCATGGCCAAAAGAGAAAAAGTGTCACGATATCGCGACATGTTGCATTGTCACGGCCAAAAGAGAAAAAGTGTCGCGATATCACGACATGTTGCTTTGTCATGGCCAAAAGGAAAAAGTGTCACGATATCGCGACATGTTGCATTTTCGTGGCCAAAAGACAAGAAAGAAAAGGTGTCGCGATATCGCGACATGTTGCATTTTCATGGCTGGAAGCGGCAGAAGAGCAAGGTAAGAGATGAATGTCGCGATTTCATGACATGTCTCATTTTCGTGGCGAGAGGCAGCAAAAGAGCAAAGTAAGAGATGAATGTCACGATTTCGTGACATGTCTCATTTTCATGATGGGAGGCAGCAAAAGAGCAAAGTAAGAGACGAATGTCACGATTTCGTGACATGTCTCATTTTCATGGTTGGAAGCGGCAAAGGAGCAAAACAAGAGACGAATGTCATGATTTCGTGACATGTCTCATTTTCGCAGCTGGAGGCGGCAGAAGAGCAAAGCAAGGAAAGAATGTCACGATTTCATGACATGTCTCATTTTCGTGGTTGGAAGCGGCAAAAGAGCAAAGCAAGAGACGAATGTCACGATTTCGCGACATGTCTCATTTTCATGGCTGGAAGCGGCAGAAAAGCAAAGCAAGGAGAATGTCACGATTTCATGACATGTCTCATTTTCGTGGCTGGAAGCGGCAGAAGAGCAAAGCAAGGAAAGAATGTCACGATTTCGCGACATGTCTCATTTTCGTGGTTGGAGGCGGCAAAAGAGCAAAGCAAGGAAAGAATGTCACGATTTCGCGACACGCTAGTTGTAAAGGAATAAAATGTATTTTTGGCAATCAAAGGCATGCACTGACACCAAGAAGTGATTTCTGACATGATTATCAGAAATCTAGGATAGAGCAGGCTTGCCAGATGATTGAAAATGTGACAAGCTCGTCTAGAATTTAATTAGCAGAGGAGATATCTAATTCATAGAAGACTTGTTGTGTATTATTAGAAACTGTAGATGATTGCTTGTAAAATAGTAAGATGTACTTAGAAAAAGATACTCTTTTAGGGTATATATAGGGGTGAGCGACTCCAAAAAAAGGTCGGCTCTTGGACGTTTACAAGACTGAATACATGTACTTCGAATACAAGCAATAAAATCACATCTCCCATTGGCTTCGGGTTCATATCGTGCAAGTGTATGTATTAATGTTCTTTATTTCTGCTTACAATATTGAATTGTAAATTGAGTCTGTTCTTATATATGAACTTTCGCAATACATAAATCATATTGTTGGAATAAGAATCTAATATATACGCATGTTAAACGAAATATTAGAAATCATATCTGAAATTATATAATTTCTGCATGGAAATGTGTTTAAATGCTTTGGATAGAAGTAAGTAAATCTGTCTTTGTTGTTGTCTAATCTGCACCATATAAAAGTTCTAGCTTAGGCTATATTTCCCTTATCTCTTGTTCCCCTTTTCTCTAAAAAACTCAAAGGAACCAGCCTTCTCTGGAGACTAGACAGATGATCTCAAGCAAGATCTGTCTATTCAATGTTGGCAAAGTCTAAGGCGCAACACTATTAACCAAAGGCAGATTTTGTTCCAACAGTTTTTGGCATGCTCGGTGGGACCAGCAATCCCACAAGTATTGTATAAGTTTTGGTGTTTTACCTTAAGAGCCTTTTTGTTTAAAAATCTCAAGAAAAACCACCTGGCGACTCCGTTGCAATTTAGACCATAAAAGAAAGACCTTGTCTAAAAACCTTCTGGTTATATAGCCATATGATAACCAGATCCCGAGCTAGAAACTCTGAAGAACCTATCGAGTTCTTTGAACTACATCTCGAAAGCCTAAAAGCACACCCTATGCTAGCCGCACGATCAAATCCGCCCGACACCATTAGCACCTCTTTAACACCCATTGTAGGAGCATCTGCAAGCAATCCCATAGCGGTTGTAACTCCTTTAGCAATCATGGCAGCCGCCCCTGCCCCAGCGCATCTTGTGTGGAATCAAACTGGCCCTTTGAACTTGGGAACACACCACCAAATTCCACAAGCTGCACTAAAAGCATTACCGACCTTTGACGGAATAGGAAAAACAGCAGATGAGCACTGTTTAGATGTATCATCGCTAGCATCTGTTTACAACATCACTCAGGAAGATGTAATGGTCAGATTGTTGATTATATCTTTGAAAGGAAAGATGCTCTATTGGTACAGAGCGCTTCCCGCTGGATCCATTACTTCTTGGGCAGTACTAGCTAGCCATCTGGTCGATGAATTTAATATACATGCGGATCCTTTCACATTGCTGAATCAATTCACTATCATTGAGAGGCATCCACAAGAAGAAATCCAAGATTTCAACATCAGATTTACCAAAACTCGTGATAGAGTACCGCAAGGCCTAAAGCCCATGGAAGAACAAGCTATATGCTATTATTTAAGGGCTTTTGATTCAGATCTCGGTATGATAATAAGGCAATCCCGTGTAACCACTTTTCCTGGGATCTATCTAGAGGCAGCAAAGGGCGAAGCTGATCTCATTGCTACAAAAAGATATCCATCAAAGAGTCTATTGCCAATTTTACCAGAGCTTTCCCAAGCATCAATTTCTAAACTTCCTGTACTCCCATCAACGCAGGCCCTCCCAGCTATAGCCGCACCTCCTACATTCCTTGCATTACCAGCTACACCCCTTGCATCAGCTCCCCCCAGTGATCAATACACGACCATAATTGATACAATGAAGACATTGTCAAATGAAATGGCGTCCATGAAAAAGAGAGAGGCTGAAAGGAATTTTTTGCCAAGGAGGTTCCCTCAGGTAACAAGAGATGCAACACAATCAAGCAATAGGGGACAAGAGAGACCGAGCACGGTATATACAAATGAGACAGTGGAGGCCGAGGAGCCTCCCACTGATTCTAACTTTTGGTGTACTACATGTAACGATCCACATGGGGAAAGTTCGTGTATGATACACCAACATTATGTACAAAGTATAGCGAGTTGAAAAGAGTAAAGAAAAAATGAAAGGCCATGTAAATATAATTAGAGAGAAGGACCACAACTTCATGATGCCTACGGTAGAACAGGTTTCAGTTTTGACAAGATCGGGTAAGAAACCACTTGCAAGCTAGACCCTAAAGAGCTTCAGCCATTGAATGTTTCCCCTGCTCCCAAGGAAGTTCCCAAAGAAACTCCTAAGGGAAGCCTCCCTCAGGAAAGAAAATATCAGTTTCCAACCAAAATTCAAGGGCAAGAAACACACAAAGAATTTATTCCTCGGGGGGAAAATGAAACCCAAGAACAAGCTAGGGAAAGGTTGAGTTTCCCCTCGCTGACAAAAAGGCAAAGAACTAAAGCTACCCAGGGATACAAAAATAAATATGAAACTTTTGCCAAAGAAAGAGAAAGGATAGTTGATTCACCTACATTCATTATAGTAGAGGAAATGAAAAAGACTCCTTCTAAGGCAAGTATGTATGATACTCTTCAAATCCCGGGTCAAATCGATCTCCTACAGGAATCCCTAAGAACAATGAAAAATGGAGGTAGGACTGCATCATCTTCAAAAATGGTTCTAACGAACTTGACGTCTGCCACTGGTAAGAACAGGCCACCACCCTTTTATTTGTCCCTTCAAATGGAAGGATGGGTTGTCCACAACTGCATGATAGATTCAAGCGCTTCTACCACTGTGATACCCAAAGCAGTATGTGATATTATGGGAATGGAGTACACTAGGAGCAGCGTAGGCGTCCTACAGTTAGATGGTACTCCAGTAAAAACTGTAGGAGTGATAAAGGATATTCCCATACGGTTGCATAAAATGCCTCAGATGACAGTCATACAAGAGGTAGTAGTCGTAGACTTGGAGCCCTATTTTGGTATGTGTCTATCCAGAGAGTTCACAACAAAGATAGGAGGATACTTATCCTTAGATTATTCTCATTTGGAGATACCTTTCAAAGGTAGAAGGGTCAAGATTTTTAATGAGAAACCATCGACGTTTCATGTAGAAAATATTGGTGAAACTGACCGTGTAAATATGATGACTGAAGAAACAATAGAAGAAGATCTAATGGAAGAAACATTAGAAGAGCTCCAAGATGAGGACGAGTTTTCTCTACAGAATTTTAATGCCATGATAGAAACAGAAATAGGAAACTATTCTATTGAGAAACCAAAAAGAAAATTGATACCCTCCCTAGAAAAGGATGGTTCTGTGAATCAATTGTGGAAGCTTTTCTTTGATGGGGCTAGGTGCAAGAATGGAGCTGGTGCCGAAATAGTTTTGATTTCTCCCACCGGAGAGGAAAAGGTTTTCTCTTACAGGTTGACTTGGAGTTGCTCCAATAACGCAGCAGAATATGAGGCCCTGTGCTTAGGGTTAAGAAAGGCTGAGAAATTGGGAATCAAACAGTTACTCATCTATGGAGATTCAGAACTTATTGTGAATCAAGTCACCAAAAAATGTATAAGTAAACAACATTATTTGAAGGCTTACGGGAACAAAGTGTGGGATCTCTTAGAGGCCTTTGAGGCCCTAAATATAAAGTTTATCCCTAGAGAACAGAATACCCACGCAGATTTGTTAGCTTCAGTGGGAGCTAATTTTTGTCCTGTAAGTAATGTTATTCAGAAGTCTAAAATTGTTAGACTTATATATAGGCCTTCAGTGCCTGATAAAAATATTTTTTGGCAAGTTTTTGAAAATGATGAACAGATACTGGATTTCTTAATCCATGAAATGAATTGCTCAGCCAACCGGGATCTGCAGGATGAAGAGGAAGAGGATATTATTCAGTTAAAAAACAATCATATTCCTAAGGGTCTCATCACCCTTGAAAGCCTGTTTGATAACAATGATAGAGCAGTTGGCCGAAAAATCAAGGTCGATAAACGAAGATACAAAGATGTAGAGTTGGAGCCAGGCAAAATGATTAAGGTTGGAATCAGTTGTACGGAAGAGGAAGTGAACCGAGATCGGAGAATTGTGTAAAAAATTCCTCGACATCATAGCTTGGGTGTATAGTGATCTAAAAGTGTACAATAAATATGTTATTCAACATACCATATAATCAGAAGGAGCTAAGCCTTTTAGGCAAAAGCAAAGACCAGTGAATCCGAAGATAGAATCTTTGATGAAACAAGAACCGCTAAAACTCCTTCAAGCTAAAATAGTATACCCTGTTAAACACTCCACCTGGGTGGCAAACTTGGTACCAGTCAGGAAGAAAAATGGAGATATCAGATTGTGTGTGGATTTCAAAAATCTGAACAGAGCATCACTCAAAGATCATTACCCGCTACCTCGAGATTGACCAAATGCTACACACGGTTGCGGGAGTAATGCAACTCTTACGGTTAGAAGAACAAAGAGAGCAATCATACAATCACAATCGAAGCATATGGCGAATCATCGAAGGATGGTTCAACAAAAAGACAACTGCCAAAAAATTTAGAGTGGGAGACTTGGTTTTGAAATGGAATGTAAAGAAAGCTAAGCCAGGTAACCATGATAAATTCGATGCTTTCTGGGAGGGACCATTTGAAATTGTTTCAGAGAAACAGTTCAATGCTTTCGAGTTGAAAGATCAAGATGGATTGGTTTTTCCCATCACGGTGAATGCATTTCACCTAAAGTTATATTTCTATTGAGAAAGCAGAAAAGGAATTATATGTACAGTATAATATAAGTATATTCAGACAATATTTGTAAATATTACCATTTTTTGGCCTTAACAAAAAATTTCAATCGCAGCCAATCAGAAGTCGACATTTTTTTTTGAATAGAGATACTAAGGTATAAAGGGAGTTTTGACGAGGTAATGTTCACGTTTAATCTAAGTGCATTTTCCTGTGTTCTTTGTCTTTCTCTGAAAGATTTTTTTTACAACTGCGTTGTTGACTCCGTTTCCCAATGGATGAAGGCCTGGTTCAAAATTTTTGCAAGCAAAAAATCCCCCGAAAGGCGCCAAGAATGTTAGTCAAAAAGTGACTAACTATAGAAAAACAGCTGATGCACCTTTTTGCATATTTTCCAAGAAGACCGAAGTGGCCCATATGCTAAAGATCAAAGAAAAAGCAAAACACCGCAAGGAGGAAAAAGTGTCGCGATATCGCGACATGTTGCGTTTTCGCGGTCCAAAGCAAAGAGAAAGAGCAAGGAGGAAAAAGTGTCACGATATCGTGACATGTTGCATTTTCATGGTCCAAAGCAAAGAGAAAGAGCGAGGAGGAAAAAGTGTCGCGATATCGCGACATGTTGCATTTTCACGAGCAAAAGCAGAGCAGGAGGAAAAAGTGTCGCGATATCGCGACATGTTGCATTGTCATGGCCAAAAGGGAAAAAGTGTCACGATATCGCGACATGTTGCATTGTCACGGCCAAAAGGGAAAAAGTGTCACGATATCGCGACATGTTGCATTGTCACGGCCAAAAGAGAAAAAGTGTCGCGATATCGCGACATGTTGCTTTGTCGCGGCCAAAAGAGAAAAAGTGTCACGATATCGTGACATGTTGCATTGTCATGGCCAAAAGAGAAAAAGTGTCGCGATATCGCGACATGTTGCTTTGTCACGGCCAAAAGGGAAAAAGTGTCGCGATATCGCGACATGTTGCATTTTTGCGGCCAAAAGACAAGAAAGAAAAGGTGTCGCGATATCGCGACATGTTGCATTTTTGGCTGGAAAAGAAAGAAGAGAGTGTTAGAGAAGTAAGAGAAATGTCGACGATTTCCTGACATGTCTCATTTTCTGGTGGGAGGAGAAAAGAGCAAAGTAAGAGATGAATGTCACGATTTCGTGACATGTCTCATTTTCATGGAGGGAGGCAGCAAAAGAGCAAAGTAAGAGATGAATGTCACGATTTTGCGACATGTCTCATTTTTGTTGGAAGCGATAGAGGAGCAAAATAAGAGACGAATGTCACGATTTCGTGACATGTCTCATTTTCATAGTTGGAGGTGGCAGAAGAGCAAAGCAAGGAAAGAATGTCACGATTTCGTGACATGTCTCATTTTCATGGCTAGAAGCGGCAAAAGAGCAAAGCAAGAGACGAATGTCATGATTTCGTGACATGTCTCATTTTCATGGCTGGAAGCGGCAGAAAAGCAAAGCAAGGAAGAATGTCACGATTTCGTGACATGTCTCATTTTCGTGGCTGGAAGCGGTAGAAGAGCAAAGCAAGGAAAGAATGTCACGATTTCATGACATGTCTCATTTTTATGGTTGGAGGCGGCAAAAGAGCAAAGCAAGGAAAGAATGTCGCGATTTCATGACACGCTAGCTGTAAAGGAATAAAATGTATTTTTGGCAATCAAAGGCATGCATTGACACCAAGAAGTGATTTCTGACATGATTATCAAAAATCTAGGATAGAGCAGGCTTGCCAGATGATTGAAAATGTGATAGGCTCGTCTAGAATTTAATTAGCAAGAGGAGATATCTAATTCATAGAAGACTTGTTGTGTATTATTAGAAACTGTAGATGATTGCTTGTAAAATAGTAAGATGTACTTAGAAAAAGATACTCTTTTAGGGTATATATAGGGGTGAGCGACTCCAAAAAAAAGGTCGGCTCTTGGACGTTTACAAGACTGAATACATGTACTTCGAATACAAGCAATAAAATCACATCTCCCATTGGCTTCTGGTTCATATCGTGCAAGTGTATGTATTAATGTTCTTTATTTCTGCTTACAATATTGAATTGTAAATTGAGTCTGTTCTTATATCTGAACTTTCGCAATACATAAATCATATTGCTGGAATAAGAATCTAATATATACGCATGTTAAATGAAATATTAGAAATCATATCTGAAATTATATAATTTTTGCATGGAAATGTGTTTAAATGCTTTGGATAGAAGTAAGTAAATCTGTCTTTGTTGTTGTCTAATCTGCACCATATAAAAGTTCTAGCTTAGGCTATATTTCCCTTATCTCTTGTTCCCCTTTTCTCTAAAAAACTCAAAGGAACCAGCCTTCTCTGGAGACTAGACAGATGATCTCAAGCAAGATCTGTCTATTCAATGTTGGCAAAGTCTAAGGCGCAACACTATTAACCGAAGGCAGATTTTGTTCCAACGAGTACCTAGAGATAGTGTTGAGTGGTATTTTCACCCGATTGTGAAAGTACACTCTCCTTTAGGATTTGGGTTCCAAATCCCCTCTTGCAAAGAAGTTAAACAAACAACTTCTCCAAGGTCTCCGTTGTATTAGCATTTGCATATGTGTATTAGTAATCTCAAATATAAGATATTCAATTTGAATGCTTGGAACACCTTAGTGATTGCAAGTAACTGTAAACAAGGGGCAATGTTGGTTTATTTCATCATGAAACTTTAGTGATTGTTCATTGTTTTTTTGGATTTTGATATTTTTTAGATGTTTATTTTAATGCCTTGAAAAGTTAAAATTTCTGGAAAAATATAAAATGCAGAAAAATGAAAATGAAATGCGAAAAACTGAAAATAAAATGCATTCAGTATGATGCTATCCTATTTCGACAAAACCGAAGATGTGAGGTCTCCGTGCATGCAACCTAACCTATTGGACTTGCAAAACAAGCACAATCCCCATAGGCTAAGTGCTGGTTCCTAGGGTACGAAATAAAATTCAGATTTCAAATATTCGCCTAATGTAACCCAAAGAAATGGCATCAACATTATCTATAAATTTGAAATCTGAAAAGATGAAAGAATAAACATTAAATCCATAGCATGCAAAGAAAATCTCCTTCTTTCTTGCCCACAAGATGCAAATTTCTGAACACTTCTGCATTAAAAATGTGTCATTTTACAATAGCAGAATTTTTGGTTTTCCCAAACCAGTCCATGGAAGAGAAATGACTCAAACAGGCCCAAAATAGCATCATCACCTTCAAGTCTGCAACTCTGCTCGCCGCAATTTCCAACCCATGTCCATGAAGAAGAAAAACAACCCAACTAGGTCCAGAATGGCTATCTCGCCTTCAAACCTGCAATGCTACTTGCAGCAGTTTTCCACCCCTCTTCTGGCCTCTTTGAATGGCGTATTTAAACTTGTGAAAACATTGTTTCTCCTTCCCTGACGGTTCGTTTCATTTGCCGATGGTTGTTCGCTTCACCTTCCCTGACTGTTCATTTCACCTTCCCTTGTATGCGTGTGCTTTGCTTTCCATTTTGTGGCCCTTCGCTGCGTTTTCTCCACATGGGCTTGCGTCCGTTTCCCTCCGTGTGTAACGACCATCTTAAATGATTTCAAATCATTAAATATTCCTTATGTAACGCTTTGTCTTCTTCATTGGATTTTGTCCTTATGTCCACGTCACTATGCAAGTCCGTTACCTTGGCAAAAATGGAACATGTCGCGATATCGCGACACTTCTTGTTTCTCTGTTTTCCTGCCCCTTTTGAATCACGAAAATGTAACATGTCGCGATATCGCGACACTTTTGGCCCCTTCCGTATTTTGTTGCTTTTAGCCGTGAAAATGTAACATGTCGCGATATCGCGACACTTTTGCCCTTCCGTCTTTTGTTGCTTTTAGCCGTGAAAATGTAACATGTCGCGATATCGCGACACTTTTTTTCTTCTTTCTCTTTGCTTTGAATCGCGAAAATGCAACATGTCACGATATCACGACACTTTTTCCTTCTCGTGAAAATGCAACATGTCGCGATATCGCGACACTTTTTGTCTTTGGCCGCGAAAACGCAACATGTCGCGATATCGCGACACTTTTCTTTCTTGTTCTTTCTTTCCTCGTTTGGTCGCGAAAATGCAACATGTCACGATATCGCGACACTTTTCTTTCTTGTTCTTTCTTTCCTCGTTTGGTCGTGAAAATGCAACATGTCGCGATATCGCGACACTTTTCTTTCTTCTCTTTTCCTTTGCTTTGGGCCGCAAAAATGCAACATGTCACGATATCGCGACACTTTTTCTCTTTTGGCCGCGACAGTGCAACATGTCGCGATATCGCGACACTTTTTCTCTTTTGGCCGCGATGGTGCAACATGTCGCGATATCGCGACACTTTTTCTTTTTGGGCCGCGATGGTGCAACATGTCGCGATATCGCGACACTTTTCTTTTTTGGCTGCGATGGTGCAACATGTCGCGATATCGTGACACTTTTTCTTTTTGGGCCGCGATGGTGCAACATGTCGCGATATCGTGACACTTTTTCTTTTTTGGCCGCGATGGTGCAACATGTCGCGATATCGTGACACTTTTTCTTTTTTGGCCGTGATGGTGCAACATGTCGCGATATCGCGACACTTTTTCTTTTTGGCCGCGATAGTGCAACATGTCGCGATATCGCGACACTTTTTCTCCTTGTGGTGTTTTGCTTTTTTCCTTGAACTTTAGCCTATGGGCCACTTCGGTCTTCTTGGAACACATGCAAAAAAGGTGGGTCCCCAATTTTGGGGTACGTTGTGGATCAGCCACAACAAATGGCGACTCTGTTGGGAAATGCTCCTGAGCATTTCGGTGAGAACTCAACCTGAAAACACACCAGACTCAAATACAAGCGTTAGCAAATATCCCAAGAATGAAACTAGATGAGAAATACATGAAACATTAGAATTATTAAGCATCAGCTCGGTGTGTGCAATGTGCTTCATTCCCTATCGTTTGAAATTGATCAACATTCCATTGTCAGTTTCACTTATGATTCGTATGCAAGGCTATGAATGATTTGTGTAGGATTTGATGTATGACAACTATGTTAGAGATATAACAACCTGCTTTGCAAAGGCTCGGACCTTCTAGTATCATGAACAAACATATTAAAACTATCAAACCCTCTTAGGACCAAATCTATGTATACCGAATTAATTTACTAGATCCCAAAGTTGGTTATGTGTCACTACCATCTTGAACCCATGTGCAAGTGTAAGTGAAATCAGAGCTTTGGGGAATAGGATTCCCAACCTAAGCGAGATGGGAATTTAATCCTATCCTTACTACTCTGATCCGGAGTTCATTACCTCATCTTGAACAAAATGATTTAACTTGTTATGGATGAAACTGTCAGGCTAGCCTATCCGTTTGAGCAGTCAATGGTCTTGCTTTTAGACAAGACATGTTGCCACGCATGAGCATACTCCACTGCCAACCAGGCGTCTATAGCCCCGATGGAGATTAACCCCATAATCCATGATTTGGCTCTACTTTGATTTCTTGGACCTTGGGGATGACTACCCATCCTTGCAAGGGACATGTAGTACGATCCTTCCAATCCAATATTAATAAAGAAATGAAAAATATTTTCTTTTGAATTTCAAGTTCTTGAGTGGGCAAAATAGAAGCTTTGGGGAATCGGATTCTCAACCTAAGCGAGATGAGAATTAGACCCTATCCTTACTACTCCATGAAGGTCAAATCAGAGCTTTGGGGAGTTGGATCCTCAACCTAAGTTCGATGAGGATTTAACCCTATCCTTACTACTCTGATTTTAGGCTTTAAGCACTTATGGGAGTGGTAAAAACCACTTTTTTAAGGATTATGTTGCATGATAGGACAGACACGAAATACTCCTTTCGCCTCACCTTTTCTTCCAAGTATGGTTTTGACCATTTTGCTCAAGATCCTTTTTAATATGCGTAGAACGTGCTTGGTTCAAGATAGTTCGGGCATCAGTTCCCAACCTTAGGATCCTTTTAATATATGTTATGTAATAACCCTAAGAGGATTCGACACCTTTTCAATGATTGCACATGAAATGAAGATGCAACTGAGATGGAATGTATATGCAATGCGGAATGTACATGAGATATGAATGCATTGCTCCTTTTGAAATGCGGATGGAGTATACCACCTACTTTGCCATAATTTATAAAACTGACAACTTCTTGCATCATAAGTTCCAAACGATATTCTTTAATGTGTTTGCGAAATTCATGGAGCTTTCTGCAATACAATTCCGATGTTTCATATTCTCCTAGTCTTAGTCAACATTCATAAGGACCTAAATTAACAAACCAAAAATGTCCAAAGGACCAACACACAAAACTTAAAACCAAAATGAGATCTAATCCAAAACCAAAACACGAAAACCAAAAGTATATACAATACAATACAAGATGATGCAAAAATTTGGATTATCATTTTCCCGGATCCCAAACCTGATTAGAGCATTCCAAAAGACATATAATATGATACACATGCCGAATGTGGAAGGAATCAAACGAAAACAAGATTAGACCAAACAATGCAACCAACTTCAACTTTCCTCTCTCACCCCACCAATTAGATTTAGTTCCATTAGTATTCTCATAGGTGAGATTCAAATTACCAGATTGATTAGACAATGGTTGATTTTCAATTCTTTCTTGTCTATTCTTTAAGGTGCAAATTTCATAATCCCATTCATGATTTAGAACTAGGCTTTCTTTATTCAAAATGAAATTTTGTAAGCAAGAGCCTATTTCTAAAAATTTCAAAGCTAATTCATTTTCCATGTTCTTAGGCCAATCAAAATTGTGCAACAATTTACAAGCATCTAGGATATTTACTAAATGGGGATCATTAAGAATTTTTATCCTAGATTCAAGAATTAATTGTTGATGAATTTGATTTAGCAATTTAAGTGCATCAAGCTCCTTTTCATTCATTAAAGTAATGTTATCAAAGGTGTGGTTAGAAATTAATCCTTGTTCTTCATTCACCTTCAATGGCATTTCATCATAAATATCATTTGAATTATACAAATCTTCACCAAAATCTTGGATGTTTGGACACAAAGGTTTAGATTTTACCTTTTTCACATTTTCATTTACCAAGATTTGGTGAGGATTTGCAATTCCCTCTTTTACCTCATGGTCTTCATATTCTTCATTGATTACTTGTTCATCAAACATACCAAAATTGGGCACCCAATTAAAAACATGCCCATCCTTTTCAACCCTCAAATATTCTTGGTCGAAGTGTATGTCAAGTAACTCATCTTCATGATCAATCGCTTTCGTTGCTTCCAATAGATCAACCACTTTGTCATTTAATTCCAATTCTTTGTTCACTATCCATGGTATCTCTTCCAAAACATCCTCAAATTGTACAGGAGTTGTACTATCTTCCTTTGAGTAGGCGATTATGTTGTCCTGTATATCAATTGGCACACAAGTTTCATTAGCAGTTTTGGAGTGAGTGTAGTCTTCCCACTTCTTCCACGAATCATAGTAGTCATCCTCCAAGTTCAAGTTGTGACGTTCAACTACTTCTTCAACATCTTCCCATTCATCAATGTTCTTCTCATCAAATTCACCTTCACCTTCCTTAGATGGTTCAATTATTTCCAAAAGTGGGTCATTTTTTGAATTCCAATTTATAAGGCTATCATAGTCCAACTTGGTGACCCCTGATTCGATTTTATCACAATTTGGAGGGTGAAGAAATTTTTGATCATTAATTCCAAGCTTCTCATCGAGAGTGTCTTCCAAGAACAAGTGGTGACGCTCAAGTACTTCTTCTTCATCTTCTGATTCATCAACATGTTTCTCACCCCATTCATCTTCACCTTCCTCATGCTCACTCTCTTGACGATATAGAGTTTCCCCCACCAAAATGTTGTCCTCTCCTTGTTGATGTTGGGATGGACCCTTATTTGGCACAAGTTCCAAATCATCCACTTGAGCTTGGAGACAATGGGTATACATAGCAATTTCGGGACAATTCCTTTCATTATGCTCCTTTGTATTATGCAATCTACACCCCTTTTCCCATGCAAAATCAGAAATATTAAGAATGGAACTAGAGTGACTTGGTCCTGCGAAGTATCTATCTGATTAGCAATAGGGGAAGGCACACCCCCATTGTTTGGCTTCGTATTCCACTGTCTCCCTCTATCGTTGAAGTTTCGATTTGGGTGAGGGGCATGGGATTCATACTTCTATTTTTGAACCAAATCATTACTCAATTTGTGAACCATATTTTTGAGTTCTTCAACCTCTGAATAAATCTCTTTTGGTTGAGCTATGTTATTGCTAGTTCCAATAGGATTTGCGTAATTGGTGAGATCTTGACTTAACATTTGAGTTGGATTTTGAGCCACTTGATTTGCGTAGGGATTCACACTTTGAATCGAAATTGGATTGGGTGCGTAAGCGGGTGTTGATGAATATGGTTGTTGATAAGGCAAAGCATTTATGCCTGATATTTGTGGTGCCATGATCTGATTCATCATAGGAGCTTGACCATATGGACCATATTGTCCTACCATAGGCATCCGGGAAAACCCATAACTCTGTGGTGTCATTTGTTGTTCAATGGTCATAGCTTCATTGTAGGCTAGAGCAAGCATGGTAACTTGAGGATTTCGCCTTGCAAACATTGTCGTCATAGGATCCAATGCCCCAAAATATATTTGCAAAGCTACTGCGGGATCAATGGCAAAATGTTGAATTGCTCTATTATAGCACTTCTGAAATCTCTGATTAAAAGTTTGGATTGGCTCACCCTGGCCTCTTTTGCATGTAATGAACTGATTATAGATGATTGTGGGATCTAATGGTGACCTGAATTGGTTGACAAAAGCATTCTCCATTTGCGTCCATGATGTAATGGAACCAGTAGGTAAGCAAATATACCATTCGTAAGCCACTTGGTCTAGGCTCATGGGGAAGAGTCTACAAGCCACATCTTCATGTTGAACTTGCAATCTTATCAAAACATCCCTATAGGCCTGAATATGTTCTTCTGCGGTCCTTGGGCCATCCGATTTGTATTTGGGCAAAAATCTCTCTATATTCCTAGGGATCTCGTGAATATCCCCTGCAATATTCAAAGGAATGTTATTGACTCCGTACCAAGGAGGTGGTGGAGGTTGGGCCATTTGATTCAAAATCGATGATGATAGCCCTACAATAACCTGACACAACTCTCAGTACCTCAAAGAAAACCTGCGACACACAAAAAATCCTGCAATTAATGAAATTCAAAGAATAACTTCAAAACCTGTTAGTCATGAAAGAAGGAACCTTGACAAAGCAATATTCTAAAAATGTAAGTTTCTGATTCACCAGATCGCATATGCGCAAGTGAAGAGCATACTCCTAGTGTTGTAGGCTTTCTGATTCACAAGATCGCATTACGCGCAGGTGAAGAGCATAATACCGACAACAAATACATTTTTAGACAAAATAATTCCTTACAAATAAGCATGAAATGACTAGCAAATATCAAACATGTAACGTATGAATAATCATGTTAGCATCAACCAAGAGATGTATCCATTAAAATCGAATGAAAGTAATTGCATGGAGACAACCTCGTTAGTCAAGAATTTTTTTTTTTTTTAAATCAAATCAAGACACATTATTCCTGTATGAACAATCAAAAAGCGTTAGAACAATGCATAGCAATTCATGTCCTCCTTTTAACACTACAAGGTTGTATTGTTAAAAGAGGGCTAAAGATAATAATCAATAGGGCATGAAATATTCAAAATTTAAATCCCTATAGCATTTAAATCACTCCGAAATAAAACAATTCAGGCCCTCCTTCTAGCGCCAATCTGTTGAGTGGTATTTTCACCCGATTGTGAAAGTACACTCTCCTTTAGGATTTGGGTTCCAAATCCCCTCTTGCAAAGAAGTTAAACAAACAACTTCTCCAAGGTCTCCGCTGTATTAGCATTTGCATATGTGTATTAGTAATCTCAAATATAAGATATTCAATTTGAATGCTTGGAACACCTTAGTGATTGCAAGTAACTGTAAACAAGGGGCAATGTTGGTTTATTTCATCATGAAACTTTAGTGATTGTTCATTGTTTTTTTGGATTTTGATATTTTTTAGATGTTTATTTTAATGCCTTGAAAAGTTAAAATTTCTGGAAAAATATAAAATGCAGAAAAATGAAAATGAAATGCAGAAAACTGAAAATAAAATGCATTCAGTATGATGCTATCCTATTTCGACAAAACCGAAGATGTGAGGTCTCCGTGCATGCAACCTAACCTATTGGACTTGCAAAACAAGCACAATCCCCATAGGCTAAGTGTTGGTTCCTAGGGTACGAAATAAAATTCAGATTTCAAATATTCGCCTAATGTAACCCAAAGAAATGGCATCAACATTATCTATAAATTTGAAATCTGAAAATATGAAAGAATAAACATTAAATCCATAGCATGCAAAGAAAATCTCCTTCTTTCTTGCCCACAAGATGCAAATTTCTGAACACTTCTGCATTAAAAATGTGTCATTTTACAATAGCAGAATTTTTGGTTTTCCCAAACCAGTCCATGGAAGAGAAACGACTCAAACAGGCCCAGAATGGCATCATCGCCTTCAAGTCTGCAACTCTGCTCGCCGCAATTTCCAACCCATGTCCATGAAGAAGAAAAACCAGTCTACGAAAGAAAAACAGCCCAACTAGGTCCAGAATGGCCTTATCGCCTTCAAACCTGCAACGCTACTTGCAGCAATTTTCCACCCCTCTTCTGGCCTCTTTGAATGGCGTATTTAAACTTGTGAAAACATTGTTTCTCCTTCCCTGACGGTTCGTTTCATTTGCCGATGGCTGTTCGCTTCACCTTCCCTGACTGTTCATTTCACCTTCCCTTGTATGCGTGTGCTTTGCTTTCCATTTTGTGGCCCTTCGCTGCGTTTTCTCCACATGGGCTTGCATCCATTTCCCTCCGTGTGTAACGACCATCTTAAATGATTTCAAATCATTAAATATTCCTTATGTAACGCTTTGTCTTCTTCATTGGATTTTGTCCTTATGTCCACGTCACTATGCAGGTCCGTTACCTTGGCGAAAATGGAACATGTCGCGATATCGCGACGCTTCTTGTTTCTCTGTTTGCCTGCCCCTTTTGAATCGCGAAAATGTAACATGTCGCGATATCGCGACACTTTTGGCCCCTTCCGTCTTTTGTTGCTTTTAGCCACGAAAATGTAACATGTCGCGATATCGCGACACTTTTGGCCCCTTTCGTCTTTTGTTGCTTTTAGCCATGAAAATGTAACATGTCGCGATATCGTGACACTTTTTCTTTCTTCTTTTTTTGCTTTGAATCGTGAAAATGCAACATGTCACGATATCGCGACACTTTTTCCTTCTGGCCGCGAAAATGCAACATGTCGCGATATCGCGACACTTTTTGTCTTTGGCCACGAAAATGCAACATGTCACGATATCACGACACTTTTCTTTCTTGTTCTTTCTTTCCTCGTTTGGTCGCGAAAATGCAACATGTCGCGATATCATGACACTTTTCTTTCTTGTTCTTTCTTTCCTCGTTTGGTCGTAAAAATGCAACATGTCGCGATATCGTGACACTTTTCTTTCTTCTCTTTTCCTTTTCTTTGGGCCATGAAAATGCAACATGTCACGATATCATGACACTTTTTGTCTTTTGGCCGCGATAGTGCAACATGTCGCGATATCGCGACACTTTTTTCTTTTGGCCGCGATGGTGCAACATGTCGCGATATCGTGACACTTTTTCTCTTTGGGCCGCGATGGTGCAACATGTCGCGATATCGCGACACTTTTTCTTTTTTGGCCGCGATGGTGCAACATGTCGCGATATCGCGACACTTTTTCTTTTTGGGCCGCGATGGTGCAACATGTCGCGATATCGCGACACTTTTTCTTTTTTGGCCGCGATGGTGCAACATGTCGCGATATCGTGACACTTTTTCTTTTTTGGCCGCGATGGTGCAACATGTCGCGATATCGCGACACTTTTTCTTTTTTGGCCGCGATGGCGCAACATGTCGCGATATCGCGACACTTTTTCTCCTTGTGGTGTTTTGCTTTTTTCCTTGATCTTTAGCCTATGGGCCACTTCGGTCTTCTTGGAACACATGCAAAAAAGGTGGGTCCCCAATTTTGGGGTACGTTGTGGATCAGCCACAACAGATAGTTTCTTGCATAACGTAAGAAGGACTATAAACTGCGTCAAGTGATGAGATGAGTTGATGACTAAACTCAACTTAACATAAATTTGAATTATTATCAAATAAATAACCATGATTGAGGTTTTGTGATGGTACCTTGCATACATATAAATACAACCTAGACAATTGACAACCATATAATAATTGTTGCAACTTCTAAAGGTAATATGCATAGGTAAATATACACTCATCTGATGGAGCCTTCGAAAGGGCAACGATAAGACATCATGAGGCTACATTAATGAAACACCCCTAAAGAAGAGATACTGCCACAAGTATTTTAGCAGGGAAAATTATTACCTTGGAAAATGAAGAGGAACTAAGATGGGATCCGTAATATAGTACATACGCACTGATCAAGACATGATCGATGGTGGATGTTGAATAGAATTTGATTAATCAAGGTACTTTTGATCAAATTTATGATTAAACTCAATATATCGTAAACTAACAACTAGTTGAATATTTGGAAGAATCGAAGATGCTTTATTTCATAAGCATTCAGAAAGAAAGAGTTCTACCCATGAAATGTAATATGGTAGCACTTATGTTGGGTTTGGAATTGCTATTTATGGGCACAATGGGAATAAGCCCCATAGTAATCCTTATGATCATACTCCTAGGACTTGCCAATTTTTTGGTACACACTCTCTAAAGAAAGGAAATGGATTTCGATGGTGTCGAAATGAGCCAAGAAGATAATGTAGTTGTAGAAAAAGATGTGATTATGCAGGAGGCTGGTAGAATAGTTTAAGGTACAATCGAGACTATTGTTAAAGTAGAGCTTCTTGAACAAAAAAATAAAGAGAGCAGCTCCAAGAAGATTTATGGGCCCAGGAAAGGATGAGACTAGAGGCTGAGAGAGATGCAGCCATAAGAGAATGGGATAGGCTTAGATCAGTGGAAGGATAAATAAATGATTGGAGAGCCAGAACCATGGCATCTTTAAACATAAAAAATGTACAACTACATCAGGCAAGGGATGAATACAATACTACATTTATGACTACATATTTTAGGGCACTAGTGAGCCATGGACTAATCATACCATATCTGCCAACAGTTGGAGCACAACGTGGGTGAGGGAGAACCACATGATCAACTTGAACAACGACCTAGAGTAGAGGTTGGGCAACCTCTAGAGAAACTTCCCCAACACCATATCCAATTGAAGGTTTAGGTCCAACACAAAATAGTGATAAGACCGAAATACAGTAGCCTTGAGGGCTACAAAAATGGTTGAAAGCCACCAATTGTATATTATAAGGATGATAAATATAAACCCAAGGAGGTTTTTGCTTATGTAAATATGTATCCTTGCTATAAAATACAATGAAAATGTTTATACAATACTTGATTTAGATTATTGTAGCATTAATAATCTATCTAAACAAGAATGTTTTTCTTAAGATCAATAGTCTTGATTAGATTTCATTAGGAGTTGGACCAGATGATCCCAATGCTAGAGTCTTCTTGTTCTGAGTGGTGGCTCAGAATGTTCCAACTAGCAAGTAGCTTTTGGAAGGTCCTAAGTGGGTAATCTTGGACTAAATACCCTATCCAACATATTGATCACTTTAATGTTGATTATAGTGACTAGAGATCAAGTGAGGAATGTCTTGAAGGGTAAGAAGAAGTATTTCAGAATGCATTGATGTGTAAGTCCAACAAAATTAATGAAATAAAATCTGATTCTAGTTAAGATTTAAAGTTAAATTAAATACGCAAGGTTAGACATGAAAATACTAGTTAATATTGGAACACTCTTAGGAGGTATAGATAGGGAATCAATCCTTAAATAAGAGTGTGTTTTTTTCTATTAAAATAGAAGAAATCATGTTCTAAGTATGACACCTTACATGGAGTAAGTGTGATCATAGGTATTATCAGTGGATGATAATATGTCTGGTATGACACCTTACATGGAGTAAGTATGATCATAGGTATTATCAGTGGATGATAATATGTTTGGTATGACACCTTACATGGAGTAAGTGTGGTCATAGTTACTATCAATGGATGATAGTATGACTAGGATGACACCTTACATAAAGTAAGTGTGGTCATAGTTACTATCAGTGGATGTAGTATGACTAGGATGACACTTACATGGAGAAAGTGTGGTCATAAAAACTATTAGTGGATGATAGTATGATGTGAACAAAAATATGTATAACTTGACACCTTATGAAAAGTAAGTGAGACCATTGCGATCAAAGAAAAAACTTTTCAATGACATCTTACAAGGTGTAAGTGTGACCATGGATATCAGTAGGGCATCATAAGCATAGTAAATACAATCATTGCTATTGCTAAAGGATTTTGTTACTCAGATACTACATGTGTTGAAGTTCTTCTCCTCCCATTGTTGAGCCATTGGTGAATCAAAGTGGAAGAGCTAAGAAAACCCTCCATATTCTGTGGGTCTTAAGTGGTGTACCTTAGGCTCTCTTGAGATACAAATATTGCAATAGGCTGATTAAAGATATTTACCAGGGGACATCATGCACTGGCAGTGGCAATTGAGTTTGCTAAGGTGATTTCAAGATATATATGGGTATATTGAAGTGAGAATTTGAGAACTTATGTCTTTGTCTTTGATGACACCTATTTAAGTTAGGTTAACTCATAAAAAGGACTATCAATTCATAGTGTGATACTCCTTTGTGAGAATTGTTGACGAATATAGTTAGACATATTATGTCTAACTTATTATAAAAAGCATAATTTCATGACATCTCTATGAAAATATTTTGCAATTCTACTATGAAGTACTCTATTATCATTGACTATGCAATGGTAGATGCTTTGATTTCATGATGAAAATTATGTATTGATAATGTTTTCAATACTTATTGTTGATGCAATATGGATGTTTTATTACTTTAAAAATATGGTACTGCTAATAGTTTGTATTCTTGTAGGTCTAGGTACTATCGTGAATGGAATATGTCACTTACCATCAGGCTAAAGACAGTGAAAAAAAGGAAAAATGATGATGGTTCTAATTATTTTGTAAATAACTAATGCTAGTTTTATTGAGTTTCTACAATAACTAAGCTAGGAACTAATGAGAAACATAGACGACTGTGTTTAATTCAAGGGGGGAGTATGTCACACCCATCCATTAGGACTTTTTAAAATATATCAAGTGATCCGAGGGATCAATTAATACCCAAATTTTGATATTAACCTAACCTTACTAATGTTGCCTAGCATTGACAAAAGGGTCCAATTGATAATATCTAGGGGATGGTAAACCTTAATTATCCTATAAAATCCCTAATTAAAGCTAATTACACTCTACCAAGTTAATTGGGAGAGTTTTGGGATGCAATTGGGATTTTGTAAGGTTTAGAGAAATTAAAGTAATACTTTTGTGAAAGATTAATTTGGGGATTTATATTTTACAAAAAAATATTTAGCATAATAAACCTAATCTATTACAATTAGGTGTCCATAAAATTTACCCAATTTTAAATGGACCCAAAAAGAGTAAAGCCATGATTTAAAAAAAAAAAAAAATATATATATATATATATATATATATATATATATATATTTTAGTGGATGAACTATTCTTCCTTCCACCATGAATACTTTCAAATAGTAATAGTGTTGACCTTGCAGTTGCACTAAGAAAAGGGAAGGCCCAAATGAACAAGATACTCCCACATTATCTCCTCTTGTCCCTTCTCCCAATTTTTAAATAATAAAAAGGAATCTCACTATTTGGGTTGACTCCAAAAAGGCTCCTTTTAATATTTTATTAATAAACCCACCTTCTTGCTCATGAAGGAAAGGGAATCTAGGAAGAATTATAAAAGGGGACACAAGCAATGGAAAGGGGGTGAAAGAAAAACAGAAAAGTGGCGTACCGATATGATGCAAATAAAAATGGATACAGATGCTAAGTCCTACGAATGCGACAAGCAATGCATGAAGGGAATGACGCATAAACGAGATGTGAGCAAAACAAAAGCGGGGCCTCATTTATTGATATTGCTTTTAATACAATTACAATACGTCCCCCCTCTAGGGCTCAAAAAATTTGATACAATTTGTTACATTAATGGATGCCCGAAAGAACAAGATCAGACGGTATGCTTCCAGGGTCATCCACGTACCCACATTTGAAGTGGGCGGGCCAAAAGTTGCCACCGCTTGTGTCCATGTGTTCATCATTCCTTTCTACCCCTCTAGTATTCCTGGTGGTGAGATCCTGCACACAGAAAGACAACAAATCATTAATAGCATATTCGTATCCAAAAAAACATACAATCCCCAAGGCCCCTAATGGGTGCTTGTGGTATATCAGTGATGCGACTAATAAATCAATTACATAATGATATATAGATGTAAAGGACAACTACTATAATTGATATCACCTAATTTTGTGTCGAAGCAGCATCAGACGACCCCGTTATGCTTGTTTACCCGTCGGGGGTCTCTTAAAGGTGAACGCTCCAATGTCCCACCTATGCTAATAAAAATCACCTGAAACTCATGGGTTAGGAATTATATGTGATTTTTAGACTACCCAGATGCTCAGAATCTGCCTATCCTACCCAAATTTTCCTGTATGTGACAGGGGTGCCCTATAGGCTAGTTAACACATAAAATAATAAAACTACAGTCAAATCATGTCAAAATGCAATGAAACTTTAACAGAGGCATTAGGATATCATTTGAGACATATTGAAAAAATAACAATAAGGAAATAATGCACATATTTCTAATCACTCCGAGGTGGGACGTCGGGGATTGTCACAAAACTTGCAAAAAGTGACCTTGCAAATGTCTTGCCCAGAGGCCTCCAAAACTCCTGCAAACTTGTGGTTAGACTAAAAACAATATTTTGAGATGACCCAGAAGGTCATATTTGGCATATTATTCCCAGGTCATCATGTATCTGAAGGCACTCCCTACAGGTTAGTAAACGCATAAAATGACAGAAACCAGGTCAAATCATCTCAGAAAGCAATGAAACTTGAACAACAACATAAGTACATTAAATAAGAGAGCATGCAAAAATAATAGTAAAGAAATTATGCACATATTTCTAATCACTCTGGGGTGGGGGTGATTAGGACTGCAGTAGTTTGGGGGCACCCGGGGGTGGGACGCCCACCGTTTAGGGCCTAGTTTTGACACCAATCCAAGTAGGATGGGTCCAAAACCTCCTAGGGGGTTGTGTCGATGAGTTTGGGATGGGATTATGGCCAATTGCTTGGGTTTTGGGTCTAGATTGCGTTCCTAGTGTTCACCCAATAATCTCTCTTCCAAAAGAGAAATTAGGGATGTAGGAAGCATAAAGAGGAATGAGGGTATAGTTTGGCAGCACTTCGTTGCTCCAAATGCTCCAACTCTATTTTTTTTTGGGGTGAGGAGGCTCACTTTTTTGTAGACCTAAGGGTATCCTTTTAATGCACATGCGAGGGTGCCACTTGGCTCACCATGCCTTTTTGGGGGAGAGAAGATTCCTCCCTAATTTAGAGCCTCCTTGAATGAGGCCTCCATGATCAAGGCAGGCTTGACTGAAGTCTCTCTCTGATTTGAAATCGTTCCTCGCAATTGCATGCCTCGAAGGTGAAGTTAGGTGGCAGATCTAGGCTGCCATTTTTCAAGGTTTGATTTTTTGCTAGTCAAACCTGCTAATCATCCCACCCTAGAGCGATTGATGCTAATCCTCCCGGGGTGGGACGAATAGGATTCTAATCGTCTTAGGGTGGGACGAATAGGGAGCAAAGTGCTAAAAAGGTGTAAAACTGACCTCTGACCTTCCAAAACTGATTTGGGAGTGGTTAGGACCATTGTTTAACCTTTGGAGGCTATCCTAGGGGGTATGTATGCCAATTCGGTTAGTGCTTGTAGTAACATAATCGGATTGGTGATGTTTTGGTGTCTACAGATGCCCATTTTTGGGATGCACTGTGTGGCGTAGTGCTGAGAAAAAATAGATGACAAAAGCACTTAATGATTAGGGTTTCTAAGTAACCTAACCAAATTTTGATGCCCCAAGTATGGAAATGGCATGCATTCTTGAATCCTTGCTTCTGACGAGCTAAGGAGCTTAACTCAAGTGTAACTTTTTTCAGTGAGGTGTACTTGATCTTGGACATTGTTCAGACATGAATAGGCAAAGGGCGCAACCTTTTGTTTGAGGAACCTTTTCTTCATGCTTCCATAATGCCAAGTGTTTATTTAGCTTATGATTATTTCTTGTTTTCTACCCCAAGCAAGAGTGTGATTGTCTTTGTCAATGATTCTTTGAATGCATGCCATTTCCTTGATTGGGTGTGTATTTGTTGATTGGTGACTAAGTGTGACTACCCCCTCAAGCGACGAATCGATGAGGGAATGACCAAAAAATGAGAAAAGCAATGAGTCACTTGACCCAAGATGATGTTTTTAAGGGTGTATTTAGTTGTTTTTTGTTGAACGCTTATGCAGTTTTCCAACCATAGAACCTGTTTTTGGTGGGTTTTGAAACTTTTTGCGATGTCGATTGGGGTAGAAATTATCGAAAATACTCCTTCCCATGGAGTGGTCCGGCTATGCTAGCCTTCTTAGGGAGTAGGATAGTGAGTATTTGTGACCCCGACGGTGGTTTTTCATGCCATGAATGTCAGGTGCAAAGGCACCTTTGTTTGGCAGATTTATTATTGTTTTTGGTGCATTTTTTGGATGCAGTTTTTGTTGCTTTATTTCTTGCTCTGTAATCATCCTAGGGTGGCACGAATAACAATTCTATAATCGTCCCAGGGTGGGATGAGTACTAACTAGAGAGCTCGTCCTAGGGTGGAACGATTACAGGCCTAATAGCCTAGGTTTTGGGCTCATTTGCAATATTTTTTTCTTGGCGATTTGGAACAGTGAGGAGGAGTGCGAGTGTGCGTAGAGGAGCACTTCTGAAATTTTGCGAACATCATGAGTGCGAGAACCGGATCTTCGAGTGGAGGAGTCGAGGTGAGACCGATATGATGTTCCTTCTCCCTACCTATTATTCGTTTGTGTTTTATATGAAGTTTAAAACTCACATATAAAATTTTTGGTCGCGTTATTTTGATTTTATTCGTATATCAAGTTGAAAACCTAATATAGGAATTTTATTTGCTATGTTTTTTTTGTTGTTAATTTTCATTGATTAAGGTAAAAAACCTAGTACATAATTGTGATATGTAATTTGTTTGTGTTTGTATTTAGGTTTAAAACCCAAAACATTTTCGTTTTATTTTGTTGTTTTTGTTTATATTAAGGTTGGAACCCTAATATGTTTTTTTTTTCGTGTTTGTTTTTTGTTGATTGTACAGTTTTTTTTATGATCTGTACTTTTGTTGTATAGTTTTATTTTAATGTACTTCTTATGCTGTACTTTTGTTGTACAATTGTAAATTGCAGTCTGTACTTTTGCTGTACAGTTTTATTTTAATGTTTTTGTTTTATATTAAGTTTGTACTTAATATCTTTTTTTTTGTTTTATTGTGGTTAATTTTCGTATATTAAGGTCAAAACCCTAGTACACAACTGTTATTTGTACTTTGTTTATGTTCGTATTTAGGTTTAAAACCCAAAACATTTTCATTTTTTTATTTTTATTTTGTTTGCGTTCCCATTAAGGTGGAAACCCTACTATGATTTTTGTTGTATTTTTTGTTGATTGTATAGTTATTTTCATGTATGTTGTCATTGTTGTACAGTTTTATTTTAATGTTTTTGTACTTTCACTGTACTTTGTTTTTTTGTACTTTTTATGCTGTACTTTTGTTGTACAATTGTAAATTGTAGCTTGTTGTTCTTCTGTACAATTTTATTTTAATGTTTTTGTTTTGTTTTATTTTGTTGTTTCAGGTTGTGAAGAGTCAGTACCGCCAGTCGACTGTTTTCTCTGATGCCCGAGATGCCCTGACAGTTGTGGATTCAAAGTGGATTGATGCCATTGGGCTCAAGCACATGATGCGTATAGAGCCTATGGTGGGGGATCGAGCATATTTGATTGCCCTGATCAATCTGTGGGATCCCCGCACCAACACTTTTCATCTCCCAACAGGGGAGATGACTGTTACTCTGGAGGATGTGTATCAAATTCTACAAATTTTGATAGATGGATTGCCTATCCGAATGACCCACCGTGACCAACGGACAACGGTATTGACACAATGTTTTGGTATGATGATGGAGAGGGGGGTGGAGAGGGCTGTGGAGAGGGCAAAGGTTGACTGCTAGATAGGTGGTATTATGGTGTGATGGTGGCTAGAGAAGGACATATTAAGGGTGAGGCATGCTTTGATCATGACCCTCATCTCCAATATGCTACTTCTTGACTCCTCGGGTGTGATGTTCCCTTAGAACATGCTGGAGTTGGTTTTTGCATTGTTGGGGTGTCCTACATCGGCTCCATTGATTATGAGATGGGGTTAGATGTTATTGGCACAGTTGTACGATGAGCTGTACGAGATCCACTGCCGAAAGTGGAAGAGGATCAGGTGTAGCTATCTCTTGCAGTGTTGGGGGTGGCATCACATAGCTGTGGAGCGATTGCAGGGTTTGCCTTGGACCACCTGAGGTGAGATGGTGGATCAAGAAATCAGCTATGTCGATTTATGGCGGAGGTCGGAGGAGCATGAACAGAGTCGGCAATGGGCAGGTGACATAGGTCACTATACTGATGCCTTCTCTCATCTAGTGCCAGGGTAGGTGTTCTGGCAGTCGTACTGAGACTATCCATCCTAGCCTGATGCTGGAGAGTGGCTTTGATGTGTGCGCAAGGGTAGATGGTTGATTGGGCAACACAGGACAGAGCAGAATTACTTCCCATATGTCTAGGTGACACAAAAGTTTGGGGTGCACCAAGGATTGCTTGGTGATCCCTTGATCTATCGGTGTCATGGTGACGAGAGGACTCTAGTCTGGATGACCGTTGAGGAGCTGGGCAAGGATTTTGATGTCGTTATTGATGCACCCAATGTGGACGATGTCGAGGTGACTATAGACTATGATCGATGGTGGATTATGCGGCGATGGCAGAGTGAGGGGCCTCTATGAGGCATGGATACTACAACAATAGGAGGTGGGGGTGCAGAGGCACTTGTGGAGGGTTGGGGGGCTCCGCTTGATGATGTTGAAATGGTGGAGGTTAATGAATTCAGTGACGATGGAGATGATTTAGGGGTTTCAAAGCAGTCGAATGTGCAGGATGTCCCAGAGTAGTGGGTGCCAGAGCAGCAGGCCATCCCGGAGGTGCCCATGCCTCAGGCTCTCTCAGGAGATGTGGAGGTTGGGCTTCATGCTGAGATAGCGTGATTGGAGGGTCTCCTACGAAGATGGTAGGAGGAGCATAGAGATGCTTTGGTGGAGGTAACGCAAGAGAGGGATCTCCTACGGACTCAATTGGCATAGCGGGATAGTGCATTGGCTGTGTATCACCAACGAGATATGGAGTGGGGTCGATACCGGATAGAGTTAGAGACAAAGGTTGTATGCCTTGGTGGACAGTTGCTTGTGCTTGATGGAGGTGGGTCGTCATGCCATACGAGAGGCAGTGAGACTGAGCAGTCTGCATCATCTCATCGCAGGCGGCTAGGTGAGGGTAATGGTGGTGGCAGGGTGCAAGGGCTGGCAGCAGCCACCCTAAGAGGTCCCATAGGGCCCATATTACTAGGGGTAGTTCCAGTCGCATCGATTCTACGTGATCATGGTGGCCAACTCCCCAGGCTTTGGGGATTTTGAGTTTTTGGTTTTTTTGTGAGGTCAGAGGACCTTCTTATTGTAGCCTGAGGGCATTTTGACTTGATATATATACATGACTCTTTTTTTGGTTTGATTATATACTTGTCATGGTTTATTGTTCTTTATGCACATTTATTTATGTTGATGTATGCATATGCGATTATGACTACGGATGATTTTAACTATATGATATAGATGTATGCATATGGAATGGATGGAATGATTTGTTGGTATACAGGCGGTGGCACCATAGACTGTACAGGATTTACTAGCTTTTTGGACTATGTGATTGCTTTATGAAATAACTTTTTGCATTTGTAATATTTGTTTTTGTATTTGCTGATGGTGATGTAAGTAATGAAATGTACAACAATTGTTTTAGAATGTAGTTAAGGTATTTTTGAGACTCAGATGCTTTAACTAACTAGTCAAGATTGTACATTATCTTACAAGACTTTCGAACAAGGTACAAATCAGACTTGATTTTGACCAAGTTATTTCACATCCCTGTGTGTGCAATTGAGTTTGTTTGTGTGGTATTCATAAGGATACCACCAGTGCCAGGTAGGCTGTCCACAAAACCTGTACTGAGGATCAACTAATTAGCTCCACTAAATCCTTTTGTTGTATTTAGTAGGATTAATCTACAATGCAATCTAGGATACCACAAGCTAGCTCATCCACATGCAAACATTGGTCTACACACATGTAAAGCTAATGTGATAGACATATCATCATGCATTTAGGATACCGTGATTTTCAGGTAGGCTATCCACCAAACCCGTAATGAGGATCACCTAAATGGTTTTTCAAATGCTGAGAATTTTGAGGATTCAAGCTCAGACATATTTTGGTTGTTCAATTTGTTGGGATACTTGCTCTCACATATAGTGATGAAGATCACTGTTTATTTTTCTCTTTTTTCTTTTCTTGAGCAAGGGGTTTGGGTAGTGGTGATAACCACTGTTATTTTTTTATTGTTGCTTTTTGAGGATTTAGATTTTGAATTTTGATTTCAAAGTTGAGCTTGTGGGATTTTGGCTTGTGAATGGCATTGATCCTTTAGGCCTTGGGGATGACTACCCATCCTTCTCAGGGGCATGTAGTACGAATCCTTATGACTTTGGGGATCAAAGGTGTTTGGGAATTTTGATGGTGAACTTTTGGGATTTTTCTTTGGAATGACATTGATATTTTAGGCCTTGGGGATGACTACCCATCCTTCTCAGGTGTGTGTAGTACGAATCCTTAAAACTTTGGGGATCAAAGGTGTTTGGGAATTTTGATGGTGAACTTTTGATATTTTGCTTTGGAATGGCATTGATCTTTTAGGCCTTAGGGATGACTACCCATCCTTCTCAGGGGCGTGTAGTATGAATCCTTATGACTTTGGGGATCAAAGGTATTTGGGATTTTTGATAGTGGTGAAAACCACTATTTATTGTGGGGAATTGGATGGGGAAGAGCTTGTCCTTCTATCAATTCTCAGCATTCTTGAACCATTCGCATAGGGGGATGAGTAGGATAAATTTTTTGCTTAAGGTACCCTAGACCACTTTGTAGGTTTCGTATTTCGTTCACACAACTTGGGAATTTTTATGTGTTTTAAGCTTGTGTTGGGATGCTATGTAACAAGGCATGATCCAAGTAAAACTCTACCTTGCAAAAATTGATCTGACTTTGTACAACATGTGATTATAAATCTAAAGACAACTGAATGACGAAAACCCTAAAGACTTTAGAAGACCACTGATTATGATATGGCAAAAATGTGAAGGGCATTATTCTTGATCGATATTTTACAAAATGGACTGAATGTGGGAAAGGATGGAATTGCCGAGTACTTACAGTCTATGGTGCGTTTGACATTTATGACCAGAAAATATGCAATGTATGTATGCGATGCCTAATGCAGCTCTTTTTTTTTGTGTTTTGTTTTTTAAGATTATGCATGAAAGTGAGATGCAATTTTTTTTGTTATTTTTGATTATTTGTTATTTTTGAATATTTTTTATGGACGGTTTAACCCGAATGGATGCAGACCAAGTGATTCTTGCAGATCCTTGGAGGTTTTGACCAAAGGGATTATAGATACCTTTGGGGTGTTTTGGGTGACCAAATTATTATGGGAACCGTTGGAGCTTTTGGTTTGACCAAAGAGATTATGGATACCTTTTGGGAATTTTGGGTGACCAAGCGATGGCGAGAGAACCCTTGGAGCTTTTGGTTTGACCAACGGGATTATGGATACCCTTGGGGCTTTGGTTTGACCAAGCGGTGGTGAGAACCCTTGGAGCTTTTGGTTTGACCAAAGAGATTATGGATATCTTTGGGGCATTTTAGGTTGACCAAGTGATTGTGGGAACCCCTGGAGATTTTGGTTTGACCAAAGGGATTATAGATACCTTTGGGGCATTTGGTTGACCAAGCGATTGCGGGAACCCTTGGAGCTTTTGGTTTGACCAAAGGGATTATTGATACCTTTGGGGCATTTGGTTGACCAAGCGATTGTGGGAACCCTTGGAGCTTTTGGTTTGACCAAAGGGATTATAGATACCTATGGTGCATTTGGTTGACCAAGCGATTACGGGAACCCTTGGAGTTTTTGGTTTGACCAAAGGGATTATAGATACCTTTGGGGCGTTTGGTTGACCAAGCGATTGCGGGAACCCTTGGAGCTTTTGGTGTGGGCCATGGCTCTTTAAATATTGAATGGCCTTAAATGACAGATGTTCAAGGGTTCTAGTTCCTTGATTCCTTCAATAGAGATGAGTCGGTATGTTCCAGGTCCTATTTTACTATCGATTACATACGGACCTAACCAATTTATTGTGAACTTGTCCCTTAAATGGGGCTGCAAGTTAGAATTTTTTTGGTTCTATTTTAAGACCAGGTCACCGACCTGAAAGTCCCTTAGGTGAACTTTCATGTTGTATGCTTTCTTAAGTCGCTCTTGATAGATACGTAAATGCTCGAGAGCATTGACGCGTCGTTCGTCAAGTAACATAAGCTGGTCTAGCCAGGCCTGTCGTGCAGTGTCATCATTGATGAACTCTTGCATTGATATGCATAAGGAGGGTATTTCCAACTCGAGAAGTATGACTGCCTCGAAGCCATACACTAGCAAAAATGGAGTTGTCCCGATGGGCGTTCGAATGCTAGTGCAATAAGCCCATAGGGCAAGTGGTATTTGGATGTGCCAATCCTTATGACTATCTATGACCGTGTTTTTAAGGATGGTAACTAGCAATTTTTTTTATGCCTTTGCTTGCCCATTTTCCTGCAGATAATAAGGTGTCGAAAAATTATGCTAAATATTGTACTTTGTTGTCAAAGCATGCACATCTTTGTTCTTAAATGACGTCCCATTATATGAGATGATCTTGGATGGAATACCAAAATGACATATGATGTTATGCAAAATGAACTCCATAATGTGGGACCCAGTCGTAGAGGTAAGCGGAATTGCTTCCACCCACTTAGTGAAGTACTCTGTGGTCGTTATGATAAACGTGTGACGACCTAACAATGTAGGGGAGATATTTCCGATGAGATCTAAGCCCCACTATGAAAATGGCCAAGCCGATTGGATTGGTTGCAAGACCTGAGAAGGTACGTGTGTCAAGTTAGCATGGTGTTGACATTGCATGCACTTTCACACATATGCGCAACAATCTCACTCTAAAGATGGCCAATAATAGCCCATGCAAAGAATGAGCTTTGTGATGGCCATACCACTAAAGTGGTCACCACATGTACCATCGTGCGCTTGGGTGATCGCCCAAGTGGACTCCTGCTAGTCCAAGCAATAGAGGAGGATTCCTTCATAGCTCTGACGGTATAAAATGTCTCCTAGCAAGACATGTTTTGTTGCTTTCTATTTGAATGATATTTTCACGATGTGTGACAATCCAAGTGGGAGGCTACCTAACTTGAGATAGTCTCTTATGGGTGTGTACCAACCCTGCTGATAAGAAACCTCGATGGTATGAACGACCGATCCCTCTTGAAGTTCGTTCTTAGCAAAAGTTGAGTGGGAAAGAACTTGTAAAAATATCGTTATGTTGTTATTAAGAGGGGTTGGAGAGAACAAAGACCCCTAGTTGGCATGATTTAGATTATCATGGATTCGAGATAACCTATGTTGAGATGGTTCAATTTGGATCAGGTGGATTCTTGGCTTTATGTCAGAGCTTGCACCTCCATCACGGATTGTGATAACGTTTTGACTTGAATGGTTGTCATCTCACCAGAAATGTCTTGCGGGATTAGTGACCCCAAGGAGGCCATAGTATTCGCAAAATGATTCGATGATCAAGGGAGTGCCTCGATGTTGTACCATTCAATATTTTCTAGGAATTTATCCACAAGGGCTTTGTAGGCCTATAGAACTGGGCATTTGCATTGGAATACCCCTTTCACTTGGTTGACAATTAATAGAAAATCACCAAAGATATTCAAGCTTTTGATGTTCATGGTGATGGCTATCTGAATACCTATGAGCAAGGCTTCATATTTAGCATTGTTATTGGTGCATAAGAAATCAAGTTTAAATGATAAAGGCATTGGAGCCCCTTGTGGTGTGAAAAATATGATTCCCGTGCCACCCCCTTGCTCACATTTAGAACCATCAAAAAATAAGGTTATGTTGGCCTATGACTCAGGATCATCAGAATATGGCGATTCTAAGACATGGAATACCCCATCATTGGGCATATCTACGGTCAGAGGCTGATTGTCTTTGAGAGGAGCCTCTGCTAGTTGATCGGTGATGACTTGACCTTTAATGGAATTTTGTCCAATGAATTCGATGTCAAACTCCGTCAACAACATGATCCATTTTGCCGTGCGACTACTATGATAAGTATGACTCATCATGTATCACAATGGATTCTCCTTAGACACAACATACGTCGTATTGCTCAGCATGTAATGGCATAGTTTTTTGGTGGCAAATACCATCGCAAAGCATAGCTTCTCAATGTATGCATAGTTAAGTTCATAACTGACTAGGGTGCGACTAAGATAATAATTAGTTTGTTCTTTATGTAATTCATTTTTATAGGTTAGCATCGCACCCAGTGCCACCTCAGTAGTTGAGATGTATAAATAGAATGACACTCCTGGTCTAGGTGGTGCCAATACTGGCGATGAAGCCAAGTATTGTTTGATGTTGTCAAAGGCTGACTGGCACTCGTCATTCCAATGAAATGCTACCCCCTTGTGCAATAATTTATTCATGGGTCGACACTTATCAGATAACTATGCTATGAAGTGCTTGATCGACGCGACCTTACCCTGCAATCTTTTGAGCTGCTTGATGGTGGTTGGGGGAAGCATTTCAAGGATTTCCTTGACTTTATTTGGATCTACCTCAATGCCTAATTTTGAGACTATGAAACCCAAGAGTTTTCTAGATGTGATGCCAAATATGCACTTCTTGGGGTTTAGCCTAACCTTGTGTTCAATGAGGCGATCAAGGATCTTGCGTAAGTCATCAAGATGATTTTGGCACAAAAGAGATTTGGCCAACAAATCATCCATATAATCTTCCAAAGTTTTATGCATGTGATCGTGGAAGATGTATGTCATAGCGCGTTGGTAAGTGGCACCAGTATTTTTAAGGCCAAAGGGCATGACCTTATAACAAAATGTCCCCCAAGGCATCATGAACACCATTTTTAGTTGATCATTAGGATTGATACGAATCTGGTTGTATCCCGAGAAACCATCCATGATGGAAAGAATCTCGTGGCCTACTGTAGCGTCTACCAATGCGTCAATGCTAGGCAATGGGAAATCATCCTTGGGACTCGCTTTGTTTAAATCTTGAAAATTGGTGCATATGCAAATCCTCCCATAAGGCTTTTTGATGGGTACCATGTTGGATAGCCATGGTGGGTAATCTATGCAGATGACAAACTATGCACCCAACAGCTTTTTTAGCTCGTCTTTGACCATTAAGGCCACTGTTGGGTCCATCTTACATAGCTTTTGCTTGACTGGCTTGACTGTCAGATCAAGTGTTAGATTATGCGTGACTAGTTGTGGGTCTAGCCCCAACATGTATTTTTAGGACCATGTAAAAACCTCCTTCTTCTCTTTAAGAAGGGTAATGTAATCGGCTTGCTCTTCGGGGGATAAACTTACCCCCAGATTAATGATTTACGAATTCATTGGTTTAGAATCGATGTCTACGTTAATCGTCTCTTCGACTGACATGTGGGATCTGTCCTCCAACTAGTGTGGAGTTGGGATCAGGTGGATATAATTTACTAAATTTAGATCTGTGTTGGGAACGTCGGGTTCATCTTCAACACGAAAAATATCCTGAGTCTGTCTTGGGGTGAAATGAAACATCTCATCGCAAGGCCAGTACTCTAATGGGTATGGTGGTGAGTCGGCGTGATGCTAGTCTATGGAATCTAGGTACAGATACAATGGTTGTATTGGATCGGCTTGATTGTGGATGGGGGCGGTTAGATAAATGGAGATCATGTTTATGGAATGAATTTGATCTCCATTGTTGCATGGGCGTTGATTCAGACATCCTTGGTGATCTTTGTACCCTAGATCTGGATCTATGGGTATTGGCACAAAAGGATCGACCCTATGTGTAGATAGAAGGACAAGGTTTGCCCTTGGCACTGATGGCCCTATAGGATCTCTAGGTGGGAGGTGCTCCTTGTATGCCCAAAATGGTGGATGAAGCACTTGGTTTAACTGTACTTGATTTAAATGCCACCTATGCCTTGGTCCCATATTTAGATGTTCAAACATATCATCGATGTCTATGGGGTATTCCTGTTGCCTCATAAGGTTGAGCTATGCCATCTTAGTCTCATCCTCATAGTCATTATCAGAGATCCACAGGCCTTCATTGGCTCTAAAAACTATTTGCCCCTCTGGCTGGTATAGCCTCCCACTAGGCATTTTTTTATCACTTGGCCTTATGGATGACATGGGAGGATCATTTTGTTTGAGCAAGTTGATTTGGTCCCTTTTGGATTGTTCCACTCTCTGTGAGAGGGCTGGATCCTCTGGAGGTAGCAATTGCCTGATTGGAACATTAAAGGGGAACATTACCATGAAGTTCTCCTGATAGTCATCAATTGGTGTCACCTACGAGTGATTGCTATCGGACTCAAAAGGGTCCCAAGGTGCTACCTCATAATCTGACTCATCTTTAGAAGACCCCCCTTGATTTTTTTTATATCCTTATTGGAGGTTACTTCTTGAACTTTCCCCTTTCTCAATCAAAGGGGAGGGGCTATTGAGGTCAACAAGGTTTGTTGTTAACAATGGGAAATAATTCTCCAATGTGTATGTAGTGTTGGGATTGGCATATGAATCTTGGGTCAACCCATACCTGTTGCCTAGACCTAAGCCTTGCATGGTTTCTACCAAGATGTCGAGGGGAAAAGGGTGGTTGAACCCTACCCCTGATTTATCATATGGCATCTGGTATCTCGATTGACAAAGAATGTGCATTCCTTGTTTGTATCTGCCCAATCCATATCCATGCCAATTACATTGGTCTAGGTATTTCATGGCAAATTATGGGTTGGACAGATAGTCAACATTCTTAGCAAATGGCTCTTTGTCCTCTTCCTCTTGTAGGTAGGGTTCAATGTTGTTCTCGAGGCCCCCATATACAAAATTGGTCTGATTTGGTGGGCATCCTATATGGACGATAGTACGGATGGGGAGGTGAGGTCTCTCCATGTTTTGCATGGATTCGAGCATGGGTGTTGCCACAACGTTCCGCACTAGGTACTCCCCCAGGCCCGTATTGGCCATCTCAATGGTAATTGTCGATGGTTGAGGGGGAGGAAATGGGAGTTCTCCCTGAGTCCACTCCATGTTGGGTGAACCAGGTGTCTCGACTTCCATTCGGCTGGGCACCTCTTCGATAGAGATGGTTGAGACTAACGGTGGTACCTTTTGGTCATCAAATCTGCCTAGGAAAGGATCTGGGTAAGTGTATGCACCCTAGACCTGGACCAACATTGAAAGGCCGAAGGGAAGAGATGCCCCTCATGCCAATATCCGGAGAAAGGCCAGCTCCTATACTAATCTACTTTGGTGTTTTGAGATAAGGGATGCAGGAAAGAGATAAAGGAGTTAGGGTTAGAGAAAGAAACAAAAAGGGATAAGGGAAGAGGGATCGATGATTTAAAGTGGGAGAGAACAGGAAGCACGATCACTAAACTAATAACTTGAATAGCAGCAAGGAACACCAAGAATAAATGAAAGAAATGCTATATTAACCTTCCTATGTATCCTCTGGGCGAGTTCCAGGGATTCTCCTTCCCTCTCACACCGACCAGTTTCGAGTTTCTGAGTATGCAAGACAATGATTAGGACAAGTGAATGGAACGAAACCACAACCCACAAGGCAGCATAAAAGAAAACTAACATGACATTTTTCCTCTCCTATGTATCCTTCAAACGAGTTTCAGGGTATAGTCCCCAATCGCACACCGGATTCAAGGTTCAGATTCTCTAGTATACAAATGAAGAAAGACAAAAGAATCAAGCACATAAGGCAGCATAAAAGAGAGAAATTGAGCCCAAAGCTCTTTAGTATTAGTCGTAGGACATCAAGTTACAACAGCTTTCTAGCAGATAGTTCCCCCCCCTTTTCTCATTACAATGCCTGGGTTTTTATAGAGGACCCGGCCCTCTGAGTCATAATTATATAGCAAGGAGAAGTACGCCCTCGAGCCCTGAGAATTCGGCTCCCCGATGCTCTCGTGACCGAGCTCTCAAATCTGTTACCGAAACTGGCAACTATGACCGGGTCAACCATGGAAAGATGCATTGATGAGCCGTCTGGACATCCTTGGTCTCTAGGTGCGGTGCTCAAGTGGCCGCCATGCTCGTCGGGTTCTTCATCATGGCTTGATACTTCACTTTCAATTGCCAAAAATGAGCAGCGAGCTTACCGGGCACGAAAAATGCATTTATGAGGCACTTGAATACCTCGAGAAAATACCCGGCTTGGAACGCGTGCCTTTGAGGTGCTTCGCTATCTTTTCAACTTTGCTTCACAATGGACCTGTGCCGAAGTAGATTCCTCCTCGATTAGTACTTCACAAAATGAAGCTTCGCAAAATTGCTTCGGGGGGCATGAGTGCCGAAGCGTATTTCCTTCACAAAATGGGCTTCTTCATTCTTCCTCGCTTCGCTGACAAAACTGCTTCCCTGATGCCTTGGAAAATGCTTCGCTGTGATCTTCTTTCAAGACTATGGTTCGGGAAGGTCTTGGCCGAAGCAATTGCCTTCAAAAGATGTTGCATTCTTTATGGCCATCACTACTTCGGGTGAAAATACTTCGCATGAAAAATGGCCCGAGCAAATGCTTCGCAATGACTTTCACCGAAGTAGAAATGATTCGTCGGCGAAAGGGGGCCGAAGTGGATACTTCGGCGGCATTTCGACGAAGTGTTTTCAGTGCTGCGCTCCTTCAAATCCCGCTTCGCAAAACTTTTTCCCGAAGTAACCTTTTGAAATGCTTCGGGTGCGAAGTAGTTTCATTCTTCTTTATTTGTATTTACTTCGGTCACACTGCTTCACAAAAATATTGCCCGAAGTAGCTGCTGGAAATGCTTCGGGCCCAAAGTAGTTTTCTTGCCTTAGCCAATTTGGACCGCGGTCTGGACTTTCCTCCTTCGGCGAAGTTGCTACTTTGAATGCCGCTTCGCACAATTTTCTCCCGAAGTAATGGTTCGAAGCGTTTTGGGCCCGAAGTTCTTTTCATTGCTTCCCTTGTCATTCCCTCTTCGGCAAAACTACTTCGCAAAATTTCTACCCGAAGTAGTGCTGGAAATGCCTCGAGTGCGAAGCTCTTCTTACTAGCTTGTTCGGTAGCGAAGCTCTTTTATTTTTTATTTTTTTATGTACAAAGGGGGTGGCAGGGAAAGCCAAAATTGCCACGACTTTGCAAATAAGAAACAACAAAGAAATGCCTTACAAAAACACTGTACAAAATTTGATTTATTTTTCTACCCCCTTTGCAATGTGACAAAATTGTCAACATTCTTGGCGGCTCGCGGGGCAACGAGCTCGTCTCGGTGGGAGGACCCTTAGTTTTGATCCATTGGGCCAGAGTCATCTCCAGATCCTCCTCTACCTTCTTCTTCTTCTTCTTCTTCTTCTTCCTCTTCTGCTCCTTCTTCCACCTCTTCTACTTCTTCTTCCTCCTCTTCTGCTCCTTCTTCCTCCGCTTCTGCTCCTTCCTCCGGCACGGTGATGGGACAAGACGATCATGGATTTTCCTCATGGTCCGACGGACGTGAGCCCAGACCCCTTTCTGAAATGGTTCTTGGTCTTCGAGTGCCTTGACCAAAACATGGAATCGATCAATCTGCCCAATGTCGGCGTGTTTGATTCTTATACTTAGGTCATTCAGGCAAGCCACAATTTTGTAGTGTCTCAGGATGAAGTCGGTGACTTGTCCTTCTGTGACCGGCTCTTCCCACTCGTCTATTTCTGAGACGTCACTTTCGAAATGGAGCCACGCCGGCTTGAGTTCTTCTCGGGTGAGGAGATTCCCATCATCATCTATGAAACTCGAGAATCCTAAGGAAGAAAGGTCCTCGAAGTAACCCATTGATGTGTGCTGCTCCTGCTCAAATATATCTAGGAGGTCCTTTGCCTTCTGGGCTTTCTTTACCTTGGAGAATAAGGCGCGAACAGTGGCTTGGGCAGTAGACCAATCCCTTGTCGTTCGACTCATAGCAGCGACCTACAGGTCCTGATATCTAATACTTTGGACTTCAAAAGCAAGCTTGAGTCACCTTTTGATTTTTTGGATAACTTCATCTACTATGGGCCCCTTCTTAGCAATGGCGTGTTGGGCTTCGGTGACATAGATCAAAGTTGATAGGGCACTGGCGGCCCATGATCTGAAACCTTTGAGCAAGTGCGAGCGGATTTCCTTGATTCTGCCTCTGTCGAACAGCTCCAGGTTTGCTTTATCGAACAATTGTTGCTGAGCTTGCAAGATCTTGCTTTCGAGCTCTTTTGCTTTTAGCTCATTTTTGGCCTATTTCTATGCTTGGTGCTCAGCCGAAGACTGCAATTGTAGTATCTGCTATTTCAGGGCATGTGTTTCTTTCTTCATTAGTTTACACTGCCCCTGTGAATCCTCCAGCTTAGAGCGGATTCTAGCCAGCTCTTCCTCCAACTTGATGTTGGCGCTTTCTGCCTCAAACCTGCGCTGATTGGCAATATTTGCATGCGCTCGAAAAGTCTCGATCCCGACATGCATGGATGCGGACTCATTATCTATATTCAAATGCTCTAGGTCCTTAGTCTTCTCCTGGTAATCATAGTCAGCTGGAGTCATTTCCTCCAGAGGCTTTTGGACCTTAGGGACCTTCTTAACCTTATGTAATTTTCCGCCCTTTAAGTCAAAGACAACACATTTTTCAACTTGGGCCAGAGATCGCCCTCTTTTCTTCCTTGCCTCCTTTAGCATTTTCTCTGTGTTTTGTCGAGCTAAGAGTAGCTTCTCGGCTAAGGGGCGCTCCTTTATTGAAGATAGATCTATTTCAGAAAAGGTTGGATCTCCAGCCAAAGGTGTGAACAAATATAAAGAATTGACGGGGAATGATTCCCCAGACAGTTCGGAGACAGGTGTTACAGGGCTCTTGGTAAGCGGGACTATGTTGTGAGCAATGGGGGAGTGGGCTACAGGGCTTGGTGATGGGACACTGCCTTCACCTTGACTTAGGACTGGAGGAAGAGTGGCATGGGTGGGCGAAGTGGTTTCAACGGGCTTACCCTGGTCCGACGATTTGGGTGGAGTGGAGCTATGCAGGGTTGGACTGGCAACGGGCGACACCTGAAGGGGTGATTGACCTTGTGGGGGAGGGAGAGATTGATGGGGACCTTCAGTTGGGACCACAATGGACATGTCAGAGACCAAGGCGAAAGGAAGAGAGTGCATACCTGCGTGCCCTCCTGGCAGAGCGGCCGTGGTGACATCCTGGGTGATCGGCTCTTGTTCCTTTTGGGCTTCAACACTCCCGACCTCCACAACCTCTACTTTGTGGTCTCCTTCTTCTTGGAGGAGCTCCTCCACATCAATGACGTCTATATCAGGGACCGACTCAGCACTTGGTGGCTCTGCTTCTTCGACATTTGCTTCGGCTGGGCCTGATGTAGGTGGTTCGACAGGAGTACTTGCGAGCTTCGTGCGAGGTCGCTTTGGGTGGCTCGGAGGCACTTGAATTTGCTCCTGCCTCTTTCTTTTCTTCCTTTCCAATGGTTGCTCTGCCTCTTCGATGCTTGTGTCATGGCTCCCCGATGGTCCCTGTGGTAGCGCCGCTGGAGTAGCTCTGGCCTCCACTTCTTCCTCTTCTTTCGAGGCACCTTCAGCTCCTCCTGGGCTTTCGCCTGATCCTGGGGTAGCTGGGGGAACAAAATCTGCAAAGGATATAGACTTCCAAGTTTCAACATTGGATTCATAAAGAATTGTGAAGTCTTTATCTGATGCCAAGAGTCCATAAGAATTCATTTTTTGATGATGGACTCTCATTATCCACCACTCCCGAAGCTTTTCCTCGCTCCAATCCTTCAACTCCTCCTTTAAATCATCTTTTGCCTTTCTCCAAAATGTGGAGCTTGGAGTTGGGAGGGGGTACTGATCAGGGTCGAACTCGACCTCCATGGGGTAGAACTCATGCCAGGGAGGCAATGTCCTCATCTTCTCCAAATGCCACTCCAGATCTTTCCCGTTGGGATTATTCCTTTGTTCCACAATCTCAGGGTGGGGGCAGACGTGGAAATTCTTGAATTTTAAATGATCCCTCATTACTCCCAAGGGATCATAGAGCCATTGTTGAGGAATTTGGAGTAGGCCAAAATCGGCAAGCTTTTCCTCTAGAAAAATGTTTTGCTTTAGGGCAAAGACTTCGATTACACCCATCCTGAAGGGGAAGTCACAGGTATGCACCCATTTTCGGCCGTGACCGTATACTGCATTTGTAGAGTCACTCTATCGAGCGACTTCCAATGCAAACTGATATTCGGAGGGGTAGACTGGTAGCAGGAAGGGTTTCCCTATGAAACCGAACAGGCGAATCACCAGGCCCTGTGTCAATTGGAAAACATCTCCTCTTTTTTCCTGCACCACTCTATCTCTCAAGCTGAGGGGGACCCGAGGGCATGAACCCTTCAACAAATGCATAGCGGGTCCCAAAAATTGTTGGTTAAAAGAATAATAGGACTCTGTCCTCAATAGGAGGGGAGTCCACTGGTAAACCGGTAGAGGATTTCCATCCTCGCCGCTTGGAGTAATGGCGATGTGAGGAAATCGCTTATGAACCTGATAGAAAAACAACCAGACAAGGAAAGAATAGGGTGCGAAGTACTGGCCCGTCGTCGAATTCTTCATGCTGGTGAGCCTTGTATGCAAGGTTCGGGCCACCCATTCCGCCCAGTCAAAGAAGACTAGGTTGGTACTCGGTCTTGAAGCATCGGGGGCATAGAACTCCCCTCTCGAAATACATTCGGCCAAAGACACCTGCCAGGGTTGTACTGAAGCATCCGTTGATAGGCCCACCACCCATGCAATGATGGAGAAAATGTCAGCGCTTTTGAAGGCCGCCAAGGGTAAAGGCATCTGGGGCAGCTTGTTCGAAGGTAGCCCGCTCTTGAGATTCTCGCGCAGGAATTTCAATATATAGTTGTTAGAGGTGAACCTCTCCATTTGTTCGCTTAAGATGACATTGCGAATAGAATAGCCCTTGGGCGGACCCTGTTGTGGCACGAAGGCTGCTTGTACATCTTCCTTCAGAATGGAGAACAACTTGTGTCCTGAAGCGTCCAACACCTACCTGGAGGCAGGTTGGTAATTTTGCACGATAGCATAAATTAGCTCAGGACAATGGTGAGCAGGAGGGGTTAAAAACCAGTAAATTTGAGAGTAGTATGCAGCAGCTCTCTTATTCTCTGGGGTGAGTCTGCTTGTCATAAACTCTATGGTGTGTCGGAGGTCAGACACACCTTTAGAGAGTTGTGTGTCTCTAATCTTCTCCCACCCGTCAATTGGTGGTTCTGCAAGTTGTTCCTCTTCCGAGTCGTCCCCTTCTTCTACTGGTTGTTTTTCGGGGCGAGGGGTGAGACTTAGCTTCTTCGAAGTTTGCTTCTTTTCTTCCTTGCCCTTCTTTGTTTTTTCAGGGTTTGCAACTTTGGGCTCCTTCCCCTTTTCCTTGGAATTCTTCTTCCCCATGATGGCGGCCGAGTTCTTGGTACAGAGGCTTGATGTGAAAGACTTAGATGCAAAGGGCAGGAGAATTGCAAAGTAATTGAAGGCTCTTAGTCTAGCTCGAACTGATGGATAGATAACCTCCTTCCTGCTAGGACTTCACGTTTTATAACCTAAAAAGGCAACCACCTGAATTTATGGCACCTACTAAAATTAAATTTACACCTCGGACGAAAGAGGTTACCATATCTTTTAATTGGTTCTGTATTGACGTGGTACGCAGGGCCACATGCTTTGATGATTACGCTTGTATCGGAGAAGCAACCTGCTGCCACTTCGTACCTTGGCGCGGGCTTTTTCCTTTTAACCAAATCGCCTCGGGAAGTGCCCCATCGCTCTTGCCTTAAATTCACCCGCTTCGAACCCCCTTTTGCGGTTGTTGATTGCACGTTCTTCGAGGCACATTTTAAATTTTCTTGTCTCGCGTGTTGTTGGTTTGGCGAAGGTGAAAACAACTTTTGAAAATGCTTCGCGGTGAACCTTTGACGTGGGCTACTTTTTGACACTTCGGGCCCGAAGTACTCTTCCTTCCCCGTGATTTACAAGGACCGCCTACCGAAGTTTGTGTTCTTGAAAACTGCTTCGCAAAAGCCCCTTTTAAAATCTACTTCACAAAAATTTTGCCCGAAGTAGCTGCTGGAAATGCTTCGGGTGCGAAGCTCTTTTCGTGCCTTTGTTTGAACTTTGGTTCGGCCCTTTTGAGGGTAAAGTGCTTCATGGCGAACCTCCTTGCAACTGCTGCTTCGCATTTAAAATCCCCGAAGGAGATTTTGGAGTGTAGTTCTTGGCTATTGAATCTCGAAACAGGACGTATATACACAAACAATAGTACATATACACACCTTTTTTTTTTTTTTTTTTTAACAAGAGTTTTTCCTCAACGATGAAAAGTCTTCAGATGAAGACCATTGACAGAGATCGGTAAAACCTGGCCATCTGCATCTTTGAGGATGAAAGAGTTAGCCGAGTTCACCTTCACAATTTCGAATGGCCCATCCCAGAAGGCATCCAGCTTGTCGTGATTTCCAGGCTTGGCTTTCCAGGAATCCCACTTCCATACCAGGTCTCCCACTTTGAACGTGCGATCGGATGATTTCTTCTTGAACCAATCTCGGGTAACCTGAGCATGCTTAGCGAAGTTCTGGTAAGCTTTCTCGTGATCTTCCTCTAACTACAAAAGCTAAGCTAATCTACTTTCCATTGGGCTAACTCCATCCTTTTCTAGCAGCTGCAATGCAGGAATCTCCATATGGGTAGGTAAGATGGCCTCTTTACCGTAGACCAGGGCATAGGGTGAAGTCTTGATTGACTTCTTGACTAAAATTCGGTCGGCCCACAAGGCCCGATCTAGCAGAAGATGCCAAGTCCTTTTGTTTGCCTCTATAAGCTTTCTTAGCACCCTCAACAAGGTCTTGTTAGTAGATTCTACCAATCCATTGCCCTGTGGGTAATAGTTGGAGGAGACTTTATGATATATCCCATGTTTGTAGAAGAAGTCATTGATTTTGGTGCCTAAAAAACCAGGGCCATTGTCCGTAATAATTGCTTCGAGAATGCCGAACCTGGTGATCAAACCCTCTAGGAAAGCGATTACAGTCTCTTGGTCCACATGCTTCGTAGGGATCGCTTCGGCCCACCTGGTAAAGTAGTCAGTTGCAGTCAATATGAATTTATGCCCAATGGAGGAGTTCGGTGATATGACCCCTATGAAATCTAGCCCCCATTGTTGAAAGGGCATCTCTACTTGTATTGGTTGGAGAGGCATCGAAGCATTTCTGCTTCGATCGACGAACTTCTGACACTGCTCGCACCTGTGACAAACCGAGAAGGCATCGACAAAGAGTGTGGGCCAATAATATCCTACCCTGATGATCTTCAGTGTCGTTGTTCTCCCCGTGAAGTGACCTCCAGATAATCCTGAATGAAATTCTCCCAAGATTCTCCTTTTATCATCATCTTTTATGCATTTAAGGAGGACGCCATCAATGTTCCTAAAAAATAGGCCTTCGAAGCACAAAGAATATCGGGAAGACCGAATCCTGAAATGTCTTCGCTATGAAGCATTCAGATGCGAAGGACATCTGCCAGTGTCGAAGTATTCGACAATTTCACTGACCCAGTATTTTTCATCCTCTTCATGATTTGTGAAGCATCCTTCGGATGGCGAGTCATCCCATTGAGATTCTATTGCTTCGGCCGCTGCGCTCTTCGCCAATTCTTGACACAATGCACGATCGTGAACCAGTTTTGTGGGCTTGATTTCAATGTCAAACTCCTGTATCTTATTCACCCAACCGGCTCTCTTGCTTCCCAATTCTCCTTGGATGATGAAATTGTGCACGTCGAGGTGAATGACAAAGACCGTAACCCGACTTTGGGAGATGAACTGCTTGAACTTCCTCAGAGACTTCATTACTGTGTGCACCTGATGCTCTATAAAATTGTATCTCTCTTCATGGGGATTGATTACCTGGCTTAGAAATGCGATAGGACGCTCTTCACCATCTTCCCCCTTTTGCGTCAGAACCGCAACATAGCTTTCGGGCTCCCCAATGGCATACAGGATAAAATCTTGACTGTAGTCAGGATTGATCAAGACCGGTGCTTGAGCGATTCGAGCCTTAATCTCTTCGAATGCCTCCTTCCTTTCTTCAGACCAGATGAATTCGGTGCCCTTCTTTAAAATTTTGGACATCGGTTTGATGACTTGGGCGAAATCGGGGACAAACTTCCTCACGAAGTTGATCTGGCCGAAGAAATATTGAAGTCCTTTCTTGTCCGCTAGGAGTGGGAGCTTTGTTAGAGCCTCGGCTCTGTCTGGATCTACAGCGAGACCCTTTTTAGATATTGCATGTCCCAACAATTTTCCCTCGCTGACTGCGAAAATAGACTTCTTCGGATTGATTGAGATGCCAAACTCTCGGCATTTTTCAAAAATTTGTTGCAGGTGTACAGGGTGATCCTCCCTTCTTCGGGAGAAAATAGTCATGTCATCTAGATAGATGACGATTACTTTATTCAGAAGCTCACCAAAAGCTAGGTCCATAGCCCTCTGGAAAGTGGCACCAGCATTCGAAAGGCCAAATGGCATTCGCTGGTAAGCAAATGTTCCCCACTTGGTGGTGAACGTTATTTTATGCTGGTCCTCGTTCTTGACCCAGATTTGATTGTACCCCGAGAAACCATCGAGCAGGGAGAAGCATTGAGCCCCAGCCATCGAATGCAAGATCTGATCGATTTGCGGAAGAGGATAGTGGTCTTTGAGAGAAGCCTGGTTTAGGTTGTGAAAGTCCACGCATAACCGTATATCTCCGTTCTTTTTTTTGATGGGGACCAGGTTCGCTACCCAAGAAGAATGCTTGATGGGATAAATGATCTTTGCTTCGAGCATTTTTAGGAGTTCGGCCTTCATCAGACCTCGATCTTTGGGTTAACCAGCCTTTGCTTTTGTCGAAAGGGTTTGACCCCCTCTTGCAATTCAATTGTGTGCTGGATCAGTCATCGATCGTATCCTCTGAGGTCTTGGTAGGACCAAGCAATTATGTCGAGAAACTTTCTGCACAGAGTCTGGATCTGTTCTATCTCTTCAGAAGTGCAGTCGGTTCCAACTTTTATTGTTTTTCTAGGCTCAAGCTCTAAATCTTGGTACTGCTTTTCATTGACTTTGATCATATGAGAGAGTGTTCGATCATTCTGATCAAAGAGGCTTTCAAGGGTGATCAGTCCCTTGGGAATGTGGTTATTCTTCAATTGAACCAGCGCTTCATCTTCTTCTTCGTCAGAGCCTCTGTCTTCGATTGTGGCAGCTTCTTGAATCATGAAATTTACAATCTGCTCATCATTGTCAAAGACTTGCCAATGTAGGTCTCTGTCCGGGACAGAGGGTCTGTAGATCATTCTCACAGCTTTGGGCTTGTGCACCATGTCTTCTGTGGGAGAGTACTTGGCTGCGATGGATGCCAGAACATCAGCATGTCGATTCTTTTCTCGTGGGATAAATTGCAGATTGAGAGACTCGAACTGGTCAAACAAGTCCCATACCCTATTGCGGTACGACTTTAAATAATGCTTTTTTGAAGAGCATCTATTTGTGACCTGGTTGCATACCAGTTCAAAATCTTCAAAGATTTGGAGGTGCTTTATGCCTAACTTGTCAGCTTTCTTGAGTCCTAGGCACAATGCTTCATATTCTGCTGCATTATTGGTGCAGCTCCATGTCAACCGGTAGCAATACTCCTTTTGCTCTCCGGATGGTGATACTAGAAGAATCCCTGCCCCAACACCGTTTTTACATCGGGCGCCATCGAAGAACAACTTCCATAGTCCTTCTTGGGCACTTGTTCTATTCTCTGGTTGGGTGTGTTTCTCAGACTTGGCGATCGCATAACATCCCATTTCGGTTTCCACCATGGCATTAAAGTCTGCCAATGAGAACTCATCTTCATAACTTAGTTGCACAAGAGCCTCCTCGACCAAGTCCACCTGCTCTATTTCCTCCACTATTGCGTTCACTGGATCGTTGCTTTCTTCTTCGGACATCTTCTGCACAAGGAAGGAAGAAGGTTTTTCATTGTAGATCTTCACCTTCTTTCCTTTGAATGGAATCTCCAGATGAGAGTAATCCATAGATAGATACCCGCCCAGCTTTGCCATGAATTCCCTTGACAGGCACATACTGAAGTATGGCTCCAGGTCGACGACCACTACCTCTTGTATGACCGTGATCTGAGGCATCTTATGTAGTCGGATAGGGATGTCCTTGATCACTCCTACAGTCTTTACTGGGGTTCCATCCAACTGGAGTACACCTTGGCTACTTCACGTATATTCCATCCCTATTTCTTCGTAGACTGCTTTTGGCATGACTGTTGTCGCAGCCCTAGAGTCGATCATACAGTTATGTACGATATACCCTTCCATCTGTAGGGACAGGTAGAATGGAGGTGGTCTGTTCTTCCCCATAATTGATGTGGATAGGGTCTGCACAAGAGCAAGAGGTGCTACCTTTTTTGCTTTAGTCATCTTCAATGATTCTTGCAGCAAGTCCACTTGTCCAGGCAGTTGGAGTGCATCGTACAAGCTGATCTTGGCTGGAATCCTCTTTAACTCCTCTACAATGTTGTACGTCAGGGAATTGAGCACCTCGGGTTCCTTCCTCGGCTCATATCTAGTGCGATACTATTCTGTAGCTTCAACTCTTTGTCTCTTAGTTAGTGAAGGAAACTTGAGCTTTTCCCTAGCCTGCTCTTTTGTTTCTACCTGAGGTGGTTCGACAGGGGCCTTTTGAGCTTTTTCTTTGTTCGATGCAGGCGAAGGAGCTTCGTTCGGGGCCGAGGAAGATGATTGTCCCTTCTCGGGTCGAGCGTGCACTTTCAAGGGAGCCATCTGAGTAGCATCCACTTCTATCGCCTTCTTTCCTCCTCTGGTAAGCACTACAACCGGCTCTTCTTCGCCAATCGCCAGGTTTTGACTCATTTGCCTGATGACGTTGACTTGACCACCATGACTACTACTCGCCAACGTTTGTACATAGTGTTGGTGCAGCATGCAGGTATTCTCTTCATGAGGATCATTGCATGTAGAGCACCAATACACATAATCAGAAGTGCTCGAAGCTTCATCGATCGCAACATTTCTCACCGAAGCCTTCCCTTGCTGGACTGCTTGATCTTTAGTAAGCGCAGGTGTAGGATAAGATCATCTTGATAGGAATTCTTGTTGCACTTGCTTCTTCTTCACAATGGTCATGTCGTTGGACAACGTCTGAACTGTGGAGTTCAGAGACTGCATCTCTTGAAGAATTTTAGCTTGTATATCGTCAAATTTTGGAACGAGTGGTAATGAAGCCATTGTTGGTATTGGAGGTAAGGCTGGGGGTTGAAATGGCATCGGCAGTATAGGGAAAAGTGATAGTAGGCTACAGAGTTGAAAATGTGGGAAAATGAATTTGTGGAGCGGTGATTTGAGACACGATAGGATTCGGGTTCCAAGGTGAGATCGAGAGTGCAGGGGTTGCAGAGATTTGTGAAGCGGCTGCACTCACATACTGGGATTGAGGGAATTCGGGGAGTATAGGCATCGACATTCTTTGGGGAAGCTTACCCACAGCTATCAAATCCGTTTTTGCCTTCTTGGCTAACCCATATAATTCGGGAAAAGTATTGATGTTAGAATATCTTACCATGATACTGATATCAGGGTTGAAAGCCCGAAGGAAATAATATGCTGCAGCTTCGTCGGTTGGCCGAAGTCCAACTGGTATTCTCTGCCAGGTTTGAGCGAACCTAACATTGAAGTCTACGATCTCTTCTTGTGGATGCCTCTGGATTGAAGTGAATTGATGCAGGAGAGAGGTAGGGTCGGAAGACTCATTGAAGTTTCCCATCAACTGTCCGACCAACTGGTCCCATCCCGTAATAGTACCGGGTGGTAAAGATCTATACCAGTAGAGGAGTTTTCCTCTAAGGGAAAGAACCAGAAGTTTTACCATAACTTGCTCCTCTGTGATGTCGTGGATTGTTGCCAGAGAGATTATGTCTTGGATATGCTCTAGAGTAGTCTTCCCAGTTCCATCGAACGTTGGGATCTTCTTTACAGTAGTAGGTGGCACTTGCCCTTGTCCCGCTAGATTCAGTGGTGACAGAGAATCCCATGACGGGAACCACCGGGGCGGTGGTTGCTACTGCATTTGCTATTGTTGTTGTTGTTGTTGTTGTTGTGCCATACCTGCTCCTGGATTTTGAGAGACAGGAATCCCCGAAGCTCCTCCTCGACTAATAGGAATGGAGGCACTAGGATGCTTCGGTGAGTTGGGAGGATTGGGAGGAAAACTAGATGTTGTGCTATCAAAAGTCAGGCCTTGTTCATCAACAGCGGCCTCTTGCGAGGATGTTCCACGTAATAGTGATTCGGGGGTGACCAATCTTGATCGCTCCCCAAAGGCGTCAATATCTAGCTCAAAGAACTCGGTTTCCTCTCCTCTATTCTTAACTCTCCATCTCGTTTGCATGAAGACACAGACTTTGGTACCGGTCTTTTCGACTTGAATATTCTCGGGTAAACAGAGTCGCCAGATGCTAAGAGTCTTTCGGTAATGAGAGCATCGGTCCTCACTACCACTAGTCAGGTGAGATTGACCGGGTCACACCGGGAACTGGTTAGAACTATTGGCCCCGGTGTAGACGGGTTTGAGATTTGCGCTTAAAATATGGGACCTTGGTCCCACCGAGCGTGCCAAAAATTGTTGGTCATCAAATCTGCCTAGGAAAGGATCTGGGAAAGTGTATGCGCCCTAGACCTGGACCAACATTGAAAGGCCGAAGGGAAGAGATGCCCCTCGTGCCAATCTCCGGAGAAAGGCCGGCTCCTATACTAATCTACTTTGGTGTTTTGAGATAAGGGATGCAGGAAAGAGATAAAGGAGTTAGGGTTAGAGAAAGAAACAAAAAGGGATAAGGGAAGAGGGATCGGTGATTTAAAGTGGGAGAGAACAGGAAGCACGATCACTAAACTAATAACTTGAATAGCAGCAAGGAACACCAAGAATAAATGAAAGAAATGCTATATTAACCTTCCTATGTATCCTCTGGGCGAGTTCACAGGGATTCTCCTTCCCCTCTGTCATCAGAGGTTTAGCTTTCTCAGTAAAGACGATTAGGACAAGTGAATGTAACAGAAGCCACAACCCACCAGGCAGCATAAAAGAAAACTAACATAGCATTTTTCCTCTCCTATGTATCCTTCAAGCGAGTTTTAGGGTACAGTCCCCGATCGCACACCGGATTTAGGGTTCAGCTTCTCGGTATACAAATGAAGAAAGACAAAAGAATCAAGCACAGAAGGCAGCATAAAAGAGAGAAATTGAGCCCAAAGCTCTTTAGTATTAGTCGTAGGACATCAAGTTACAGCAGCTTTCTAGCAGATAGTTCCCCCCCTTTCTCATTACAATGCCTGGGTTTTTATAGAGGACCCGACCCTCTGAGTCATAATTATACAGCAAGGAGAAGTATGCCCTCGAGCCCTGAGAATTCGGCTCCCCGAGGCTCTCGTGACCGAGCTCTCAAATCCGTTATCGAAACTGGCAACTATGATCGGGTCAACCATGGAAAGATGCATTGATGAGCCGTCTGGACGTCCTTGGTCTCCGGGTGCGGTGCTCGAGTGGCCGCCATGCTCGTCGGGTTCTTCATCATGGCTTGATACTTCGCTTTCAATTGCCAAAAATGAGCAGCGAGCTTATCGGGCACGAAAAATGCATTTATGAGGCACTTGAATACCTCGAGAAAATACCCAGCTTGGAACGCGTGCCTTTGAGGTGCTTCGCTATCTTTTCAACTTTGCTTCGCAATGGACCTGTGCCGAAGCAGATTCCTCCTCGATTAGTACTTCACAAAATGAAGCTTCGCAAAACTGCTTCGGGGGGCATGAGTGCCGAAGCGTATTTCCTTCGCAAAATGGGCTTCTTCATTCTTCGTCGCTTCGCTGACAAAACTGCTTTGCTGATGCCTTGGAAAATGCTTCACTGTGATCTTCTTTCAAGACTATGGTTCGGGAAGGTCTTGGCCGAAGCAATTGCCTTCAAAAGATGTTGCATTCTTTATGGCCATCACTACTTTGGGTGAAAATACTTCGCATGAAAAATGGCCCGAGCAAATGCTTCGCAATGACTTTCATCAAAGTAGAAATGATTCACTGGTGAAAGGGGGCCAAAGTGGATACTTCGGCGGCATTTCGACGAAGTGTTTTCAGTGTTGCGCTCCTTCAAATCCCGCTTCGCAAAATTTTTCCCGAAGTAACCTTTTGAAATGCTTCGGGTGCGAAGTAGTTTCATTCTTCTTTATTTGTATTTACTTCGGTCACACTGCTTCGCAAAAATATTGCCCGAAGTAGCTGCTGGAAATGCTTCGGGCCCGAAGTAGTTTTCTTGCCTTAGCCAATTTGGACCGCGGTCTGGACTTTCCTCCTTCGGCGAAGTTGCTACTTTGAATGCCGCTTCGCACAATTTTCTCCCGAAGTAATGGTTCAGAGCGTTTTGGGCCCGAAGTTCTTTTCATTGCTTCCCTTGTCATTCCCTCTTCGGCAAAACTACTTCGCAAAATTTCTACCCGAAGTAGTGCTGGAAATGTCTCGGGTGCGAAGCTCTTTCTTTTCTTTCGGCGAAGCTCTTCTTACTAGCTTGTTTGGCAGCGAAGCTCTTTCTTTTTTTTTTTTTTTTTTTTTTATTTTATGTACAAAGGGGGTGGCAGGGAAAGCCAAAATTGCCACGACTTTGCAAATAAGAAACAACAAAGAAATGCCTTACAAAAACACTGTACAAAATTTGATTTATTTTTCTACCCCCTTTGCAATGTGACAAAATTGTCAACAGTACCTCCTCTAGGGGCTTCTTCCCGTTGTCCTCCAGTATGGCCACCATAGGTGGCATCGTGGGTGAAGGAATAAACGATGAAGATGGGCCAGGTTGGTGAGTTGAGGGACTCAACAGTGGGGATGTAGGCAGAATCAGACCCTGAGTGGCCGGATTCAATTGAAAGTCCAAATGTGTCGATGGAAGGGTCGATGGCGGCATCAGCTGCACTACATTGCAAAACTTAAAGGGCTCTAAGTCTACCGAGACTACCTGTACTTGCCCTTCGTATGTGTATTTGAGGCATTGATGGGCTATCGAAGGGACACACTTCATGTCCCTGATCCAAGGCCGGCCTAGAAAAATATTGTAGGCCATCTCACCCTCAAGGATGTGACACAATGTAGGAATGGTCTTTTGTCCTACTTGTATGGGCAGGAAAATTGTGCCAACCGTCAAGCATAATGCGTCATTGAATGCTCGAAGAGTGTAAGTGGATGCCACAATGTGGGATGTTGGCAGCTTAAGGTGTTTTAATGTCGTTGTCATGATTATGTTATTGGACGAGCCAGTGTCCAACAACACCCTCTTGAATGGAATCCCGTTGACCTACGCAATGATGTGCAGGGGTGGATCCACCATATCACCAGTCAACAATTTCAATTAGTCTTCCCTGAAGGTTATGACTAGTTCTGTGCATCGTCTCACATGTCCCACAAAGTTGTTGAAAGAATTGGGTTCATGGGGTTGTAGCTCAATGGCTTTGAGTATCTCCATCAGAGCCTCCTGATGGGGCGGCGATTTTTGGATGATCTCATAAATGGAGAGCCTAGACAACATGGTCCTTAAAATTTGAGTAAGTTTAGTCTGAATCGTGGCCACTGGTCTAGACGAGGGAGGTTTCGTAGGGTGTTACAGGGGTTGTGACATTGACAGAACATCTCCTGTAGCTGTAGTGGGTGTAGCCGTGTTTGGGTATCTTTTGTTCCATGCCACGATGCTTATCATCCCTACGTATCCTTGTATGGGGCAGTTTTATGTTACCTCATTCACTTATAAAGTCTTTGCCTGCGTATCATGGGCAAGCAGGGGGTCTTTGAAGACTTCCATCTATTGGTTGCTCAGTGCTACGAGACTATCTACCACGAGCATTTTTTTGTCTATCAAGTCCTGCACTAAGTGTTTGAATTTCCAACAAGTGGAGATTTCATATCCTTTTTTCCAGTGAAATATACAATATAAGTCTTCCCTATAGCCCTTGGGTTTTTGCGTGTTGGGGTCTATGGGTCGACTTTTCGACAATTTTATCAGGTTTTTCGAGAACAAGCGATCAAACAAGGAGTCTCTAGACTCCGTGAATTGTGTGAATTATCACCTAGGGCGACGTTGTCAATTTTGATCTTGTTTATGATTTTCATTTTCATAGTTATCAAGAGGAACTGACTGATAATTAGCCTTTTGGGGCTATGTCGTTTGTGCAGGTTTTGGTATAGCTATGGCAACCTGATTGACCGCAGTGGGTTTCGGTTACGTGGACCTAGTTTTAGCATTTTTGGGCCACTCTTTATTGCGTGGCTTAGCAATCTCGCCATCTTGTATTTTGATCTCCTCAATTATCTTGGCTTGCACCAGGGCTTCTTCGAGGGTGGCATATTGCTGCAGCTGCAATAGTATGGAGATCGACCTTAAGCAACTCTTTGAAAACATTTGAGTCAAGTCGGCCATGGGAGGGAGGTAAGGTAGCTTTGAAAGCAATGTCCTCCACCGATTCCCATAAGCGGATATGGTCTCATCATCATACTACTTAAGGCCAGCTAGGTCACTTAAGGATGCCTTATTCTTGGTGTTGAAGGTAAAACGTTCAAGGAACGCGTACACTAGCTGGTCTAGATTATTGATGCTATGCTTCGGTAACTAGGTAAACCAATTCGAGGTAGGGCCTATGAACGTGGTTATAAACATTCTCATAAGCAATGCATCATTGTCCTGAATGCCAAATCATTGACTCAAGAACCTTGTTACGTGCTCTTGGGCATCCTCATCCTCTCTAAAAATTGCCAATTAAGGCATTTTGAAGTGGTCGGGATATGGGGGTGCTGAAACTGAAGGATGCACAGGGTGACTGCAAAGTTGGCGTAAGGTAGGATTTTTGGGCCCTAAAGTCTTGGTATCCATAGACTCTAAGCGCTCTAGCAGTGCTTTGTATGCATCAGAGGATTTGATTTCCTCTTCTTTGGTTTGGTCCCATTATGAATTACGAGGAACTTGAGGCCTATGGAGGGGTAGCCGGATAGCGCCCCCCTGCCTTGGTAGGGCATTTTAGCCTGCTCTTCTTCTCGCTCAAATTCCTCATAGGCCTCTTGAGGAGTTTTTGGATGTGACCTATAAACATGGATGAGCGCTCGAGGAAGACGCCCGTCATTGGTTCTTGGAGTGGCCTCCCGCTCAGGTCTAAGAGGTCTTGGAGGCAACGCTTGATAAGGTCGTGGAGACCTATCTCGTACTAAGGGGTTGTGCCTCTCATAAATTTTTGTCTTATGCATGTGAGGGTTTGTAATCCTCTCGTGCATAGTGTTATGGAGCAACTCATCTATCTGGCGTTGAATACGCTCTTTTTTAAGATGATACAGTTGTTCTAACTGCTGTTGATCTTGCCTAAGCTGCATGATTTACGCTTGGCGGGTGGCATGTTTGGCAAATGCCAAGGTGATTTGTTCCACCGTCCTAGGTCTAGGAGGCCTAGATTCCTCCCCTACACATATATCTCGGTCGTGGTGATCTAAGATCTCTATGGGTCGCTTTCCTCTGTCGACGTTAGCAGCATTCACCCGAGGCTCTGGCCTTAATAGGTGATCTTGATAATCAGCAGGTGCGAAGGTGCATTGCTCCCGTGCAGTGTATTGCTCTTGAGGAATATACTGGTTTTCCTCATGCTCCCTTCATACATGTGAAATGGACGGGCAGATTTGGCTCACCCTATCCTAAGAGCCTTGTGCTCTAGATTTGGCCTATTAGTTCTAACAGTAATTAGGGGTGGAGGAGGAATGATATAATCATGTGGGCCCTCCTTATGAACCCTATGCTGCTCTAGCGCTTCATCATGTAGTGGCCCTTCATAATGAGTGTCTAAGGGGGCCTTCCCATGTGTGTAATCCTCCTGAGAGGGTCTGTGTTGAATGGGAGTGCCCCTCAAAGGGGTGCCTCTATAGTACTTTTCTGTAGCGGCATAGTGTGGACTATGTTGTGGGTCAGGCTGCCAAGGTGGTATAACCAAGTCCTTGGGGCTATAACGGAGGTGACTTGTGCCTCCTTGTATATTTTCATAGCTTTTGCCTGTGATTTGGCTTGGCTACGGGTATACACCATGGTGGTGGTTTTTATAAAAAGATACGTATATTTTTATCTCCTTTACAATTTTTATGCTATACCAAACAAAAGGGGACCACACAAACAAAGAAATGATTATCTCGTTTATAGATTAAATGTGTGCCCTAGATCTAGTTCAGTGTGTTTGATTTTTTTTGTGTAAATATTGTAAAGAAAACTTTGTTATACATGCATAATGAGGGCTCTTGTATCTCCAAAATGGTCACCCCTTCAATATACCATTTCCAGGCCGTTATACCGAACCTCTCAATATACCCGCCCTTATGTGAGGGAAACTATTGGTATGCGAGAGCAGAACAGTAAGTGTAACATAGGCGATATGAAAGGGGGATCACTCTATTTTTGACACAGACCATAGAAGACTTATCCTCATGCATGGGGAATCACCCCCACTACACTTGGTCAGCTTTCATCAGGATTTACGTCTAGCAACAGTTGCGATCAGGGTATATGTATGCAAAATCCAAGCCAAGGTGGTGATGAAATCCATTGTTGGTCTTGATCAAGTGTTGGGGTATTAAGACCAACCACTTGATGTTAATTTTTATTAGGTGGTGTGTGTGGTTCCTTTTAATTATGTAAAGAAAGAAAACATACAGCAAAAGATGATTTCAGCAAAAGATGATTTTCACTAATGTAATGATTTAAAGTACGTTTTATCTTTCAGAGACAATTAGTAGCAAAAAGGAAATCACAAAACCTAACTAGAACTAAAACCTATAATGAGGACTTGCCATTTGTGCAAGTATCATACATGCAAACCAGAGAAAAATGCATTCCTAATCAAGTTCTTTCCATTTAATTTACTCTATGTTTTTATTTTTTATTTTATTGCAAGAAAGGAAAACAAACTACTTAACCTTTCTATGCAAGTGTCTAAAAATAAAGCAAAGAAAACAAAAAAATGCAGGAACAGAAAGTAGAAAAACATAGAGAATGTTCAGAAGACCTACCTCCTCTCTGTCTAAACCAGCTGCCTCTGAGTTTCTATTCAAAAAATGCACAGAGCTCTAATCATCCTGGGGTGGGACGAATAGCAGGTCTGCATTCGTCACAGGGTGGGACAAATACGTATTCTCCATAGGGTGGCACGAGTAGCAGTCTAGTTACCAAATGCGTAACACCTACAAAGAAAAACCACAAAATTTAGATCAAAAACTTGATCTTAATAGCAGGGGACAGGGTCCCACCGTGATTGCCACTAAAAGCAATGTCGAAAAGTGGTGTACCGATATGATGCAAACAAAAATGGATACAGATGCTAAGTCCTACGAATGCGACAAGCAATGCATGAAGGGAATGACGCATAAATGAGATGTGAGAAAAACAAAAGTGGGGCCTCATTTATTGATATTTATTTTAATCCGATTACAATACATCCCCCCTCTAGGTCTCAAAACATTTGATACAATTTGTTACATTAATGGATGCCCGAAAGAACAATATCGGACGGTACGCTTCCAAGGTCTTCCGCGTGCCCACATTCAAAGTGGGTGGGCCAAAATTTGCTGCCACTTGTGTCCATGTGTTTGTCATTCCTTACTGCCCCTCTAGTATTCCTGGCGATGAGATCCTGCACACAGAAATACAATAAATCGTTAATAGATGTAAAGGACAACTACTAGAATTGATATCACCTTATGCTAGAGGTCCCCAGCGGGTGCTTGTGGGATATCAGTGATGCGACTGATAAATCAATTACAAAATGATATATAGATGTAAAGGACAACTACTAGAATTGATATCACCTAATTTTGCGTCGAAGCAGCATTAGACGACCCCGTTATGCTCGTTTACCCATCGGGGGCCTCTTCAAGGTGAACACTCCAATGTCCCACCTATGCTCATACAAATAATTTTAAACTCGTGTTAGGCATTATAGGTGATTTTAAGACTACCCAGATGATTAGAATTTGCCTATCCTACCCATATTTTCTTGTATGTGATAGGGGCACCCTGTGGGCTAGTTAACACATAAAATAATAAAACTATAGTCAAATCATGTCAGAATGCAATGAAAATTTAACAGAGGCATTAGGATATCATCTGGGGCATATTGCAAAAATAATAGTAAGGAAATCATGTACATATTTCTAATCGCTCCAGGGTGGGATGCTGGGGACTGTCACAAAACTTACAAAAAGTGACCTTGCAAATGTCCTACCCAGAGGCCTCCAAAAATCTTGAAAACTTGTAGTTAGACTAAAAATAGAATTTTGAGATGACCCAGAAGGTCATATTTGGTAGATTCTACCCAGGTCATCCTGTATCCGAAGGCGCTCCCTGTAGGTTAGTAAATGCATAAAAATGACAGAAACCAAGTCAAATCATGTCAGAAAGCAATGAAACTTGAACAACAACATAAGTACATTAAATAAGAGAGCATGAAAAAATAATAGTAAAGAAATCATGCACAAATTTCTAATCACTTTGGGGTGGGTCGATTAGGACTACAGCAGTTCGGGGGGCACCCGGGGGTGGGACGCCCATCTTTTAGGGCCTAGTTTTGACACCAATCCAAGTAGGATGGGTCCAAAACCTCCTAAGAAGTTGTGTCAATGATTTTGGGGTGGGATTATGGCTGATTGATTGGGTTTTGGATTTGGATTGCATTCCTAGTGTTCACTCGATAACCTCTCTTCCAAAAGATAAATTAGGGATGTAGGAAGCACAAAGAGGAATGAGGATATAGTTCGGTAGCACTTCGTTGCTCCAAATGCTCCAGCTCTATTTTTTTTTTGGGGTGAGGAGGCTCACATTTTTATAGACCTAAAGGTCTCATTTTAATGCGCATGTGAGGGCGCCACTTGGCTCACCATGCCTTTTTGGGGGAGAGAAGATTCCTCCTTGATTTAGAGCCTCCTTGAATGAGGCCTCCATGATCAGGGCAGGCTTGACTGAAGTCTCTCTCTGATTTGAAATTGTTCCTCACAATTGCATGCCTTGAAGGCAAAGTTAGGTGGTGGATCTGGGCTACCATTTGTCAAGGTTTGACTTTTTGCCAGTCAAACCTGCTAATCGTCCCACCCTGGAGTGATTGCTTCTAATCATCCCGGGGTGGGACGAATAGGATTCTAACCATCCTAGGGTGGGATGAATAGGGAACAAAGTGCTAAAAAGGTGCAAAAATGACCTCTGACCTTCCAAAACTGATTTGGGAGTGGTTAGGACCACTCTTTAACATCTGGAGGCTGCCCTAGGGGGTATGTATGCCAATTCGATCAGTTCTTGTAGTCACATAATCAGATTGGTGATTTTTTGGTGTCTACATGGGGAAGAAAAATATTGGGCTTAGGGAGTATGCTCTCTACCTTGGTAGATTAGAAACCAAAAGTCTTGGGGTGAGTACTTAGTCTTAATTAAAGATATTTTTCCAAGATAAGTGGGTTTATGGAAACCATATCTTTGGGAAAAGCAATTGGAAGGAGGGACGAAGGATGAAAGGAAGAATGAGGAGAAGGATAATTAATTTATTTTAGGTGAGAGGTTTCCCCTCGATGCAATGTTTGAATATTCTAGTAGGTTTTTATGTTTTGAATATGGTGAAATTACTCCTCTCTGATGTGAAGGAGTCTATTTTTATTTTGTGAATGCTTATTATGATTGATGGCATACATATTGATGCCTATTTTCCAAATGATTGCAATCTTATAGAATATTACCTAGATGTTTGATCAAATGTGTTTTGTAGAATATGGTTTAAAAATTAGTATGTTTGATTGAACTCTCTCATATGGTTTAGAAATTTTCAGGGTTTTGCATAGTGGCAAATTTCACAATTTAGCACGAATATTGGGATTTTCAAAATGTTAATTTTATGAATTTTGGGACCATATATGTCGGCCCGTTCGCTCAAAAATTTTAGGATCTAATTTTTTTAAGAATAAATTTACCTCATTTTCATAAGGTTTCCCGCCTAATTTTTGTCCTAAATTTAAAAAAAAAGAAATATATCACGTCCAAATCACCCCTTGTACCCCTATATATATAGCTAACCCTGACAACGACTCCCATACAATTACAACATTTTTTTGGATAGCAAGAGATACAAAGCATAATATGATTGGTAGAAGGCGACCAACATAAGGCGAGTGGCATAAGGTCAATGGCATAAGGCGAGTGGCATAAGGTGAGTCGCATAAGGCATCTGGCAGAAGATGACTGGCGAAAGGTGACTGACAGAAGGTGACTGGCAGAAGGTGAGTAGCATAAGGCGATTGGAAGAAGGTGACTGGAAGAAGGCGATCGACATAAGGCAAGTGGCATGAGGTGAGTGGCATAAGGTGATTGGAAAAAGGTGACTGGTAGAAGGTTACTGACATAAGGTGATTGGCATAAGGCAACTGGCAAAAGATGACTAGCAATAGGTGACTTGCAGAAGGTGATCGACATAAGGGGACTGACATAAGGTGACTGGCATAAGGCGACTGGTAGAAGGTGACTGAAATAAGGTGAGTGGCATAAGGTGACTCAATTTATCGATATGTTTCTTTTACCATTAAATTTCATTTAACATTTTATTCATGGACACTCAATAAGGAGGTTTATTCTACTTATGAACGATATTCTTGGGATAGATATTCTATTGTCTCTAGCAGTAGTTCTCTTTTATACCAATTATTTTCATTTTTAAAAATGATGTTCTTTGTTCATGTTATTCTTCTGTTCATACAGGTAAAATGTCAACTATAGGTAGTGGAAATAAGGGAGGCCAGTCTTCCAATAAAAGGAGTATCCTCAAATACTTTCATAATATTTCTAAACCCGGTCAACCATCAACATTTGCACAAACTCAAGGTATGAACACCTTTACTCAGTTAATTTTTTACTTTGTTAATTTTAAATATAATGTCTTCATTCATAAAGAAGTGTGCTTTTTGGTTGATGGCTTTGTCCATTTTTATCTGTAGAAGGTATGCTTTTAAATGCCATAGTGATAATGAACCTACTATTGACACTAGTATTATCTCTACAAAAAACACTGTTAACCCTAGTATGCCTCCACTTCCACATATCCACGTTAATGAACAGTCCACAGATGAAAATATTCTCAATAAAATCGAACAACAACATGAAGAGATTCCTAAATCTAACATGCCAAGTGGAAAAGAAACTAATAGTTCTTATGCAGTCCCTACTTTCGAAGAATCTTCATCAAAAATAAATAAACGTGCAAGGTTATCTAGGTGGACAATTAACAGATCATTTCAGCTTGATTGGATATCAGAATTTCCATTTATTGAGCCAGTGCTACCAGAGAATAGTAGTGATGCTATAAAAAAATTGAGATGCGTAATTTGCAGTTGGAAACATGGAAAGGAGCATAGATTACAACTTAAGAAAGATACAGTAGAAAAACATTGTGGAAAGGTTTATATCAAAACAAAAGAAGGTGATCCACCAACACCAAAAACTTATAGGTGGAAGGATGCATCAGAGTGCGCACATATAAGAAATGTGCAACGATTCAAGCCCAATTTTGAAAAATGAATAAGTTAACTTTAGCTTCAAAAAGTTTGCAGTTTGTTGTTGTATTCTCTATTCTTAAGAAGGGTAGACCTATGTCTGATTTCATGGATTATAAATATCTATTTTGACTAGTTGATGTGCAGAACTTACCCAACGCCCATTGGTCAGATCGAAGTGGTTGGGAAATGGCAAAATGTCTCTCATTGGTTGAGCAGGATGACCTCAGAGAGAAAGTAAAAAAGGTAAAATTCATTTCACTTTCAATTGATGAGGTGACTGCTATTGATAATACATCTTGGATTTGCATGCATGTTTACACATTGGAAAATCATTTAAGGCAACCTCATTTACTTGGAATACGCAAAATGGTGGAAAATTGTAATGCAGAAAACATTTACAATGTTGTTGTAACTAGTTTAAAAGAAGAAGAAGGAATGAATGAAATTGAAATAGCCACTAAGTTAATATGTGTAGGAGCTGATGGTGCTGCTACAATGCAAGGACACAGGAATGGTCTTTGTGTTAGACTACAAACATCGGTTGCCCCATATTTGATCCCTATTCATTGCATGGCTCATAGAATGAATCTTGCATACAAAATTGTGGATACATTTACAAATGTTGCGAGAGTGGAAGAGCTTGTCCATGAAATTCATGAATATTTTTCACGTAGTCCAAAAATATTTTTAGAGTTTCAACAGTTTGCACTAGGAGTTACCAAAGGTAAAAAACTGTTGAAAGATGTGGATACTAGGTGGATTTCGATGTATCAACCGACATTAAGAGTTTTCAAAGAATATCAATCCTTGATAGGGTTTATGTATGCAAATCGTAGGGCAGTTGATAAGGCTAAATATTTAATTTTTTGAATGAGTGACTTTGAAACTCTTCTCACATTGTGTGGAATTCTTCCAATGTTGGAAAAAATGAATACTTTGATCAAAATTGCACAAGAAAGATCAATTTATATTGTGGATTTCATCAGGGCAAGAATACAAATTTGCATGCATATTGATATGATGTACGCATCTGGTCAAAATTTTATGGATCCCATGTTTGAGAGTTGGAGAGCATTAACAAACGTGAATGGTCCTCAGAGTTTTCTGAAGTTCAATATAAACGATCATCTATGTATTAATGTCCGCAAAAAGGAAATACCTTTATATTGTTATGGTGTGTGAATGGATATAGCTACAAATGAAGTTGAGAAAATTCCCATAACCTACAACATATTTCATGTAGTTGTAGACGATACAAAACTTAAACTGAAACAAATAGCAGAATCATTGACAAAAGAAATAAGAGACTGTTTTCAAAGAGATGAATTGCTAGAGGCTATGGGTGTGGTTAATCCGATGTTTTGGGATCCTTGTAATGAATACCAGAATATAAATTCTTTGTTTCTCAAATACATGGGCAGTCTTGCTGGCCATTTTAGTAAAAGTGTTGTAGTCAATGGTATTGAAATCAATGGCATTCTCAATAGAGATCTTTTGATGAAACAATCAAACTATTTTGGAACAACAATGTCTACTCAAGTTTCACAGCTCTCTAACCGTCATGAAGCAGGTTCTATTTCATGTTTGTGGAGAATATTACAACCAAGTACTATCTTACAACATACTATGAGTGAATATTTTCATTTATATGAATTATGTCAAACGATGATTTTGGGATCCATGGAATATGAAAGGGTGTTCAGTGCACTATCATATGTAAAATCTAAAGTTTGGAATAGGTTGGACAAAAATTTGAAGAATTGTTTGAGATTATATGTGTCGACCTATGAGGTGGAGGAGTTTCCTTATGAAAGAGCAATGTCACATTGGAATTCTTTGGCAGAGAGAAGAGGTGTAACAAATATTGATGATGATGAGGATGATAGTAACACTGGTCAGATTGTGATGACAAAATTTTTGGGAATGAGTGCAGAACATTTTGTACAATCTGAAAAGAGTTTGTTCCAACTTCCAACACTATGATGCAAGGATGCATTCATTTGATTTGATTACACATATTATCATTTGATTTGATTTCAAATATCATAATGAAAGGATGCTTTCATTTGATTTGATTTGAGTTCACATATTATCATTTGATTTGATTTCACATATTATCATTTGATTTGATTTCACATATCAGAATGAAAGGATGCTTTCATTTGATTTGATTTGAGTTCACATATTATTATTTGATTTGATTTCACATATTATCATTTGATTTGATTTCACATATTATCATTTGATTTGATTTCACATATCAGAATGAAAGGATGCTTTCATTTGATTTGATTTGAGTTCACATATTATTATTTGATTTGATTTCACATATTATCATTTAATTTGATTTCAAATATCAGAATGTTTGAGTTCACATATTATTATTTGATTTGATTTCACATATTATCATTTGATTTGATTTCACATATCAGAATGAATGGATGCCATTGGATACTCTGTATAGCATAGCCCTCTGATTTGATTATGTATTATTTGATTACACATGTGTTACACATATTCTTTGATTACACATGATTTGATTATTGGATTATCTGAAATGTGTTACTGGATATTTTGTATATCATTTTACAATAGCCTTGTTATTGAAGTATTAGTCTAAAGTTTCTATTTTTCTTGTAGATTTGTAATGTATAAATCGTTATAGGCAACTTGTGAAAGTAAATGTCTATGCTGCATTTTATGTCATTTCAAATTAATTCATATAACATAAAAGAACATCTTACTGCATCCACATACTTCAAAATTACTTAATATATCAACAAAAACAATCAAAACATAACAACATTCAAAACAAAGTTTCCTAGAGATAACACATTTTTTTGGAAATATTCTCTTTCATTGATTTCAATTTTCAAAAAATTTACCATTCATTCACAATTTACAAAACATATCAAACATTATTTCTTCCACTTCAAATTAAAAACAACAAACTTCTACATCATCATAAATAATCAAAACATAGTAATAATTAAAACAAAATTTCCAAGAGATAATACATATTTTTTGCAAATAGTCTCTTTCATTGAAAGCAATTTACAAAACATATCAAACATTATTTCTTCCACTTCAAATTACTTAATACATTAAAACATATAATAATAACATAACAACATTCAAAACAAAATTTCCAATAGATAACACATTTTTCGAAAATAGTCTCATTCATTGATTTCAATTTTCAAAAAGGATACCATTCATTCACAATTTACAAAACATATCAAACATTATTTCTTCCACTTCAAATTAAAACATAACAATAATTAAAAACAAAATTTCAAAATGATAATACGAATTTTTCAGAAATTGCCTCTATCATTGATTTCAATTTAAAAAAAAATACCAGTCTTAATAATTTATAAAAATATAAAGAGTTTTTGTTTCACTTCAAATGCAACACAACAAACTTCTATTATTTTCCAATATTTCCTGAAGGTCCACCCACATCTACCTCAATATCCTTTTCTTCTAATGCCCCAGCCCTAACCAAACTTTCTGCTGTAGTGTTGATCCCCGATAACAAGGCACCCTCTTCCTTCGTTGGATCTTCTTTGAAAGGTGCATTCAACTCCTTCTCATTTTCTTCAAGTTTAGCCTCGACATCCAAGCCCCCATCTCTGATAATCCTCTTCAGCAAATTATTTTCTCTAACCGTCTGTTGTAACCTCTTCTTCAATTCAATAGCATTATTAATGCTAATTTTGGCGAGTCTTGATCAAAATTTTCATGGCACCGACTTGTTGCTTTAGGTGCTGGAAATTAGACTACAAAATAGAAATGAAAAAAGGTTAATATTTATAAACAAAACATATTTAACAAAAAAAAATTAGTTAGATGTAAAACTTACATCAGCTGTAAGTCGTGTTGTTTTTGCAACTGCTACTTTATTCTGATCTAGTGCCCATTCATTGAAATATGCTTGGGCTTCTACATTGAGGTTTTCCAAATGATTCAAAACAATGGCCAAAATTTCATCTCTGTATGTAGACTCGGCCTCCATAGTGCCAGATTCAGCTTTATGTAGCAAAGCATCGAGCTTTTGGGGCTCATTCTCAACCTTTAAAAACAACTCTTTTCTCTTTGAAAAATTCTTATATCGGCCATTGATTGCTTTAATCAAAACCTTGGCCCGATATTCCCATTCTTTCAATTTATCAATATCCAAAAGAAGAGTATTATGAACTACAACTTTACATCTATCGGCTAATAACACATTTTTAGAAAAGTTTAGGATATCATCATCTGTTACACTATGGGCGACGACTTGTTGTGGGGCAGAGGGGGAAACTTCGGTGGCACCTACATTGACATCCTCTTCTCCATCAATGCCCTCTTCATCCTCAAGAATATCACTTGCCTTTAAAGGGTAATTTTCAGGATTCATACCCTGATAAAGAAAGTCACATTCTAGAGTTCCCGAGGGCATTTGAGATGCACTCTCAACATTTGAAAAATTCTCTAAGGTTAATATCGGTAAAATAGAAACATTAGATGATGACACATTTTGTGTCTCTGTAGCACTTCTTGCATGATGAGGTGGCGGTGTGAGGAACATTTTACCATGCATGCATGATTGGTTCCTCACAGGTGGAACCTGTTGTGGATGGACAAGAACTTGCTTTGAATGGATAGACGGTGGAACTTGTTGTGGCTATGGTTGTGGCTATTGTTGTTGTTGTTTTTGTTGTTGTTGTGGCTGTGGTTGTTGCTATGACTATTGTTGTGGTTGGCCAGACGGTGGAGCCATATGTTTTTTTAGCCTTTTGAATCTAGCAGGTCCCTCTATTAAATTTCACACAAAAACATAAATTTAATCTTGTGTAAATAACAATAGCATTTAAAAAATATTTATTTAAACCATACATACCAGACTCAGACTCTGCAGCCATTGATGATTCAACCATTTGCCCTTTATCTGAAAAATATTTAAAACACATTAAAAAACATAATTTTAAGTCATTAAAATAAATCATTTAAAATAGTATTTTTGAAGAGTAAGGTTACCTTGTGGGCTAGAGGTAACCTCTTCCACATCGACATTAACAATTTTAGAAGTAAAAGGTGCGGTAGGTGTATGCTGAATCCGATCACCATGAGACCTCACACGTTTGGTGGGAGTTATTGGTGATGACTACGAATGCGTATCAGAATCAGCAGATACTTCCTGAACCCTAAATGCGACATCCCTTTTACTTGAATACTGAGATGCTCTTCTCTATTTTCAAAACAAAATTAGAGAATAACAAGATAGAATGAAAAAAAAACAAAGATATTCCAACAAATATGTTTACCTGTATCTCATCATCAAACATGCCAATAGACAACAAACTAGGGTGCAATGCAGTGGGAGGACTACTTTGTTGAAGGTTGAAATAAGCTTCCTGAAATAAACAAAGAATAAAATTGTTGGTAGTCACTGTATAAGCAGATTGAATTTTTTGGGCACTCAAAAGGTCGTGTTTCAGGCGGTTGGAAATGTGCATGGACCAGTCAAATCTACCACCACCAATACAACGAATCAATAAATAAAGTGCCCAAAAAGGCATTTTTGTAGGTCACCCCTACAGAATAAGCCTTGCCTGAAAAAATTCAATGCAAGCATATAGAAATTTGTCTCCAACATTGCAAATGTTTAACCCCCTTTTGGACTTAGAAGAATTAACTAAAAAAAAGAGACAACATTATTAGAAAACAAAAAGTACAAGGAGAACGTTATTAGAGAAATGAAACTACAACACAACAATATTTAATGTTAAATAAAAAATAAATTTTCAAATTATACCTTTCAAATTGTTAGAATGAACACCATAAACGGTTCCAAGGGTGGATTTATCATCGTCGGTTAAGGCGTACTGGTTGTTCACCAGTACACCATCCAAAAATGGTAGCCCTATTAGTCACTACACATCGGAGGGTTTAATAAAAAAACAATGTCCTTGTTATCCAGTCGCATCAAAATAGTGGACACATCATGGTTGTAACAAGAAACGATCTGTTGCATCAACTGAACATTAATGTTCAATTGTGGCATCTTCAACACACCAGCAAGTCTAGTGGTGTAAACCCATTGGGAATCATTTCCAGGAGTGTTGAAAATGCTCTTCAGGTTGGGGCACAATATGTTCTTGAAATACACTTTAGAGGGAAGAGGAGAGGAAGAGCTAGCCATCTCTAAAAAGATGCAGGAAAATGGTTTGAGAAACCAGGAAAACACTCAAAAATGCCCTGGAAAACACTGCCAAAACCTTCTGGAAATGTTGCCAAAACCTTCTCAAAATGCTGCCAAAATGCTTTGAAAACACTGCCAAAACGCTCTGAAAATGCTTGGAAACCGCTATGGAAAATGCCCTAAAAATGCTGGAAAAAAGTTTAAAATTGCTCTAGAAAACGTTGTGGAAGAGGCAAAAAATGACCCTGCAAATGAATTTATAGAATTCTGCATGATGGAAGTTAATAGATGCATGACACATGGTAGAAGAGAGGACACATGGCATCATCTAATTGATGAATTATGGTGGTCGCCTTGTGCCACTCGCCATCTTCCAGTCGCCTTATGCCACTCGCCATCTACCAATTGCCTTGTTCCACTCACCATCTGCTAGTCACCTTATGCCACTCGCCATCTGCTAGTCACCTTGTACCACTCACCATCTACCAGTCACCTTGTGCCACTCACCATCTGCTAGTCGCCTTGTGCCACTCACCATCTTCCAGTCACCTTATGCCACTCGCCATCTACCAGTCGCCTTGTGCCACTCACCATCTTCTAGTCACCTTATGCCACTCACCATCTGCCAGTCACCTTATGCCACTCACCATCTACCAGTCGCCTTATGCCACTCACCATCTGCCACTCGCCTTGTGCCACTCGCCTTATGCCACTCGCCTTGTGCCACTCGCCTTATGCCACTCACCTTGTGCCACTCGCCTTGTGCCACTCGCCTTGTGCCACTCACCTTGTGCCACTCACCTTGTGCCACTCGCCTTGTGCCACTCGCCTTGTGCCACTCACCCCATGCAAGTCACCTTCTTCCAGTACCTATAAAATTTTATTGATAATTTCAGTGAAAAAAAGAAAAAATCACCATGTTTTGAAAAAATTTCTTCGAAAATTTAAAAAATTCACCCCAAAGTTTATACACTTTTCATGATGATTCACCCCGATTTGATAAATACTTTTTTGGTACTACCCCTTATGCATAACCATGGAAATTCTTATTCCTTTTAATATAAAGGAAAAATTTGGCCTAGGAAGCCATAATATAGAGTAGGCTACAAGCAAGCCAAACTGCCAACTAATGGGTAACCATAGTATGGTAAGCTTTAAACTAAGACCAATATCAACCAATGAAACCACCCAACTCTAACATGTTTTAGCCACCACCAATAGAGTCCTAAACAACCACCTCTTGGTGGTTGTAATACTCATAGTGCATTGGTGTTTTTATTTTGCAACTTACCCACAACACATTGGATGTGGGATCTATGCTCGTATACGCATTTCAAAACAAATTCTTCTAGTGACTACTAGTGTTGGAATTATGTTGATTCAAGTACCATCACTCAATAAGGTTTGAGTTACCTTTTTATCTCTTTGGGAGTATCGAAGTATCATTAATATTCTCCAGTCGGTGTCCACATGTACTCTGGAATGAACCTCCACTGGTAGACGCATCCCAAGCACCAAGATATAGACCGAATTCATCAGAATGAAGTATCTTGATCAAGAATGTTCACTCGACTTAATTATTTTGGTGCAACCTGATGAGATCTGTCCCCCCAAATCACAACATCTAAATTCCTCTATGGAATCCCTATTGGCACAGACCATGTGATCGATATATCTTGTGTTGTGCATCCTCTGCACTGGTTTGCATGTACCCATTTCTTTGTATAACTATTTACAGACTTTCTAACAGAATGCAAACCCATTAAAAATCTTGCAATAGGTGTTAGAAAATTTATGTCATAATTGAGGAAGGGGTCCTCAACCACTTATGCTCACTGTGATCAATCATATCTATAATTGGGGAAGAAGTCAAATTATAAAGAGACTCTAGTGTAATCTAGTTGATAGATTATGAGATAGATTTGTGACAAAATTTGTGAAACAAATTGGTGTTAGAATTTGAAGGAACTATAGCATAATCATGTTTGATAGATTATTGGGGCCAAATTTGTAAAGACTATAATTCAATCCTATTGTAATTTTATGATGCAAATTGAGGTAAAATTTGTAGAAACTCTAGAATACTCCTATGGATATATCATGAAACAAATGGATGATTAAACTGTAAGAACTATAGGATGATCTTGTTGATGGGTTATAACTATAGTATGATTGTGATCAATTGATAGTATTGTAGGAATTGTCTAAAAAAGTGAAAACATAGATTAATGTGGGTAGATTAGATATGGAGTATAATCTTGGAGAGAGTATGGGATCTCTCCATATGTTACAAAGCCTTAGATAATTTCTATATCACCATGACTTAAATGGAATAATGACATTTGGGTTTGAATAATGAATGCAAATTCGTTCTCGAGGGAATTATGGGATTCCCTCTCTAATAATTTTTAAGATTTCTCCTTAATATAAATCTGATTATCATTCATAAACATGTAGATATAAGAACTTGTAATATTCTTATGTATTGCATTGATGACTTAGAGAAAGGAAATGTAGAATTTCCTTATTTGCATCATAATTTGAAAAAGGACCAAAATGATTCCTTTAATTGTATATTTGAATTAGAAAAGGATCCATGGGATGCCTTTCTATATTTTTATGTATGACATATTATGTTTATGAAATGAGAGGAGAAATATATTTTGGAGGCTAGGTTTATTCCCCATGAGGGTTCCCAGGATATATGTTGTGTAACTCTATTTTGTGGTTTGTAATTGTTGTTATGCATGGATGTTATACTTGCTCTCTAATATGATGTTAATTAGTTAGATTGTAAATATTGAATGAGTTGGAATTTAAATTCTATTTACTTTCCAATGGGATGATGCATTTGCATTCTTATAAAGATGCTCACCAGAATGTTATATGATGCATGTTTTATTTCAAGCATTGTTACATAAGTAATAATGGTTTATAATTGCACTTGAGGTCACTAGATCTAATAATGAATGACACCTTTGCTTTTCTAATAAATGGATCTTTTAATATGAGGTAATGGTCTATGTTTGTTTCAAGCAATAATCTTGAAGGGGGTATCTTTGTGTATTGTTTAATAGTATATGAATGGTATTCCACTGCAAATAATTAGGAAGTAAAATTGAAGTTAATTCACTTAAGTAACTAAACTTCCTAATGAAAGAAGAAATAGAAAAAAGTTAACACGGAAATGATAAACATCATGATGGAATATGAGGTTGGATAGGAGATGGTCACTCCTATCATGAGAGTTGACACTAACCATGTTGTAATTCTCTTGAATTCTTGCTATCCTAATTGATATTTGTTCAAATACACTTGAATGTGAACTAAATGATAGATATATTTCAAAAAAATTCTATCTCTAGTTGGGTTGGTAATTTGGGGTCATTACACCAGATAATATGTCAGTTGTGTCATTGAACATGATTTATATGATATACAAGACCAAAATGATGAAGTTAGACAATTAAATTATATAAATAATTGGACTAGGTATGTAGAAGCTCATATTGAAAATATAGAATCATGCCTAGAAGAAGTTACTGCTGAAATGAAAAGTATAAATGAAAATTTAGAAGTAGTGAAACAATATATGCAAACACAACATTATGAAAAGCAGGAACAAGCTAAAGAAGTAAAAAAGGAACAAAGGCAGATTAATTTAGGAAGCATGGGAAAACCAATAAACATAGTGCCCACTACCTTCTAGAACATTAAAAAATAGTTAGGAAAAATTGTTAAAGGTCCAGAAGCTAAAATGTTTAGAACAATTTTCAAAGGTAAAAGCAATAAGCAGAAGTTTAAAATATTTAATATGAAAGGAGTTTAATTGCTATAAATTGATAATTTGATAAATCCAAAAGAAGCAATTACCATTTGGATAAACCATTACATATCTCTATAATCAGTTCACCATTTAGATAATCCTATCATAGAATTGGCTGCAAGACATATGATAGGAATAGTTCTTAATTGGTGGACTCATGCGAGTATAAAATCAAAAGCTAAAGTGTATAAAAATGGATTATATGATTTGTACATATCATTAATGACTAAATTTGTCCCACAACATATCAATTCTGATAAAGAAGACCAATTAGCCCTAGCTATGAGAAATTGGGATATTTGTGCCAATTTGAAGAATACTCAAAGAAGTATGTGCAGACTGTATAAAGCTTGAATCTGCATAGAGATATGTTTATCAAGGTCCAATATTTATCTTCTCTTCCTAAAGGCATTGGTCAACTAGTTTTAACAAAATTCACAGAGCAAGGTATAGATTTAAATACTCTAAATTTTGCTGAAATAATTGAAGCAATCAAACAAAAAATCAAATATTTGTGCCTACAAGAGAAAGTGGTTAGAAAAAACCCCATGATAACAAAAAAGGAATGTGCTTCTATTGATGGAGCAAACACATATTGCAAATAAATAAAGAAAAAGAATTTCAGGAAAGCAAATCCTAAATCATTCAAGCCATATAGGTATTTTAGAAGAAAAAAAGATATATACAACCGGTTAAGGATGTTACCCACTTTTCATGCAAAACAAAATACCACTATGCACATTCATGCAACAAAAAGTCCCCAAACATGTAAAAATGTGTTTGGCAGATCCTAAAATTGCAAACCAATGAGAAATGTGTGAAAATGAACATCATTTCCAACTATGGCAAGATAAAAATATTGAATTTTTTGAACTAGAAGAGGTTGAGAATGAGCTTTTATTTGATGAATACTTAATTGATGATGATATTGAGGAAGTAGAAGCCATCAATTAGATTTTTATGTTGCAACCATTTCTTGAGGATCCAAAAATGCCAAAATTAGAAGACATTACTAATGAAGAAGTAGAAATATAAAAAGTTGAACAAGAAGCATTGCATAATAGAAACAAATTCAAAAATTGTTGTTCAAATTTTGATGATTGTTATGAAAATGAACTTGCTTTTGAATTACAAAAGGCTAATTTTGACTCTGAATTGGATGTTAGTGAAATCTTCGATATAGAGGAGTTGCCCAAAAAGAAAGTAACTAAGCTAGATTCTAAGGCACTAAGTCCTTCCAAGAAGAACATCCAATTACCTCAGAAATTTCTTTTCAATTTTACAAATACCCACTTGCTTCCAAAATTCAACAAGCCCAGATTTAAAACTGGTAGTAGACTATAGTTTAGTCTTATTTCCAATCATTATAGTAGTAGATGGCAAAATGGCTTTCAAAAAGGTTACTGCTTTTATTGATACAGGTGTAAATATTAATTTTGCAGTTGGTAATCTTCTTCACAATTGGGTAGAATCCACAAGATCCTACCAAGTTTCTACAATGAATGGAGAGGTACAAATGAAATATTTTACATTTGATGTCCTATTGCAAATTGGCAATAAGATTGTTTACACAAATTTTATTCAAATGAATAATGGGGGATATGATGTAGGTTTGGGTAGTCCATTTTTGGATCAATTTGACCTTTATACCATATAAAGTCATTGCTTGGTACTCAACATTGAAAATGAAAAAATCATTGTTCCCAAAATTTTAAATGTCTTCCATACTAAAAAGCTCAAATCTCAATGGACAAATCCTAGCATTGAAGAGATTATTATAAATGAAGCAAAATTGGAGAAAGCAAAACTCCAACAAAAAGTAGTCCAAGAGTATTCCCAAATATTTCTTATCATCAATCCTGCAGTAGTAGTGGATTTGGAATAATTAATGAGGAAATATTGTGTAGAACATCCACTTGATAAATGGTTTGTGGATTCTCCATAAGCTATGATACCAACCACTCATGATCTCACTGTTCAAGGGAAAAAAATTATTTAAAGTAAACAAGATGATGAAGAAACGAAGAAACATGTGAATGAATTACTGTAGAAGGGTTTAATTAGACCTTCAGAATCAAATTATTCTTGTTCAACATTTATTGTTTAGAAACACTCAAAATTAAAAAGAGGTAAAGCCAGAATGTAAATAAATTACATTTCATTGAATATCATCACATAAGATATTAAATGGTCCCTACATCATAAAACATAGTTGATAGACAAAGTTGTTTTAGGTAAATATTTTCAAAATTTAATTGTATATCTGGCTATCACCAAATTAAAATATCAAATAAAGACATTTGCAAAACAACTTTTTCAACACCAGTGGGTTTTTTTGAATGGCTAGTAATGTCATTCAGATTGAAAAATACATCAGCACAATTTTAGATGGGGATGGATAATATTTTCTCTCTGTTTCATAATTTTATTGCTAACTACATTAATTATTTTGTATTCTATTCTTAGAACTTGACAAAGCATCAACATCACCTTTATTTGTTCAATGAACTGGTTATAAAACATGGCATTGATCTATCAGGAGACAAAAAAAAATTTTAGATTACCAAATCAGAAATAGAATTCTTAGGTGTCATTTTAAAATATGGACATATTGTGATGCAACCATATATTCTAGAGAAAGTAAAAGCATTTCATCACAAATTTCTTGATAAAGAGCAGGTACAAAGATTTTTGGGATGTTTGAATTACTTGCATGATTATATCCCAAATCTTTCCAAGATTGCAAAACCCATAATAGAAGCAACAAAAGGGGAAAAAATCAATTGGTCTCAAAATTCTATAGAGGTTGTAAAAGAATTAAAAGTTTACTGCTCATATTTGCCACCTTTGGAGCTAGCTTTTGAAGGTCCCTATATTCTCCAAACTGTTTCAAGTAAAGAATTTTGGGCTTGTATATTTTTTGTTGAAAAAGGTAATACAAAAAAAATTATTGTGTATAAATCAAGGGAATTCAAAAAACATGAACTGAATTATTGGCCTATAGAAAAGAAAATTCTTGCTATTATTAAAGGAGTTGAAAAATTCAAAACAATTATTCTTCCTGAACAGTTTTTAATTAGAACTAATAGCAAGAACTCTAAATGGTTTATGACAAAATATTTCAGCTCAACTTTGTAGGGGAAGATATGCTTGGTGGCAAGTAGTTCTAACACAATATCAGTTTATTGTTGAATATGTTCCAAGAAAGGAAAATGCTATCCCTAACACATTAACTAGATAAATGGCTCAAATTAAAATGTTTGGATCACCTTCATTTGGGTGTAAATACTGGTCATTAAATAGACCAGAAGATTGTCAATATTTTTGCAAAAGAATAAGACAATATTTTTCTGATGTTGATCAAATTACTTTTAATTATATTTTATATCTTGATTTTGTCTATATAATTTTGTAGTAAGAATCAATGTTCTGGTGAATTCAATCTCTTGAATTTCAGTTACAACAAGCATGGTCGAGCATGTTTTCCTAAGAGGAAAACTAGAAGATATTATCCTTCTTAGATGACTGCAAGAACCAAGTGCATATTTTCAAGCTTTCTTTGCTAATATTTGCAAAAAATTATCTTGGTAGGAAAATATGGGTAATTACATAATCCACATTAATCTTACAAAATATCCAACAATAATAACACAGGTGGATGAAGTCATGCAGTCAAAATTTCCTACAACCAGAATAAGTGCACCATAATATTCTACCATGTAAGACACAAAGCCTAACAACCAACCCGAGGTCACTAACCCGGATGAACTCACCTACATGGTTACAAGAATAAATTGCTAACTATCAAGAATGTAGATGATCAGCCCGAGGAATATACTGAATCCATTACCATTATGGAAGAGGATAATATCAAATCCTATTTTGTACAAATCTTATCTTGTATAGTTGTGTTAGTGGTAGACACTATCCCATGTGAAAGGGATAAGACCCCAGTTACAAATTTTGTTATTATCTTTTATTACTGTAGATCTACTTTTTAGATGCTTCTAGATTTATTATAGCAAATATCAAGAGGCTTCCACCGCCTCATATGTATCTATAAATATGAGACTTTATGCTCATTCTTGTCATCGAGAATTTTATTTGCTTATGCATTGCATAACTCTTGGTGTCGAGTATAGATTGCACCCTATCTAAAAGTAGGCAATTTTACCCAAATCTGGTTATTAAGTAAAGTATCCCAAGGACAAGGCTTGGTTGTCCTACATCTTCTAACTCTAGAGAAAATATTAGCTTTCATTCTATAGGAGTTTTTTGTGAGGAAATCCTAGAAGTTGGAATCAAAAGACTTACTCATGAGAGCCCTACAATTTTTTTCCTGAATCCCTTAAGTTTAGATCTATTATCAGTGCAAAGGAAACGTATCAAGGATCACCTTAACACTATTCATGTTTTTTAGAATATTTTGATCATTATTACAAGGTTAATTGATTAATTTCTTCACTTTGGCTCACTTGAACTATCACCACTGGGTTTTTGATCAGCCCCTAGTTTCTTGATCACCCCCTCTAATGGTGTTTGGCTCACTTGAACTATCACCACTGGTTTCTTGAGCACCCCCCTAGTTTCTCGATCACCTCCTCTAATAGTCGAGGTCCTATACCATGCAGTATTCCTCTTCCTCAATGTATCATCTCTCATTTAATATAATTTGTAGAATTCTAAAATTAAATTGGCTCTAATACCAAACGATGCAAATAGGTGAAGGGTATCCACCAAAGGATAGCCTTTGTAATCAGATCAAAACTCTAACATATTGACACTAGATGGTGTTGTCTCAAATATAAGATAAGACCCCTTTATGATGACACCCCTTTGTTACAATACTCTTTTTTTACAATAATAAAAGTATAATGTCTAGTAATGATAAATTTGTATTGAAAATTTCTCTCCATGATGGAAATCCTTTATGACAACAATCTTACCATGTCAGAACTTCCCATACAATATTGTACAACAACACTTTTAAGTAAGCAATATGACACACACTTTATTAATAGTATGCATTAGATGACATTTCCCTAACAAAAACATTAGATGACACTATTTAGGATAAGTTGTAAGGCAACCACTTTCAAGTCGGCAATTAACTAAAAGTTATTCTTCATGATGGCATTCCCCATGATGATGTACCCAAGATGATATGAACCATGTCATACTTCCAATATGACAATTATGGTATCACTACTTTACTTAGAAACTTTCCCTCAAATGACTCTTAAACGATAATTGCCCTTCTTTTGAAATTACTCTCTTGTTGCTTTCCCTTAGAGTCTTCATAGAGACTATTGTATATTTCCCTTCAGTTGTAATCAACACACACTAATATGTGTAATCTATCACATACACCTCAAATAGCATAAAGTAAACATTATTTAAACATGTGCTTAGAAGAAAATTTAAGGTGAATAGTAATGATATTGTTAAATTACCAAAGGGATGTACATGTAATTTTTGCATCCATTTCCCCTTCTTTTGGATGCCTCTAAACCCTTTTAATTCACTCTCATGTCATTCCCTCTTCTTATTCTCTTATCTCTCTTTCTTCTCTCTTATGATCTATTTCGCTTCTCTCCCTTAACCTTTCAAACCTCTTTTTAAAGGCTCAAGAATCAATTACTTTCTCTAGTGGATGGTTCGTCTTCTAATTTCTCCAGTGGATGCTCCTGCATCAAGATGGTGCACAAAAATAAACTATCAAGGATGAGATGATTAGGAATTATATAATACTTTTTAAAAATAGAGGGTTATATGCATGTTCAATGGATACTAACCAAGTTTTTTGGATATTGAATCCACATTATTCAATGAATTTCCTTCATGAAAGGATATTTACTTATCATCATCTCTAGGTAAAAAGTCAAAGATAAAATAATTGGTGGTGGTTCATGCTTAAGAGGAAGAGATAGCTTGTATTTAAGACCATGAAAATATCCTTTTATGGAGAGAAAACTTGAAATATTCTAGTATAGGATAGGCTTTCAACTTATATATTGGTAGGACTCCAGGTCCTAGCAGATTGCACAAATGGAGTGAATGGATTTGGATGCGTGAAATGAATCTAAAACTAAGAGAATCACCTTTGGATAGAATCATTGTTGCATTGGTATGTGGGGTCCCTCCAATGGGTTTCAATTATATTTATATATATTCTTCATCGATGCCCTTACTAAAACTATCTACCCTAATATTTATATGAACCGAGGGCTACGTTGAAGAGATGTGACTATCTATATGTGAATTATAATTAATATAATAATTAATTATTTAATAATATTAAATAGTAATGTTAGGATGGAGGATCATAACATGCCACCATCCTTAAAAGGAACTTTGTCCTCAAAGCTCAAAGTGAGGAGCTTTATCCCTTATTTTTTGAGTCAAATTTGTGCAAGTTCTTGTACTATTTTAATATCACTTTTTCGAAGGTAAGGATATCTTGAGGGTCAGAGCGTTAGTGGTGGGTTTCTAGGAAGAATAGTAGAATCGTCCTTAGGATAATCATGATGATGATGGGGGGGAAACCCTTGGGGTTCCTCAAACATTTTAGAATGATGCATCAAAAGTGGTGGTAACACGTCTATATTTTTCTGGTGTTCCCTGGGAGAGTCAAGGGAAAATGAGTGTGGAGTCCTCTTTCTGCCTTGTTTTCAAAGAGGTTTGACCATGTGGTGATAAGTCACTAATGGTGAGGAACTTGTGTGTAGTTATTGTAGAGTGTATGTTTGGCCGTAATTGGTCATTTTGTGTATGTCTATTTCATCCTTACCTGATGCATCGATTAATTTTGACATATCAACCTTATTGCCTTCATTGTGATTAGGTGCTTTGATCACGACGTGCAATTCTTCCTCATATTCAATGATATCCTTAGGTGTATCCATCCATAGGTGATTTTGTGATTCCCATATAGGAGGTTTTGTAATTTGGTCCTTCCATTGGCGGAACTCCTCCTTTTGTATAGTACTATTTCGAAGTTCTTTCCTCCACTAGCATACTTCCAGGATGATTCTTGAAGAATAGGGTCTTGTGATTGCGATCTTTTACCATCGGCCATTGTGAAACTGGTTTGTAATTTTTTAGTCTTCTTGGATAGGTGGAATGAGGTTTTGGAAAATAAATTTACAAAAAATTAGGTTAGTTATAAATTTTCGAAAAAATGGGTTTATCAACTATGTAGACCTAACTATCAATATTTTGAATTTAAAATTGGCGGAACAATATGTGGCATGGAGTAACGGTCACCAATTTTGAAAAATCAAATTTTGAAATCGGTAGGAGTGGAAGGGGTGAGCAATGGGAGCAGGAAGTGAAAGGGTGAGAGGCGTAAGAGGCAAGCGATGAGGAGTGGGAGGTGCAAGGGTGAGCAATGAAGAACAGGAAGTCCGAGTGGTAGTTTAAGGTCAGTGCAAGGGGTAAGCGGGATCAACGGTCGATGCAAATCATGAGGCAGATATGTGATTGGAGGCTCGCGTGTGTGTGACTACTAGGTGGTAGTCACAACCACCTTAATGTCCTTATGTGTTTTTAAATCTTAATGAATCCAGAGTGTGACTGATGTGGGATTTTTGTATCCTGATTTTTAATTGTTTTTCACACGCTCTGCTTTTCATTACCTAAAAAATCAATCGGCAGTCAGAGAATCTATTTTAAACTATAGGTTAAAATTATATTTTTATAATTTTTTTTCGGATTCCTACAAGCCTCATCAGAAAACTAAATGTCGCACTATAATTTTAATTTTTTTATTACTATTTTGAATTCTCCTTCAATATGGTATTGAATTTGATGTTCAACAGAGGTTTGAAAAATAATTTTTAAGGTTTTCTACCCTGTGTCTTCATTGGATACGTTCGTAAATTTATTTCTCTCCATTTGGGTCATCGACGTTTACAACAAACTCTGTGCTGCTTGAGAATTTAATCTGCTTGTTGGGATCTATCGATCACGATGACTCTTGGTAAGAGTGATTTTGTGGGCATGTTTAATGAATGAACATTTTTTGCAGAATGGATATTGTGATACAAATGACTTTGTACATGAAATTTAAATGAATGAATGATGATGAAGTCCTAGGATGGTATGGCTCTACTACCAGATGGTAGGACTCTAGATCCTAGTAGATTGCACAAATGGAGCGAATGGATTTGGATGCGTGAAATGAATCTAAAACTAAGAGAATCACCTTTGGATAGAATCATTGTTGCATTGGTATGTGGGGTCCCTCCAATGGGTTTCAATTATATTTATATATATTCTTCATCGATGCCCTTCCTAAAACTATCTACCCTAATATTTATATGAACCTAGGGCTACGTTGAAGAGATGTGACTATCCATATGTGAATTATAATTAAATATAATAATTAATGATTTAATAATATTAACTAGTAATGTTAGGATGGAGGATCCTAACATATATCAACTTGTCAATAAGAAGGTTTTGAATAATATTGAAATTATCCTAGGGAAGTTCATCTAGGAGGCACTAACTATCAAGGAGCAAAAGCATGTTATGTATAACCAAATATGTGTTACCATGGATATTTCAAAATCTTTGTCAAAATTAATTAATATTAAATTTAAAATAAAAAACTCGGAACAACAAGTGCATTATAAAAGCATAGAATTATGACGTATAAAATATTTTGAGGTAGAACACATGATAAGATATTACAAAGTGAAAATGATCAAAAAAGATGAAAAGTTTGGTCATGAGACAAACTCAAAGATGAAGCAAGGGGACATGTTGTAATAGAAGACTAACTCCCAAAATGGTAGCAAAGAAAGCTTAGGATACCTCATCAAATGGAAATTGCCATCATGGTTCCTTTAGAGCAAACATTTGAAGAAAATAGTATGGATGCACAAGACAAGAAATATAATGTGCACAATTCATATTCCAAAGAAATTAAATTTGCAAAGAAAAATGAATCAAGTTTTATGTAAAAAAGTTGAAAGAGGTATAGTTTGATCCATGCAAATCTTCTTTTATTTTCTCAAATAGTAGAAAACCATATCCTTGTAATAAAAATAAAATTACTTTATGGATTTGTGCTTTCTCTTTGAAAGTAGGATGGAGTTTACAAAGGAAAGAATATTCGAGGAGAAGGCTTGCAAAATTATAGACTTATGATTCTAGCCTTAAGGGAAATCTTGGGTGGAGATTATTTAGAGATTAAGGAAAGAATTGGGCAAAAATGTTACTTCAAAAATATATAGGTTCTCTTAATGCAATGAAATTATTTAGGAAAAGAACCCTACTAAAGGATCATCAACATAGAACTTTATATTAGATAGTTTGCAATTGAACAAGAAACATGTTTTATGGTCAATCAATTAGGGATTTATGCAAATGTTTGTTTTGATGCTTGGTTGAAGCCTTATCCTCTTATCTCCAATTCAAAATATCACCATTGGCTAAACATGCCTAGATTGTAAAGCTTCAAAGGTCAAATATTATATTAATGTGAGCAACTCCAAATTATGAATTTCTATTAGTAACCTAATTGAAGGAGAAGAACTCAAACAAATTGTAGATGAGATTCAAAATATGCTTCAAGAGTTTAATTGCCTATTTTTACATGAAAGTATGAGTTGGTTTAGAATCTATCAAAATATGGTGAATACTCAGTGAGGTTGGTGTATGGTGATTTAGAGAAATCAAAATTTCCTACTCCCAAAGATTTCCCTTGGAAGAGTGTTTGGTCACTAGAGGCTCTTCGTAAGGCCTCAACATTTAATTGGTTAGCAATTCAAAATAAGATTATTATAGGAGAGATTCTACAAAGAAGAGGATGTCATGGACCTTTTACAGGTACCTTGTGTGAGAAGGATTTAGAAACATCGGACCATTTACTTCTTCTTTTTCCCTTTGCTCACACCAATTGGGATTACTTCTTAAAATATATGAGGATATATTGGGTTGCTCCATTAACATTTTTTTTTTTTGGTAAGTAGTGTTTGTATTTACAGCGGGTTTTAACAAGGATCCCAAAACTTGATTACATAAGAAATGGGCCTAGGGCATCAATCCCTTGAAACTGAACACCAAAACAAAAATCCTGCCTAGCGGTAACAGTAAGCATGAAACAATTCCTCTCAGCGAGAAACAAACAAATAAGAAAGAAAGTAGTTTTGGAGATCCCGCCCAGCGGGGAGTAGCCAAAAACCACCATCGAGAAGATCCCGCCCAGCAGGAAGCAAAGAAAAACCGTTACAATAAAATCCCACCTCACGGGAAGCAGTCAAAACCACCACAAACAGTCCCGCCTAGCGGGAAGCAACAGGGAAATCCCGCCATCCGAGAAACCAGCAGAAAAGAAAGGATCCCACCTCGCGGGAAAACCGACGAATTTGGTGGATCCCGCCCTATGGAGAAACCAACCCGCTCACCGAGAAAACATTTCGTTCAGTGAGAGCCATCCTGCAGGAAGCCAATAGCCAGCACAGAGAGGATCCAGCCCATCAAGAAGTAACCAGAGAGTTGCACCACAAGAAACCCGCCCCAGGAAAACAAAAGAGGATCCCAGCAGCAGGGACCAAGAATCCCGTCCAAGCACAGAGCCCGCCGAGGATTCACAAGAAAAAGGGGGAAGCTATCCAAACCCTAAACCGTAACCTCCATCGCACAGAGAAATGCAGGGGACCAGATCCACGCGAATAACCTGCAAAAAACCTCAGGGGGAAGCCTGAGGGAAAAAGGGAAGGGATCCCCAAAAAAATAGGGATCCCTGGGAAGCACCAGTCCGAAAAAACAACCAAGGAAACCCTAGCCGACCGGGAGGGGCGCAGATAGTGGAGAAGGATCTCCCCCCAGGAGATCATCTGCAAACAACCACTCCCCGGGAGGGATGACCTGGGTTGAACCAGGGACTGGACAGGAACCAGGAGCCATGGGAGGGGGAGCAGGGGAGGGACCAGAGCCCTCCCCTCTCTACTTTCTTCCCTCTCCGTGCTCCATTAACATTTAAAACATTGAAGAAATGTTGGATTAAACATTTCAAATCTTTAGAATTATGTATTTTATGGAGGATTGGTCATGTTATTATTTATTGGAATTTATGGTTTGAAAGGAATAGTAGAATTTTAAAAAATAAATCTTAAACCATGCCCAAGTTTAGAATTGTGTTTTGCTTTAATTGCAATATTTTTATAGATATGGTGTTCATCATGGAAATTCTTAAGTGTAGCAAAAGCAATGGTAACAACTTGGTTATAGTATTTGAATATACATGGAAGATTCATCTATGATAGTAGCATTAAAACAAAGGATTTTATTTGATCTAAGAAAAATAGAAAAATCCAAAAATTGCATTTATTTATATTAATTTTGATGGTGCTTCCAAAGGAAATCTAGGAAAAACCAATGTAGGTGATGTTTTTCAAAATAATGAAGGTAAAATTCTCCTCACTTACTTAGAACTATATGTAACTTCAACTAACAACTATGCAAAGGCTAGGGCACTTCTTATATGGATGAAAATTGCAATTGAATAAATATGGAAATATATTTCAATTTGGGGGGAATCACAATTTATCATTAATTCTATAAACAATAATGGATGTGGGGATTGGATTGAAAATAATATTATTGTTGACGTTCATCATCTTTTATAAGAGCCAATCTCTAGGAAATGTGAGCATATCTATGGAGAAAAAAATTGGGTAGCAGATAAATTTACTTAATCATGATGTTGATCTTTATTTTGGTAAAATTCAATTTTTAGAAGACAACTAGCCAAGTGAGGTTTTATTTCTTAATAAAAATTATGTTAAGGATTTGATTGTAGAAACATAGCACTTTAAGGAATATGAAGAATATATTTGATATAAAAATGAAATTTATCTATAATAAAAAGGTAAGCTAAATATAGTTTAATTGACCTAGCAAAAAATGTAATATTATGGTATTTTGGTAGGAGTGGCTCCCAATAGAAGCCACATATAGCTTTTAAAAAATATTGATGAATCAAATAGATTGTAGCTATCAATAAAACTAGTAACTATCTGTAACAAAAGAAGTGGGGAGGTGATATTTTGAAGTCATTATTTATTACATGTTTCTTAACATAATGTAAAGGGTGACTTTGTTGTTTTATTCTTTTTTAATTGCTTATATCGGATTAAAATAAGGCCCATTTGTATTACATAATGATTGCACTAGTGTGATATTTGAATAAATTGTATAGTGGTATTACAAATGATAATTATGCATTTAACACCTCAAAATGTTTTAACTTGGGTCTCCACCATGAGTCCATGATCACTTTTCGTGTGCTTTTTTCATAAGCTATGTTTGGCTTCTATTTGAAGAACACAAGCTTATACTGAGAGGGGGGGTGAATAGTATAAAATAAAACTTTTCTTTCCAAATGATAACAACAAAAATATGAAAGCAATAATAAATCAATGCACAATTTCCATACACATAAGAGACAATAATTTTACGTGGAAATACCCTCTTGGGAGGAAACCATGACAAAGTATTACTTATATTTTCTTCAATAAATTTTGTGGGCACCAACCCACAGGAGACACCAATCCCCTATACAAGTTCGTGGACACCAATCCATAGGAGACACCAATCCCCTATACAAGTTCGTGGACACCAATCCACAGGAGACACCAATCCCCTTCTCAAGTTCATGGACACTAATCCATAGGAGACACCAATCCCATTGCTCAAGTCTGCTCCAAAACCTTGTCACAAATACTACTCAAATCTGCTCCCAAATTTCCTCACAAACACTGCTCAAATCTGTGTGATGATTTGTAGTATTTTGATCATTTATTTTTCTCAACCTCAATTGACCATTCAATAGATGGAAAATGTACAAGACCAAAGTTCTCAAATAATATATAGGAAAGTTCACCTTTTACTCAAAAATAAATCACCTTTCCTTTTGTCTTACAAATCCACTAATATATCATCATCATCTCAGATGCAAATTTTTTGCCTATACTTTACTTATAAGATCAAAAATTAATCTTATAACTCCAACCTTATACAATCAAAAATTGATTTTATATAACACACCTTATCTCTCCAAAATAGAATAAATAAATTTATAACGAACTCTTAATTTTTCATACTTATCTCATGACTTGTTGTCACGGTGTCTTCCCTTGATGTCATTATTCACTTCCTTGAAATCGTAGGGTTTAAACACATTTCTTCCAATGCTAACAGCTGTAGAATTTCATTCCACTGTAATATTTAATTGTTTACTGCTTAATGTCAAATGTCTTCAACGATCAGTTGCTACATCAAATATCTTCAACGATCCTATCCTTTTCAAAGGAATTTTAGTACTCCAAGTATTTCTTTAAGATTTGTTGTGCACCCACACTGCTTTGAGGATAACAGTGTTGTTTTTCAGGTCTTTCTTGCTTACATCTACCAAATATCCTCATTGCTTCTTGATGCATGATCTCGAGTGGCTAGATAGATCTTTTGATGCCTCTATTATTCTGCTACATTTACTAGCCTCGATTCAATGATGATGCAACTAAAAAGAAACTCCAGTATGCTTCTTCTTGCATGTTCCTAGACACGGGTTTCTACGATTAATATTTTCTTCCCTTGGAGATAACGAATGTTGTCTCCTGAATCCTCCAGCATCACTGTAGGGTCTCGCTTCATTATTGTTGCATGACTCACATTTTCTCCCTCTTCAGCAACATGGAGATCTGTCTTGAATTATCTTACACTTTCCACTCTTACACGTTCATCATGCTTCTTCTATCTTCTTCCACTATATGGTCTCTGATCGTAGCTCCTCTTTTCGTTTACCTTTTGAACGTGATCGCAAGCCATAGTATCCTCTTCCATTCACCCTTTGAACATATTCGCTTGCTCTCAAATCTCTCCAACCATAATTTTTAAAGCAAATATATGAAGAATAATTTTTTAATTTCAAACATAAGGGTCAACCCTTACATTTACGTTTCAATTTGTATATTAAATATATTTTATTTAAATATTATCAAACTTTTTTTTAAAACATTACTTTAATATTTAAATATTTAATTTAAATATTAAAGCATACACCACCACTTAATATTGAAGCATACATCACCATTTTATATTGAAACATACACCATCACTTTATTTGCTCAAGCACCCTTTGACATCAATGACAACTCAATATTTCTAATAATCTCCCCCTTTGTCATTGATGGCAACCCTGCAAATAAACTATCCTTACCGCAATAGGATCACAAACTGCTCCCCCTGACTAGTTGCTCCCCCTTACTAAAATTATCTCCTTTTGACATCAATGGCAAAGGCTCCTCAGGACTGAAATATAAGATACTTGACAATGCCCCTCTTTCTCCCTTCTCTTCTTGAGACAATCAATGATGATATGGGAATGAAACTACTCCCAACTTACTTTTGAGATACTCAAAGGTCTCCTTTGGAAGTGGATTGGTGAATATGTTAGAAATTTATTCCTTTGTAGCAATGTATTACAACTTGACTTGTTGATCAGTCACTTGCTCTCTCAAAAAGTGATACTTGATCGAAATGTGCTTGGTCCTTGAATGCATCACCAAATTATTCAAATATTGATGGCACTTGTATTATCACAACGTATGGAGATAGGATGATCATGCTCTACTTTAAAATTACTTAAGGTTTGTTTCATCCATAAAAATTGAGTGCAACAAGCAGCTACTGTAATGTACTCTGCCTCTATAGTAGATAAAGACATTGATGCTTGTTTTTTACTTAGCCAAGATACCAAACAGTGTCCGAGAAAAAATGCTCCTCCATTTGTGTTTTTTCTATCATCCACAATGCCTACCCAATCCGCATCTATATATGCAGTGAGAGTGAAATTATCATATCTGGAATACCATAGTCTAAAATCCATATTTCCTTTGAAATACTTGAAGATTCTATTTACTACCTGTACATGTGTTTCCTTTGGTGCAGCTTGAAATCTTGCTACCAATCTGACTGCCTGCATTATATCCAGCCTTTTAGCTATGACATACAGTAAAATACCAATAATGGATCTATAAAAAATTTGATTAGCCTCAAGAGACTCATCATATTTACTTAACTTACATCCTATAATCACGGGGGTACTTATAGGATTGCAATCCTCCATCCTGAATTTTTTCAACATTTCTTTTACATACTTGGTTTGAGAGAGAAATATATCTTTCTCTAACTATGAAATTTGCAATCCAAGAAAGAAGGATAGCTCACAAAGCATTGACATCTCAAGTCCACTTTGCATACATTTTGTAAAAATTTTGAAACATCTTGTCATTACTACCTCTGAAAATGATGTCGTCCACATAGACTACTATAGTAATAAGTTATTTCGTTCGTACAGGTTGCTATCAACTATACCTTTTTTGAAACTCTATTCTTGGAGATATTTATCCAAACTTGAGTACCAAGCCCTAGGGGCTTGCTTTAGTCCATAGAGAGTATTTTTCAATTTGCATACATAGTTTGGTTTATCTGTCAGGCTAAAACCATCTGGTTGCTCAATGTAGACCTCTTCCTATAATTAACCATTAAGAAATGTTGATTTTACATCCATTTGGTACACTTTGAAGTTTTTGAAACATGAAAAGGCCAAGAACATTCTTATAGCCTCAAGACGAGCAATAGGAGCAAATGTCTCTTCAAAATCAATTCCCTCAACTTGTGCATAGCCTTTGCATACAAGTCTTGATTTGTTTCTAACAACCTGACCATATTCGTTCAACTTATTTTTGTAGACCCATTTGGTGCCAATTATATTCTTATATTTTGGACGTGGGACAAGTTCCCAAGTCTCACTTTTCTCTATTTTATCTAACTCCTCTTCCATTGCCTTAATCCAATATTTATCTTCACTTGCTTCATTGAAATTATTTGGCTCAACTTTATATAGTAAAGAGAAATTAACATGTTCACTTGTACCTATTATTTTTCTCCTTGTTTGTCTTTCATCTAGATTCCTAATAATCAGATCTTCTAGATGGTTCTTTTGCACATATATAAATGGTGTTTTAGATGGTATATTGGGGGGTGTTCTTGAGGGTGTCTTCTGATTCTCATCTTCTTCAGTTTCTTCATCTTTGTAAATTTCTCCTTCTTGATACACAATCTCTTAAGCTGATTCTCTTAGATCTATTTCTTCATCAACTCTTACATTTGAACTTTCCACAATTTTATGTGATCTTTTATTGTAGCATCTATAGGCTTTGCTCTTTGAAGAGTATCCAAGGAAGATACCCTCATCACACCTAGAATTAAACTTACCCAAATATTTTTCTTCTCGTCTAATGTAGCATTTGCTTCCAAATATTTTGAAGTACTTTATAGTAGCTGGTATTTCCTTTCAAATCTTAAGTAGAGTTTTGTGGTGATTTACTCTTACTTGAGCTCTATTGATGATATAAATAGTTGTATGAATCACCTCTCTCCAAAAAGCATTAGAAAGCTTAGAATCATTTAGCATGGCCCTGGACATGCCTTGAAAAGTTATGTTCTTCCTTTCAACTACTCCATTATGTTGTGGAGTTCTTGTTGCTAAGTATTGTATCTTGATTCCATGTTGTTCACAAAATTCTACAAATTCGTCTGAAGTGAATTCACCTCCTCTATTTGATCTTAGACACTTGATATTTTTACATGTTTAATTTTCTACAAGTGCCTTGAATGCCTTGAACTTTTCAAAAGATTTTGATTTTTCTTTGAAGAATGTTACCAAGGTCATTCTAGAATAATCATCAATAAACAACATGAAATAATTCTCACCTTGTAAACTCTTTGTCCTTGTAGGGCCACATAGATTAGTGTGAATTAGCTGCAAAGGCTTGGATGAAGAGAATTCCTTTGATTTGAAGCTTGATCTTATTTGCTTACCATGTTGGCATTGTGCACAAATCATGCTTGAGGGTTTTGCTATCTTGGGTAAATCTCTTACTGCTTGTTTTTTGCTTATTTTTACTATGTTATCAAAGTTTAGGTGGCGCATTCTCCTATGCCATAACCAACTCTCACCTTCTTGTGATAAAAATCATTTTTCTCCCTTTATTTTTCTCAACACATAGAGATTGTTTGCAGTTTTATTGGCATCTAGAATAAGCTTTCTTATCTTAAATTTCCTGATCTCACATCCATTTGGGTGAAATGTGAGTGTGTGCCCTTGATAACATAGTTGACTTACACTTAGTAGATTGTGCTTCAACCCTTCAACATATAACACATTCTATGTCCTTGATCTTCCATTATCCAGGATCAAGGTTCCCTTTCCAACAATTTTGGTAGAAGCATTATCACAAAATTTTACTGTACCTCCATTTATTTCCTTTAGAGAGAAATTTTCTTTTGTCATCTATCATATGTCTTGAACAACCACTATCAATGTACCATTTATTTCCTTCATTTTTCACATGAAGAGTCGTTTGTACCAACATAAATTTCTCCTTTTCTTGTTCATTTTTATTTTTTCAAACTTTGGAGGACATATCCTTTTGAACAGTTTGACTTTACTCCTCGCTTGATTTCGAAATTTCAGGGAACACTATTCTACACCATTTAGCTTTATGCCCAAAATTATCACATTTGGAACAAATTATATTGTAATCCATGAGAGGTGCAAATGAATTGAAATTTCTCTTGATGAAGCCTACATCATTTTTAGCACGGACCATGCAATGTATAACTTTATGACCAAATTTGTTACATAAAAAATACTAACCATGGAATAAATATTGAAACCTGTTTGATTCCCTTGGAGGATATGGTCGCATAGTTCTCTCATTGTTGTTTTTGTGATTGACTTTGGTCCATGATGATTCTTTGTTTTCTTCCTCCTTGATGCTTTCACTTTTCAATACATCATCATAGGTCTTAGGCTCTTCTTTACTTATTTTATTTAATGACTTTGTTCCTTTTGAGTTTGACTCCCCCTTATGTTTCTTTTGAATTTCTTCAAAACCAAGTCCAGTCTTTATAACCAAAGATCTTTGTGCTTTGATAATATCATCCAATATTTTAGTGCCTTTCTCAACCCTAATATTTTGTTGTACCTTATTATTTTATTTTCCACTTCTTTCCTTAGAGAAACAACCTCATGTTCCAGTTTTTCACATTCCAAACCTTTTGCCTTTAATTGCTCAATCATACCTTCCTCAATTTTCTTTACCTCTTCAATTTTAACTTTTAAGTTGATAAGCTCTTGCGAAAGCTTTACCTTTGTCTCCTCATTCTTGTACTTGAATATTTAGTCTTGATTTTTTCTTTCTAAGCCTTTTCAACTCTTCAAGAGCAACAACAAGTTCCTCTTCTATGTCCATTATGGCTTCCTCTTCATTTTTTGGATTTTTCTCCTTTTCTTGGATTTCAACAACAGGAATATTTTATTTCACCTCCATGGCCATATGTGTTCTTGTAAGATCTTCCTTCAAGTTATTAGACTTTCACAAAGGAACCTTATCTGATACCAATTGAAGAACATAAGCTTATACTGAGAGGGGGGTGAATAGTATAAGATAAAAAATTTCTTTCCAAATGATAACAAAAATAATATGAAAGCAATAATAAATCAATGCACAATTTCCATACACATAAGATACAATTATTTTACGTGGAAACACCCTCTCGGGAGAAAACCATGGTAAAATATTGCTTATATTTTCTTCAATAAATTTCATGGGCACCAACCCATAGGAGACACCAATCCCCTATACAAGTTCATGGACACCAATCCACATGAGACACCAATCCCTTATACAAGTTTGTGGACACAAATCCATAGGAGATGCCAATCCCTTTCTCAATTTCGTGTACACAAATCCATAGGAGACACCAATCTCCTTGCTCAAGGCTGCTCCAAAACCTGCTCACAAATATTGCTCAATTTTTTTCTCCCAAATATGCTCACAAACACTCTCAAATCTACATGATGAGTTGTTATTATGATCCTTTTTTTTTCTCAACCTCCAATTGACCATTCTATAGATGAAAAATGTACAAGATCAAAGTTCTCAAAGCATATATAGAAAAGTGCACCTTTTACTCAAAAACAAATAACCTTTCCTTTTGTCTTACAAATCCACAAATATATCATCATCATCTCAGATGCAAATTGTTTTACTATACTTTACTTATAAGATCAAAAATTAATCTTATAACTCCAACCTTATACAATCAAAAATTAATTTTATATAACACACCTTATCTCTCCAAAACATAATAAAGAAATTTATAATGAAATCTTAATTTTTCATACTTATCTCATGACTTGCTGTCACGACGTCTTCCCTTGAAGTCGTTATTCACTTCCTTGAAATCGTAGGGTTTAAAAAATTCCATCTAATGCTGACGATCCTAGAATTTCATTCCACTATAATCTTCAACTATTTGTTGCTTAATGTCAAATTTCTTCAACGATCAGCTGCTACATCAAATATATTCAATGGTACTATCCTTTTTAAAGGAATTTGAGTGCTCCAAGTATTTCTTTAAGCTTTGTTGTGCACCCACATTGCTTTGAGGATAGCAGTATTGTTGTTCAGGTCTTCATTGCTTACATCTACCAGATCTCGTCACCCTACACTTATGGAGATATCAAGGTGCTCGAGGACTTTGCAGGTATCTTCAACAAATTTGGCTTTGTCAACCTAATTATGTCCATGATACTCGTTGCTTCTTTATGCGTGATCTCCAGCGGTAAGATAGATCTTATGGTACCTCTATTCTTTCACTACATTTACTAGCCTTGATCCAATGATGATGCAGCCAAATAGAAACTCCAGTATGTTTCTTCTTGGTTGTTCCTAGACATGGGTTTATGCGATCAAGCTTTGCTTCCCTTGGAGATAATGAACATTATCTTAAAAATCCTCCAGCACCGCTGTAGGGTCTCACTTCATTACTGTTACATGACTCACATGCTCTCCCTCTTCAACAACATGGAGATCTACCTTGACTTATCTTACACTTTCCACTCTTACACACCCATCATGCTTCTTCTATATTCTACTATATGGTCTCCGGTCATAGATCCTCTTTTTGTTCACCTTTCGAACATGATCACAAGTTGTATTCTCCTCTTATGTTCACCCTCCGAACATAGTCGCTTGCTCTCAAATATCTCCAACCATAATTTTTGGAGCATATATATATGAAGAATATTTTTTGAATTTCAAACATAAGGGTCAACCCTTACATATACTTTTCAATTTATATTTAAATCTTTTTTATTTAAATATTATCAAACTTTTTAAAACATTACTTTAATATTTAAATATTTAATTTAAATATTAAAGCATACACCACCACTTAATATTGAAGCATACATCACCATTTTATATTGAAACATACACCATTACTTTATTTTCTCAAGCACCCTTTGACATCAATGACAACTCAATATTTCTAACACTATTAGCTAAAACAAGGAAAATATCTCATGATGAAGAGAGTGCTACTGAAGCTAGAAAAGAGGAAATATGAACCTATTTAGAGGAGAAATATTTTTAGAACAATATACAAATTATTACGCAAGTCTTGCAAGGTTATTATAGACAATGGGAGTACAAATAATATAGTATCCATCAAGATGGTAGAGAAACTAAGGTTGAATAGGGTAGAACACCACAACCCAAACAAGATCTCTTGGTTGCAAAAGGGATACTAGATTTTAGTCAGTGAACAATGCAAGGTGAATTTTTAAATTGGATCTTACAAGGATGAGGTCTTGTGTGATATTATACCTATGGACGCTTGTCATATTTTATTGGGAATACCTTGGTAATTTGATAGAAAGGTAGTACATGATGGTAGGGAAAACACCTACACTATTTTTCAATGAGTTTATACATATTTTTTATGAGGAGTCATGGTCCCCTCATACTGAGCGGGGTTTGAACCTTGGACCTTTAAAAGAGAGACCAAAACCCTTACCACTATAGTAAGATTACAACTTAAAACACCTACACTATTGTGAAATATGATCAGAAGTATATATTGAGTCCACTGAAGGACAAGGATGAAGGAAAGGACAATGGTGCGAAAGTAAGTTTGATTTCTAGAAGGCAATTTTGAAAGGAGATGAAAAAGAAAAAGTGTGTTTTGCTTTGATTGCTAAACCCATTGAGGGTAGGATAGTAGATTGGAAAGATAAAATTCCAAGTGAAGTGAAGGATTTGCTAGATGAGTATGTAGAAATTTTATCAAAAAAAAAATTGAATGGATTGTCATCGATAAGGAGAATTAGTCATCACATTAATTTCATTCTTGGATTGAGTTTACCCAATAAGGCAACATATAGAATGAAATCAATAGAGAATGATGAAATAAAGAGATAAGTCCAGGAACTATTGGACAAGGGATTTATTAGGGAAAAATTGAGCCTGGGTGTAGTTTTTAGAGTAATATTACCTTGGGTAATTCCTAACAATTCACCTAGGTAGATGTTATTTACCACATGGTAAAAATAGTTTGTTACTTTTACCATGAGGTTACTAGGTAACTAGGTTACTAGGTTAATACTTCATCTCAGCATATTCTTGATTTGATTTGATTTATTAAACCTAGACATTAGGTTAGTTGTTAGTAAGTTGGTGCTAATTGTTCTTAGTGCATTAGTTAGCTATCTTTATGGGGCATTTTCCTAAGGCTATTTCTAGCCTATGTTTTATCCTATTTAAACCCTATGCAATATCAATAATTTTTAATGCTTATGTTCTTCTCCATTGTCTTACATTGGTATTAGAGCCACAGGGGACTTACTTTGGCAACTTCAGATCCCTCGATATTGGACAAGACGAGCGACTCATTCTAGAGGACTGAACCAAGGGGTCCAAATCTTGAAACACGGTACCCCCTAGACAGGCCCACATCCCGAGGCACTAGAATTTATCACACTTCTTAAGGCACTGTGTGGACTATTGAACACGGATATCGAGATGAATTTTTGTCTAGGGGGCATGTTTTTTGAGGCAAGTTCTGAATGGATTTTGACCTAACATTGTCAAAACTTTTGATAGTCCTGATAGGCACCTATTGTTGCACCTCCCACTATGACATTGAAGCCTAGGACGCATGTAGGATCTTTGACATGGACAGCCTCCACCAGTTGCAGGTATTGAATACCTCCTGATTGGATGATTATGGGATCTGACAACCTCCAGCCTCCTCGGTGAGCTGTAGGTACTGATTTCCACCTAACAGACCCATGTGGTGTAGCCCACGTGAGGGCAAGTGGCCAAACTCCTATAGATCACCCATATCTCATCCTCTGACTACACACTACATGAAGGAACCATGATCTAAAAACTAGTAGGTCATGCGGTAGACTACCAAGGTGGATCTCTAACAACCATTGATGTGGCACGTGATCCCAAATTGATGTGGAAATTTCCACTTCTATTGAGCTGGCAATCATGACCTACGAGGTGATCTAAGCTGAGGGACACGTGGCGAGAGACCTAGAACCTCTTGGAGCTGACGTGTCGATCTGGATGACATGAGTCTCGAGTACCACTAACATGTGGTGCTAAGTTGGTAGAGCATCTGGATGGGTGCACATTATGAGACCCTTCTAAACCTACTAATGTGGCGATATTGAGGAGTTAGACACATGGCAGTGAACCTCGCTAATGTGGTAGGGTCTTATTGGCTGCATGACAACTGGCGATGCTGACTAGGTGGTGAAAAGTTTCAGTAAATGGTTGGTTGAAGTTCATGCATGCATGGCGAGATTCATGTTTTGGTCAGCAAAAGTATGTAATAGTGATTGCCCATAGGAAATCAAGTTAATATTAGGAACAAAGTGTTTATAAACAGCTAAAGAGATGTTCTCCTTATCCATGTGATATTATTTCCCACGAAGATTTTCAAACAAAGCTTTTTTTTCTCTTCGCATGGTGGATACCGCCTTCAAATTGAAGGCAGGTCCTTTAATGACTCGTCGGGCTACATAGCCCGAATGGCCTATCTGCCAGTGTTAGGAATCCCGATGGGAGGTCGAGAGTTCGCTCCCGTCGGGCACCTCCAACCATTTTTTTACTAAATGGTGACAAAAGGGCCGCATACAAAAAAACAAAAAAAAACAAAAAACCAAGGGGGGATATAATACATGAAATTGCACATTCTATTTTTTGGAAAACCACTGAGCCTTGGGTACACTAAAACCAAGTCATTTGTCGACTGTTTTTGGAAGTCTTTCCAACGCGGGTCGTGTGTCAACTTGTATTGGAAGGAGTGCTATTTTTTTAATTTTGTAAAACAAAGGGGGAAGACAAGAAATTGTATTTCTTTTGCAAAATTGTAACACAAAAGTGATGAGCACTTAAAAATCAAACTTGTTAAATTTGTAAAACAAAAAGAAAAGGCAATTGTTTTATGCCACATTCTTTGCAAATTTGAAAAACAAGAGGAGACATAAAATATCAAATTTTTGCACAACACAAATCCAAATTTTGTTGCAAAATTTGGTAATAAGGTGCATTTTCGATTTTACTCGACACCTTTATTACAAAATTGGAAAATTAGGTGCATTTTTGGCAGTGACCGACACCTATGTGATAAGAATTTTGTGGGCATTCTTGTTTGATTATTGCATTATTTTTTGCAATTATAAGTCATAAAATCAAGAACACATAAAACCTCAAAATTTCACAATAATTTGTGTAAATCATTGCACAGGTTTAAAACCAATTTTACTTGATATTCTCTCCTAAATCAAAACCCCTAATTCACTCTTATTTTTTGGCTCAATTTCCTCAAACTGATTATCCCTCTTCAGGAGGATTTTCAGGCAAGTGCCATTAAATATATTTTTGAGTGAATTATTTTTTAGTACTCTTTTAGGGTATATCAAAAGAAAGAATAAGTTTTTGTAAAAATAAGGAACCTTGAAAGTAGCAATATTTTGCACTAAGGTGGGATAAATCCTTTCTTCCTTTAAACGCAAATTTTGACAAAAGGGAGATAAAACTTGTAAAGGCAATTAAAAAAGCAAAAGTCATAAAAATTATACCTTTTATTTTAGGCTTCATAATAGAAACCATGCTTGAAGTACTTGCAATAAGGAAGGATTATTTGGTGAACTTTTTTGATAAAATTGCCTAGGAGGTAATTTTTTGCACAAATTGTAAAAAAGGACAACCATGACACCAATCGGTGTTGGTTTCAAAACAAGAAAAACTAAAATGGCAAAGGCACATCATAGAGGCCATGTTGCTAGTGAAGTGTCTAATTTCAATTCTAATTCTGGTTCAAAAAGAGCACACAAAGTGCTCATGGCTCAAACAACATTGTAAAGGGAAACAAATTTGTCACCCTAGGCAAAGCACCTTTCCAAAACCTCTTTTTAGGCTTCATAAATAGCATAAGTTTTTGTTTGAAGTACTTACAATAAAGGGGTGATTGTACCTCTTTTAGGCTTCATAAATAGCAAAATCTTTTTATTGAAGTACTTGTAATAAAAGGGGAGGAATTTTTCTGGCGTAAAATTTTCCTAGGAGGCAATATTTGTAAAAGCCTTAACAAGCTTCATGAGTTGCACATCTTTTGCAATTAAGGGGGGATAAAAATTTATTTTCTTACTTCACAAATTTTTTTGTAAAAAGGAAAGAAGACTTATAAGGGTGAATTTTCGGTAGTGACCGACACCTTAGTCATACTTCTTGTAGAAATTCCATTACAATATGTTTTGCAACAAGGGAGGAAACTTATAAGGGTGCATTTTCGACAGTGACCGACACCTTAGCTACCTTATCATTTTTTTTGAAAAATCATATTGTAAACCGAATGAACCTCGTATGAAGTGATATACTCTACTACACCTAGTGATTGCAGCGGCTGGTTATCCATACAATCTGGTTGGATGACAAGATTACAATAAGGACATTCGTTGATGTGAAGACAAAGTGAGGAATGACCCACTTTTTTCTTAGAAGCAGCCAAAGCACTATGATAGAGCAAGAGCCAGTAGATCAACATATTTTTTACTATATTGGGATAGTTATATACATTACCCAAATAATGTAATAAGGGGGGATGTTAGAGTAATATTACCTTACTTGGGTAATTCCTAACAATTCACCTAGGTAGATTTTATTTACCACATGGTAAAAAGTAGTTTGTTACTTTTACCATGAGGTTACTAGGTAACTAGGTTACTAGGTCATCTCCACATATTCTTGATTTGATTTGATTTATTAAACCTAGACATTAAGTTAGTTGTTAGTAAGTTTGTGCTAATTGTTCTTAGCGTGTTATTTGGCTATATTTATGGGGAATTTTCCTAAGGCTATTTGTAGTTTATGTTTTTTCCTATTTAAACCCTATGTATTATCAATAATATCTAATGCTTATGTTATGCTCCATTTTCTTACAGTAGTACCAGTTTTACTTGCACCAAATAGAGGTGTAGAATGGTGCATGTGTATAGATTAAATGGCTATTGATAAGATAACCATAAGCTATATATTTCCATTGCTATTCATGGATGATTGAATGGATTGCTTGAGTGTAGTGAAGTACTTCATAAATATATATTTAAAGGGTGGCTATCATAAAATTTAAATTTGGAAAAGAGATGAGTGGAAGACCACACTTAAGACAAAGTATGGATTGTATAAGTGGTTGGTTATGCCATTCAAATTGATAAATTCACCCAGTACATTTATGTAGTTGATGAATAAAGTGTCGAAACCATTTCTTCGCAAGTTTGTGGTTGTTTATTTGGTTGGCATTTTTATATTCATTAAGAGCAAATAATATTATTTGATGCGTTTGACATTGGTCTTACAAATATTGAAGGAAGAAAAGTTGCTAGTCAACTTGAAGAAATGTAGTTTTATGAAAGAGGAATTGGTGTACTTGGGTTTTGTGATTTCACAAGAAGGATTGTGGATGGACCTTGATAAGGTTAAGGCCTTTATGAATTGGCCATCACCAAGAATTAAGTTTGAAGAAAGAAGTTTCGATGGTTTAGCAAGTTATTATAGAAAATTTATCAAAAACTACAATGAGATTTATAAATTGATTACAGAGACCCTAAAATGGGGAAAGCATGAATTTAAGTGGACAAATGAAGTAGAAAGGAGTTTTCAAATCTTGAGGGAAAAGATAACAGAACAACCTATTCTAGCCTTGCCAGATTTCAATAAGGTCTTTTAAGTGGGTTGTAATGCACTTAGGATAACTGGAGGAGTCTTGATCCAAGAAGGTAAGCCAATTGCCTGTTTTAGTGAGAAGCTAAATCTTGATCTATGACCAAGAGTTTTATACCATAATTCAAGCCTTGGAGAAATGGAGACATGATTTGCTGCCAAAAGAGTTTATCTTTTTCATAGATAATCATGCTTTGTAGTTTATTAACAATCATAGTAAGTTGATTCAAAGACATGAAGTGGGTAGAATTTTTGCAAGGATATTCATTTGTATTGAAGCATAGAAGTGGTATTTTAAATCAATTATTTGATGCCTTGAGCAAGCAAAATTTGTTGGTGAATATAATGAGGATATAAGATTTTAGTTTTGATGCCATGAAGAAGCTTTATAAGGATAATGAATATTTCAAAAAAGCTTGGTTAGCATACCATAAAGTTCAATGAGATAGGACCCTATGGCTTGATTATTTTATCCAAGAAAAAAATGTTATTCATGGGACATCAATTATGCATACCACAAAGTTCAATGAGATAAAGTATGATAAGGGAAAATCATAGTGGAGGAATTGCAAGATATTTTAGGATGGACAAAACCCTAAGATAGCTTGAAGAAAATTATTATTGGTTTGGAATGAGTACAAATATAAGAAGATTTGTGCAAGGTGTCAAATATGTTAGTATGCAAAAGGGAAGAGCCAAAACACTAGAATGTATCAACTATTACTAATTCTAGAGAGAGCATGGGATGACATAATCATGAATTTTATTCTTGGATTGCCAAGGACACATAGGAGTAATGACTATTTTTGTTTGGTTAATAGATTCTCTAAGATGGAGCATTTCATACCTTGTAGGGAGACAAATAATGCAATTCATATTTCTATCTTATTCTTCATGAGAGTGGTAATATTACATGGGTTACCAAAGAGCGTTGTTTTTAGATAGGTATAACAAATTTGTGGTCATTTTTGGTAAACATTGTGGAAGACATTGGGTACTAAGTTGGCATTCAATTCAGCTTATTATCCACAAACCAATGGATAAACTGTGGCTATGAATAAGAGTCTTGGGTATTTTTAGAGATGCTTAGTTGGCAAGAAGTTGAAGCTTTAGGATACTATTTTGACACAAGCAAAATTCACATATAACATCTTGGTGAATCAAAGTATAGGTAAAAGTGTATTTTAAATTGCATATGGAATACATCCAAGGGGAGTATATGAGTTGTGGAGTACAACTTATTTATAAAGGCCAAGTCTTATAGCAAAATATTTTATCAACTACATTCATGATTTGCATCAAGAGGTGCGACATGAGTTAGAGAAGAGTGTAAAAACATACAAACAACATGTGGATTTCAAGTGAAGGATGCAAGAATTTCATATTGGAGATTTGGTTTTGAAACATTTGTGGAAGGAACCGTTCCCAAAAGGCACTTATAACAAGATAATTTGGAAAATATTGGACCTTGTAGAGTATTGAAGAAGTTTGCTATGAATGCTTGTGAAATAGAACTACCTGAAGGAGTGTACATATATCCCATCTTCAATATAGCATATTTGTACCCTTATTATGAAGGATCAACTAGTGAGAAATATAGTCTTACTCTAAAATCTCCAAAAGGTCGATTGGATACGATAGTTTCCAAAGAAGGAAAGAGATGAGATTGAAGCAATCATAGATTCAAGAGTTGCAAAGAGGACAAGAGGTAAGGAATATCATGAATACTTGATTAAATGGAAGAATCAAGTAATTGAGGATGCAAATTGAATAAATGCATCTAAGATGGCCAAGTATGAAGTTCAAATTAAAGGTTTGCAAAATGTTCATGAAACATTTCTTTTATTAGATGAGTATGATGCAAGAGCATATCGATAACCAATTTTTTAGTAGTTAAACCATTGAGGAACTAGAAGGCCAATTATTGGATCATTATGTAATTGTTTGTAAAGATTTAAATCTAGGAGTTTTATCTTTAAGAAAGAGAGAGTTAATAAATTGTTCAAAACAAAAATTCTAACTTGTAATCTTGAAAAGGAATCAATAAATAAATTTAAAGGAGGGCACGTCAAATATTTGAAGAATGGACAAAAGAAACAAAAGTTTGTGGATGAGAAATATTACAAGCAAACAAGAGTGACAAAAAAGTGAAGGAGATTAAAGACACAAAAATGTGTCATATAGGACCCCATAAAATTAAGGGAATAGTCATTAAGAGAATCATTCTCTGAAGGAGAGAATTGTTATGCTCTTCATGCATGAGGATTTTATTAACACTTTAGCAAAAAGAAACATTGATTATTGCCAGCTAGAATTTGATTGTAGTGTAGTTCAAATTATTGTATGATGGAGAGGTCATACAACTGAAGGGTGGAAGTCACCATTTAAAGAAATCGTTGAAGAATTTCATTTATAGTACAATAGCCAAATTTCACATTAAACGTTGGAAATGATCGTACATTTGTACAATGATGGTGAAGATTGCCATATGTTCAAACTATTAATTGAAGTGTCATATGATCTGTAAAATTATCGTATAGTAGAATGGTGAAGGGGTTTGGTCATACAATTGCATGCCAAAAGGTCATCGTACAACAAATACTAATCATACATTCCAATTTCGGTTGAAGAAACTATCGTACAACACAAATATTGGAAAAAAGATAATTCTATGTCATATAGTGAACAATGTAAGTCGCAAGTTGAACAAAGGTAAAGGGGTTGTTATACGATAAATTCATCATACAAAAATAAGTTTGAGTCATTCAAATTTGTCCTCATTTCCATCCACATCATGATGACATTATATTCATATCGAAAGATATTCATTTATATGATCTATGGTCTCATGGACTTTTAAAGATTTTCTTTATTTGAAGGAGTGTTAGTCAATGTCTAAACATTTTGAAGTCTCCAAGAAATAGATGGGCCACCTCATGCCAGTATGATAGTATTCATGGTCCCCTGCATGGGTAAATGGTGGCTAGTCATTACATTTAATTAAATTGAGAGTGAAGATAGCAATAAAATGTAGTTATTAAAAGTTATGTTTATTCTCATAGGAGACCTATATGATAACTAGTTATTACATTTAATTGAGTGAAAATAAGTGTAATGAGATGCAACTATTAGAAGTTATATCTTCATAGAATATAAAGTACAATCTAAGTGGACTTAAAATAATAGACTTTAGAACTTTATATAAGAGATTTAAATTTCTAAGGCACAGTTGTATACTATGTTGTGTTGTGTTTTTAGGGTGACAAAGTGTCCATATTAAAAGATATAGTCCTATATGATTTAAGGTTTCAAGTGTTAGTAAATATCTAACCATCTTCAAATCTTTAAAATATAGATTATCTATCTCACACCTATATAATGACGTTGATGGTACAACTTATATATATAATGGCTAGTCACCATGTTTAAAAAAGAGTGATGGAAGCTATAATAGAAAAAAAATAAAGAACATATCACTTTTGTAGAATATAGTTGTAAATTATTAATTTTAATTTTATATAATTAGAAAAAATTCTAAGTATTAGTTAATATCCTATTAATCTTCAAATGGCCCACCTCACACCTCTATGATGACATTGATGGCATCACTTCATGCCCATATAAAGCTAGTTACAATGCCTATGATGACATTGATGATATCGCTTCATGCCCATATAAGGCTAGTCATTGTGTGATGAGGTTTATAATAACATCAAGGATATGATAATCAGAAGTTATTCCTTTTTAAATTTTCTAGTATTAATTAATATCCTATTAATCTTCATATGGTCCACCTCACACCTCTATGATGACATTGATGATATCACTGCATATCCATATAAGGCTAGTCATCATGTCTATGATGACATCATCATTGATGATATCACTTCATATCCATATAAGGCTAGTCATCATATCTATGATGACATCATCATTGATGATATCACTTCATGCCCATATAAGGCTAGTCATTATGTGATGAGGTTTATAATAACATAAAGGATATGATAATCAAAAGTTACATATTCTATTTTTTGGGAGTGTGTTGGGGGGGAGGAATGGAGGAGAGGAGCAACGAAGGAATTTTGAAAGTTTCGGGCGAGAACAACAGAGAAGGCACGGAGGGTTTGGGAAGGAACCTCGAGAAGGAATCAGGCGAGGATCCAGAGGAAGGGAGGCCTTCGGTGACAGGTGGGGCTGCCCAAAGAGGGCTTGACCCTCCTCAAAAAGATTCAAAGGGACCCAAAAGGGTGGTGCGGGTCCCAGAGGAGGCCGGTCCTTTGTGAAAATTGTTAAGGGGAGAATGAGTGATTTCCTTTCACTCTCGCCCCTCATTCCGGTGAATAATAGGATAATGGCTCCTACTGCTTCGATGGGTTCTTTTTTATCCATGGAAGAGTTTTATTTAGTGGGTAAGTTTCTGGGTGGAAGGCCGAAGATAGAGACTATACGATCTTGGGCTCTATCCAAATGGAGAATGGTGGGGAGTCTGGAGGTTGTTGCCCTATCCAGGGGGTTTTTCATCTTAATATTTAATAACAAGTAAGATGTGAACCGCGTTCTAACTGGAGGACCCTAGTTTCTAGGGAAACATAGTCTATTCCTCAGGAAGTGGGGGAAGGATTTCGACCCTAAAAAATAGAATATCAATACTACCCCTATTTGGGTTTGACTTTCTAACCTACCAACTCAATTTTTCAATGAGTACTGGCTGCAAGGCATCTCCAGAGCGATTGGAAAATTGGTTTCCATAGATCATGCAACCTTGGCGCGGACAAGGATGACACATGCAAGAATATGCGTCAATGCTAATTTAGACTCTGAGCTGCCAAATATTGTGGAGCTAGGGTATGGCAACTACCTAATAAAATAGATGGTGGAATATGAAAATAGGCCAGCTTTGTTCCCTGAGTGCAAAACCCAAGGCCATTTGCAAAATCAGTGCCCTAATCTAGCAGCTAGCAGAGAAAACCAAAGAACAGAAGGCAAACGAGAAAATGAGAAAGGGTTTCCTAGTAACATCCCTCTAAAATGAGGCCCTATGTGCAAAGGAGGTTTTAGGCCATCTAAAAATAACCACATTTATCAAGAGAAGACAAAACAAGGGTCAGGGCAAGGTCAGAGCAAATACAAGCAACATCTCACCAACGAACAGGAAAATCAGGTAAGCCCTAAAATTCCAAGCTCAAATAAGTTTAAAATTTTAGATGATCTAATGGTAGAAGGGGAGAGTGAGGAATTAGAGGCAGGAAACTTGCAAGGTGAAATCCCTGAAACTCTAGAATCCCCATCAAGTGCGGGTCCTACAAGCCCCATAATCAAGAACCCCTCAAGCCCCTAGGGAGGGGTAAGGCAAAATCCTGGTGAATATAGAAAATGGGTGGAGGAGATAGAGTCTTCAAAAACAGACCTTCCCAACATCATAGCCAGAAGCCCATCAAACCATCTAGAAGGTTCAATACAAAAATTAGGAGAATACAGGAAACAGATGGAGGAGTTAGAATCAAGGATTGAGGTGGTAGAAATGAATGATTTTGAGGAATGCATTAGTCCTGTTCTACAATAGATAGTTCATCCACTTTTTAGCCCCAAGCAGACCAGGAGTACTACTAAGTCACCTATTGACTATGGCAGTGAGAGAAATAATGGGAGGATGTCAAATGCAGAGCACAACAGAATGAGGACTGACAATGAGATTGCCAGTGGCAAACAAAAAACACTGATACAATAAGTTATCCCAGGGCATGAAGATAACAAATCAGGAAAACCTCCTCAAGGGAGGTGGAAGGGGAAAAACTCTAAACAATATAAATGAAGGTTCTCTCATGGAATGTGAGAGGCCTCAATGGCCGACCCACTCAGAGGGTGATTAGCTCGTTAAGAAGGCAATACAATCCAACAATTTTGATGCTGCAAGAAACAAAATTAGACGAAGCCCAGTCAAAAACAATACTAAAAAATATGTGGAGTCAAGGGGACATGGTGTACAAACTGGATAGAGGAACTTTAGGGGGGCTCATGGTTACTTGGGATCCTCGAGTGGTGGAAGGAAGCATTATCCAAAATGATGACAGGGTGCTGAGTGTTTTTTTCCATGATCTTGATAATAATAGATTGTGGATCTTCTCAAATGTCTATGCTCCCAATTTTGTTCAAGGGAGAGCTTATTTGTGGGAGTACCTGGGTAAACTGGGTGATGCTTTCCATGACATCCCATGGGTGGTGGCAAGCGACTTCAACATGCCATTATACCCCTCAGACAAAAAGGGTGTAACAGGGCTCCCAACCAGAAGTATGGAAGACTTCAATGACTTCGTAAACTCGAACCAACTGATGGATGTGAGGCTAAGAGGAGCCAATTATACTTGGAGCAACAGGAGAATAGGAAGCCAACTTATCTAGGAAAGACTTGACAGGTTTTTCTTATCAAAGGAGGCAATTGCTGGGTTTGGAGACTCGACTCTGCAAACTCTTCCCAAAATTTCCTCTAATCACAATCCCATACTTTTGGAGGTTCCAATGTCAAACTCCTTCAAAAAACCTTTTTGATTCCAGTCAATGTGGATCAGGCACCCGGAGTTAAAAGAAAATATTTCCAAATGGTGGCAATAACCCTTTCAGGGAAGTTCAGGTTTCAAACTTGCTCAAAAGCTGAAATTAGTAAAGGATAATCTTAGAACATGGAATAAGGAGGTTTTTGGGAACCTGTTTGAGATTAAGAAACAAGTGGAAGAAAGGCCACAGGTCATTGGCAACTCGATACAAAATGGTATTGGTGATGAAGCTACTAGGAAGGAGGAGCAAGCCAAGCTTCAGAATATCACAATATTTTGGCTTGTGAAGAGATATACTGGAGATAGAAATCCAGGGCGTTATGGCTAAAGGATGGTGACTTGAACTCAAATTTCTTTCATGTCACAACCTTGAGGAATAGAAGTAATAACAAGATCATAGATTTAACCAAAGCTGATGGATCCAAAACCTAGGATTTGATTGAGATTAGAGAGGAAGCAATTACTTATTTCAGCTCCCTTCTCGGGGATGAATACCAGTGTATAGAGGAAGCCAAGGACACTATCCTATAGTTCATTCCTAGCTTGGTTGATGATTCCATTAATGGTAAGCTTCTTTCTCCCTTCACTGATGAAGAAATCAGAAATGCTTTGTTTAGTATGGAACCTAAGAAGGTCCCTGGACCTGATGAGTTCCCTCCTCGGTTCTTCCAAGTTTTCTGGGATATTGTGGGAGAGGATGTCATTTCTGCTATCAAAGAGTTTTAGGCTTCAAAACATAGAGACAATGGCAGATTTCATATCGGTATTTTATGTAACGTGTCCTACAAGATCTTAACAAAAGCCATTGCTAACAAGATGAAAGAAATATTGCCCCTCATTATTGACCCTGGTCAAGGAAGCTCAGTTTAGGGGAGATCAATTGTAGATGGTGCAATCACAGTCCATGAAGCTTTGCACTCGGCTAGGGAAACCAACAAGGAGGTCTTTGCCCTAAAGCTTGATATGAATAAAGCTTTTGACCGCATTAACTAGGATTTTTTGACGATTGTTCTTCTGAAGTTTGGCTTTCATCCTCAGTGGGTCAGGCTAATAAAATAGTGCATATCCGAACCTTGGTTCTCAATTTTGGTCAATGGCATGACAGCTAGGTATTTCCAGAGCCATATGGGACTCATACAAGGAGATCCAATTATCCCAATGTTGTTCATTATAGTAGCTGAGGCATTATGTAGAACTATTAAAGCAACATGCACTACTGGATTAATTTTTGGGATTAAAGCCACCTCTCTCACCAACCCAGTTACTCACCAACAATTTGTTGATGACACTCTGATGTTGAACCAGTCATCAATGGTTGAAGCCAGAAGGATTAAGCACATTCTCCAACTCTACGAGGATGCGGCGGGACAGAAGGTGAACTTCAACAAGAGTAAGCTTTACTTCCTCAACACCCCAATTCAGAGACAAGCCAAAATAGCAAAGATTTTGGGATGTTCGATAGTGACTCTTCCTACCTCTTATTTAGGCCTTCCCCTTTTCTATGGTTCTCTGAGAGAATCTATGTGGGATAGAGTGGTAGAAAGAATCCAAAAGAAACTGGTTGGCTAGAAAGGACATTTTTTATCTCGAGTCGGAAACTTACTCTCACTAAGGTATCCTTACAGAGCATTCCGGTTTATTTTCTATCTGTGTTTAAGGCCCCAACCAGAGTATACCAAAAAATTGAACAGCTCCAAAAGAATTTTCTCTGGTCTGGGTCAGAGGAAAAATAGAGGATCCACCTTGTGGGTTGGGGCAAGGTTTTTAGGTCGAAAGAAAACGGGAGACTAGGACTGAGAAGAGTTGCTCATTTAAACACAGCCTTGCTAGCCAAACAAGCTTGGCATCTCATTAACAATGAGGAGAATGAGTGGACTGCCATAATTAAAAGAAAATATCTTCAAGATAACGAATTCCTAAATGACACGGTGCACAGTAGAGGTTCGGCGTTCTAGAATGCAATCTTAACAAGCAGAGAGGTCATAAAGAAATGCCTAATATGGGTTCTAGGTAACGGGTAGAAGATCAGGTTTTGGGATGACAGGTGGGCCAAGGATGAAGCTTTATCTTAGTTTCCTCACCTAGCGAGGATCAAAAGAATCACAGAGGATCTCATAGGAAGGAAAATAGCTGATTTCATGAGATAGAACAGAGGAAGGCTTATTTGGAAACAGATAAGGATTCAAGGATTTGAAGTCGAATCGAAGAAATCCAAAGCATCCTCGCATCAACAATTCATTTCTATGAGACCTGAGCAAGATCATGTAATATGGTCGCCTACCGAAAATGGGCAGTTCTCATTCAAATCTGCATACATGCTAATGTTAGATACTGAGGACACCACACTCCAGACACAGCTGGTGTGGGTCAAAAATCTTATTCCTAAAGTTGCTATGTTCTCGTGGCTGGTGATCCAAGGTAGGATTCTTACTATTTACAACTTGATAAGGAAAGGTGTGATAGTTGCTAACCATTTTTTTTGTGCAGGGCCAATTGGGAGTCCACCCTCCATATTTTCCTTGAATGCCTGGTCTCTCTGAGTATCCTCAATGGGTTATTTCAAGCCTTTAGCATTTGCTGGGTCAGACCAACCACCATCATTGACCTCTTCCACCAATGGCCAAATCCCTTTGTTAGCCTTAGGCTGAGGTTTTTTTGGAATATTTGTCTCCACCATTTTCTTTGGCAAGTTTTGCTAGAAAGAAACCATAGAGCTTTCCAATGAGTCGAGTCATGATGTCACCTCCATCACCAATAAGATTCTTACCTTACCCGTGAAAACATCTACCTTATTCCTCATGAAGCTAGAAATACTTCCCCCTGGGAGAGGTTGGTCGCTCAATCCTTAAATATTACTCTGGGCGAGAAACCTGTGTCTACCAAGGTCAATCCTAGATTAGATGTCAAATGGAAACTGCCCCCGATTGGTTGGTTCAAGCTCAGCTTCGATGGGGCCCCTAAAGGTAACCCTGGCAAAGCAGGGGTTGGAGGAGCAGTGAGAGACCATCAAGGCAAGCTGGTGATGGCCTTCTCTGAGCAGCTAGGAACAAGGACTAATAACAAGGCAGAAGCAAGAGCGTTATGGAGGGGTCTTCAGTTGGCTCAGGATATTGAAGGTAAACTAATTATCGAAGGAGATTTGATGCATGTCATAAACCTTCTCAGCAATGGGAAAAATCCTCCGTGGTGGATTAAGACTGTCATCGAAGAGGTTAAGATCCTCTACCAAGCCAGGAATGATCGAAAGGCCCGGCACATGTTTAGGGAAGATAATAAAATAGTTTATATCTTGGCCAATATAAGGTGGAAGCCGATGGGCTGGTCACTTGGGAACATGGGGTCCCAAGTGATGTGGATAAAATTATTCAAAATGATCGCCAATGATGATGAAACTGTGGGGTTCGAAAAAAGGGAGAGGAGTTTCATTTTTGTTTTGTCAGTATTGCTTCGATCCTTCTTGTGATGGCTTTAGTTTTATTTGCAATGGGGGAAGGATCCAGGCAGCATGGTAGCCTCATGTTATGGGGTTAGGGGCAAAGGTAGTTGCCAAGGACCGTTGTCACATTTTCGTGACATGTCGTAGTTTAAGGAAAAGCAAAATACAGCAAGAAATAAAAAGTGTCGCGATATCGCGACATTTTGAGCAAGAAATAAAAAGTGTCACGATATTGTGACATGTTGAGCAAGAAAGGGTCACGATTTCGTGACATGTTGAGCAAGAAAGAAAAAGTGTCACAATTTTGTGACTTGTAGAGCAAGAAAGGAAAAGTGTCGCGATATCGTGACATGTTGAGGAAGAAAGAAAAAGTGTCACGATATCGTGACATGTTAAGCAAGAAGGAAAAAGGTTCGCGTTTTGGCGACATGTTGAGCAAGACAGAGAAAGTGTCACGATATCACAACATGTCGTAGTTTCACGACCAAAAGAGAAGAGAAAGAGCAAGAGGGAAAAAGTGTTGCGATATCGCGACATGTCGCATTGTCACGACCAAAAGAGAAGAGAAAGAGTAAGAAGGAAAAATGTCGCGATATCGCGACATGTTGAGCAAGAAGGAAAAAGTGTCGCATTTTGGCGACATGTTGAGCAAGATGGAAAAAGTGTCGTGATATCGCGACATGTCGCAGTTTCGCGACCAAAAGAGAAGAGAAAGAGCAAGAGGGAAAAAGTGTCACGATATCGCGACATGTCACATTTTCATGACCAAAAGAGAAGAGAAAGAGTAAGAAGGAAAAATGTCATGATATCGCGACATGTTGAGCAAGAAGGAAAAAGTGTTGCGTTTTGGCGACATGTTGAGCAAGATGGAAAAAGTGTTGCGATATCGCGACATGTCATAGTTTCGCGACCAAAAGAGAAGAGAAAGAGCAAGAGGGAAAAAGTGTTGTGATATCATGACATGTCACATTTTTGTGACCAAAAGAGAAGAGAAAGAGTAAGAAGGAAAAATATCGTGATATCATGACATGTTGAGCAAGAAGGAAAAAGTGTCACGTTTTGGCGACATGTTGAGCAAGACGGAAAAAGTGTCGCGATATCGCGACATGTCGCAGTTTTGCGACCAAAAGAGAAGAGAAAGAGCAAGAGGGAAAAAGTGTCGCGATATCACGACATGTCGCATTTTCGTGATCAAAAGAGAAGAGAAAGAGTAAGAAGGAAAAATGTCGTGATATTGTGACATGTCACATTTTCACGACCAAAAGAGAAGAGAAAGAGTAGGAAGGAAAAAGTGTTGCGATATCGCGACATGTCGCATTTTCATGACCAAAAGAGAAGAGAAAGAGTAAGGAGGTGAAAGTGTCACGATTTCGTGACATGTTGGATTTTCATGGGCAAAAGCCAAGAAAAGGAGCAAGGAGGCGTATGTGTCGCGATATCGCGACATGTTGCCTTTTCATGTCCAAAAGCAACAACAGAGGACAAAGAGGCAGTAGTGTCGCGATGTCACGACATGTCGCAGTTTTACGACGATCCAGATCAAATGAAGGAAAAGACTCAAGGACGACGCGATTTCACTACTTGTTGACTCTTTGCGGCTAGAAGCGGCAAGAGAACAAAACGGGAAATGAATGTCGCGATTTCGTGACATGTCTCAGTTTCGCGACAGGCAGTGGCAAAGGAGCAAAATGAAGGCAGATTGTCATGATTTCACGATAGGTCTCATTGTCGCGACATGTCGTATTTTCGTGACTATCCAAAGCAATTGAAGGAAAAGACTTAAGGACATCGTGATTTTGCGACATGTCGCACTTTCACGAATGGAAGTGACAAGAGTGCAAAATGGGAGACGAATGTCGTGATTTCGTGACATGTCTCATTGTCACGACATGTCGCTTTTTCGTGACATGTAGCAACAAAGGAGAGGAACGAAGGCAGAATGTCGCGATGTCACGACATGTCTCTTTTTCGTGACAGGTAGCAATTTCGTGACTATCCAAAGTAAAATATGGAAACGACTTAAGGACGTCGCGATTTCGAGACATGTCGCATTTTCGCGGCTAGATACAGAAAGAGTGCAAAATGGGAGATGAATGTCGCGATTTCGCAACATGGCTCATTTTTGTGACATGTCGCATTTACGTGACTTATAGTGGCAAAGGAGCAGAACGAAGGTAGAATGTCATGATTTTGCGACATGTCTCATTTTCATGACATGTCACCGTTTCACGACTCTCTAGAGCAAATGAAGGAGAAGACTCAAGGACGTCACGATTTCGCAACAGGTCACTTTTTCGTGGCTGGAGTAGCAAGAAAGCAATGCGGTAGGCCGTTGCCTGTGCTCTAAGGTGGTTGTAAATATGTGTAAGGGGTTGTGCTCTTTCTTGGTAGGGTGGCCTCAGAAGGGTACTAGTAGCGAAGGACAGACTATCCCTATTGAGGTTTTGATCCGTAATAGCATAGTGCTGATAGTGCTGATTTTTGTAAAAGGTTTTGGGTCAACCTGGAAAACCCGGATGTAATGAAATTGTATCTTAATTACCAAAAAAAAAAAAAAAGTTACATATTCTTTTTTTTTTTTTACTTTTTAAAGAGGTGTACATTGATTTTTATAAAATATTATTTAAAATTTTTAATTTAAAATTAATATATAAAATATTTATAATTTTTGTTAAATTGTTGTGATATGGGTATAATGTATAATTTAAAGAGTTTAATATAAAAAACTTTAAAATTTAAAATAAGAGTTTTTTTTGTTCGTTATAACCACACTATTTTTAGTAGTTGGCAAGTAGAGGGTTTAAACCATAGGGGCTGCATCCGCTAAACTTATTCTACCTTGCTGTTTTATAGATCAATGTGAAATAAACCATTAAATGCTCGAGATCTGTACCATCATTGTTAATCTAGCATGCACTCAGAGGATTCAGATCAAACTACTACCTTTGCAACACGCTTTCCCTTAGGTTTGAACCTAGGTCTCTTCTTGTTAAGTGCCCAACCAGACTAGCAACTTACCAGTCCACTAGCCCTTGGGGCTTAAATTAAGATATTTTAGGTTATAGGGAAGGGTTGTACAATTTTTTGGTGTGTTCTAACATTGATAGTTTGTTTTTATTGAAAACATCCTTTGTTTTATATGACAATAGAGTGTTCATATTAACAACATTCATCTAGTGTAAATGTTATGTGGATTGGTAAGTGCTAGTGTGGTTGGGCACTTATCAAGAAGAGATTTAGGTTTAAACCAAGGTTCCACGAGCCTGGGGGATGGGGGGATGGGGGGACGGGTTTTCGGGGACGGCGGGGGATGGTAGGTCGATTTTAGGGGATGGCTGGTATAATACTATAAAAAATGAAATTTTTTAGAAATTTAGAATAATCTACACATTCAAAATTCTACACCCAACAAAAATGATATTTCATATTACTAATCAATTATGTAAGTGCAGCCATTCATATTCATATTAGTTACTAACACATAAGTGCAGCCATAATTGAGTCATTTAACATTTTCATGTTCATATTAGTTACTAATTTGCAGCCATTTAATTGTTTCAAGTTCAACAACTATAACTTGAAGTTTCAGCCAAGGATATCAAGTGCAAACAATGTTCAAACAGTCATCATTTTAAGTAATAACAATCAACATTTTTCAGCCACCAATTTTCAAACAAAGACTGTGATGTTTAAAAATTTTCAGTCACTAACTGTTCAAATATGACAGCAATAAGAAATCTGAAATAGTCATAGTATCAATGCTCATTTGTAACAAAAAGACTCAAAACTAAAATAGTAAAGGAGTATACAATGTAATAGAACTCCTATGGAACTTATGTTGGACTATCACTATCAAAATCTGTATCACTATTTGATGAGATACCCTCATCATCTAAGTGAATATCCTCCAATGAAACTCCAACCAACCCCTCATGACTCTCATCCTCATCAATCTGTCCCGCATCCTCTGGATCAACATCCCATCATGTAGTTGGAGATTGCTTTTACTTTGGCTTAACTCTCTCACGAAGACGAAGAGAGCTATGCACTGCAACTAACTTCTCCACTCTGCGAGAGGTAAGTCTATTCCTCCTCAAATTATGGATAAAGTTGTATGTAGACCAATTCCTCTCAGCAGCAGAGGAACTAGCAACCTGTGAAAGAACCCTAATTGCAAAATATTTCAAGTTAGGTGTGTTGTCCCCATATAGCTGCCACCATCCAATGGGATTTCTTTGGGCAATGCTAGCCCTATCCTCCCTACACTCTGGGTGGATGAAGCGAGGGCCCTCGAGATTAGAAAATTTGAGCCACTCATCTCTAATATTTGAGCTCTCCTCCCTCGCATATATCTTTCTAATGGCCTCCAAAAACCCTTCTCTCACCTTTGTATCCTCATGGGGAGACACTTTCCCAGACCTAGGCTCATACCACTTTGGGTTTACTGAATACGCTGCCATATGAAGGGGGGTGTTCATCCTATCCCACCTCCTCTGTATAATAGGCCTGATGTAGGCATCATAGAATAACAGGGATGGATCTCTAGCAGAAATGACTTTTTTAATCTCCCCCAACATGCTGTCAAAATTCTCATATATTTCTCCTAGACTAGGAGCATCTGTGTCAGCATATATAATGACAACAACAATAGGGGCAACAAAAGACACAATATACCTACAAGAAATCAAAAACAAAATTTAGAAACTTATATGTCACATTGTCATATGAGCACTCCAATTTGAAACAAACAATTAAAATTGAAAAATCATAAATAACATTTTGATTTCTTACTTGGTTTGAGACCACCAACTATCATCCAATGTTTTGTCTCTAATTTTTTTGCCCTCCTTTGTCCTTGATTCCGGCCACCTCTTCCACTCCGTGCATACTACCATGGATTGTAGAGCATCTTGCACCTCAATCATCCTCTCCAATAAAATGAAGTAGGTGGCGTATCTAGTGTCTCCTGGTTTGATGAACTCCTTCTTTGAGAAGGACCGAAAGAGGGCTAACGAAGAGTGATGGTTGCAAATGAACATTTGCATATCTCTGGCTTGTGCAAACATCTCCTTCACCCAATCTATCCTCCCAATGTCCTTCAATGCATTGTTCAATGCATGAACACAACATGGGGTGCAAAAAATATGTTTATATTCTTGTTCTATCATTTTGCCTGCATGCTGGAAAACAAGGGCTGCATCTGTAACTACCTGTAGTGTACAAAAAAAAATTAAAATGGTCTCATTTAAGTTTTTAACAGCCATTTAGAATCTAGATTTGTAATTTTAAAATTTAAAGATTCTAATTTTCATAAAAAAATCTAAAAAACTTAAAAGTAAAACATAAATTATCGAATTGATTACCTATACAACATTGGAGGCTCCAACATCCTCAATAGCCTCCTTCAACTGAAGGAACTGGAACTCAGCATCCTTTTTTTTTCTCGTGCAATCAATGGCTTTGAGAAAATAAGGACCTGCTTTACATGTGACAATGATATTGATGAGTGGACGTTGATGAATGTCAGACCACCCATCCATGATGATAGAACATCCATGAGTCAACCATGTGTTCCTCATCTACTCCATAACCACACTGCATTTGGAATAGTTTTTTTCTAAAAGAGAGATACCCAGCCTAGTTTCTCCAGGCAGTAGATATGAAGTCTCTGCCTTGGCTATTTCTCTTACTACGTCCTTGAAGTAGGGGGAGCATGCAATATGGAAAGGTAGCCCATGTGCAAAAAATAATTTTGCTATAGCATCATCTGCTGATTCTCTTCCTTGCACATTAAACATTTCATTTACAGTTCCCCTTTTCTTTGAGGGCAGCGGTGGCATACTGGATGTTTGGGTTAATTTTTGTGGCTGTTCTGAGGAGGCCCCAATGTCCTCTCTAAATGATGGGTTGTCTGTAGATAAAGACAAACCAAAATTTTTAAATCTAGACTCTTGCACAATCTTATGGACTTCATTAACTTATGCCCGGGTCATTTTTTGGCAAGCCCTAACCCCTGTTCCTGCCTTATTTGTGAGATGAGACTCAACCCTAGTATAGCTGCCCTTAAATGTAGTTTTGCAAATATTACACAGCCATGTTCTTGAGCCCCTAGAAATTTTTTTCCCTTGTTCACAGTTAGTTACAAATTGCAGCAATGGTTTTTTTATATTAAATGGACCCCTAGCATATTCTTTAAGTAACAAATATGGGTAGTCAAAACTAGGTATAGAAGCTGTGTTATCCCCTCTGGAAGTTTGGGGTTGGATGGTAGAGGATGAATCCCTAACGGTAGTAATATTCATGTTTATATTTAGATTTTTAGTTTGGTATCCCTCCTCCAAATCAACCTCAAAAGAACCTGATGCACTGCTGGCCATGTTTTGTGTTGAAATTAAAATATAAAATTTCAATTTGAAAACACTAACAGCTTGGAAGAGGTAAAAAAAGTTTGAAAACCTAGTGTTGTTGCTGTTATTTTTTTTGTTGTTGTTTATTGCCTACTGTTGTTGCCCTTACTGCCCTTGCTGCCTACTGCTGCTGCTATGCTGTCCTTGTTGCATTTTATGCCTACTGTTGCTGCTATGCTACCCTTATTGCCCTTGTTGCCTACTGTTGCTTTTTCCTTTTACTCTCCAGCTCTCTTTTTCTTATTCTCTCTTGAAAAATGAAATATGAGTGTAAGTGGTTTTTGTTTTCACTTTATATAACATACTTTTAGGTTTAGGGTTTTTTTTTGGGGGGGGGGGTGAGACTCAAAATGGGTCCCACCCCTTACCTCTTTAAAAAGTAATTTTTTTTTGTTTTCCCCTTTGGTGGGGACGCCCAGCCATGGGGGACGACTGGGCCCCATGGGGGACGTCCAGACTATCCCTAGGGATGGCTGGGCATCCCCCATGGGGCCCAGCCATCCTCGGGGACGGTTGGGCGTCCCCAGGGATGCCCCAAAAAGGGGGACGTCCCAGGGATGGGAAGCCATAGGCCTCAGTCGTCCCCCAAAAATGGGGAGGGGGGGAAACATCCCCCTTGTCGTCCCCCCGTCTTGGGAGATGCAAGAAATGGTGGGACGCATCCCCATGGAACACTGGTTTAAACCTTGGGGGTGTCATTTAGTAAAGGAAGTAGTCTTATTTGAATCCTTTGAGTATGTGTCAGATCGACGATGATGGTACAAACCTTAAGCGGTGATTTCTATCTTATGCTGAGTCAACAACAAGACAAATAGGAGTGCCAAATCAATGATGACAATACGAAACCTAAACGATCAGTGATCTCCATATCACACCGAGTCAACAAAAACAAGACAAATAAGGGTTATTGAGGGTAGCCCCAAGATTTGAACCCTTCTTGGTAGTGGAAAAGGATTGTAGATGTAATTGATTCCCCTCTATACCAAAAAATAATAATCTATTTAATTTATGATCTCGTCATGATTTTTCTATTCTTTATTATAATTTATGATCTCATTATAAAATTTGTTTCTTTATTATAAGTAAAATGAGACAAACAGGTTATTGGGGGCAACCCCAAGATTTGAACCCATCTTGATAGTGGAAAAGGATTGTGGATGTAACCCATTTCCCTCTATAAAAAAAACAATCTATTTAATTTATGATCTCATTATAATTTTTCTTATTTGAACCTTTCTTGGTAGTGGAAAATGATTATGAATGTAACGGTTCCTTCCTGTGTACCAAAATTAAAAAAAATAATAATCTATTTAATTTATGATCTCGTGATATCTTTATAAAATCATTTTCTTTGTTATAAGGAAAAATATTTTCAATATGAGAAACATTTAATTTTTTTCTTTTTTATATTAAAAAAATTAGTAACTCGTTACACCCTTTGATATTAAAGGTTTGAGAAATTGAAACCATGGTCTCCACACTCTCCACATGAGTGTTTTAACCGCTAGACCAAGCCCTCAGACCTAACATTTGTATTGTTAGCATAACTTTTATAGTAGATCATTTTTAAAATGTGAATTGAATTTTTTTTTTTTTTTTTTTGGTTAGTGTAAGAAATCCGTACGACCAATGCACACGTCTGGGTAGTCTCCTCCCAACCATGATCTTGTAAAGTTGAGATCTATGCTTATCAATAGGAAATTTAACAGACAGCCACCACACACCTACCCCTCACACACCCACCTACACCGCGGTTATGTGAATTGAATTTTTTAATTTTTAAAAATTAAGATTAATTTATAAAATATTTTATAATATATATATTATTTTTTGATTGGGTTAGTGTGAAAAACCCCTACAACCAACGCACAGGACTGAGCAGTTTCCTCCCAACCATGACCCCTCGTAAAGTGAGTTATGCTTATCAATAAGGAATTTAACACACACCCACCCCCTCACACACTCACCCATGTCGCAGTCTCCTCCCAACCATGACCCCTCGTAAAGTGAGTTATGCTTATCAATAAGGAATTTAACACACACCCACCCCCTCACACACTCACCCATATCGCGGTTAAAATATTCTATAATATTATTCACGTGTGTTGGTAAGGACCTTAACCTATTTGCATTGTAGTGTTGTTGATGAAACCTCAATTCAACCCCCTAGGAATGTGTATAATGTATATAAGAATTTTTTTTTTTTTTTTTTTTTTTGATAATAAGGGGTTGTATTTGGGTCTCCACCCTTGACAAATTACATCTCATTTTTTTAGAGTTTGAGGGTTTACAAATAGATACACTTTTTATCTCAATTAAGATGCTATAGCAAGAAACCTACATCATTTTACATAAAATATTTGAATTCTTAATTTTTATTTTTTGGATCTTTTCAAATCTTTGTATGAATATAATTATTCTAGAATTTAGCATATTTTTTTATATTGCATCCTTCACAATGTCAAAACTTCACCTCTACTATCTATGCCTTGCATCTTAGTAGAGTAATATTTCCAAAATATCGCACTATCATAGTCCACTTTACCAAATCTGGATTCCTAGTTTCCTTCCTGAAACACAAGTGCAACCACAAAAATTATAATTAATAGTTTAAATTAAAACGCATTATTGTTACAAAATAAAACATATATTACCAATGGAAAACATTAAAGTAAATCTTAATCATTAATAGAATTAGGCAATCAACATTTTTTTTCAAGCTTCAAGTAAACTTTCTACTTCCTCTAACCATGGAAAGGAGAATTTAACTTCACGATCCTCAATCAAAACCCCTCTATTGGCTCTATTATCTGCACATTTGTTCCATTCTCTTAATATATGTGTAAACCTGATTTTTTCAAACTCTTTAGCAAGATATTGAAATTCCACAATTATCTCTTGTATGTTCCATAGAGCCTTTTTTTTCCTTAAAATTGCATTTATTACTATGAGAGAATCACCTTCCATTCATATTCTATTCCATTTCATTTTTTTACATATTTTTAACCCTTATAAAACTACCCAAGCTTCAGCTTCATTATTTATCTTAAATATACTATTAAAAACATAATGAGACAAAATCTCTCCTCTATTATTTCTAATTATTCCTCCTCCTCCTAGTCTTGGATTTACTTTAGATACTCCATAATAATTCAATTTAACCCACTCCACATATGGTGGTTTCCATTTTATATTATTTACCTTATTTTTGCTTCTCTTGTACCCAACATCATAATTCTATTTAATGACTTGATTCCATCTATCAAGACTCTCTGCTTCCAAATTAGGGATTGGGTGAGTTGACAGGGTTGGTTTAGACTCCTCTATGGTTAAACATATCTTCTTTTTCATTACCTCTAAATTGCTTTCCTTTCCTTTAAACATTATTCTATTCCTTTCTAGCCATATAGTCCAAAGTATTGTATCTTTTGTTATATCCCATATTATCTGTAAAGCCTCACTTTTATAAGTGCTCTGCCATTGCTTTAACCAATATTCAATTTTGCTATTCATCACCATGCATTTACCAAACATATTAAGAATCCATTGCCATAGATTCCAAATTATTGAGCAATATCCCAAGAGATGGTCAATACTCTCCTCCTCCTTATTACAAAAAACACATTAAGAGGGGCCATGAAAACCCCTTTTCATAAGGTTATCTCAAGATAAAATTCTTCTATGACCTACTAGCCAGACAAATATTTTAACTTTAGGAATGCTTGGGCTATCCCAAATATCTATCCTTATTGTAGTGACATTATTATTATACTGGTGTTGAACATTAAATCCACTTATTATTGTGTATTCTCCTAAGCTATTCAACTCCCAAATCAATTTGTCCTTGGAAACCCTCAGAATAATCATAGTTGTTATCTTTCTACTCAATTGCCTCATATCATCAATGTCTTGTATACTTGTAAAAAAATCTTCTTTCCATTTGTATCTTCCTTTTCGATACTTGTACAAAATGTTTGAAACTCTATCACCATATTTGTCTTGAAGCAATCTCATCCAAGGTTTCAAAATTGGATCTAAATTGAGTGGTTTTTTATCACACCAAGTATCCATCCAAATAGAAATTTTTTCTCTAGTTCCCACCACCCATATTAAACATTTAATCATAATATCAATAGATTTTTTTAAACCATTTCAAAGAGTAGAACCATTTGGAAGAGAGAATGTAGTAAATATTAAACTTGGGTTATTGGGATCAACATACTTACTTAGAAGAATTATTGGCCATTGTCTTTAACTCTCTTTGTACAATCTCCAGATAACTTTTCCCCTAAGAGCTAAGTTTGTATCTGTAATATCTCTTAAACCAAGACCTCCCTTAGTTTTATCATCACACAACTTGCTCCATTTCACCAAGAGAAATTTCTTTTTATCATGTATACCTAACCATAAAAAGGATCGCATAATAAATATTAAACCTTTTCAACTTATTTTGGCATAGAATACAGAGACATAATATGTTGAAATGGCTTGTAATATTGACTTAATTAACAACACTCTTCCTGCTAATGATAACCATCTACCTTTCCAAGCTGGAATTTTATTTTGAACTTTACTAATAACTGGATTCCATAAATCTATCCTCATTATCCCCTAAAATAAAGGCATCTTGTTGGTGCAAAATCTGCCTTTGGTTACGTTTGCACCCAAGACTTTGCCAACATTGAAAGACCGGGTTAAAACAGAGTTTACCCGGTTCAATATCCAGAGGAGGTTGGTTCCTTGCTTCTTTTAGGAAAAGGGAGAGAGAGAGAGAAATGCATAAAGAGAGGGAAATATAGCTATTGCTAGAAGTGTTAAGCGATACATATTAGATAACAACAAAACAATTTAAACAACCTTTTGTAGAGAAGCATCTATTAGAACCATCAAAATAGAGAAACTAAGCTTCTAGTGTAAATCTATTCAATATGCAAGCTTATTGGTAAAGTTAATTTCAGAGTTAGCAGAACTTTGTTGCAGAAATTTAGAGTAAGAATTAAAGCAAGTTACATTCAACCTAACCTTATATAGCAATTAACAATCCATACATACTTGATCAAGAACACCAATGAGCCAGAAACTAGAATGAATGATCTTTTATTAGCTTTCAGAAGTCTGTATACATCACCTTGTAAACACCTAAGAGCCGACCTTTTGTTTAGGTCGCTCATCCTATATATAATAGTTTTACATAACAGAAAAACTGAAATTTGTTACAACATTATGCCCGTAGGCTCATTCTGGTAAAGAGGCAGTTAGGAGAGCATGGAGTCTTCAACTAGAAATGGTTAAGATCTTCTTGTTGCAATGATCCTCCTTGATCTCTTCAAAGGCATCATGGTCCAGTTGTATTTTACTCAAAATGTCACATCATCACGACTTTTGGTCTTCATTTCCACCTTGGCCTTCAAAATGTCTTGTATGACTTTTGCCTTATTTTCATGATTTTGTTTTCTTGGTCTTCAAAATGTTATGTTGTCATGACTATTTGCCTTAGCTCTACCTTGACCTTCAAAATGTCATGCTGTCATGACTTTTGGTCATGGCTTGACCCTTGGTCTTCAAAATGTTGTGTTGTCATGACTATTTTCCCTTAGCTTTGCCCTTGGCCTTCAAAATGTCATGCTATCATGACTTTTGGTCCTTGCTTACCCTTGCCTTCAAAATGTTTGTCATGATTTTTTTTTCTCCTTCGTCTTCAAAATGTTATGTTGTTATGACTTTTGATCCTTAGTTTACCCTTGGCCTTCAAAATGTCATGTTGTCATGACTTTTGCCTTAGCTCCCTTGATCTTCAAAATGTCATGTTGTCATGAATTTTGGTCATGTTGCCTTGGCCTTCAAAATGTCATGTTGTCATGACTTTTGCCTTAGCTCTGCTTGCCTTCAAATTTTGTCATGACTTTTGCCTTAGCTCTCCTTTACCTTCAAAATGTTGTTGTCATGACTTTTGGTCTCTTACCCTTGGCCTTCAAAATGTCATGCTGTCATGACTATTTTCCTTAGCTCTGCTCTTGGCCTTCAAAATATCATGTTGTCATGACTTTTGTTCTTTAGCTCCACCTATAGGGTCAATATGTCATGTTGTCGCGACTACTTTCTATACTTAGTGAAATTTTTAAGAAGACTACTCCTTACTCCCCTGGATGTGGTCATTTTGACCAACATTATTGGTGCCTCCTAGGGTAATTCTGTCAGCAGAATGTTAGAATCTAGAGCCTTTATCCATTGGGGAATGGATTCAAAGAACAACTAAGAAAATAAGGGGAGAAAGGGGAATGATACCAAGCAAAAAATATGCTTTCTGCTCTATGTAGTCATTCATCTAGAGTGTCTTCTTTCATAGATTTCTCTATTTTGTCCTGTCTAGGTGCTACTGTACTACTTTCTGAGGCTTTTTTAGCCTTTTCTCACTTGTCCTTTTCTTGGGTGACTTCATTGTAGGTGGTGCAGGCTCTTCTCCAAGTCTCTTCATCTGTATCTGAAGTCTCCTTAAAGGTTAGGTACAAATATTCCAATTCCTCAACCTTGTCGTATGATAGGACTTTTGACTTCATATATAATTCATGCAAGTAGGAGTTCATTTGTGTGATGTCTTGAGCCATACTGAATATATGTTCCTCTTGAACCGACTCTTCCCAGCTATCAATCTCTGACTCATCTTCTACAAAACTTTCCCAGGAAGTCTTCAACTGATCTTCTATTAGGAAGTTAGAATCTTTGTCCCAGAAGCTAGGCATTCCATAGTTTTTTGCTATGCTCACATGTTTCAAAATTGCCTTAGCTTCTACCTTGAGTTCCTGCATTAGCTTGGCAGCTTCTGTTACCAACTTGTGCCTCTTGAAAAATTTCCTGGTAGCAAGCTTGGCTTGGGACCATTTTTTATCCCGTGTTCTGTATCCAAGTATCATTTGCGTACTTTCTGCCAAGACTTGAATCTTTGTCGTTGCAGATAACCTGGTTTTTAGGAGATTGATAGATTTATCAAATTTATCTTCCACCCGACCCAACGTTTCTTTAATCTTGACCAGGTATGACAAGGTGGGCCTTGCCTTCATGCTCCTTTTTTGGATGCCTCCAATCATTTCTCTTCTTACTGCTCTGGCCTTTTCTTTAGACAACCCATTGGTCTTGTCAGTGTTATCTAAAAGTTACTTCTTGAGGTCTTCAACTTGTTGGTTTAATAGTTGTATTTGTTCTTCGACCTTCAAATCTTTCTCCTTATAGGGGGTTACTTCATTGAACATTAGCTCCCACTTTTTCACTTCATTCTTCAAGGCCTTCTCGATCATCTTTTGCTGGTTCAAGGCCTCTTCTAAATACTTTCTTGCTTGCTCAACCCTGAGGTACTTCTCTTTGTAGTATTCAATGTTTAGGTATATGGTTCCCATGTGGGCTTGAGCCTTTCCCCACTCATCCTCCATTGGTAGTTGAGTGATATCTTCTGTAGTTATCTCAGCTTGGTAGTCTTCTAGGGTCATTTCTCCCTCAGGCTTTTGGATGAGCGATATCATCTTTAGGGTGGAACGCTGCATGTTGATTGGGTCTAGGACTATCCCTTCCTTGGTGTGGGCTATATCTATAGAGCTTTGAGTGCTATATGATTTCAACTAGGTAGCAACATTCAAGGTTACCTTTTTTAATTTTTTCAACTTGGAAATGGTAGGGTTGCTTTTGGAAGAAGAGGCAAGAATGGTTTGGAAGCTCTAGAGATGGGTTGTATAAGGAAATGGAATAGTGGCTAGAGAGGCATCCACATTTGATTGCTCAGTGAGGGGGTTTGTGAGGGCATCGAGGATGCTTTTGGATCATTTTGGGCTGGTGGTGGTGATGGTGGAGGTTGGTGAGTGGAAGGTGGAGAGGTATTGCCTTGACCTATAGAATGGGAGGGGGAATTCCTTTGGGAGTGAGGAGAAGGAGTATCAATATTGATAGGAGATATACCTGGTCTTTTTGGTGGGTCATTGTCTTCAGTTTTTGGTGTATTCTTGGGAGCTTCTATATAAATTTTTGCAATTTGCTTCAAGCTCGAGTCACTAGTATCAGTTGCAATTTTTATTGGGGCCTCTCCTTTGCTAGGGGCTTCTTCTAGGGGTCGATTCGGCCTTTCACTTTCTTGATTCTACTTTTTTTCCTATGGATGAGGAGAGTATCATCATCAAACTCTATGTCTAATCTAAAAGGGGAATGAAGCTTTAAGGTTTCTTTTTAGGGACTTCTATTTGCTCAGTGGCAATCTCTTTCCCTTTGCCTTTGTCGGTATCTATTTTACCTTCAATGGGTTTGATGGGGATGCCATTGATGCCTAGAGGGACTTTATCTACAAGATTTTTGGACCATTCATCATGGTGCTCATCGTATCTTTTAGAAAAATCTTTGTCAATATTCGTCCCATACCTAGAAAATGTTTGTATGTGACATCTCATTTGCCACCATGCTAATATTTTAGCATGATCCCAATCTTCCCATTTTTCTTCATCCTTTTGATGACCTTGTTATCCAGCTTGTGGGTTGGGTTCACATCAGGGCTCCAATCTACCAAGTGTTCATAGAAATCATGCCATGGAGGCAGTGGTTGCATCTTTTCAATGTGCCATTCTAATGGTTGATCCTCCTCATTGTTCCTACCTTGTTTATCAATTTGCCTATCTGATGAATGAAATTTCTTGAAGGGGGTTCGATTAAGGGTAGCTTGCTTTTGAGTAAATTTGTCTGTAGGGTCATACTTCCATTTTTATGGTAACTCAACTAATTTTAAATTTCTCAAAGTTCGAGCAATTCGCTCGTGGTCTCCTTTCTTTGACACTGATACACCCTCAAACTGAAAGGGCATGAGGTAGGTACCTATTTTACTAACACTTATGCTAAATTTATTATTGATGAACTCAGTTTACCTCACGTATTCTAGAGTGAACAATCACTTAGTGATGTAATAAGGTAGCAAAAAAGGCTTCCCTATGAAGCCATATAGTCTAATGACCACTCCCTGTGTCAAAATAAACCAATCCCCTTCCTCTGCATGGATGTGCTGCAAAGTATCCCACATCTTTTGGGGAATTCTTGGCATGGTACCATACATGAGCTTCAATGCAGGGCCCAAGAATTCTATATTAAAATGGTAATACGATTCTACCTTTGAAAGGAGAGGCATCCACTCACACACAGGTAAGAGGTTTCCATTCTGGTCTTTTTTCGTGGTAGAGATGAAACTTAAATTCTTTGCTTGAAAGAAAAATAAAAGCCATACTAGGTAAGAAGAAAACTTGAAGGTATCAGGGATGTCTCTCTGGAGCTTGAAGAGGCCTACATGCAGCTGTTGGGCTAAGTATGTCGGCCAGTCAAAGTAGAGTGGCACTATCTTTGGGTCCACGCGTGATGCATCATAAAATTTGGGGTTGGATATGCATTGTGCTACTACAACCTACCATCCGTAGACCTATGTATCTATTTCTAACCCTACCACCATGGCTAACATAGAAAAAAGCTCCTTGTTCTTGAATTTGGATAGGGGAATTGGGGATTTTGGGAAGGTTCCCTTAGGGAGAGGGTCTGACAAATGTTCTTGTAGGAATAATCTAATGTTCTTGGTGTTGGTATAAAACTTTGTCGAATTAATGGGGTCAAAAGGGATGGGGTTTACTATAGGATTTCTACCATAGTTGAAGGTAGCCCTAATTGCATCAGCATCGAGCGTAAATATGACTCCTCCCTTGGATTCTTTCATAATTTTATGCTTGACATCATAGAATTCTACCATAGCTTTAATCAGTTTGGGTAGGGGTGGACCTGGGTGCAGATGTACCAAGATAGTAGGGTATGGTAGGAAAATGTACTTGGGCATGATGGAGTGATATTCTTGGTGACCTTGGTTACTATGTCCTTTTGAATTTTCTTTGGATCTTTCCATGTCACCTTGGTATCAGTGATGTGGATGTTCGGGTCCATGAAACCTCTTCACTCTTGGTCGACTTTTGTTTCCCTTTAGTAGTAGTTGGTGGTGAAGTCATCATGGTTTCCTACTATGATTTGGACATAAAATAGCTTGGAATGTGCTTAGTAGAGTTTTGTAGGATTATTTTGAGAAAGTAAGGAGTGTAGTGAGCGGAAGGAAAAGAATGTAGAGGATGAAGAAGTGCTTAAAGAAAAAACTTCTATGATATAAGTGGATGTGCATGTGTGTGCCAAGGTGACATGCAATAACTATGGTTGGTGGCACACACCCCATTAAAATTTTGAATGTTTTCGGATGCTTCGGTTCGTGTGCCACCTTCAAGAAACCAACTACCATGCATTACCATTTTTCTAGGGCCAATAGCATTACTTCGCTGCTATCCTGGGCTAATAAATTGGTGTCACCTCTACTCTAGGCCAATAAGCAGGTATGGTGGTACCTTAAAAAGTGAGGTTTTAAAATTTTAAGAAAACTATCATCTTTCCCACCAAAAGGTGTGGTCACTTTGAGGTGGCCTTTGGGTGAATGTCATGCCATCAATTGAGGGCTAAGCTGAAATCATGACAATTTTCATTGAGGAGGCCTTTGGGCACTGAAATGTCATGTATCATGAAATTCCTTGAGGTGGCCTTTGCAAATGTTGTAAATCATGATAATTTTCATTGAGGAGGCCTTTGGGCATCGAAGAATGTCATGCCATCATGACAAATTTCTTGAGGTGGCCATGACGAAATATCATGAAAATCATGATAATTTGCTTGAGGGCTTTGAAATTCGAAAATGTCATGAAATCATGATAATTTTCATTGAGGAGGCCTTTGGGCAAAATGTCATGCCATCATGACAAAATTCCTGGGAGCTTTTGAAAGAAGATATATATTTACATAAAATACATACAAGGTAGGGGAAACCTTTTACTTATAGTACAACTTTAGATGGAAGTCGTTGATGGGAATGGGTTGAACTTGACCCTGTTCGTTTCTCAACTGGAAAGAGTTTTGCTATTTTTCTTCTATTACTTCGAAGGGGCCTTCCCAGAATGCATCAAATTTGTCATGATTTTTGGGTTTCACCTTCTTTTCATTCCATCTTAGGACCAAGTCTCCCACCTTGAAATTTCTCAGAGTGGCCTTTTTATCGAACCATTTTTTTGTGGTGACCATATGTTTTTGATAGTGGTCATAGGCTTGCTCCTTTTGTTCTTCTAACTGTAGAAGTTGGATCAACCTGTTCTCCATTGGTTCTGCCTCCTCTGTGCCAGTTTGATTGAGCAGTTTTAAAGCTGGCATCTCTATGTGTATTGGAAGAACTGCTTCTTTTTCATAGACCAGAGAGTAGGGAGATGTGTTGATAGACTTCTTGATGGTTATTCTATCGGCCCATAGTGCTTGGTTTATCAGAGAGTGCCAACTTCTCTTATTGTCCTTCAGAGTCCGCTTCAAGATCCTGAGCAAGTTTTTGTTCATTGATTCAGCTAATCCATTTCCCTATGGATAATAGTTTGAGGATGTTTTCAAGTAAATCCCATATTTACATGCAAATTCAATCATCTTGGCACCTATGAAATATGAGTCATTTTCCATGACCAATGCATCTGGGATGCCAAATCTCATGATTAAACTTTCCATGAATTCCATCACAACCTCTTGGTCCACTTTTTTAGTGGGTATTACTTCTGCCCACTTAGTAAAATAGTCGGTAGCTATCAGGATGTATTTATGCCCAATGGATGAGTTGGGCTCTATTATTCCAATGAAATCCAATCCCCATTGTTGAAAAGGTTCTTCAACCTGAATGGATTTTAGAGGCATTGAAGCATTTCTGTTTCTCCCAATGTATCTCTGGCATTCCTCATAGTTTCTTGTTACTCTAAAAGTGTCTACGAAGATAGTTGGCTAGTAACATCCAGTCCTGATGATATTTAAGGTAGTGGTCCTTCCTGAGTAGTGTCCTCCTGATGAGCCTCCATGGAATTCCTCCAAGATCTTCTATTTTTTATCTTCCTTTATGCACCAAAGTAACACTCCATCCAATTTTTTTGTACAACCCCTCAGGTAGCAGAGTGTACTTCAAAGCCTGGATCTTGTACCTTCTTCTCTATGAAGTATTTAGACCTATAGGGCACTTTCTAGTTTGGAAGTACCTGATTAATTCATCGGCCCAGTCAAGCTGCTCTGAAGGTTGATCATCATCTGAGGCTGCTTCTTGAGTTTGGCAAGCTATGTATTCTGGTGAAGCTAGCTTGGCGAGCTCTTGGCAAAGTGCTCTACCTCTTACCAGCTTGGTTGGATGTATTTCCATATCGTATTCTTGTATCTTTAACACCCAACCAACTCTTTTATCATCGAGTTCCCCTTGTATGATGAAGTTTTTGATATCGGGGTGAACTACATAAACTATAGTCCTGCTCTATGAAAGGAAATGCCTAAACTTTTTCAAAGACTTCATTATTGCATAGATCTATTTCTCAATGAAGTTATACTTCTCTTCATGTTCTTGCATAGTCTGACTCAGAAAAGCTATGGGCCTTTCTTCATTGTCAGGCCCTTTCTGCGTGAGCACTATGATGTAGCTCTCTTGTTCACCTACAACATATAAGATGAAACCCCTAGAGTAGTCTAGGTTTACCAAGATGGGGGCTTGAGCTATTTGCTCCTTGATCTATTAGAAAGCCTATTTCCTTGTGTCTATCCACTTGAACTCAACATCTTTCTTCAACAACTCGGTCATGGGTTTGACAATTTGTGCAAAATATGCTATGAATTTGTACATAAAGTTGATTTGGCCAAAGAAGGACTGTAAGCCCTTTTTTTAGGGGGTAGAGGGAGTTCTAACAGTGCTTTCACCCTGTTAGGGTCTATAGCTAGCCCAATATTAGAAATGACATGGCCCAGTAAGAGTCCTTCTTCTACAATGAAGATGGATTTCTTAGGATTTAGAGAGATGCCAAACTCTCTACATTTTTCAAACATGCTCCTAAGATGTTCGATGTGATCCTCTTTTCGATGGGAGAACACTATCATATCATCTAGATATATCACTATTATCTTGTTGACAAGTTCTCCGAAAGCTACATCCATCGCTCTTTGAAAAGTCACTCCAACGTTAGATAATCCGAAGGGCATCCTCTGATAGGTAAATGTCCCCCACTTGGTTGTGAATGTAGTCTTGAATTGATCTTCATCTTTAACCCACACCTGATTATACCCAGAGAAGCCATCCAGGAGTGAGAACCTTTTTGCTCCTGCTACTGTGTGTAGGATCTGGTCTATCTATGGGAGAGGGTAATGGTCTTTCAACGAAGCCTTATTCAAGTTGTGAAATTCGATGCATAACCGGATATCTCCATTCTTTTTTCTAACCGGGACTAGGTTGGCTACCCAAGTTGAATGCTTGATCGGGTAAACAATCTTAGCTTCAAGCAATTTTAGTAGCTCTTGCTTCATCAAGGCTTCGATCTTCGGGTTCACCGATCATTGCTTCTATCGGAATGGCTTCGCACCTTCTTCAAGTTCGATCGTATGTTGGATTGTTTCTTTGGAGTAGACTTTGAGATCACCGTAAGTCCAGGCTATGATGTCTGGGTATTCTTTGCATAATTCCCTGATTTGGTCTAGTTCTTCTTCTATGGTGTTTACTCCCACCTTGATTGATTTATCAGGTCCCATTTGAGCTTCTCTATATCTGTGCTTGTCAACTTTCATTTTATGGCCAGTTGACCTATCATTGTTATCAAATAAGCTTTCAAGGGTGATCAACCCTTTTGGGATGTGATTGTTCTTTAACTGGATCATGCCTGTATCTTCTTCATCTTCGGATCATTCTATTACTTGAGCAGTTCATCTCATGAATGAGGAAGTCCACTATCTATTTGTCATTCTTGAATACTTGCCAAAAGGTATCCTTATCTGGCATAGAGGGCCTGTAGATTAGCCTAACTATTTTGGACTTCTGAATGACATTGCTGATAGGGCAAAAATTTACCCCTACCAAAGCCAACAAATCTGCATGAGTGTTCTTTTCCCTTGGGATTGCTTTGAGATTCAAAGATTCAAAGGATTCTAGCAAGTCCCAAACCTTATTCCTATAAGCCTTAAGGTAATGTTGCTTGCTTACACATTTCTCAGTTACCTGATTCACTATCAGTTCAGAGTCCCCAAAGATCTGTAGCTGCTTGATACCCATATTTTTAGCCTTCTTGAGGCCTAAGCAGAGTGCTTCATACTCTATTGCATTGTTAGTACAACTCCAGGTCAACCGGTAAGAGAAAACTTTCTCTTCACCTATTGGAGAGATTAGAACAATACCTGCTCCAACTCCATTTTTACATCTAGCACCATCAAAGAAAAGTTTCCATAATTGATTGTTGGGTTGGTCAACCTGAGGAAGAGGAATGGGGCTATTTTTCTTGGGTTTTAAAATTGTGTAGCTCCCTATGTCAGTCTCGATCATGGCATTGAAGTCTTGGAGAGAGAACTGGTCTTCCTCCTGCAACACATTTAGAGCTTCTTCCATCAAGTTCAAATCTCCCAGTTCCTCTATCATCATATTTACTGTAGTGGTTGATTTACCTTCTTCTCCAAGATTTTCAATGTGGAAAGTCGAAGGTTTCTCATTAAATATTTTCACTCTTTTTCCTTTGAATGGGATTTCTAGGTGTGAGAAATCTAATGATAAATATCCTCCTATTTTTGTAGTGAACTCCCTGGAGAGACACATACCAAAATAGGGCTCTAAATCCACTACTACTACCTCTTGTATAACTGTGAGTTGAGGTAGCCTATGAAGAAGTATCGGAATATCTTTAATTACCCCTACAATTTTGATAGGGGTTCCATCTAATTGCAAGACACCAGGACTGCTCCTTGTATATTCCATTCCCATGATGTCACATACTACCTTGGGCATCACAGTGGTTGCAGCTCCAGAATCTATCATACAATTGTGAACTACCCATCCTTCCATCTGAAGAGATAGATAGAATGGAGGAGGTCTATTTTTTCTTGAAGTGGATGTCAGACTAGCTTGTGCAGAATCTAACTGAGTTGGGGTCTTATTCTTATTCTTCATAGATCTCAAGGATTCTTGCAACAAGTCGATCTACCCCAAAAGTTGCAAAGCTTCATACATAGTTGCTTTGGAAGGTGTTTTCTTCATTTCCTCAACTATGTTGAATGGGAGGGGATCGACACTTTTCTCTTTTACACTTGTGTCATATTTATTCTTGTACCCTTGAGTAGCATCTATTCTTTGATGCTTAGTTAGTGAGGGGTATCTCAGTTTATCTCTAGCTTGTTCCTATGTCTCTGTTTCCTTCTATTGAGGTGCTTCTTTATGAGCTTCTGCTCCTTTTTGACTTGAATTTTAGGGAGATTTTTTGTAAGGGGTTCTTTTCTCAATAGGGTCTCTTATAGGTGAAGGCACCTTCAAAGGGTTAAGCTCTTTGGGATCAACCTACAAGGGTTTCTTCCCTGATCTGGTTAGGATAACTACTTGTTCAATAGAAGGCATCATGAAATTTTGATTCTCTTCTCTGATCATATTAACCTGACCCTTGAGGGTTCTCTCAGCCTTTTCGATAGCTACCTTTTGGACATGATGTTGATGAATCATACAAGAAGTTTTACCATGTGGATCATTACATGTGGAACACCAAAATTTTGACTCTGTCGAAGTGTTAGTGGGTTCACTATCTTCATTGGCATAAACCATGTTAGATTTATCATAGCTTCTACCGCTCGTGGAGGCTTGATATTTTGTTACTTGTGGGAACCTCCTTGGTTGGAAATTCCTTTCTGCTTCTCTTCTTTCCATTGATGTCAATTTATTTACAAGAGTTTTCATGGATGCTTGCAGATCTTGTAGAACTGCAAGTTGAGGATCTGGGGTCGATGGAATTATCGCTATAGGGAGTGCAGGGATAGCAGGAAGCATTGGAGGGGTAGGGGATGCTTGTATTACTAGAATGTTAGGCTACCCAATCCATTTGGGAAGACTAGTATTAGAAGTTGGAGTAGGATTTGGGAAAGTAGTATTTGATGCTTGAGGTAGATCTAGGAAAATAGGCATTATCATATTTGTTAGGAACCTTCCAATAGTGATCAGATCTCTCTCTACTTTTTGTGCTTCTTGGTAAATCTTCGGGAAGGTAAATACTTGGGACTGCCTGATAGCCATGCTTATATCTGAGTTGAAAGCTCTGAGATAATAATACATTGATTTCTCATTAGTTGGTCATAACCCATCAGGTACTCTCTACCAAGTTTGATTGAATCTGATGTTAAAGTTGATAATCTCCTCTTGAGGGTGTTTCTGGATAATAGTAAACTGATTTAGTAGGGAGAATGGGTCTGCATGCTCATTGAATTCCTCCACTAGTTTACCAGCAAGTTGGGCCCAAGTAGATATAGTTTGGTTGTCAAGGGCTCTATACCAATAGAGCATTTTTCCTTTCAAGGAAATGACTAATAATATTATCATAACATCTTCTTTAGTGATGTTATGTATCGGGGCTAGTGCGGCTACATCTTGACAATGTTCATAAGCTATCTTTCTAGTACCATCATACTAGGGTAGTGCTTTCAAGGCCACTATTGGAATCGGATGTTGAGCTGCTAGATTTAGGGGGCCTGTATGGTTCCATAAAGGGTATGGTAGAATTGGCTGATTTGCGGCCATTGCAATTATGGTTCTACCAGATCTTATGGGTATATGGGTAGCTGGAGTTAAAGTTCCACTAGCAATAGTACTAGGGAAGGTTGTAGGGGAAAGATTTGTGTATCCTGTGTTAGCAGTATATGAGGAAGTTGTTCTAGCAACTAAAATAGGATTAGCTCTAAGGCTACCAAGGTGTAGTTCAAAGAACTCGATGGGTTCTTCTAAATTTTGCTTTAGATCTGGTTATCATAAAAGATGGTATATAACCAAAAATTGGGTAAAGGCTTTTATAGGGTTCCTTTCTTGGGTGGAGTCACTAGGTGATTTATAAAAATTAATAGGGCAAAGGTATTCACTGGAACTTTGATCTGTATACTGCATGGGATTGGGTCCCACCGGGCATGCCAAAAATTATTGGTGCAAAATCTACCTTTGGTTACGTTTGCACCCAAGACTTTGCCAACATTGAAAGATCAGGTTAAAATAGAGTTTACCTGGTTCAATCTCTAGAGGAGGTTGGTTCCTTGCTTCTTTAGGAAAAGGGAGAGAGAGATAAATGCATAAAGAGGGAAATATAGCTATTTCTAGAAGTGTTAAGTGGTATAGATTAGATAACAACAAAACAATTTAAACAACCTTTTGCAGAGAAGCATCTATTAGAACCATCAAAATAGAGAAACTAAGCTTCTGGTGAAAATCTATTCAATATGCAAGCTTATTGGTAAAGTTAATTTTAGAGTTAGCAAAACTTTGTTGCAGAAATTTAGAGTAAGAATTAAAGCAAGTTACATTCAACCTAACCTTATATAGCAATTAACAATCCATACATACTTGATCAAGAACACCAATGAGCCAGAAACTAGAATGAATGATCTTTTATTAGCTTTTAGAAGTCTGTATACATCACCTTGTAAACACCTAAGAGCCGACCATTTGTTTAGGTCACTCATCCTATATATAATAGTTTTACATAATAGAAAAACTGAAAGTTGTTACAACATTATGCCCGTAGGCTCATTCTAGTAAAGAGGCAGTTAGGAGAGCATGGAGTCTTCAACTAGAAATGGTTAAGATCTTCTTGTTGCAATGATCCTCCTTGATCTCTTTAAAGGCATCATGGTCTAGCTGTCTTTTACTCAAAATATTGTGCTATCATGACTTTTGGTCTTCATTTCTACCTTGGCCTTCAAAATATCACGTTGGTGCGACCATTTGCTTAGCTCTACCCTTGGCCTTCAAAATGTCATGTTGTCATGACTTTTGGTCATGGCTTGACCCTTGGTCTTCAAAATGTCACATTGTTGTGACTATTTGCCTTAGCTCTACCTTTGGCCTTCAAAATATCATGTTATCATGACTTTTGGTCATGGCTTGACCCTTGGTCTTCAAAATGTCACGTTGTCATGACCATTTGCCTTAGCTCTACCCTTGGCCTTCAAAATGTCATGTTGTCATGACTTTTGGTCATGGCTTGACCCTTGGCCTTCAAAATGTCATGCTATCATGACTTTTGGCCTTTAGCTCTGCCTTCATCTTCAAAATGTCATGTTGTCATGACTTTTGGTCTTGGCTTGACCCTTGGCCTTCAAAATATTGTGCTATCATGACTTTTGGCCCTTAGCTCTACCTTCATCTTCAAAATGTTGCGTTGTCATGACTTTTGGTCATGGCTCGACCCTTGGCCTTCAAAATGTCATGCTATCATGACTTTTGGCCTTTAGCTCCACCTTGGTCTTCAAAATGTCGCGTTGTCACGACTTTTGGCCCTTAGCTCCGCCTTCACCTTCAAAATGTTGCACTGTCGTGACTTTTGGTCATGGCTTGACCCTTGGCCTTCAAAATATCGTGTTGTCGCGACCATTTGCCTTAGCTCTGCCCTTGGCCTTCAAAATGTCATGTTGTCGTGACTTTTTTCTTTTAGCTTTACATGCAAGTTCAATATGTCGCGTTGTCGCAATTGTTTTCTATACTTAGTAAAAAGTTTAAGAAGACTACTCCTTACTACCCTGGATGTGGTCATTTTGACCAACACATCCCTAGATAAGTTGTTGGTAAATTTACCTCCTCCATTTGAAGCAATCTACAAATTCTTTCTTTGATACCAGCAGGAGTGTTAAGGAAGTAAATTTGGATTTAGTCCTATTAATTTTTTGCCCTTAAGCTCTTTCATACTCTTTTAAAAAGTTACTCAAATCTTTGGCCTCATTTATCATTGCCCTTCCAAAAAGGGTTGTAGCATCTACAAACTTTTTATGGGTGATGTTATCGATGTTATTACTAACCTTAAGTTCACTTATAAGCCCATATTTGTAAGCCTACTTTAAGTTCCTACTCAAAACATTTGCCATAGTAATGAACAAATAAGGAGATAGAGGATCTCCTTGTCTAAGGCCTCTCTTGGCCTTAAAAGATTCTATCACTAACCCATTGACCAACACTGAATAAGAAACTGTAGATACACAAGCTTTAATCCATATAACCCATTTATTCCCAAAACCAAACTTATCTAAAACCGCAAAAATAAAATCTCATTTAACTCTATCATAGGCTTTACTCATATCAAGTTTTAAGATCATAGCTTTCTTTTTTCTTGAAGTTGTTGAATGTATAACTTCATGAGCTACTATGATCCCATCCAGAATTTGTCTCCTTATATGTATAAGAAATATTGATAATATATATATTCCATAATATTAGTTCAAAGAAATGAGAGCTTAACCTTATTTGAAGGAATATGGTTCAATGAATATTTTATTTTTTAAAAATGAAAATTAATATATAAAATATTCTACAATATTAGTTGAAGGGGATGTAAGTTTAACCTTGATTATCCAATTTGGAGGACTATGGTTTAATGAATTCCTTATATTTTTAAATTTAAAATTAATTTATAAAATATTCCTAATATTGACTCAAATGTAGTTTAACCAGAGTTTAACTGTGATTCTCTAAATTGGACCATGGTTCAAGTTTTTTATTGAAAAGTAAGGAAATATTGAGTAGAATTAAATAGCTTCTTAAAGATAATAATAATTTATAAAATATAATATAAATTATATTTTAATAAAGGTTAAGATAAATCAAGTGGTATTAGCTCAACCAGTTAAATTCTTCAATATTCAAAGGAGGAGATCAAGGTTCAAATCTTGCCAACCAATACTTGGATAATATCCAAGCTTTGTTATAATACCTCTATCTCGCGATGATGTAATAAGGATGGCTCATTTCAATCCCATATAACCAATTGAAAAAAATAAAGGTTAAGATAAATAATAATTTAAAAAAAAATAAGTGGTATTAGTTTAATTGGTTAGATTCCTCAATATGTTTTTAAAAAGGAAATGTTCGAATCTTGCCAAAAGATAGATGGATAATATCCAAGCTTTGTAGTAATTTGTAATACCACTATGTGGTGATAATGTAATACGGATGGGGCTCTTACAATTCGATTTAATCCATTTTAAAAAAATTATAAGTTTATTATTAAATGTTTATTAGATATATAATGAATTATTATAAATAAAAATATTGATAATTTATTGTAAAAAAAATTTGTTAAATATTGGACAAGATAAAAAGGTGCAACGTAAGTTTTTGCAAAATATTCTTTCAATTATTTTATTTTATTTTTTATTTTTTGATTTGAAGTATTTCTTTAATTATTTTTTTTATTGAGGTTAGTGTAAGAAACCTTACGATCGATTTTTTATTGAGGTTAGTGTGAGAAACCCTTACGATTGACTTTTTATTGAGGTTAGTGTGAGAAACCCTTACGATCGACGGCTGGGCATCCTCATCCCAACCGTGACCTTTGATGAGGGTGAGAGTTGAGCTTATCAATAAGAGCCTAACAAAGATCCATACATACACCCACTCCCTCACACACTCGCCCATGTCATGGTTTGAACCTTGGACCTCCTAAAGAAGAGCTAAAGCCCGAACCGTTGCGTTGTCTCCTCCGAGATAAACTTTTAGGTTAGAAAGAAACCTTCAGAGTTGCTCTTAGGTGGTTGACAATGTCGTCCCATCCGGGTATACCACTATCTAAAGGGAAGCCACAAAAGATTTTATTTGTGTCCCCTTCGTATCGCAGAGGTTTGACCCATGGACCTCATGTTCAACGGGGAATATTCCTTCAATTATCACACAAGGATAAATGAAAGCTTGATGAAAAAGATATCTATGGATTACATAAAGTAGTTTTTTCTTTCTATCTTAAGAAGATACCTAACCTCATGGATTTCATTCAATTTCTTTTTAAAAAAATTGGATTTATTGAAGAGTGATACGTTGGTTGCAATGGAAGAGACCCAAGAAATGAAGGCTACAATAATTGAGATCAATTGCACCTTTATTATATTAGTTTCAATAAAGGTGAGAAAATATTTTGATGTTCTTTGTCAAATAAACATGTAATATGATTTAGAAGATCATTTCAAATATTATGACAAATAGGTTGAAAGGCATTCTAAATTGCATTATCTTAGTGGAACAAAGTGGTTTTGTTCATGGTAAACAAATTCTTGATAGTATAATAATTGCATAGAAGGTCATACATTCTCTTCATTCCATGAAAAACAAGGTATGCTTATGAAATTAGATATAAACAAGCATATGATAGGGTTTCTTAAAGTTTTCTACCTGATATTCTCAAGTGTGAGTTATATTTTCTCTAATGTATGTGCCAATTTATGAGAAATGTTCATGTATTATATAATAAAGTGCAAGTGTGAGAGTGCAAAGTGTCATGTGAGTAAGTCAAGAGACATAGGAGTTAAGTGACAAATTTAAAAGTGAAGAGTCGCATGATATGTAGCAAGATGTAAAGTGAAGAGTTAGGAGAGTTCTGTCATATGTGAGGAATAAGAAAGTATGCATCTCTTGGATGTTTGACGAGAGCAATAGTCAAGTATTGAAAGGTCATTTGTGAGGTCATATTATGGAGATAAAGTTCCATGCATTGTAACGAAATTTGATGTTGCATTTGATTATTTGTGAATAATATTCTGAGTTTGAGTATTGAGAAATATTGTTTTGATTATATTAGTGGCCATCGTGTTGAATGCTTGAATATTGTGATTAATATTTGATCTTTGTGAGATAATTTGGGAAGATTCCCAACATTAATCATAGTTAATGTGAATGGATTAAATGTTCTTATAACACTTTGAAATATTTTATTTTGATTAGTGGTTCTCATATTGGTTACTTTAAGTCATCATGTGGACTCCACCAAGGTGATTCACTGTTTCCTTATTTATTCATTATTCTTCTAGAGGTATAAGGGGGAGCTTTCTCAAAGGCAAAAGTGGAAGGAAAACACTTATTTATTCATTATTCTTCTAGAGGTATAAGGGGGAGCTTTCTCAAAGGTAAAAGTGGAAGGAAAACACAAAGGTATTCAGGTTGCAAAAAATGATTTATTTCAATCTCATCTCTAGTTTGTGAATGATACTTTTCTTTTGGGTCATCTCTAAGCTAATGAGGCCATGGAGTTTAAATCAATATCATCATTATATGAGAAGGCTACTAGACAGTTAATACTACAAAATCTATGAATTTTTGTTAACACTACCCAATATTTGCAATGAATTATTGTAGATATTTTAGGATTCAAAATTAAAAAAAAATCGTCAACCTACTTGGGTATTCCTTTGTCTCTGTCTCGCAAGGAAATAAAAAGGAACTTTGGGTCCCTTGTTTAAATAGAATGAAAGCTTGTTTGACAAGATGCAAAGGTAAATTCTTAACCATGACAAGAAGGCTACAATTCTTTTAGGGTTTAAAATTGAAAAAATTCCATCAACCTACTTGGGTATTCCTTTGTCTCGTAAAGGAAATAAAAAGGATTTTTGGACCTCTTGTTTGGATAGAATGAAAGCTTATTTGGCAAGTTGGAAAGGTAAGTTCCTAACTATGGCAAGAAGGCTACAACTCATAAATATTACATTGCAATCCATTCTTATTTATATGATGTCACTTTCAAGATTGCTAATAGATATAGCATCAAAATTTGATAAAATTCAAAGAGAGTATTTTTTAAAAGGATGCAAGGAAAGATTAGGTTTTCTCTTTGTAAATAAGATGGAGTTTGCAAAGGAAAGAATATTGGAGGAGCAAGCTTGCACAATTGTAGACTTATGAGTTTGGCCTTAGGGACAAAACTTGGGTGAAGATTATTTAGAGATCAAGAATGGGGCAAAAATGTTGATGCAATGAGGTTACTTAGGAAAAGAACCCTATATAAAGGATCATGAAAACGAAACTTGATATAAGATACTTTACAATTGATCAAGAAATATATTAGATGGTCAATCAACCAGGTGAATTATGCAAATGTTTGGTCTAATGTCTGGTTAAAGCCTTATCATCTTATCTATGATTCAAAATGACAACCATTGGCTCAAGCATCCTAGCTTGTAAAGGTCCAAAGGTCAAAGACTATATTAATGTCACCAATAAGTCTAGATTGTGGATTTCTATAAGTAACCTAGATGAAGAAAAGAAACTCAAACAAATTGCATATGAGCTTCAAACAATGCTTCAAGAGTTTTATTTGTCTATTTTACATGAAAGGATAAGTTGGTTTGAAATCTATCAAAACATGCTGGATGCTCAATCAAGCTAGGATATGATGGTTTAAAGCAATCAAAACTTCCAGCTCCCAAAGATTTCCCTTAGAAGAATGTTTGGTCACTAAAGGCTCCCCTAAGGTCTTCAACATTCCTTTGGTTAATGATTCAAAGTAAGATTCTTATAGGAGAGAGTCTACAAAGAAGATGATATAAACGACCTTTTATAGATGCCTTGTGTGAGAAGGATTTAGAAACACCAAACCGTTTACTTCTTCTTTGTCCCTTTGCTCAGACCATTTGGGGTTGCTTCTTAAAAAATATTAGGATATATTGAGTAGCTCCATCAACATTGAAAGAGTAGATGAAATGTTGAATTAATCATTTCAAAGCTAAACCATTATTTATTCTATGAAGGAATAGTCCTACCATTGTTTGTTGGAATTTATGGCTCGAAAGGAATAATAGAATTTTTAAAAGTAAATCTTAAAATTATACCCCAGTTTGAAACCAAATTTACTACTATATAAACCTTTAAATATGGAGGTTATAACAAATTATTGGGTATACAAAAAGAGAAGAAATTCAAGTAAATTATAACACTCTAAAAATCAAAATTTTAACTTTCTCTTTGTATTCTTTGTTTTGTATACTTCTTTGAGTTTTCTACCATTTAACTATATCATCTTAAATAAATCTTTCTAATTTATCTAACATATACAAGTTATTGCTCTATTTAAAAATAATAATTTAGAAACTTAAGTCCATTTCAAATTTTCATGCACATTGCTCTTACCTTTCATTAAAAAAACAAAGTACATGAAATTGAGGGTGATCAATAATTTATCTTTTTTTTAAATAAAATATAGGTTTTTGTTTGTGCTTTTTTTCCCTAATATTATTTCTAGAACTATAAAAACTTGTTTTATGATTTAATTTTTTAAATTTACTAACTTTTTACATTCTTACAAATTTATATGAAACTAAGGTTGTCATGTAAAATTGAATTCTAACAATTTACAAACGCTTCATAAATGAAAGAAATATTGCAAGGAATATAATGCTTATAGTCCACTTATAATCTCTATGTAGTTGACATAAAATGCAAATAACTATATTGTCTGGTAGCATTTCTATACATTATTTTGGACACATTATTAGAGAGAATATTGTGTTTGGCAGGCATTTCAATATATTTGCATTAACATAAATATAAATACATTGGCATTTCTATACATTATTTTGGACACATTATTAGAGAGAATATTGTGTTTGGCAGGCATTTCAATATATTTGCATTAACATAAATATAAATACATTGGCATGAAAATGGTTTAAAAAGTCATTTAGATATGTTTTAAATGTTTTCTATGGGTTTCATATGGAGTATGTTTTTACAAGTGTTTTTTAAATAGTAAAATGATATGTATCTCCTCTGTTTGTATCAATTATGACAGTAACACGGGCAAAGTAGACTTCAAACTAAAGCAATAAACACCAGCAAGAATGTTCTTTGCTTCAGTCTACTAAATCATTGAGGCTCTTTTAACATCTAACTTGTTACTCCTTATTATGCAACCCATGTACGAAATAAGGGCTGCAATAGAGTGAGTTTGTTTAGATGAACAATGGTTAAAAAAATGAGATTATTTAATTAAAATTCCAAATACAAATGAAGGATATATTTATGTTTCTTATACATCTATAATCTGTTAAAAATAATTTTAATGTTCCAGTGTATATCAAACTTTCATCTATAGTCTGTTAAAAATAATTTTAATGTTCCAGTGTATACCAAACTTCAAAAAAAAAAAACTATATGTAGCCTATACTACAATGGTACTTTGAGGCATGTCATTTTACTAAGTGCAAGCTAAATAGGAATGAGATAATCCATATAACATTGAAAGGTACCTTATTATGCATTATATTCCTTAATAAGTTCTACTAGCATACTCAAATGTGGAGGTGCTATTGCCACTTACTCATTGATTTCTGTTCAGATTTTGTAAATTTCTTTTTTTTTAATGGTTTTAAAAAAAAAATTTAAATGTCAAATATTTATTCTATATTTTGAAATTTTAGATTTTATCATGCATAGTGTTATTTTATCATGCATAGTGTTTTCAATTTTAAATTTTATCTTGCAGAATGTTTTCCCCTTTTAAAATTAGGGTCTGCATTGACTGAGCCCTCTATCAACCCTCAATAGATCTCATTTCATGTGATCCACTAACATGAGGTAGCCCACATATTTTCCAGAACACAAAATAATGTTTGTTGGATCTTCTTTTATAATCATAGTTCCCCTTACATATAACGGCTTAAGCCACTGTTCTTATTTACTAATTCGATATATGAGCCACACCAAGCAGACCTATATTTATAAGGATGTAATTACTATGTCATGGTCATGCTAGGAAACCTCTTCAGCATGTAAGACACTCGTGTATGAACAAGGAAATTTTTTAACTTAATATATAATTCAACTGTGTATCTCTTTGGTTTTCAACCGTTGACCAAACTCATGATAAATCAAGTCTCGTCAAATGGTTTAGGGTTGAGGTACCAAATGGTAAAGGTTATTTTCTAAGTCACATTCAAGCTGTAACATTTACACGCTGTGGATACATAAGACCCCCGATGTGTGAGCAAGGGAAAGTTTTAACATATATTATTACTTCAATTGCATACCTCTTTGAAAAGCTTGTAGCTAATCCATCTAAGTCTGTGATAAACGGACCACATAAAATTAGATTAAACATCAAAACTCTTCTGAATGAAGTTTATCATGATTGCCTGCTCTTATTACATGAAAGAGCTCTGTAAGCCGAATTGCCCATTGTCTCTGCAATATTGCTACTTTGGGATAGGATGGGCCAAGGATAGGAAGAGTTATTGCTCCCCTTTACCAGGTTTGAGGTTATTGTTGTTTATTTCTTTGTTTTGTATCATAAAGTACCTCTACTAACCACTTCATTTGGTACTCAAATTATCCATATTGTGTCGTGCCTTAGGATTTTTCTACAGGGGCAATTACTCACTAAAAAATATTATGGAATAATTTTCATGTCAGAAACCAGCATCCACGAAGTCACATGCTAGGTTGCTTCTAAAAAATATCATGGAATAATTTTCATGTCAGAAACCAGCATCCATGAAGTCATATGCTAGGTTGCTTCTAGGCATAAATACAATACATCGCTTGATCTCATGGAGGTTAAAAAGCCATAGCATGAATAACAGATCCTCTTCACCATTTAGAACTGTATTGGCCATGCTTTTCTCCTTGCCCTTGGTACAATGATCTGGTGTACTACACTCATAACACAACCCCTTTTTAGTTTGTCTTTAAACTTTCCACAGAATTAGTTTGAACTTCATTGTAATTAGCTCTAGAGACCATCATTAATTGTTTTCCCTTTTAGGATCCTTTTTCCAGTAAAATTTCCACCGTGTCATCAGCAACTCTAAAACTACCGGTTTACAGTTCTAAGATTCATACTAGAACCAATTGTGTAATGTTTACACAAAACAATCCAATTAGATTTTCATTTACTATCTCTGTCCCTTCAAATTTCTGTGAGAAAGACTCTCATCAAACACTCCCAGAACTTCCCCAATATTGGGTGGGGACTTCTGTAAAATACATAATCAACAATCAATCTTCAAACTCCAAAACTTCTGTTTCATCAGCAAACTTTGAAACTAGCGCCTCACAGTTCTAACTAACATTCAGTCTAAGAACCAATCATTGGCTAATGTTACTTTACGTCAATCAAGCCAATTAGATTTATTATTTCTGTCCCTTCCAATTTCTGTGAGGACTTCTGTCAAATACTTTGGGACTTTTGTTAAATACTTCATGGGCAATCTTCAAATTCAAATACTTCTTTTTGTCTGTTAAATCCACCCTTATTTTCCAACCTCTAACTTTAAAATGATATACTCTCTCCTTTGAGCTTGGACTTCAATAAGCCATCATGCTGTAAGGGAATGAAAAACAAAGATCATTAACATTAAAAATTCTACAAGCATTTGTTTTCTGTTGATAGAATCTCTCTGATAAGTTGCAAAGTCCTCAACTTGGGCTCTTAAGTACCATTCCTCTCTTTTGCTCCAGTGTTCCGTCAATACAACTTTGTAAAATTTTATTCTTAAAACTAACTATGTGTCTTTAAATATGGCTGTATGATTTCTATGCTCTTCTATCTTTATACATAGGTTGTGCATTTATAATTTGGTTATTATTCTCTTTTCTTTCCTATCAACATTCGTATACTCCCATAGGGCCTTTTACCATGTTGGAAACTGTGTATATGGTCACAGAGCAAATGAATATAGAGATATCTAAAAAAAAATGAAAATATATGCAAAAGCATGGAAAACTCCAGTGATTATCTGAAGTTCTACAACATTTATTCATTCAGGGTGAACTTTTGGCATTAGTTGCTGATTTGGATACAAGTATGAAGATATGCAGCTTACCTAAAAAAACAGCTCCACTTTCATGTTCCCTTGAACAAGGCCAATAGTATAGGTACACACTAATACACCAATCAACCCCATAATTAGTATTCTATTCCTAGCCAAGTTGTGAACTGCAAAACAGATCCATAATAGTACAGATTTATTTTACCCTGGCATCGTGTGGAGCTCTCTATGTCTATCTCCACTAAAAGCTGATTGCAAGGATATTGATAGAATTTCACCTTATCCTGAAATTTTAGTTAGTCAAATAATGTTCCACTGAAGGCTGTTCTTCTCCGATATGCTGTGTTTATGCCAAGATGTTGATAAATGGCCAGCAATCTTGTAGAGGGTTTATTTATTGTACAGATTTTTAATGAAAGCTGCAACACTGAGATTTGGCAGCCTGTTTGGGAGCTTGAGTCGATGTCAGCAATTTTCTTAGTAGCCAATGTGAATTTCTTTCTGGTTGGCTCTCGTAAACTACAGGTTACCATGTACATATTTTTTATTGATAGGTTGATGTCCCACTTAACCAATTTCTTTAAATGGTAAATAAAATTTATTTATTATTTTTGTATTACTTGAGGATGATCAGATAATAAGTACAGGTCATTTGTCGTAACCTGCATGAAATACATGTTTGTCACTAGTAGATCTGCAAGATACAGCATTACATACCTATTTAGAGACCAGATAAGCACTAACAGAACCTTACATGAAACATATATTTAAGAAAAAAATAATATCATAAAAAAGAACAAGAGATTATATCTACAGGATAGTAGCAGAGACAGTGCATAAGAAAAATGCAGGCCATTAAAAAAATCATTGATTATGGCTCCTCTGCAATTGTTTACAAATTATAATTTGATGTTGTATGAGACATTGGCAAAACCTAAATTAGTCATTCTCAAACTGCAGTATCTGAAACTATGACAGCAAACCTGTTTTCTTAACATTTTACAAAATTGTCCAGCCTTTCTCATGACATCATTCCAATATCTAAGTTCCCTCAAAATACCTGTGATGAAAGAAAGTAGGAACACACCTCAGAAATCCAACAATTGATGTGCATACCTTGCTTGAAGAGCACCAAGATATAGAACCAGCAGCTCACAGTTCTAACTAACATTCAGTCTCAGAACAAATCGTTGGCTAATGTTACTTAACACCAATCAAGCCAATTAGATTTATTATTTCTGTCCCTCCCAATTTCTGTGAGGACTTCTGTCAAATACATTGGGACTTTTGTCAAATACTTCAGGGGCAATCTTCAAATTCAAATAATTATTTTTGTCTGTTTGGGAGCTTGTTTCGACCTCGTTAACAACATATAGTCAAAATGGCCGTCACTGGTAGATCTGCAAGATACAGCATTACATACTTATGTAGAGATAAGCACTGACAGAACCCCACATGATACATATATTTTAGAAAAAAGTAATAACATAAAAAAGAACAAGAGATTATATCTACAGGATAGTAGCAGAGACAGTGCATAAGCAAACTGCAGGCCATGGAAAAAATCATTGATTATGGTTTATCTGCTATTGTTTAACAATTATAGTTTAAAGTTGTATGAGACATTGGCAAAACCAAATTAGTCATTCTCAAACTGCAGTATGTGAAACTCTGACAGCAAATTTGTTTTCTTAACATTTTGCGAAATTGTCCAGTCTTTCTCATGGCATCATTACAGTATGAACATAATGACATAAATCCTAAAAAGAGCTTCAGTTGCCACATAATTTCCAAGTTCCCTTAGAATTTCTGTGATGAAAGAAATTAGGAACACGCCTTAGAAATCCAACAATTGACGTGCATACCTTGCTTGAAGAGCACCAAGACATAGAAAACATAATAGTCATTTACTTATATTTCTACATCCACCTCTGCGAAGACAATGTGATATATCCTTCCACTGGAAACTTGTGGCCTCAGGAAGCAGCAAATCCTGAACGAACGCCATGTCACATGGCCACATGCAACACCTGTATCAGTAGGGTTTTTAAACAAAGACAACCAATAAGCTTGTTGTAGTGCTCAAGCCCCGACCCCCTAGGCCTAGGCTTTACGTGACTTTGGTATCTTGGTCCTTCCTGAGACATTAGCCACGGCGTCTTCATAAATTGTGTACAATGTCGTAGATTCAGGATGTGATTTTATAATCTTGTTAACAAAATTTGCCTCTGTCATGTTCAGAATTGTAGAAAGAGATTTGACCTTAGAATACCCGTCCCCATTCGTAGATTTCAACTTTTTCCAAACTAGAAGCCTAGGCTTTATAGTCCTCTCCAGACTCTTCTCTAACAACTTTTTGTGCTGTAACACAGAATTTGCAGGAAGCTCCAAGTTATTAACTATAAAGTCCATGTGTTGCGAAACCTTTTCCTTGGACAAACAAAGTATGTAAGGGGAAACCCTAAATAATTTCAGAGTTTCCTCGACAGTGAGTCCACAAAGTTGAAAATTGTGCATTTTGTCCTCCAGTGTTTCTATGCGGCAAACAGTCACCAGGCTTACGACATATCTGTACATTTTGCTTCTTTTGTCAACACCAATCTTGTGAATGAGATCAATTTTAGCCGGCGGCAAAGAAGAACACAGCAAAACCCTAGGTTTTATAAATAAAAACTTGGCGAGCTCCGTTCCGCGAAATCCATGTGCCTCCCAACACGCAAGCGAGGGTTTCATGGTTTTCTCCAAGTTACAGATGAGAACCACCGGGTCTTTAAGCACGGCCTTGATGAGCAAATTCTCGGATTGAAATATATTTTTTAGAAGCGTGAGCTTGGGAACAAGCTCGCGGTCAAGGCTGACGCCGAGAATGTAAGGAAACACTGTCAAGAGTTTAGCTAGATTTTCCCCTTGGAATCCGAAATCTTTGAGTACTTGGACTTTCGGTTCCGTTATTCTTTCCACGCTGAAGGTCAACAATTTGGGGTAAGTCGTCATTATCTTTGCAATCTGGTGATCTGTGCAGCCGTGTCTGTTGAGCATGGCGACAACTTGCTCCACGTTTTGAAGGGTTTTAAGCCTCTCCAACTGTGGGGCAAGCTTGAAAACATGTGCGATGTTGGTGGAAGACAAGTTAAATTTAGCGTTAGCGAAGACTGCAAAGCCCCTTTGCAGAGGTGCATCGGCGTTACTCTCGGCAAGGGTTGAGAAATTTTTGAGCAATAAAGAACGTGAAGTCGCCCCTACGAACACCGCTCGGAGACCAGCACGGAAGTGGAAGTGAGAAAAGAGCTTCATCATGATTTTCGTGGTTGTTGTCATATTGCCTCTGCTCTCGGGTTTTTGCCTGTGAGTTTAGTAACTAAATAAATTTGTGCCCACTTTTCTTTGTGCGCTCTTAGGGTTTTTAAAATTATATTTCTGACTCAAAATTATATTTTCCTGCTTGCTTCGTCCAAACAAACATTAGTGTAGTCTCTAAGCAGATTGGGACGAGGTTAAGTGTTAGCCAGTTTTTAACCAGGATTGAGGTTATTAGAACGAGCAGCTCTTAATCATGGTTTAAGTTTAAGCGGACTTTGTCTATTTGACGCCATATAATATAATATAATAATAATTGATCATTCATTGCATTTATTCGAGCTATGGGATTATAATGGCAATAGAGTAGCCCTAAGGTTAGACGGACTGGTAATTGTCTGACTAGGTACTTACCAAGAAAAGATCTAGGTTCAAATTTTGGAGGCATGCCTATTGCAAAGGTAGTACTCTAATCTAAATCCTTTGAGTGTGCGTCAAACCGACGACGACAGGACGAATCCCAAGCTGCCAGTGGTCCCCCTCACATTAGATCAACAATAACGAGATGGTATAGGTTTGTTGAGAGCAATCCTTGTGGTTTGAACCCTGCACTTAGCAGTTACTAAAAATAGTGTGGATGTAACCAACTCCGCTATGTCTAAAAAAAAAAGTCTTATTATAGGATATTATTGGCCCACCATGGAATGTGATAGTTGTGCATATGTAAAGAAATGTCTTAAATGCCAACATCATGCCAATTTATTTCATGTGCCTTCACTTGCTCTTCAACCTATCCAATCTATGTGGCCTACACACTTTCATTATCACTGCTATTGAATATTTCATCATGTGGGTAGAAGCAATTACCCTAGTCAAAATGTTTGACCCTAAAATCACGGAGTTCATTCTCTATCATATTATTTGTCGTTTTGGCATCCCCTCTAAAATCATCTTGGACAATGGCCTACCATTTAAAAATAAAGATGTTTGAGCTCTTTATGCTAAATATCATATCCAACATAGTTTCTCAACACCTTATTATCCTCAAGGTAATGGCCAAGTTGAAGCATCGAATAAGACTATCTATGCAATCTTGCGCAAGACAATTAAAGAAAATCATAAGGATTTACACATTCAACTTTCTTTAGCTCTCTGGGCTTATCGCACAAGTATCCACACTCCTACTAGGACAACACCATTTTCTTTGGTTTATGGTGTGAAAGCCATTATGCCCCTTGAGCTCGAAATTCCATCCTTGCAAATTCTGTTGCAAGAATTCATCAATGATGATACCACATGACAAACTCAATTGGACCAACTTACTCTCTTGGATGAATGTCGAATCAATGCCCTTGAGCATCACCATATCTATGAAGATTGTATTAAGCGAGCTTATGAAAACAAGGTCCATTCACGAGAATTTCAAGTTGGTGATCTTGTGTTAAAAGAGAATCAAAAAAATTCCAATCTTCCTAGCCATCTGCGTAAATTTGTTCCCAATTGGCTTTGGCCCATACATTGTCAAACAAAAGTTTGGTTCTAGTGCTTACAAGCTTGTTGAACTTGAAGAAATAGAGGAACCCAATCTAATCAATCTCTTGCACATGTGTGCCTTTTAAACCTGGCCGATTTTGTCGTTAACCCTTTCTGCTTGTATATTCTTATCTACAACCAAAAAACAAAAAGCGGAAAATCATCATCAAAATCATTCAAATTTGCATACAAATCCACGTCATCATTCACAAGCCATTACTTGCATTTCAATTTTCCATCATTTATTTTCTTTGTCTTCATTTTTCATTCTTCTTATCTTTTCATTTTCTTACATCTGGCTCATTGTGTGCTTATTTGATTGCTTTTTAAACTTGTAGCTATGTGTTTTCTAAACTCAATTAGTTTTCTTAATCCATGACATTATACAATCATATGTATTTGTCCATTAGGTCTCCATTTGTGTATGTTACATTGTGTTCTATTCCGCCATTACAATATGTCTCTTTGTACATCATTACATTTGATCAGTCATAGTTTGTGCTCACTGTAACTTTTCACTTGTATTCCTTGTCCTATTATCCTAGGTTGTTTAGTCATGGAGGTTTTTCTGGTTATTCAACCATACCTAGTGTACCCATCAACCTTTATAAAATGTCATCATGTTTCCAAGGACATGTCGACCTTCTCTGATTAACTTGAATTCTATCTTGGACCTTACACATCTCATACAATATAATTAAATTTTGAGTCTAGGGAAGATGAAGCCATATGTAGCTTTGGCCTTAAAGCAAATGGTTTCCCCTTCTCATCCTATTATGTGTATAATATGAACCTAAGGATCCCACGTGCATGTTCAAATAAATAAATAATCATAATCATTACAAGAGCAAAAACATCAGTTCCTCAAGAATTTTAGATGTCTCCACCAGGTTATGGACGCCCGGTTGGTAGTGGAGCAACGTTGAAGGATTATGTGGATAATCTCCATTGGGGCTATGGACGCTTGGTTGGCAGTGGAGTATGCCCCCTGCATGGCGATATGTCTGTCACATCAGTGACCTTTTGTACGAACCTCTGACTGCTCATGGATGAGATAGCTTTTATTGGCATCTACTACGATTGATTAATCCAACCTTACTCAAAATTCGATAATTATTCACACAACACACACATTGGTCCAGGAGTGGCTTGATATTTTTTAGGATGGTCTACGTATTTAAGGGATATGATTGGGTAATAGATGATCTTGATCAATATCACTAGGGTGTTTAAGTTCCCTAAAATACTTCTAGGTCTTAAAAATCCTAAGGCATTTTGAACAACAGATTTTGTCATTTTGTAATACTCATTCTCCACATAGCTTCATGTTTTCGTCCACATCGTATCCCATTAGATATTTGTCCTAGTCTTTTAAATTTTACACTTTCTCCTTGCCCATATTCTGTGTTACCTATCTCTTGTGTTTACCATGTTTCATTTTTATGACTGTATGTATGACTGTGCCTATGTCATGGATTAATTAAGTTAATTGTGGTTCATAACATGCATACACACATTTTTTGAAATAGAATCACATAAGCACCTATGAGTATACATCATCACATCATATATATCACCCATTACATCATTTTCTATCTTATCACATATATCATATACATCTAATGTCCAATCAATAATAATTAATCATAAACATCATCAATAATGTCAACCATCAATTATACACATCATATTTACCATCTACTCATACAAACCCATATATATCACCAATAAGTCCTCATATACAATAATCCATGCTCGTAGGCTACATCAAAATGGCCCTCGGGCATATCATAATCATAATGATCACATATACAAAAAGGGTGACTTCTTGAGCCACAACCATAACCAACTCACTGTTATCTACCTGATATCTCCCCACTACCCTCCTGTTGGTCCTGTAGCTCATCCATGGCTCTCTCTGCTCCCCTATATCTACTCTCATCTCTCCTCCACTATCTCTCGTTGTCTCGAGAATATCCAGCCCTTGATATCTGTAATAGAGAAGGTGCTACAAAATGGGAATGAGTGGCACGACTCATGGTGTGCTCCTTCGAATTGTCCTTGATTGTGACACTAATAATGAGGGAATTGGTACCCGTGTTGTCAACATTGTCTCCTCTAATACAAAAATCCTCTCTTATGCTTCCCACCAATTAGCCATAATTTGTTGCTCGTTCTAGAAAAGCTATATGATATTTATGCGTAATATTGATATCTTGGCCTCGCTCTCGACTACTGGTAGTTGTAGCCTCAGCTGCTCCATCTCCTCTACAAGCCTATCCTTCTCAGTAGTCAACTTCTCAAGCTACCTATGCCACTGAGACCTCTCTATCTCTATTTATCTAGTTATCATCTCTTGATCCTCCTACAGGCTGGTCAACTGTACCTGTAGTATCACATGCTCTTTCTGCCACTTCTATCTCTCCACCTACCAACCTCCTCTCTCCTTTATGAGGGTGGTCTACACAACCCTCCTCTATGACTCTAATATATAGACCTTCTCCTCCAACTTTGCTATGTGGCTCCCATTGTCCATTGACTCCCCATAATCAAAACTCTCATCTCCATATTGTCCACTACCCCCCATATTTACCTTTATAGTCGATGTTTGTGATGGGCTCGCTATCCTGTCTACTCGACATTGTATCTGTCGTCTCCTAGGAGTCTTCCTTTGCCCCTCATCCCCTCCTCCTACTACACCTACCCTAACATATCTCTCAATGCGTATCGTCCCTACATCTCTAGCCTCCTCTACTCCTCCATATTGTTGTCCTTGTTATGTCACCCACCATGTATCATACTCGGGTGTGGTCCCTATATAATTCACATCAAACATCATGATCGTCTCACCTACCTTAGGACTCACTAGCTCGATCCATGGTACTGCAAGCATATCGACTCCTCTCTACCTATACACTACTAGTGGATTTGGTACTCCTTACCTAATCCTAAACTGTCTGAGCACTTGTGAGTACTAAATTTACTCGCATTGTGTACTAAATCTCCCCACCACCCATCTCACTTATTGTACTTGCACTAACTGCTCTCCATCCTCATCCCATATCAACCCCCTTCTCCATGGCCTCCATATTATATCCCTTGGCCTCCTGCCCATAATACCCGATAATACTCATTTTATCTAACAAATGGCCTACTCACCTGATCTTCTCTATCATGCTACCATCTCATCACATACGACACCTGTGGTCCTATCTCTGTGTGTACCTTAAAAGGAAAACCTTATGGTCTACCTACTCGCACATGCTCGCAATCCCACACCTGAAGTAGCAAGCTATAGCTTAATCCCACTCACTCTCGCCTCTACACCTCATAGAGCTCCTTGTATGTTTGGGCTAATAAGATTGGTGCCCATGCGTACACTGTTAGATTCTCCACCAGATCCAACACTAATCCTAGCAGGTTCCTTGAGAATCGTGCGCTTAACAAATTTGGTAAGATTTCATTGGAAATTAATGCCATCAAAAGTGTATGCCTCTGCATGAATAGACCCATCTCATAACGTAGCTCATACATCACACCACCACTATTAATATCTATATCATCCCATCTATCCCTATACAGTCTCTAGAGTATGGTGTCCCTCTATGTAGTGCCAACTGCTCAGATGGGAATACCCTCCCCGGGTATCCAAAGTATCTGATACATGTCCTCTAACGTAATTATCATATCTCATCAAAAAATAGAATGTCCCTATATCTGATTCCCACCTATAGACACCAAAACTTAGCCACTTGTCATCCATCCACATTATACAATCACAACAGTCCATTATTTATTTATATTTTATATATAAATATATATATGAATAAATCACAACCACTATGTTTTAATCTCAGCCATCCATCTAACTTGATCCATGACACACATCAAAGTTATAATCTTAGTCATCCATTATGTTTCAATATTGACCGCATGTTGATGTCGTCGAAACCTTAGCATATGGAAGACAAGTTATAAAAGAACATTCACTTTTGTGAATATAGGTTAAGCACTTTGGTTAAGCGGTTATTTCATTCGAAAGTTAGAAAGCGTTGAGAGCCCTTGCTTCAATCACCATCCAAAACCCGAGCACCTCGCTATCATCATCTCCCCTCATCGCCTCCGTATCTTTTGTTTTTATTGCTTGGAAACCCCTACGAACTAGATCTGGTTCTGTAGTACCCTTTTTAGAAACTCCTAAACGCATCCCAACATCCCATGAACACTGATGAGTGTTCCAAGAATGCTATTGAGTGTTCACGACCCTTCCAAAATGCTCTAGGATGTTTCCTAGCCCTTTATTTACCATCGATAAACCCTTGAACGCTCACGAAAATTCGAGCAACTCCAGATCGTAAGAGTAGAAGCGTGGACCAAACAGATCTGATATTCTTTGAAAAGGTAAAAGGGTTTATTGTTTCACATCTTACGTTTTCTATACTTAGCTTGCATTTCATCATTTATTGTTGGACTTTGATAGCAAAGTTTGATTAGCATATGTTTTTACGTAGCTATGTTAGATAGAATAGGTTAGAGAGCATCTAGGAGATTGTTAGCTATGTTAGTCATATGCCTAAATATTAAGATTTATTTACGTGATTTGTGTAAGTTGCAACCATATTGAGCTAAGGTTTGTTTTGCACTAGCTCTATAAATTGTAACCTTCAGCGAGCAATGAATAACAATGGTTTTTACTCTCATTTTGGTATCAGATCCTGAAGGAAAAATCCTGTGGATTACCCATCACACTTCGCGAATTTAATCTAAGGAGAAAGCTTTGCATTGGAAGCTTCATTTTGCTACATGTTGTGTTTGCGTCAACCTGCGTGTAATAAGTCTTTGGTAGAAGCCTTGTTGTGAGTTGAAGACAACAAAGATGTTTGTCTACGTCGAAGCCAGGCTCGTGGAAAATCCTGCACGACCGTTGTTTCGATTGATGCTGTGAGAACATGAAGGAGAAGGCGTTTGATTAACTTCATGGAGGTAATACGCTGTGATCTGCGACGTGATTGAGGACGTCAATTGCTGGAGAGCAGTTTTCTGACAGTAATGTGATAGTGATTCACTGAGAAAACGTATGGATAATCCTAAACATTTAAGCATTGATTTTTGACGATGCAAGGATGATTGGCTGCAATAAATAGTTTAAAGTTTAAAAACTTTGTTATGTTTTATGTGAGACCGACCACGTTGTTTTTGTTGGATGTAAGACATCATTTAGAGAGAAGGACGTAATATGTCACACTGCAAGAATATTTCCTGCGCGATTGTCATGGACGAAGAAAATGAGAGCACACTAGAAGACGGAATCAAAGGCTAAATTGGCTAAATTGGCTAAATTCAGCGTAGATTTTTACATTATAATTTACATGTAATATGTGTTTGATGAAACTGTGAAAGGGTTGAATAAATCCTGCACTGTCACTAAGCAAAAATTTGGAGAGATGCAATTTGTTTGCTCATGTAAGGTGATCGTGAGCATAGAATACCGATTTACTAGTCGTGTGGCTATCGTGGAGGACATCGAGGGGCAAAGAGCGTTGTTGTAGCACAAATGTTTTACATGATTACAAAGCTATGTTTTAAGGTGTGATCATACGAAGAAGTAGAAATCTTGATATTCTAAGAGGTGAATTATTTTTTGATACCTGTTTGTCTAAGCTAAGATGCACATTGTGAGGCTGAAGTAAACTGTGCAACCAATTATTACATTGCAACACCCCTTTGAAAAATTATAGCACCTTATTCAAAATTGGTGTAAGTGGTGCATGAGGCTAGTTCATAGAGCAATCTATGTAAACAGGAGTAGAGGTATTTTATTGCTACTGTCTTCTTGTATTGTTGCTATTTTTAAAAAAATGGAGAAAGATATTTGTTTTCCTTCCAAAGACTTGTTGAGTAAATAGTGAAGAAATAGCTGCCAATAATAATCTGCCTATTCCTGAGTTCAATGGGTTGTATTATGAGTATTGGTCTATCAAGATGAATACAGGCTAGATTATGAGTATTGGTCTATCAATATGAAGGCCTTACTAATTGGCAAAGGGTTATGGGACATTGTAGAAGAAGGCTACACCGAACCTACTGATTGGACAACCTTGAGTGCAGTTGATTGGACTACTAAGAAGGATGCCCAAAAGAAAAATTCTTTTGCTCTCTACCATCTCCAAGCAGCTTTGGAGAAAAGCATCTTTCCAAGGATTGTTTCTTGTTCATATGCCCTAGAAGCATGGAAAGCCTTGAAAGATAGCTATCAAGGGAGCGATCAAGTGAAGCAAGTGAGGCTTCAAATTTTGAAGATAGATTTTGAGAATCTCAAAATGCAAGAAGATGAAAAAGTAGGATATTACTATGTAAGATTCAAAGTAGTTGTAAAAAAAATGGAGACACTTGAAGAGGATGTAAAAAATGAAGTGGTTGTGAAGAAAGTATTGAGAACACATCTTCATAAGTGGAATCATATTACAATGGTTTTTAATCTCATTTTGGTATCATATTACAAGGTCCCATCCTTGATGTTTGCAATTCCGTTTCCAAGGTTCCTTGTTTTGGTTTAGGTTGCAATATAGGTTCCAAGGTTTGGGTGTGGATCAGTGTCTCCTTCTTGTCTTCTTCTATAGCAGCTTATATGATGGTTAGCTTTTGTTTCATGATTTTGGTTTTGTGTTGTTTTAATTAATTTTATTGTTTTGAATTTAAATTAATTAAAACATTTGGAATCAATTTCATATCAATAAAATAGAATTAAAAATATAAATATAAATAAAAAATATAAATAAATAAATCCTTTTTCATTTAAAATAAGGAAAAAAAGCAATAAAACAAAAACAAAATATAAAAATAGATAAATAAACAAACAAATATGTTTTATTTTATTAACACATTCGTGTTAAAAATTTTTAATATATGTTTTATTTAATTTAAATTGTTGTTTGGTATTAAGATTTCATATCATTAATAGATAGTCTCCCGTAAGTTAATGAATGCAATTAATTATTTGTTTTGTAGGATACCAAGTGCGACACGATAGATCCGACAAGTGACACGATGACAATTATCCTCAACGAACTGCCAAATCCGGAAATGATGATGGCGGACGATGTGGACGTCGAGGGAGCTACGTCGACGAAGGAGTCGATGGCAATTGGGGCGAACTACGACCACACGATAACGGTGGTTGACCAGAATGTGATGATGACTTGGCTGGTGGTGATAGGGAATACCATGGATCTGCAGACAGGGGACGAATGGCGATGGATTAAGGTAAGATTGCACATTATCATTGCATAGGCACTGGGATACCTCTACTAAAAGATACAACAATGATACCATTGATGAATTGGACTACGATTCTAAGAAGAGAGACATTGCATCACATAAATATTTGTGAGAGGCACAACCGAATACATGGTGGGTTGGATAGTGTTTTTTTAAGTACCACCAAAAGCAAAGATAAGGAAAGACACAAAAAGTAAAGCCCACACACGACGCTGTCAGTCGACGAGAAGATCGTTTATTCTAGATTTGTTTCTTTGGAGCCAAAGGTGCAATTTCCAAAGAACAATGGTCGGATTTCATCCAAATATGGCAATCATAATCGACGACAAGATCAAATCATAGAGGGCTATTGATGAAGATAATGTTCTAAAAGTTTAATAATATGTTCATGTAGAGATGATCAAAGGCAACTTTGGTAAGAAAGATTCCTCGGCAATGAGAGGGCGCATGTAGGGGCAATCATGTTGTGGGAATAATGGAAAGTATGAGATGAAATTATAAAGAGCGAATCGTTGTCCTTTGTGGACATAGATCAAGACATATAATGGTCTATTAGTTGCAAAATGAATATATAAATTCAACATTGTTATTTTACAATAGTATTGTATGGAGTGCAGGGATATGACATGGACATAGCAGGTCATTCTATTACGAGCCGCAGCAGGGTGGTTATGGTGTTCGTATCCACATACGTAGATGACAGTGAATAATGTAATAGCCGATGTTGTTCAACCTAGGAAAATATATCACTTGTATAGTAATTAAAATGTTTTAGTATTGAACATGGTGACGATGGAGAATTGCACCATGGTGTACCAATCGCTATGTATAAAAAATATATAAAAAATAAAATTATTGTTGTATGCCAGCTTTCAATGTTGTATATTGATATAGTTTCACGTGGCAATATGATGAACAAGAGTAGAATATGACATGTTGACGGTGGATAATCCAGAGCTCGGAGCAGTGGAATAGAGGAATATGGCTACATCATCGATAGATGAAGAAAGCAGGAATGGATGGTATTGATTCAATGTTTATTGTCTATGGTATGGGTTTCCTGATCTGGGTGCTGACAAATGAATGTTTAAATGAAGCAACCCAGAAACCCCATCAATAGTCGGTACATGAGAGTTTGAAGAAGGGACCAGTAGCAAAGTGTGTGGGTGCCAAAATGAGGTAATAAAATGAAAGAATAGATGTGGATTATCCTTTATCAGTAGCAGTGTCAACGTCAAGTCGAAATGGGATAAATATTAGTAGAAATGATACAACGACAAGTAGCGCTGTGCAATGAAACATGGACGAACTATTAGTGGTAGCACTATGAAGATCGACCAACTCCTGTTAATGGTGAATACCCACTTAAAAAGGAAGTCGAATGGCGAATACCTAGGTCAATTGGAAGGAGATAGTCAAAACATTCGCATCATAGGGCGAATGGGTGTGTTCACATAGTGAAACATGGACCTCCATTCATAGTGAATTCCACATTTCAATTTAGTCCAATGCATGAACATCGTGATATATGCGACCAGGTGGAAATGAATCCTTAATAAGAAGGATTGCACTAAAAAGGAGCATGACAATAAGGCGTTACTAAGCAAAATTATGAATGAATGTGATGACAGGTATTCATAACGACAACACAAGGTGTGCCCACGTGGCTTGAAAATTCAGAGAAGAAGGTTCTAATCTGCGTAATATACGAATAGAGGGACTATACTAGTAAATGCAATCGACGAAGAAAAAGAGGATTCCTAAGCATCTCGCACTCGACTATATAAAATCTCAAGTGGCAAGCGTATAATAAAGCTTTATTTAAAGGATAACCAAAAATAAATTACAACATGGATATTTCGGTTATGAAGCAAGGAAGCAAAAGGGATTCTCCATCGAAGGAGGAAAGACCAAAGGAAAGGAAACAAAAAGTCTCTAGGAAAAGTTTTAAATATAGCATGCAAAGACAGAACAAGGGCTGGATTTTTTTTGAAAGCCACAGGCTGGAAGTTTTGGAATAGGAGAAAGGGGAAATGGTTGGAAGGATTTCAGCTACTGTCCTCATTTTGTATGCAGGAAAATAGATTTTGAATGCAATAAAAAAGCTTTAATGAATATTTTTCACCACATGTATTGGAATTTTATAATGATGTTTTATGCGTGAATACGGTAGCATTGTTTATACACTTTCATGCATGTTTACTCAGACTCTCGCCTTGACCAGTCTTATATTGTGTGTATGCAGGTCTAACCTGGTTCTTGTTTTTGCGTTCGAGATCTAATGTTTTCTGTAAGATTCGGGAACCGGTTTACAGTACCTCTCTTTGGTCATTTTCTGCATTCTGTTTCATGTTTTCAGATTTTTATTTTTATTTCTCTAACCCTATTTTCTCATTTTTTTTTAATTCTTCAAATAAAATAAAAAAATCGAAAAAAATTAAAATTCAAAAAACAGATGCACGGGTCTCTAGAATAAGCTTTAACATTTCATCTTATGCAAGTTCGATTTCATTTTGAAGCCATTTCGAAATGTTAAAAATTATTCAAAGTTGTTTTTAAAGGGGTTTTTGCATGTTTGTTTTTCAAGCAATAAATTAACTTTACTTTATGAAAATCACAATTTCATTAAAGGGGGTGATTTATATGGCACTTCAAAAGACCATTATTTTTAAAGCAATAAATTAACTCCTCTTTATGAAAATTATAATTTCATTAAAGAGGGGTAATTTATTTATCATATCAAAGGCTTCTACTTTTTTAAAGCTAGTCATTTCATTATTTTCTTTCATGCTTAAAGTTTAACAAAGTAACATTAAATGAATTCATTCATCATTTAAGGTTCATATTTAGATATAGATTTTAATCTTTGTTTCATGTTCAAAGCAGGATTTAAGGAAGATAAAACTTATCTAAAATCTGCTTAACCAAATGAAGATAAAATCTACCTAAAACTCTTCAAGATAAAATGAACTAAGGCATTAACATCGTGGTCATATGAGGGCCAATCACATTTTCATTTCGTTTAAGTTTCATGAACAAATCATTAGCATAGTAATAAAATAATACCAGCACAAACAATTGTTAACAGTTATTTGCAAATCACTAAGGTATTCCTAGCACTTATTCAACACATTTTCACAAGCATACATGCACACATTAAGTAAAAAGAACCTTGGAGAAAATTTGATTTATTTGCAAAAGAGGGTTTTCTAATCAAAATCCTAACTGTGAGTGTGGTTTTGCAATTGGGTAAAATTACCAATCAACATTTTGGCGCTAGAAGGAGGACATAAATTGGTTTACTTTATTGCTATTTAGATGCTAAATTGTTCATATTACTTGAAAGGTTATTTGAAGGTATTGGTTAGGACTAACAAGGTTGTTGATAGGTGATGGTGTTCATTGATTGGAAATTGCTTTAATTGATAATGCATTGATGCTAACTGTTTTTTAGAATATTTCTTGTTATGATGTTTAGTTGACACAGCCTAATCCAATGGTTGCAAATGTTGGAAAGTGGTATGGGGTGCACAATAGTACATCAATCCTATGTGGATACATTAATTAGATAAAAAGTTGAACATGAGGATGTGGCTTGTAGATTATTTCCTTTGAGCCTAGATGACACGACATATGATTGGTACATCAATCTACCCACTGGCTCTATTACATCATGGGCCCAATTAAAAACTGCTTTTATTAATCAGTTTAGGTTGCCCATAGATCCTGCCATGATCTATCATCAATTTGCTTCTTGTAGGAGGGAACCTAATGAGCCATTGATAACGTTCAACATGAGATTTCAAAAGCTTTATGTGAGATTGACTACTCCCTTTGTTATTTCAAAAAATGTTGCTCTTTAGATATACTTTGGGACCTTGGATCCCTTTCTTGCCATGTTCACTAGGATGAATCCTTTGGTCACTACTCTTGCCTTGGCCTACACAGAGGCCATGACTATAGAACAACAACTAAGGCCACAAGGTTTTGGTATGGAGCAATTACCTATGGTAGGACAACTAGGGACTTACAATCAAACCCCAATGATAAACCAGGCATGGGTACAATAGAATCCGATATCAAACACTTTGCCCTACAATTTGTTTTACCCTACCATACCCACTTATCCTTCCACATGCGCTTATACGAATGCATCTATTCATCCAACCACTCCATTATGGTTAGAGAACCATTTGGTTACTCATGGAACCATAGCTACAAGTGCTCAAGATTTGCCTACTTATGTCAATACAACTAATCCTACCTCTTCTACTACCCAACCCAAGGAGCTTGTGTCAATATTAAAAGACCTAAAGAGGTTGGTCCAAAAGTTAAGTAGAGATATGGTTCTATTACAAGAACAAGAGCCTCAAAGTACATTTCCAAATCACCATACAAATTAAGTTCATGATACAAATTTTAATGATATTCTGTTTTATTCTCTCTTAGGTAATAGAGAAGGCCTAGATAATACTTGCATTGAAATATATGCCAATTCAGGATTCTCTAGTAACTTAGATAAAATTATTGAAGTGGATAATCAAGAAAGCCAACATGAGCCAAGTTGTGATAAGTTAGAAATAAAAGGCTTAGAGCCAATATTCACAAAGGAGGATTGGGATAATATTAGAAAGCAAAATACAAGAATGGATCCCATTAAAGAAACCCTTGACTCACTACAAGTGGTTGAAGGTGAATTTGAGGAGTCAAAAAATGAATCTGAAGATTGCACAGAAGGAATTATAGAATTTCATCACTTGTTTTTAGAGGACAATCATTATGATGGTCAAGAAATTCAACATGTTTCAAATAATGACCATGAAGAATTTGAAGAAGAGTTTCTTGAAGAGCTTGAATATTACAAGGAAGATGCAATAGAATTTCATCCCATGGGTTTAGACTGCCATTATTATAATTGTTTGAAAAGGTATGAGGAATCGTTGGTTTCTCACACTCCTACTGATGACAGTTCTATTTCACTCGATATGCACGACATTGAAACCCCTATCTCACATGAAGATTTTGCAATCCCTATGGAGTTAGAAAATGACAAGATATTTGCAAAAATAGAGAAGGTTCTAAAGCTCAATTATTTCGAGGATGAGTTTATTGAACATCTTGCTAAAAGAGAAAAGGAAGTAAGGACGAATGTTTATTATGATACATTTATTGTGGATGAAGAAATAGAATCACTCAGTGTGTTTCTAGTTGAGGGGTAAGAAATTGAAAGTCTTGTTTCACCTAAGTGCCCTATAATATTTATGCTACCTCAAATAGAGAAAATTCTTGAATCCAAATGGTTTGAGTTTGATATCATTGATGATCCAAATGAAAATGTTACTCTATTCAAAACAACTCAAACAGTTGATCAGGAAGATGTGTTATTTGACACATCTCTAGATAGACAAGACCTATGGTTTGAAAAGGATGGATATATTTTTAATTGGGTGCCTAATTTTGGTGTTTTTGATAAATAGGTCATGGATGAAGATGAAGAGCTACAAGATGACAATGATGGAGATCATGAGAAAAAAGGAAAAAATACAAATGCTCTCCAAGTATTGGTAAATGGAAATGTATAAAAGGTAGAACCCCACCTTTTGTGTTCCACCATTCAAACTCTAGGTGAATGTTTGCCTAATTGGTTGTTGGATTCAAATGCTATCAATGATGAAATGCCATTTTTGGTTGATAAAGAATTTGAGTTAACTAATCCTCACACCACTAATAATATTGCTTTGATGAGTGAAATGGAAACAAATGCCTTTGAGTTACTAAATAAAATTCATCAACAAATGATAATGGAATCTAGGATAAAAACTTATAATGATCCTCATTTAAAAGATGTCCTAGATGTTTGCAAATTGTTGCATAAGTTTGATTGACCTACAAACATGGAAAATGAATTGGATTTGAAATTTATATAAATAGGCTCCTACTTGTAAAATATCATATTTGAAAAGGAAAGCCTAGTTATAAATCATGAATCGAATTGTGAAATTTGCATTCTAAGGAATATACAAGAAAAAATTAAAGATCAATTATTGTCTTATCAAATTGATGATTTGAAACTCCCCTACGAGATTGCTAATGGAATTAAATCAAATTGGTGGGGAGAAATACGCAAAATGAGAATTATTATATTGTTTGGTCTAATCTTACTTTGGTTGAATTTCTGTAAAGCTTGGTATTTGAATCATGATATATGTCTTTTAAAGTGTGCTAATCATGTTTGGGATCTAGGGAAGTGATAGTCCAAATTTTGGCTTTGCTCTTGTACATTATTGTATATAGTTTTGTTTTTTTGTGCTTTTTGGTTTGGCAGGTTTCGTTTTCCTTTTTTTCTTCAGTTTGCATTAGGTTAGATGTTGATTCATTTCCAAGTTTTGGTTTACGAGTTTTGTGTTTCAAGTTGGTCCCTCTGTTTGGGATGATGTTTCGTGGTCACTACTAATGGCCTCTTGATCATTTTTGTGTTCCTTTATCATGAAGGGTGAATTGCCTATCACATGGATCAAATAAAATGGGATGAAGTTGTTTAGTAACCACTCATAGATGTTGGGACCAAGATAGTGAATTTTGGAATACCGAATCATTCTACTAAAGCTACACACGAACACATCATATTAAATGACATATTTTAGATCTTGAAGGATGAAGTTATTTTGGTTTGCAAATTAAGGTAAAAGTCTAATATGCTCCATCCTTAACTTCAAATACTCTCTAAACCATGTGGTGCATAAATTTTTGCAAGGCCTTACAAAAAAACAAGCAAAGGAAAACACGCTAAAATCAGTCACCAGGTCTAGATAAACTCTATTGGGCCTATGGACATCTGACTGGTAGTAGGGCTCTGTCTAGACAAAGCTTCAAATAAAAAAGAGGTATTGCAATATATCAATTAAACTATAGGTAATGTAGATAAAATCCACCGGGGCTATGAACGCCTAACTGGTAGTAGGACTTTGTCTATAAGAATTCTTCTAATGAGCAACATTTCTATAGCCTAAATTTAGGTCAGGTAATGGAATTCGGAGGGTTTTCAAGCATGCAAAATGAAATCACATTCACACACATTAAGCTAGGGCAAATGATTCATGTGTTTTCGGTTGAAGCTGTCTACCCCTATCTTCTTTGGATGTTGCTAGACAATGTATATTTCTCTAATATTTGGTTTGTTCATTTTGCAGAACTGGGTTCTTCACCCAAAATGCTCAGGAGCATTTCCCAACACAATCACCATTTGTTGTGGCCATTCCACAACTTGCTCCAAAATTGGGGACCCACCTTTAATTTTTGTGCTTTTGAGTATTTTAGTATTCTTGGAGCGATAATTTTGACAGGTCCCATCCTTGATGTTTGAAATTCCATTTCCAGGGTTCCTTATTTTGGTTTAGTTTGCAATATAGATTCCAAGTTTTGGGTGTGGATCAATGTCTCCTTCTTGTCTTCTTCTATAGTAGCTGATATGATGGTTAGCTTATGTTTCATGATTTTGGTTTTGTGATGTTTTAATTAATTTTATTGTTTTGAATTTAAATTAATTAAAACATTTGGAATCAATTTCATATCAATAAAATAGAATAAAAATTAAAAATTAAAAATAAAAATAAAAAAATATAAATAAAGAAATCCTTTTTCATTTAACAAAAAAAAAAAAAACACAAAATATAAAATTAGATAAATAAACAAACAAATAGGTTTTATTTTATTAACACATTCGTGTTAAAAGTTTTTAATTTATGTTTTGTTTAATTTAAATTGTTGTGTGGTATTAAGCTTTCATATCAGTAATAGATAGTCTCTCGTAAGTTAATGCATGCAATTCACTATTTTTTTTGCAGGATACCAAATACGACACGATGGATCCGACAACAAGTGACATGACAATAATTAATCTCAACGAACTGCCAGAGCCGTGTTGTGGCTACTCCATAACTAGCCCCAAATATTGGGGACCCACATTTAATTTTTTGTTGCTTCAGAGTTTTGAAAATTTTTGGTTTTACTTGAGTGATAGTCTCAATAGGTCTCAGCCTAGGAGCTCGTTTTCCAAGATTCTTGATTGAAATATCATCTGCTTGCTTTATCTTCAAAGATTTTGTTTTTGGGGTTTTGAGTGATTTTGGTTTGTCTTTGAGTGATCATTGTTGATATGACCCTAGCCATGGGCTCACCATGCGAACTTAAAGGTTCCTCACTTTAGAGGGTCTTCTTGTCTTCTTGTAAAAGTTGATGTAGCTATTTTGAATGAAGCCTTGGTGTGGGTTATAATTAATCGTGTCTTTTAATGGATTTTATTTAATCTTGATTTGGTTTGAAAAGGGTTAATTAACTTTAATATCCTTTTGAATTAAATCAATCAAAGGTCTTGGTTTTAAAGCATGAATTATTTCTTCTTAATGAAAATTAATTTCATTAAAGATGGATAATTCATAGTGACATTTTGAGGCCATTATTTTAAAACAATAAATCAGTGTCTCTTTATGGAAATTAATTTTATCGAAGAGGGATGATTTATTAATGATATCAAAGACTATCTTTATCTTCATGATAAAATCTACATTTAATGGATATTTTCATCATTTTAGGTTCACATTCATAGATAGATTTAATCTTCTATTTCATACTTAAAGTAGGATTTAATGCAAGATAAAACTTGTTTAAAATCCACTTAATCAAGTAAGATAAAATTTACCTAAAAACATTCAATATAAAAGGAATTAAGGCTACATCGTGGTCATATGAGGGCCAATTCACATTTTATTTTCTTTAAGTTTTATGAACAATCATTAATATGGCATGGTAAAATGAACCAACACATGCCCCTTGTTAACAGTTACTTGCAATCACAAAGGTGTTCCAAGCATTTAATTGATATATCTTTATTGATATTACTAATACACATGTGCAAATGCTAATATAGCGGAGACCTTGGAGAAGTTGTTTTGTTTTAACTTCTTTGCAAGAGAGGGTTTTGTGATCCAAAATCCTAGGGAGAGTGATTTTGTAATTGGGTAAAATTACAACTCAACATTTTGGCGCTAGAATGAGGGCATGAATTGACTTTATTTTATTTATGCTAAGGAATTCATTATGGTTTTAAATGCTATATTGTTCATGGTTACTCAAGAGTTTTATATTGCTAAATATTTCAAGTCTATTTGATTAGAATCCTTGGCAATATTTTAGCACTCAACACTTTGGGAGCTAGGAGAGCTTGAATAAATTTATTTTACTGCTATTTAGATGCTAGATTGTTCACGCTACTTGAAATATTTATTCAAAGACATTGGTTTGGACTAACAAGCTTTTGTTTACATATGATCACTTTCATTTGATTTCAACATTCTCTAATTGATGATGCTCTAATGCTAATATTTATGCAATTTGAGAATGTTCTTTCATGTCATGGTTTAATTGAGACATATCTTGTTATCGATACTAACATAATGATCTTTGTGATTTACTCATTTGAAAATTGTTAGTCATTTTATGCATCTTTGCAAAGATATTTTTATTTGACTAACAAATTTGGTTCTGAAGTTATTATTTGAGTTTCACTAATGGCGACATTTGAGGAGCAAGTGGTATCTTTAAGAGAAGGAATGGTATCTATGTTAGGGGATTATTATAAGTGTTTTCATATATTTGTAACACCCCATCAAATTCCTGAAATGTTATTAGAGTTTCTACGATAGTTTAATAAATATGAGACATTAGGATACCTACAAAAATTGCATTTCTACAAGAGCACGTTATATCAATACCAAATTTACTATGAGGATGTTTCTTGTAGGTTATTCTCATGCATTTTGGATGAAAAATCATTCTTTTGGTATGGCCTATTACCCATGGAGGTTAGGACTTCCTGGGTTCGACTGGGAGAAGCATATATTTATCATTTTGGTAATCAGGTGGACTTAGATATGTTGCGAAATTAGTTTACCTCTATTTGTAAAGAGCCTAATGAGTCCATGAGTCAATTCAATGAGAGGTTTTGAGAGTTACACTCTCAAATGTGGGAAAGTTTTGACATACCAGAAGAGGAAGCTATTAAAGTATACATGGGAGCCATACCCCTCGTACTTGCTACACTTATTGAGTAAAATCTTGATGACCCATATTTGCATAGAATCTATGAGGTCAAAATAATGGTAGAACAAGGGCAAGTGGAGGCACAACATGTTTCCATGAGAGATTTTTCTTCTAGAGTTATTGATGCCAACCTACACCAACCATCTAATATAGCACCCTCCACTCCAATGATACCTAAGGTGAATGATCAAGGGGATGAATTTGAATGTCCAAATGTTATAACCACCTTAGATATTACCCAAGAGGAGGTGCAAGTTGCCAAGCCAACATCCACCAATGAGGATTGTGTAGAGATGGGTTCATTTCTAGAAATGCATGAGTATTCAGATAATGTAGGTGTCCTAAATATAATTAGTATTGAGATATGTGATAGGATAGAACCTTCCATGGAATCGAATAAAGTGGTTGAAAATGAAATTGAAAGAGAATCAACAAATGAATTTGAAGACATAATAGAATTTCATCACTGGTTCTCTGAAGATACTTTGGATGAGATTGTTGAAAATGATGGTTAAGAAAATTCTCACCCTCTAGATTGTGATGAAATTGAATCATGGGTTACAAATGTAGATATTGATCTTGAAAACTTGAATACAAAAAGTAGCTCAATTTTGGAAGTCATTGAACCATCTAAGGAAGGTGAAGGCGAATTTTATGAGAAACACGTTGAGGAATTGGAAGATGTTGAATAAGTGGTTGAGCGTCACCACTTGATTTTGAAAGATGATTACTATGATTCTTGGAAGAAGTGGGAAGACTACATTCACTCCAAACCTTCTAATGAAACTTTTGTGCCAATTGATATGCTAGATTATACAATCGATTTCTCACATGAGGATATTACAAGTCTTGTACAATTTGAGAATGCTTTGGAAGAAGGATTGGAATCTCATCAAGTTATGGAGAATGATAATGATGCTAATACCAAGGAAAAGAAGAAAAAGAATGGATAGATGAATCAAAATATCATGCCATAGATACCATAAAGTTTCATCCCATGAATTTGGATGACAATTTTTACAATGGTTGGGGAAGATATGAAGAATCATTTACTTTGCACACCCCCATTGATGATATTTCTATTGACATGCAGGATGCTAAAATCACCATTTCACATGAAGATATTGCATTGGAAAGAATAGAGAAAGTTCCCAAATTGGATCACGATGAATATGAATTTATTGAAGATCTTGTTGATATAGAAAGGGAAGAAATGGTAAATGTCTCTTATGATTCATCTATTTTGGATGAGGAAGAGGTAAAACCTTCTCTTTCATTTCGAGGTTCTAAAAATTTGGATACAAATTCGCATGACTATTTTGAGGATTAAAATGAAGAGATATCATTGGTGGTTAACAAGGAATTGGAACCAAATGACAAAGAAGTGGATCTATTTGAAGCAACTCAAACGATTGATCATGATGATATGTTATTTGACATGCAATTTGACCAACAAGATTTAAAGTTTGAAAAGGATGGCCATACTTTTGATTGGGTGCCTAACTTTGGTATTTGTGAACAGGTCCGCGATGATGAATATAGAGACCATGAGGTAAAATAAGAAATCACAATGACTCACCAAACTTCGGTAAATAAATATATACAAGAGGTAGAATCTAACCTTTTGTGTCCAAGCATCCAAGTTTCAAGTGAAGAGTTGTATAATAACTCATTGGATTCAAATGCTATTTATGATGAAATGCCATGGGAGGTGAATGAAGAAATTGAGTTAATTTATACCCACACCTCTAATAAGAATACTTTGTTAAATGAAAAAGAAGTTGATGTTTTTAAATTGCTAAATCAAATTCATCAACAATTAATAATGGAATCTAGGATAAAAAATTATAATGATTATCAGTTAATAAATATCCTAGATGCTTGCAAATTTTTGCATAAGTTTGATTGGCCTACAAACATAAAAAATGATTTGGCTTTGAAATTTCTAGAAATAGGCTCTTGTTTGCAAGATCTCATATTTGAAAAGGAGAGCCTAGTTCTAAATCATGAATTGAGTTGTGAAATTGACATCTTAAAGAATAGACAAGAAATAATTGAAAATCAAATTTTGTTTAATCAATTTAATGATTTGAAGCTCACCTATGGGGTTGTTAATAAAACTAAATCAAATTGGTGGGGTGAGTGAGGCAAGTTGAAGATTATTGTATGGTTTGGCCTAATCTTGTTTTCGTTGGATATATGTAAAACTTGACTTGCATATTATGTTATGTCTTTTGAAATGTGCTAGTCATGTTTGGGATCCAGGGAAGTGATAGTTCAAGCTTCGCACCATCATGTACCATATTGTACATTTGTATATAGTTTTGGTTGGTGATTTTGGTAGTTTTATGTTTTGTGTGGTCCCTTGCTTTGAGGTCATGTTTCGTGGTTGCTAAATTTTGGTATTTGGTTCATTTTGGTGTCTCTTTGTTTAGGAGGTTGGAGTATCTAATCTGAAAACAGGTGAACCCGAGAAAAGGGGGATGAGTTATTTGGTGAGCATGCTAAGATTTTGGGACTAAAATGGTGGAAAGTGGAACAATGAAAGATTTCGCTAAAGCTCCACATGTAATTCACAAACATTAAATTGTATTTCTGGGATTATGAAGGATGAAGTTATCTTGATCTACAACCCTAGGCGAAAATCCAATATGCTTCACTTGTAGGCCACCTAACCCCAGTGATGCTTGAAGCTTTGCCCAGTTGTTCTATTGAAAAAAAAAGGAAGAAAGAAAAATATATATGTATACAAAAAAAAAAAGCATTGAAAAGCTTGATCAAATCAGTCACAGAATCTAGATAAACCCTACTAGGGCTATGGACACCTGATTGGTAGTAGGGCTCTGTTTAGACATAGCTCGATTATAAGAAAGGCTTTGCAAAGAGTTAAGCAAAACACAAGGGTGAGTTAGATAAACCCCATTTGGGCTATAGACGCTTGACTGGTAGTGGGGCTCTGTCTATAGCCATTTCATTATGAGTGATACTTCATAGCCTAATGCAAAAAGGGATGATGGAATCTAGAGGATTTTTAGAGATACAAGAATGAATCACTTTTGCATACACTGAGCAAAGGTAGATGGATTAGTTATTTCTGTTCAAAGCCGTTTACCCCCATATTCTTAGGACATCACTAAATAATATTTGTTTCACTGATCTTGTGTGCTTTCGTTTTAGATTGGGTTCTTCACCCAAAATACTCAAGAGCATTTCCCAGTAGAGTCACCATTTTTTGTGGATGCTCCACAACTAGCCCCAAAGCTTGGGGACCCACTTTTAATTTTTTGTTGCTTCGAATTTTTGGAAAATTTTGGTTTTACTTGAGTGATAGTATCAGTAGGTCTTAGCATAGGAGCTCGTTTTCCAATATTCTTGATTGGAATATCATCTGCTTGCTTTATCTCCAAATATTTTGTTTTTGGCGTTTTGAGTGATTTTGGTGTGTCTTTGAGTGATCATTGTTGATTTAACCCTAGCCATGGGCTCACCATGCGAGCTTAGAGGTTCCTCACTTCAGAATGTCTTCTTGTCTTCTTACAGAAGTTGATGTAACTATTTTGAATGAAGCCTTGGTGTGGGTTATAATTAATCGCGTCTTTTAATGGATTTTATTTGATCTTGATTTGGTTTGAAAAGGGTTAATTAACTTTCATATTCTTTTGAATTAAATCAATCTAAACATAAGTTTTTTATTAAAATATATATAAAATAATAGAATTTATTATTATTATACATTATTCTATATGTAATAATAATAATAAAAATATAATAAAATTAAAATAATAAACATGCATATTTTTTTATATATATCTATAAAATTAAAGAAATAAAAAATAATAATAAAAACATATAATAAAACAAAGTCATGTCGTTTCATTAAAGTTAAATATTTATTTGATATGGTAATATTTAAAATATTTTGATTTATATAAAGTGTTAATCATGCTATTTCATTGACGAATGCAAGAACCTGATGACGATGCGACACGACAGAGTGACAAACAGATAACATGATGCATATTCATCAAACCCGAGATGCTGTTGACATGGAGTCCACATGGACTCAAACTTCATCCATGGTTAGCTCTCGGTGATCGATAGGGTAAGGCATGACAATGGGATAGTCTGTCGACGTGGACTCCATGGACTGATTGGGACCAGATAACGTGGTCGAAGCGAATGAGAGTCAGCGGTATTATAGAAAAAACCAGATGGTAACATGATGACATAGAACACATTGTGAACACTAAGAACATAGCATGAACTAGCGATACAGACGTAGGAAAACATAGCCACACAAACCTTGACATAGATGGGTAGTATTGGATGGAAGGTGAAGCCAGACGTGGAGGCTTATGTGGACCTTGGAGGACATATAGCCGATGTCAAGCAAGGATGAGGATATGATATGAATCCTATAGATAGATGCAACCAATCATCGCTCTCAATCCATGAAGATTAAGGGGGGTTAAGAATATGTTGGTCACCAAAAATCAAGTAGAATAATTCATCGAAAGAGGAGCAAATGAAAAAGACAACAGAAGTTATGACATGGACCATGCAGATTGTTTGGGACACCCTAGGCAAACCCAAAAACATGAATGTAGACTGTCATGAAACATTGGAATTGCGGGTGAATTTGTTCGAAGTGAACTATTAGGTGACACAACAAAGACAACAAATAGTGATGCTTCGACGTTGGATCGGAGAACCCCTGATGATTTGGACGGAGCAATCAGTGTTGGTGGTAGTGTGATGCTGACAAAGGGTTCGATTGGGGATTATTGGTAGTAATATTTTTGCTAAATCTGGCCAAACACAGTGGAGATACGAAGACCGTCAAATATTGTTCGATGATCAAAAAAACCTGACTAGGTGGACATGTCATCAGCAAATGGGGACTGCATGGAAGGTATACTTACATTCGACAGTGAACGTGGACCATCACATGAGGGATGTGTTATACATAAAGCTGATGTCTAAGGTGAAATCATCTCCCAATCAACATTGAATACATGAAGAGTATGACTAGTTTATCATAATTAGCATCAAAGTAGAGCACCGAACCAATGATAAAAACATTCGAAGAAGACGATAGTAGCAAGGGATTAGACACCAAAGACACACAGTTGGACAACACAACTAGGCGATGAGACAAAGTTTGTGATGTTGGGCAGACACGAAGAACAACGGGGATGCCGACATGTTTGTCTCATTTCAATGCACCATTGTCACCACAGTTAGAGACGAATACTGTTGTAGCATGATGAAAATCTAGGCAGAATACATAGGAGCAGTCAGTGGAGTAAATCATGGGACTTGAGGTACACGTGTCATTCATGTAGGTCATCAAATAGGGGTGTAATCGACAATAGACCCATGGTGGCACTAATATACCTACTCATCGGTAGTGATTGTGTAAGGGTGTAGACTACGCGTAGGATATGAACTTAGTATTCGCGAACACCAACATGGATCCACGTGGATAAAAATATGCTTAGGATGGTATGATGGGCATGTCATACCTGTAACCTACATATGGTCTCCCTACACGCATGTCGGTTGAAATTGGTTCGACGACATACTAACGTCTATGTGTTCTAAATACGGAAGCATGCAGCCAACCTCGACGGTCGAAGTGCCATGTGAGATACATTGTAGTGAAGTCTATATAGTAAGCCCATGGTGGTCATACGAAATGTGTCTTATTCACGGGGTGCATTGATTGTAAATGTAGGGAATAATTGAAGGTAAACTCTCCACGATGGAAAATTTCACATAAAGATGAGTCATGATTAATATGCCAAGTGTGGTTAAGCATTAAGGAAGTGTGCTTATGCATTAAAGGAGGGTACTTATAATAATACATGTGATGGTTACGAAAGATGCCTTGCCTAAGGTGAAGTTGGGAGGAAGGACTGTTACTCAGGGATTAATGCAGAGGCACAACGTTTCAAAAAGAGAAAAGGAGAATGGGAAACGAAAAGCTATGAAAACTTTTCGAAGCCCACACAGAAATAGGGGAAAATGAAATGAAGGGGTTTATTGTGAAATTTTAAATACCCCATCAAAAGGAGAAAAAAGGGCTGGATTTTTTTGGCAAGGCCAAATGCTGCTGGAAATAAGATGTAAATAGAGATTTTTTTTGTGTGGTTTTAATGCAAATTTTGGGCAGATTTTCAGCACCTTGTTAGCAAGAAAGAAGGAGATCATTTCTGCATGTCTGGTTTTAAATGCTTATTTTTCTCTTTTTCTATTTTTAGGTTTGTAAACCATGTTTAATGCATTTTAGGGTTACATTGGTGAATATCTCAAAACAAAAAATTTATTTTTATCCTTAGAAGCTCGCACCTAGTTTATTCTGAGTTGTGCAAATGCAGGTTCTGATAAACTAGGTTGCATGTAGAGATTTCTGACGTTTTTGGTTTTGCAGGATAGGGTAGTATGGAAACTACGTTTTCTACATTTTATTTCCATTTCCAGTTTTATTTTTATTTTTCTAACTTTTTATTTTGTAGATTTTTTTTTTTAATTTTCAAGCATTAAAATAAAAATCGAAAAAAAATAAAATGATAAAAATAATTACATGGGTGTGAAGAATGAGATTCAGTCTTTCATACGCAATAGATTCGGACTCATTCCGAGGCCATTTTGATTTTATAAATATTTTTGAAAACTGTTGTTTTTAAGGGTTTTTATAATTTTGGAAATTCATTTTTTTTTTTTTACATTTTCAAGGCAAATCAGATTTTTTAGTTTTATATTATTATTTGCAAGCATAAATAAGCTTTCCTTTATGAAAATTTCAATTTCATAAAGGGGGGTTAAATTTTAATGGCATTTCATAAGCCATCATTTTCGGAGCAATAAATGCACCTTTCTTTATGAAAATTCAGATTTCATCAAAGAGAGGTAATTTATCATTACATCAAAGGTCTTGGTTTTAAAGCATGAAATTATTTCTTCTTAATGAAAATTAATTTCATTAAAGAGGGATAATTCATAGTGACATTTTGAGGCCATTATTTTAAAGCAATAAATTAGTGTCTCTTTATGAAAATTAATTTCATCAAAGAGGGACAATTTATTAATGATATCAAAGGCTATCTTTATCTTCATGATAAAAGCTACATTTAATGGATATTTTCATCATTTTAGATTCACATTCATAGATAGATTTAATCTTCTATTTCATGCTTAAAGTAGGATTTAATGCAAGATAAAACTTGTTTAAAATCCACTTAATCAAGGAAGATAAAATTTACCTAAAAACATTCAAGATAAAAGGAATTAAGGCTATATCATGGGCATATGAGGGCCAATTCACATTTTATTTTCTTTAAGTTTTATGAAAAATTATTAATATAGCATGATAAAATGAACCAACACATGCCCCTTGTTAACAGTTACTTGCAATCACTAAGGTGTTCCAAGCATTTAATTGATATATCTTTATTGAGATTACTAATACACATGTGCAAATGCTAATATAGCGGAGACCATGGAGAAGTTTTGTTTTAACTTCTTTGCAAGAGAGGGTTTTGTGATCCAAAATCCTAGCTAGAGTGTGATTTTGCAATTAGGTAAAATTACAACTCAACAAGACAATGGCAATGATGGTAGATGATGTGGATGTCAAGGGACCCGCATCGATGTAAATTGGGGTAAACTCTGATCACACGATAATGGTGGTCGATCGAAACATGATGATGACTTGGATGGTGGTTATAGGGAATACCGTGGATCTGCAGATAAGGGATGGATGATGATGGATTAAGATAAGATTGTACATTATCGTTGTACAAGCATTGTGAGACCTTTATTTAAAGACACGATTGTGACACCATTGATAAATTAGACTATGATGCTAAGAAGAGAGACATTGCATCACACAAATATTTGTGATAAGCATAGCTGAATACATGGTGGATTGGATAGTGGTTTTTTTAGGTACCACCAAAAGAGAAGATAAAGGAAGATACAAAAAGCAAAGCCCACACATGGTTCTGTCAATCAGTGAGAATATTGTTTATTCTAGATTTTTTTTATTTGGAGCCAAAGGCATAGTTGTCGGAGAATAATGAAGGTCAAATTTCATCCAAATATAGCAATCATAATCGATGACAAGATCAACATATAGAGGGTTGTCAATGAAGATAATGTTCCAAAAGTTTAATAATACATATATGTAGAGATGATCGAAGGTAGCTCTGGTAAGAAAGGTTCCTCGATAGTGAGAGGGCACATGTAGGTGCAGTCATGTTGTGGGAATAACACATCCTATGAGCGTAATGGATAGATGAAATTATAAAGAGCAAATCATTTTTCTTTGTGGACATAGATCAAGATATATAATGATCTATTAGTTGCAAAATGAACAGATAAATTCAACATTGTTATTTCATAGTATTATTGTAGAGATAGCGTAGGGATATGGCATGGACATAGCATGTCATTCTATTATGAGTCACAGTAGGGTGGTTATGGTGTTCGCATCCACATACACAGATGATGATGAATAATGTAACAACCAACATTGTTCAACCCAGGGAAATATATCACCTGTACAATAATTAAATTGTTTCATCCTGAACGTGGTGACGATGGAGGACCATGCCATGGTGTACTAATAACTGCGTATTAAAAAAATAAAATTTTTGCTGTATGCCAACTTTTAGTGCTACGTATTGATACAATTTCACATGGTAAGCCAATGAACAGGAGCAAAATGTGACATGTTGACGATGGATAGTCTAGAGCTTAGAGTAGTGGAATAGAGGAATATGGATATGTCATCGGTGGATGAAGAAAGTAGGAATGTATGGTTTTGATTCAATGTTTAATGGCTATGGTATGGATTTCCTGATCTAGGCACTGACATATGAATGTTTAAATGAAGCAACCCAACAACCCCATCAATAGCTGATACATGAGTGTTTGAAGAAGGGATCGATAGCAAAGTGTGTGGGCATCAACATGAGGTAATAAAATGAAAGCGTAGATGTGGATTATCCTTTATCAATAGTAGTATTGGTGTCAAGTCGAAATGGGATAACAATCAACAGAAATGATACAACGACAAGCAACACTACAAAGCATAACATGGGCAAACTTTTAGTGGCATAACCATGAAGATTGATCAACTCCTATTAATGGTGAATACCCGCTTGAAAAGGTAGTTAGATGGTGAAAACCTAGGTCAGTCAGAAGGAGACAATCAAAATTTTCAAATCATAGGATGAATGGGTGTGTCCACGTAGTGAAACGTGGACCTTCATTTGTAGTGAATTCCATGTTTCAATTTAGTCCAATGCATGGACATCATGATAGATGCGACCAAGTGGAAATGAATCCTCGGTAAGAGGGATTGTACTAAAAAGGAGCATGATGAGAAGTATTACTAAGCAAAATTATGAATGAATGTGATGATAGGTATTCATAATAGTAGCACAAGGTGTGCCCGCGTGGCTTGAAAAATTAAGTGAAGAAGGTTCTAATCTGCGTAATATCCAAATAGAAGGACTATATTGGTAAATGATATCAACAAAGAGAAAGAGGATTCCTAAGAATCTCATGCTCTACTGTCTAAAATTTTAAGTGGCAAGCGTAGAATAAAGCTTTATTTAAAGTATAACAAAAAATAAATTATGACATGGATATTTCGGTTATGAAGCAAGGAAGCAAAAAGGATTTTCAATCGAAGGAGGAAAGACCAAAGGAAAGGAAACGAAAAGTCTCTAGGAAAAGATTTAAATATAGCATGCAAAGAAAAAACAAAGGCTGGAAGTTTTGGAATAGGAGAAAGGGAAAATGGTTGGAAATATTTCAGCTGCTGTCCTCATTTTGTATGCAGGAAAATAGATTTTGAATGCAATAAAAAAGCTTTAATGAATATTTTTCACCACATGTATTGGAATTGTGTAATGATATTTTATGCGTGAATACGGTAGCATTGTTTATACACTTTCATGCATGTTTACTCCTTAGACTCTCGCCTTGACCAGTCTTAGATTGTGTGTATGCAGGTCTAACCTAGTTCTTGTTTTTGCATTCGAGATCTAATATTTTTTGTAAGATTGGGGAACCAGTTTATAGTAGCTCTCTTTGGTCATTTTTTGCATTCTGTTTCATGTTTTCAGATTTTTATTTTTATTTCTCTAACCCTATTTTCTCATTTTTTTTAAATTCTTCAAATAAAAAATAAATAAATAAAAAATTAAAATTCAAAAAATAGATGCACCGATCTCTATAATAAGCTTTAAAATTTCATCTTATGCAAGTTCGATTCCATTTTGAAGTTATTTCAAAATTTTAAAAATTATTCAAAGTTGTTTTTAAAGGGGTTTTGTAATTTTGGATTTTACATAATTTTGCATTTCGAAGGTAAATCAAATTTCAAGCTTTGCATGTTTGTTTTGCAAGCAATAAATTAACTTTCCTTTATGAAAATCACAATTTCATTAAAGGGGGTGATTTATATGGCATTTCAAAAGGCCATTATTTTTAAAGCAATAAATTAACTCCTCTTTATGAAAATTATAATTTCATTAAAGAGGGGTAATTTATTTATCATATTAGAGGCTTCTACTTTTTTAAAACTAGTCATTTCATTATTTTATTTCATGATTAAATTTTAACAAAGTAATATTAAATGAATCCATTCATCATTTAAGGTTCATATTTAGAGATAGATTTTAATATTTGTTTCATGTTCAAAGTAGGATTTAAGGAAGATAAAACTTATTTAAAATCTGCTTAACCAAATGAAGATAAAATCTACCTAAAACTCTTCAAGATAAAATGAACTAAGGCATTAACATCATGGTCATATGAGGGCCAATCACATTTTCATTTCTTTTAAGTTTCATGAACAAATCATTAGCATAGTAATAAAATAATATCAACACAAAAATTTGTTAACAGTTATTTACAAATCACTAAGATATTCCTAGCACTTATTCGACACATTTTCACAAGCATACATGCACACATTAAGTAAAAGGAACCTTGGAGAAATTTCGATTTCTTTGCAAGAGAGGGGTTTCTAATCAAAATCCAAATTGTGAGTGTGGTTTTGCAATTGGGTAAAATTACCACTCAACAGATCCCACCACATTAATATCAATATTATTCTCTTCATTGTGCAATACATTTTGTGTTGGTTCTATTATTGTTATCTTGGTGTTGTCAATTTTTGCTTTAAAAAATGACGAGCATGGTGGGACCCACAAAGGGTTCTATATTTTTAACTTACCTTATCTTTTGATCTACTTTTTTATTTTCTATTGTAGGTTTTCAAAGATTTGATCGCACGAAAATCATGAAATTAGGGTTTTTAGGAGTAACAAAATTTGATCTATGGTCACACGAATGCTCTATTGCGTTCAAGGGCCATCGCATCCAGGGGATGCCTCACCGCATCCAAGAGAATCTACAATGCATCCAAGAGTGTTGGGAAGAAAAACGTAGCCTTCCTAGTAAGTCTTGATCAAACCCCACCTTATTTTTTTTCTTTTTATAGAGAGATTGAAAAAAAGATATCTATTTTTTGTTTAGAAAGCAACTCATTATACATCTTAGGTATTTATAATCATCTATTCATATAGTTTGCACATAGGATATATTTGCACTTGTGCATTCATCTTAGCTGCATTAAAACATTCATCACATTAGGTTTAAGTTTTTGTTGTTTGTGATGTTTTTACTTTTCACTTTGAGTGTTGCTTGCAATAAAATGAAAAAAGCATAAGTAGCTACATTCTAGGCTAAAGTCTCCCACATTTACTTCTTTTAAGTTGTAACAAGCCATTGGTATTTGAGCATACTCCCACTATTGGAATCACTTGATGATTTAGGGTGGAAGAGCTAGGTGAACCCTCCACTATTGGAGTCACTTGATGATTCAGGGTGGATCTTAAGTGGTGTACCCTAGGTTATTTTGAGGAAATTGGTATTAATGTTCTTGGTTACTAGCTTAGCTGAGTAAAAGAGGGTTTCTTGGCATTGTGTGAACACCATAAATAACAAAAAATTTAAAAATAATCACACACGATTACATGCATCACTTTAAACATCAATAAGTTGGAATTCATCACCAACTACTGATCGATATCAGCAATGGTGGGCTTCATCTCCACCCGTTATCTCACCCCATAGACACCATAACATCCCATGAGAGATTTTTCTGGATTTCATCACTAGAAAAATCCTCATTCGCTATCCACCTTAGGAATCCACCCTGCACGAGTGTTGAGTGTATATTTTGCCCAATTGCAAAATACCACCACATGCAGAGTATTGAACAAAAAACTCTCTCTTGAAAAGAAACCAAATGACAAACATTCAACTTCTCCAAGGTTCTGGTAAAATATCTAAAATATTACAATAATGTCAAAAATAATTCAATGATGCATGTGACCATAAACAAGGGGCCTTTGCTGGTTCTAAATAATGCTTAATGATTGAAAGATCTAACTAAAAGCAAATGCAAAATAAAAGCAGTTCTTTTTAGGGTTTTTTAAATTGATGCTACCCTGAATCCCTGTTAGTAAAGTATTTTATCTTCACTTAAAAGGTTTCAAATGATAAAAATGTGGAATTTTCCACCTCATTTTAATGTCCGTGCCTTTAATATGAAGTAAGTTTTAGATAGTTGGGTTCATTTTATCTTCCTTATGTTGATGCCACTACCCTAATAGTAGTTAGTAGAAGTTAGCGTGTTAGCAATGTTAGCAAAATTAGCTTTCATTTCTTATCTTAATTTAATGTGAAATAGCAGGTTAGTATCCCTCCTAAACCATGTGTTTTATCTGAAAGCTTAGATTAATGAATTTTGGAGGTGCAAAAATTTTGGAAAATGACCAAAATGGAAATAACTTGAAAGCTTAACAATTCTGGAAATGGACCAGAATAGAAATGAAACTAAAAGGAAATTAGCAGAAATTCTGGAAAAGGACCAAAATGGAAATAAAAGAAACTGAAATTATGGATGGACCAGAATGAAATGATTGAATGCTTGAAATAAAATGAACTTAACAAAAATTAATGAATAAACAATGCAGATTTGGTTAGCTGAAAAAGTCAAATTCTGAATTAGTTTAGCAAGCTCCTCCCTGCAAAATCCCAAGTTATGAGGTAATCATAAAACAACCTGAATTAATGGACCTACAACATAAGCACAATACCATTAAATCAAGTGCAAGACTCAAAGGAAATAATAGAGAAACTGCATCATCTTGACCTTCGCCTATTGCAACCCATTTCATGGCATAAGACAATGGCTAGAAGTCACTAAAATGCAGAAATGATAAGACACTAAAATTTTTATGATTAGAAACCCTCCTTTTGATTTTGCTCACAAAAGTTTGCTACCCTCTCAAAATATGAAAAATGCTCTTTCTTATTGCTTTTCGGAATGTTACATCATTTCCAGCTCTCCATCTAAACAGGTAGGATAGCAAGGTATAAATAATGCTTAGAAGTCCTTTCGCTTCAACTTCTTTCACAATTAAAATAATAAATGGATATAAGAAAATAATCCATCATCATTTTCTGTGATTTAATACAATAAAATAACACTTCTAAACATTATTTTAAACAATAATAAAACCAAAAACATAATCTTACGTAACTCCTTATGTCTCCCCTTTCTCTTATCACATAGGCATTCTACCCAAGAACACCCCTTTGCACCCATCAAAATGAATAATAAAAAACATTTAACTATACCTTATAACCCCTACGATTTTAGGCCTCCTTTAAAACATTGAATATAATCAAACAACATTCACATTAAAATAAGGCAGACCAATCTCATTCAATGAGATTTTCGATGTGCTCTTCGAAACCAAGGCCCGATGGTATCTCTTCGAAACCATACCAAACGTGCCCAAGGATTGGGATGACGTCCCCCATCCTGGGCACTTTGGTTTCCATATAACCTAGTGAGGCCATCACACCATCGACGCATCCATGGCACTGTCAATACCACGTCGTGGTGCTACGATCGATGCAGCCATGGTGTTGTCAACCCTTCGCCATGGTTTTCGAGCTCCTTGCTCTCGCACTCACGCTGCACAATACCAACGAAAAAATTTCCATGCTCTCGAGGTAGACCTTTATCTCCATCGATTAGGGTTACGAGGTTGCCCTAATAATGTTTCTTTGTTGGCTTGTTTGATGGCATGCCTCTGGTTTCAACCATTTCACTATCAAATCCGGTGCCTTATGTGTTGTCCTCCTGAAACCCTAACACTATCTTTGGACCGCTTCCTCTTTTGCCAGTGTTACATAGCCTCGAACGTTTTGGAATAGCCACCCTTGCCTTCGATCATTTTGAATAGCCACCATCGCCTTCTCCTACAATCAAATGTAACATGGTCAAACATATTATTATCACATCCTTTGTAAAGTATATTATAATAATATTATTATATACAATATAATAATATTATTATAATAATAACATTTTAGAATAAAATAATCATAATAATATTATTATAATAACATTTTAGAACATCATAATAATATTACTATTATATACATAATATAATTAATGTAATTATATTAGGTAGATAATAGCATATTATTTTCTATCACAATTTCTTTGTACCTTTTGTATCCTCTTCTTGTTTTAGGTAATGTTTTGGTCAGGCCTTGCTTTATTAAACATATTCCATCACCTTAGATAGTATGAAGAATATTAAACTCTATTTATCAAAATGGATTTTAATTAATCTAAGCATTAATGCCTAGATTAATTAATCATTAAATATCAAATAACTAAAGCAATTAAAATCATTAACATAAATGGTCAAACATCACTATTCTTACAAGCCAAAGAAAACCAAAAATCTTTAATACCAAAACATGACAAGTGGGTCCCCAAGAAGCTTGGGGTGGTTGTGGAAACTCCACAACAAAATGGCGACTCTACTGGGAAATGCTCCTGAGCATTTCGGTGAGAACCCAAAAAGAAAATCTGAAAACACACTCCAAACCAGGAAGCAACAAGCGTCAACAAATGCATAAATAATTTCAATAGACTCATAAGAACAACAAAATATTAGAATCATGCAATATTAACTCTCTGTGTGTGAAGTACTCCACACCTTATTGTTTGTAACTTTTTCGCATTGCATCACCAATTTTACTTGACTAGAATTATCGCAATGAATATGGAGAGCTTTGAGGGTAAAAATTTTATAGCATGGGCAGCACATTCTATGGTGGCTTGGGCAAACACCTCAAAAATGTCTAACCATATTAGGATCAAATGTGTGTGTGATGAATTCATTGACCAGATCTAGAGCTTGGTTATGAGCCATCATCATCAAGGGTCAGTGTGTGCAAGTGGACCTTAGAGCTTTGGGGAATCTAATTCTCAACCAAGGTGTGATGAGAATATAACCCTATCCTTTACTGCTCTCATATTTGACCAAAATAATTAAACCGATTATGGATGAGGTCATCAAACTAATCTATCCTCATGGTGGACATAAATCTCAACCTTGTGGGAGTCATGTCACCAGGCATGAGTGTACTCCACTACCAATCAAGCGTCTATAGCCCCGGTGGAGGTTAACCCCATAGTCCAGTATTCTTTGCTTGGCTTTGCTCTATATTTTTTTTCTTAAAGAATTTTGGGGATGACTACCCATCCTTTTGAGGGACAAGTAGTACGATCCTTACAATTCAGTTTAGATTTTTGGGGAATCGGATTCTCAACCAAGGTATGATGAGAATTTGACCCTATCCTTACTACTCTGATTTGTAAATCATGCTAGTGGTGATAACCACTATTTTATGAGCATAAATATTGTAGTGGTAAAAACCACTATTCATGGACTATGTGCAGGGCGGGATAGACCAGAATTATATTTTTGCCTCACATCCCCATCCAAGTATGGTTTCATATTATTTTACCCAAGATGTTGGACATGGACAGAAATGTGATAGACCCACGGCAACTTCGGCAACAGTTTCCAAACCTAAGATCTTCTTAGTGTTCTTTGTGCCTTTGATCCCAAGATAATTGGACTTCACTTTCAGTGTTTGGGTTTAGCATATGGAGGTGGATTGGTCATGATGTTTATGTGATAAGAATGTGCCCTTGAGACATGGGTGGATGATATGCAAAAATCAAAGACTTCATGCTTCATGAGCTGCAAACAATATTCACATTTTCAAGCCCTTTTGCCATATGATTCCAATGTTTCACATCCTTTTAGTCTTGGTTGACATTCATATACACATAGGCTGACCTCTTACTCTTACAATCAAATCCAAAACTGGACAACCTTGACACACTAAAAACTCCTGAAATCAAAGAAAACAAAATAAACAGGAAATAAAACTGACAAGACAAACAATCAAGCAAGCTGATTAGTGTACATATAATACAATGACTCTACCCTTAGGCCTAAAAATAATGCTTTAAATGAAGGCCATTGATGGGTAAGGCCAAATCCTTTCCATCCAAGGTTTTTAATCTGAAACTATTTTCACCTAGGACTTCGGATATTAGATAAGGTCCCAACCACAAGCAATCAAATTTTTCATGTTCTCCTCTTTTCTCATGCCTTTTATCCCACAACAAAACTAAATCTGAAGCTTTGAAGGCCTTAATTTTGGACCGTTTATCAAACCACCTTTTGATTATGTCTTGATGTTTGTTGAAATGAAGCATGGCTTCCTCCCTCTTCTCATCAAGATGCATTAATTGTGTTAATCTGGTTTCAAGTTTATTATCAGTCCCAATATAGTCTTTTATAAAATGTAAAGTTTGCAATTTTATATTAGTGGGAAAAATAGGATCTTGCCCATAGACTAAGTGATAAGGAGATGTCCCAATTGACTCCTTGCTTCTAGTCCTATCTGCCCAAAGGGAAAATTTTAACTTACTATGCCAATCTCTAGGGTTCTTTTCAAGTAATTTTTTGATTATGCATAATAAATTTTTATTTTATGATTCTGCCAAACCATTGCCTTGGGGGTAATAATTGGAAGAGAATTTTAGACTCACCTTATTGTCGTACGCCCAATTTGCAAATTCTAAAGAGGAAAAGGTAGAACCGTTGTCACTTACTATGGAGTTAGGCATTCCAAAATGAGTGACTATGTTTTCCTCTAGAAATCTAATCACAACCTCGGAGGTGGCATTCTTAGTAGGTATAGCCTCTATCCACCTTGTGTAGTAATCAGTAGCGATGAGGATGAACTTATGGGAATCAGACGAGTTAGGATTTATCACCCCAACAAAGTCTAATCCCCATTGTGCAAATGGTCTCATCTCTACCATTGACTGCAATGGCATTGTTGCATTCTGCTCTCTGTTGGTTGCCACTTGGCATATGTGACATGTTATTACATGTGTATGTGCATCTTTAAACAAGTGGGGCTAGTAATACCCAACTCTAAGAATATGGTGTGCTATCACATTTGCTGACCCGTGTCCAGTTCCATACTTACCATGGAAGTCTTTGAGTACTTGGGTTGCTTCCTCTTGAGTAATGCAATGAAGAAAAATTCCTTCGTGATTCTTCCTATAAAACACACTAGATTTAATCAAAAATCTAGCTGATTTTAAATGTAGTGCCCTGCGCTGAGTGGAATTCAAATGAGAAGGGCACTTACCATGCAACAAAAAATATACAATATCTACGTACCATTCCTCTGTAGTGATATCATTAACCTCATAGTTTTGGCACGTTATTGAAGGGTCAATTTCTGTGATGGCCTTGACCAAACCTTGTCCACACACTATCTTCATGGGCTTTATCTCTAAGTCAAATTCTTGAAGGGTAGAAATCCATTTCCCCCTTCTTTCACCTAGCTCACTCTATAAGAACATGGAATTTACTACAGGGTCAGGAACTATAGCAAAAACTTTACTATGCACAATGTAATGCCTGAATTTTTTTATAGTTTTAAATAAGGCATACATTTGCTTGTCTAAGACAGAATACCTCAGCTTTGCGTCCTTCAAAGGAGAACTCAGAAAGGCTATAGGATTTTCAATGTTGTCTTCACTTTTCTGAGTTAACACACTTGCAAAAGAATGATCTAAAGCAAATGTGTAAACATAAAATGGTTTAGCATAGTCTGGACTAATGAGAACAGGGGCTTTGGAAATAGCATCCTTGATGCTTGTGAAGGCATCCCTTTTCTCACTGGTCCACTTTATCGAAACATCCTTTTTTAGCATATCATTTAGGGGCTTGGCAATCTCGGCAAAACCTGAAATGAATTTTCTCACAAAGTTAATCTTATCGAAAAAGGACCTAAGCTCCTTTTTGCTATTGGGATGAGGAATATCCCGGATAGCGGCTATCTACTCTGGGTCTATAGCAATCCCATATTTTGAAATGACATGCCCTAACAACTTACCCTCTGTTACCCCAAAGATGCACTTTTTTGGATTTAGGGAAATTCCATGTTCCTTGCACCTTTGGAGTACTTTCCTCAAGTCTTTAACATGATCTTCCCTCTTCTTGGAGAAGACAGGGATATCATCCACATAGACAATAATGCACTTACCAATGAGCCCCTTGAATGCAAAATCCATGGCTCTTTGGAAAGTGGCTCCAATGTTCAACAAACCAAACGACATCCTCCGATAGGCAAATGTTCCCCACTTCGTGGTGAAGGCCATCTTCATCCTATCATTTGGATGTATGAGAATTTGATTATATCCTAAGTATCCATCCAAAAATGACATCATTTCAGACCCATTTACCTTTTGGAGTATCTCATCAATGGTGGGTAATGGGTAATTGTCTTTTTGGCAAGCTTTGTTCAAATTTCTAAAGTCTATGCACAACCAAATTTCTCCACTCTTTTTCCTAACAGGGACAAGATTAGCCACCCATGTGGAATACCTAACAGGGAAGATGATTTTGGCTTCCAGTAACCTCTTCACTTCCTTCTCTATCAAGGGCTCTAGGATTGGGTTAACCATTCTTTACCTCTGTCTAAAAGGCTTGGAATCAGGCTTCAGAGGAATAGTATGCATGATTACATTCTGGTCATATATTTTCAGCTCTTCATAGCTCCAAGCTATGCAATCAATGTACTCTCCTAAAACCTGAGCTATTGACTCCTCTCATTGTGTGCATGCCTTTGCAATGAAAACTTCATGCGGATCTACTGCACTCCCCAAATTGACTGAATTGCATGATTCCTTGGGGGATGGTATTTTTATTTCCTTTTTCTTTTGATATCCAATATCAAACAAATTTTCAAGAGAGGCCCTATCACTTGGCATCTCGTTCCATACTCTAGTTGTTCCTACTTCTACTTGCCTCCTCTCTTCTTCGTCTATAACCTGATTTTCAAATATACCAGAATTAGTAACAAAACTAAAAATGTGTCTATCACTATCAAAGACCTGTAAATTCATGACATTGTTTGGTATGGAGGGGCAAGGCACTAACTCTATGGAAATTTTTTTACATTTTTTATGGTCCGCAGGCGAAAGCATGTTGGCCGCTATGGCTAACAAATCAGCCATTTTATTATTTTTTCTTGAGATGAGGGAAATATTGAAAGCATCAAACTCATTAATTAATTCCCTCACTCTGGCTTTATAGAGGTTCAACCTCTTGTCTCTATAGGTATACTGCTCCTTGACCTATTTGACTACTAACTCTAAGTCTCCCGATGCCTTAAGGCACTTTACCTTTTCTCTTAGGGCTAACTGAAGTCCAAAAATTAGGGCTTCATACTCCGCCACATTATTGGTGGTCGAGAACTATAGTCTATAGGCAACAATAAAAGGCTTACTACCAGGACATGTGAGCTCTACCCCAGCTCCTGCACCTTGTTTTGATTTGGACCCATCAAACTTTAGGGTCCACACCCTCTTGTTTTCTTTCGATGTACCATGGTAAAGATTATCATTTTGGGACCCTTCGGCTATGTCTTCTATGTCAAAATTGTAAACCCCTAATTTTGTTTCAGTAAACTGAATCTCATTGGGTTTATTATACTATGTAATAATTTCCCTAAGTTTGGGCTCTCTATCTACCTGGATTTGGTTTGCAACTCCTCTCCATGGCAACCACATATGGGAGGAATCAGTCACCACATAACCATTGAGATTTCTGCTCCAATCTCTGCCCAAAACCATGCCATACTTGGCAGGAATATTTAGCACAAGGATATCCATGTAATATTGGACCCTAGGCTCTGAGTTGATCTGAACTAGGACATATTTTACAACACCTACTACATCCACCATATATCTGTCCAATTGGACCACCTTATTATTCAAATGAACAGGCTTAAGTCCTAGCTTTTGGCTTATCTCAAGAGGCATGATGTTGGTCGAGGCACCAGAATCAATCAAACAGTTGTGTAAATTCTTGCCTGCGATCCTAATGGTTATGAGAAAAGGGGGTACCTCTGGTTTCTCTTTCCTCATAGCAAGTTGGGGTTCTACATATTTAACCTCATGAATTTGACTCGGGGAATTCAATCTCTTCCCCCCGATTTTATCCTGCCCCAACAATTGAGAGACCTCATACATTGAGATATTGGCCTTGGTCCTTTTCATGTCTTCTTCCAAGTTATAAGTGGATGTTCCAGGATTTGACACTTTTGGCATTGTCCTAGGTGCTTCCAAAAATGGAGGTGGTGGATTCACATCACCTTTTGTATCAGGAGGAACTAAAGGGTTGTTTGGGGGAGTAGAGGATGTTTTGGGATCCTTAGAACTCCTAGTAAAATACTTGTGATTGGCTTTCCCAAAATGTCTAGCGGCTTGAGCTTCCAAGGCTTCATCCTCTTCCTCTCCTAACACATTCATATCTTCCTCCATCTCATCATTTTCTAAATAATGAATAACTTTAGACACCAAAGCGTCTGACTTTCTATGGCAACAATGATGCATTTCCTCATCACATGACTCTAACTCATCACAATCCCCTAACGCATCAGCCTGATTGGCTACCGGATTGGGTACGCACCCATTTTTAGGCTGTGTATTGTACGGTCCTGTTCTCCTATGGTCATGGTTTCAATTGGGCATGGGATTTTGGGAAAATTGTTTTTGTAACCGAATGATGTCATTGCCCTATTTGATGGTCATTCTCTTGAGCTCTTCCAGCTCAGAATTGGAACCTTGTGGCTGGGACATGATAGCCCCAGATCCACTGACATTTTCGACATTAGCAACCTCTAGATTAGGCACTAAGGTTTGACTCTAGGTGTTTTGGGTCCACCATGGACCCTTGGCCTACAAAGGCGCAACCATGGGATACGCATTTGAGTCCTGAGTACTACTCACCTCAAATCCTGGCAAGGTTATCTGATTAGCAACCATCATTTGCGGAGTGGGTGGAATGGCAGCATTAGGGTATGTCAAAAAATATGGAAGCATGGGAGTGAATGGGTATGACTGATGATATGGCAAAGCATTCATCATGGGCATCTAAGGTGTCACAACTTGATTCATCATGGCAAATTGATTGTAAGGGCCATATTGCCCTAACACAAGAAATTGAGGCATAGTGCCACCTTGTGGTGTCATTTGCTGCTCAATAGTCATGGCTTCAGCATAGGCTAAGGCCAACATTGTAACTTGAGGATTTCTCCTAGTAAACATGGTTGTCATTGGGTCTAAGGCTATGAGGTATAATTGCAACACCATAGTAGTATCTATTGCAAAATGATGAGTCACGTTTGTGTAAAGCTTTTGGAATCTGGCATTAAATATTCTGATAGGTTCATTAGGATACCTCTTGCATGACACGAATTGGTTATACATGATGGTAGGATCTAGCAATGACCTAAATTGATTAACAAAGGTAGCTTCCAACCTGGGCCCAAGATGTAATGGACCCTGCAGGAAGATTCCTATATCATTCATGAGCCATTTGGTCAAAGCTATTAGGGAAGAGTCGACAAGCGACGTCTTCATGACTGACTCCTTGCCTAATCATATGGTCCTTGTAAATTTGAACATGCTCTTCAATTGAAATGGGACCATCATGGACAAAATTAGGGATAGACCTCTCAAGGTGCCTAGGTATGTCATGGACATCCCCAGGTATACTTAACGGAGAACTTTGGGTACCAAACCAGGGAACTGGTTGTTGTTGCTACTATTGTTGGGCCATATTAACCAAAGATAATGACCCTACTAAAGTAGTTGACACACTCGGGATGATAGAGATGGGTACACTTGATGTAGCTCTTACGGTGGAACTAATGGGTGCACACCCACTAAAGGTATTCATATTCAGAGGTCTGAGAGCTAGCCTTTCCAAATCTTGGCAAAGCATCTCTAAACCTAATGTATCAAAAGGCTCGGATGGGATTTCGATCCCCTGGATTTTGTATCTCGGTTTCCTAGGTTTGGGAGAAAAACTTTGAAAAATGGTTTCCTCGGTGGTTTTAGACCTAGTAGCAATGCGTCTAGGTGGGTCCATCTTGAGAAACTTAAATCTATTCTACTAAGGTTTCTCACAAACTAGTCAAGAGTAACATGTTGCACCTACAAACACAATATTGTTGAACCAAAACTGACCATGTTAGCATTAGCAAAAAAAAACTAAATCACAAAGCATAAAAGAAGGCCCTCCTTCTAGCGCCAAAGATGTTGAGTGTATATTTTTCCCAATTGCAAAATACCACCACATGCAGAGTATTGAACAAAAAAATCTCTCTTGAAAAGAAACCAAATGATAAACATTCAACTTCTCCAAGGTTCTAGTAAAATATCTAAAATATTACAATAATGCCAAAAATAATTCAATGATGCATGTGACCATAAACAAGGGGCATTTGCTGGTTCTAAACAATGCTTAATGATTGAAAGATCTAACTAAAAGCAAATGCAAAATAAAAGCAGTTCTTTTTAGGGTTTTTTAAATTGATGCTACCCTGAATCCCTATTAGTAAAGTATTTTATCTTCACTTAAAATGTTTCAAATGATAAAATGTGGAATTTTCCACCTCATTTTAATGTCTGTGCCTTTAAGATGAAGTAAGTTTTAGATAGTTGGGTTCATTTTATCTTCCTTATGTTGATGCCACTACCCTAATAGTAGTTAGTAGAAGTTAGCGTGTTAGCAATGTTAGAAAAATTAGCTTTCATTTCTTATCTTAATTTAATGTGAAATAGCATGTTAGTATCCCTCCTAAACCATGTGTTTTATCTGAAAGCTTAGATTAATGAATTTTGGAGGTGCAAAAATTCTGGAAAATGACCAAAATGGAAATAACTTGAAAGCTTAACAATTATGGAAATGGACCAAAATAAAAATGAAACTAAAAGGAAATTAGCAAAAATTTGGAAAAGGACCAGAATGGAAATAAAAGAAACTGAAATTCTGGATGGACCAGAATGAAATGATTGAATGCTTGAAATAAAATGAACTTAACAAAAATGAATGAATAAACAATGCAAATTTGGTTAGTTGAAAAAGTCAAATTCTGAATTAGTTTAGCAAGCTCCTCCCTGCAAAATCCCAAGTTATGAGGTAATCATAAAACAACATGAATTAATGGACCTGCAACATAAGCACAATACCATTAAATCAAGTGCAAGACTCAAAGGAAATAATAGAGAAACTACATCATCTTGACCTTCGCCTATTGCAACCCATTTCATGGCATAAGACAATGGCTAGAAGTCACTAAAATGCAAAAATGATAAGACACTAAAAATGTTAGTTTTATGATTAGAAACCCTCCTTTTGATTTTGCTCACAAAAGTTTGCTACCCTCTCAAAATCTGAAAAATGCTCTTTCTTATTGCTTTTCGGAATGTTACATCATTTCCAGCCCCCCTAAACAGTAGGATAGCAAGGTATAAATAATGCTTAGAAGTCCTTTTGCTTCAACTTCTTTCACAATTAAAATAATAAATGGATATAAGAAAATAATCCATCATCATTTTTCGTGATTTAATACAATAAAATAACACTTCTAAACATTATTTTAAACAATAATAAAACCAAAAACATAATCTTACGTAACTCCTTATGTCTCCCCTTTCTCTTATCACATAGGCATTCTACCCAAGAACACCCCTTTGCACCCATCAAAATGAATAATAAAAAACATTTAACTATACCTTATAACCCCTACGATTTTAGGCCTCCTTTAAAACATTGAATATAATCAAACAACATTCACATTAAAATAAGGCAGGCCAATCTCATTCAATGAGATTTTGCTGTGCTCTTCAAAACCAAGGCTCGATGGTATCTCTTTGAAGCCATACCAAACATGCCCAAGGATTGGGATGACGTCCCCCATCCTAGGCACTTTGGTTTCCATATAACCCAGTGAGGCCATCATGCCATCGATGCAGCCATGGCGCTGTCAACACCACGTCATGGTGCTACGATCGACGCAACCATGGCGCTGTCAACCCTTCACCATGGCTGTCGAGCTCCTTGCTCTTGCACTCACGCTATGCGTAATACCAATGAAAAACTTTCCATGCTCTCAAGGTAGACCTTTATCTCCATCGATTAGGGTTACGAAGTTGCCCTAATAATGTTTCTTTGTTGGCTTGTTTGACGGCATGCCTCTGGTTTCAACCGTTTCACTATCAAATCCGATGCCTTATGTGTTGTCCTCTTGAAACCCTAATGCTATCTTTGGACCACTTCCTCTTTTGCCAGTGTTACATAGCCTCGAATGTTTTGGAATAGCCACCCTTGCCTTCGATCGTTTTGAATAGCCGCCATCGCCTTCTCCTGCAATCAAACGTAACATGGTCAAACATATTATTATCACATCCTTTGTAAAGTATATTATAATAATATTATTATATACAATATAATAATATTATTATAATAATAACATTTTAGAATAAAATAATCATAATAATATTATTTTATAATAATATTTTAGAACATCATAATAATATTACTATTATATACATAATATAATTAATGTAATTATATTAGGTAGATAATAGCATATTATTTTCTATCACAATTTCTTTGTACCTTTTGTATCCTCTTCTTGTTTTAGGTAATGTTTTGGTCAGGCCTTGCTTTATTAAACACATTCCATCACCTTAGATAGTATGAAGAACATTAAACTCTATTTATCAAAATGGATTTTAATTAATCTAAGCATTAATGCCTAGATTAATTAATCATTAAATATCAAATAACTAAAGCAATTAAAATCATTAACATAAATGGTCAAACATCACTATTCTTACAAGCCAAAGAAAACCAAAAACCTTTAATACCAAAACATGACAAGTGGGTCCCCAAGAAGCTTGGGGTGATTGTGGAAACTCCACAACACACATTAGTCTAGGCTTAGGCACATCATAACACACCAATCACATAAATAAAATAAAATAAAATAAAATTGTTGCAAGACATAGGATTCAATTGTTTGTTTGATTTTGTGTGCTTTTCATTATCACTCCATATTTTCACTTACATTACCCACATTCACTACCCCAGTTGGCTCATTAGCTTATGGTTTCAAATTGAAACCAAGTATAATCATGATTCAAGCATCCACAAACCAACCCACTTCATCCATGGAGTGCATCACCTCTTTCCTAGCCACTTCTATGGTTAACCCCGCAAGTGTGACCTAGACAAGCTATTCTATTTTTTTGTTGGGCCTTCACATTTTGTGTTTACTTCAAATGCAGATGTGATAGAAAGGGATATTCACACTTCCATCCAAAATATTGATTCTTCTACACCTACTTATTCTCGAATCACCTACATAGACATGGATAAAGTTGGGGCTTACTTGAGACCAACTAGACAAGTCTTAGAACAACTTAATATTCCACATAGTCAAGTTCCTTATTTTTAACAAAAATTTGCTCATTCACATCCCACCAACTTCAGCCAAGTTCACACTAACCCTCTCTTTGAGGCATCATCTACACCTTCACATCACATGTCTCCACCACAACATAGCCAAATCACCTCCATCCCATCTACCCATACCACTACTTATACCAATCCACTTTATGAAGCACATGTCAATGCAACTTTGCATATTCCATCTACCATTCCATCCACTATCCCTCATTCTATTGTGATTTCTTTCACAACTTCTCCTCCAACCTCTAACATGGCCAACATTCACACTTTACCCACATCCACCTCCATCACACCTACACCATCTGCTTCAAAAATTGCCATATAGCAAGCATGGAAACATCTCAACCAACTATTCATGGGTCAACAGGATTGTCATTCTTGTTCCCGACAACAAACATAGACAATGGATTTCAAATCATATTCCACTCTAAGCTAGCATACCTACTTCACACCTGACTTATCCTTAGTGCCACCATATTCTCAAGTTGCTATACCCACACTCCCACTCACCCATATCAACCCTACTTCCATAACACAACATATTCACATTCCCCAAACCTCACCTCCATTTCATCAACACCAATCATTCCATCACCAAGCTCAACAACATGTATCGCATCATTAGGTACTCTTCAATCCATCTGACCATAAACATTTCATTCCACTTCAACAAGCCACTAATCCACATACCCCACATTTGCACAATTATCAAATAATTTAGAGCTTCTACACACATGGAGAAGACCCTAAATTCTAAGCAACACAACAACAAATTGATAGCCCAATTCTGCATACTCCTAGTATGATGTACCAGAAGCCTACCTTGAGATAACTAATGAATCAACCTATTCATTTTTAGGTACCATCACTGCCATATTCGACAGACTTCACATTACCAAAATTTGACGAATTTAAAGGGATTAAGGACCCTAGAGAGCACATTAGCACATTTATTCATTCATGCTTTCAGATTCAAGATCAAGATGGTTTGATGCTCAAAAATTTTCCTCAAACATTGGGAGGAGACACTCAAGACTAGTATAACCATCTGCCTCACCACAATATTTACACATATGAATAATTGGTGATCAATTTTTTGAGAGGTTTTCCCTCAATGTTCACAAGAAAATGACATTGAATGACTTGTACAACCTTAGATAATTCAAAGAAGAGTCAGTCTATAATTTTAGAAACCATTGGAGGGCAGTTATCACTAAGTTGCCATTCTCCCTACCAAAGGAAGAATTGACCTAAATGTTCATAAGGAGTTGCTTAAAATCCATCTCTTTGTTATTACAACTACAATAATGCAGGACATTCGACGAAGTTCTTGCAAGCTCATGTCATAGAAGAGATAAAATCCAAGAGGGTGAGATAAAGCCAAAGAAAAAAAATGGTAAAGGCCAACCAAAAGGAAATTATTCTAGGCAGTCAAAACTAAATCAAATAAATCAAGTGGTCCCGAGTCAATCGATAATGACTCAACAACAACAAAAACCAGTACAACAACAACCACAAAAAGTGTCCTATAAAGTGGTTCCCCCACCTTAATAACTTCATGCTATAGTGCCAACTATGAAAAATTACCAACATCAACAATCTGCTCGATAAGATCGCATCTTCACACCTTTGCTTGAATCATACACCTCCCTCTTTCATAGATTGCATGACACCAATGATATTGCCTTACCAAAAATCATACTAGAACATCAAGTTAAATGTGGAAATAACTATAAGGAGCACTTGTTTTATTCTTTCCATAAACATAAAGGGTATGGCATTAATACTTGCTGGTCATTTAAATGTACAGTGCAAGATTTGATAGAGTAGGGGCCATCAATTTTGATAGTCCTTTGGCCCAACAAAACCAAAACCTTGGTATATATAAAACACCACTTCCTCATCATGAGGAACAACAACAGAAAATAGGGGGGTCAAAAATTAAGACTCCTAATTAGGTCAACCACGTATAATAATATCAAGGTTTTGTGGGGGCTATTCATGTTGTCACTCAAAGTCAAAGAAACACCAATAGATAAAATGAACAACATATAATTCAACCTCCTACAATACCTCAAGCAAGTGTGTCTCAAAAACCTGCCAATTCATCATCACCCATCCATTTATTCGCCAATTCATCCCAACCCATCCATATTCCAAGTCATCCATTACAACCAATTCATCCTCCAAACCATTCACAAAGACCCATCATCTCACCGAGTAGCTGACTAACAACCAACCTCAAAATAGCTTTAGCTAAACTATCTATCTATGAGATAATTCAACAATATACCCCACACCATGAGGCATTAATGGAAATTTTAAAATCTATTGAACTCTAATCACAAGACACTAATGCCTTCAATAGTTTTATGGGGAGTATTCTAACATTCATGGAGCCTTCCATCACATTTTATGATTTTGAAATTAAACCAATTTCATCAAAATTGGTGGACCCTCCATTACATATTATGTCTCAAGTTGATAGGAAGCCATTTAAATGAGTGCTAAGTGATATTAGCTCTTCCATAAACATCATCATCACATCCTCCCTTCAACATCTCAACCTTTTGCCATTGCACATAACCAAATCCACCTTCATCTTAAGAGCATTTAATGATGCTCTTTGTTCCACAGTTGACACGATCATTTTACCCATAGAAGTTGGGGTAAAACATTTGCATACCATGTTTCACATCTTGTAGGGGTCCATGGCTTACAATGTACTCCTCGATCACCCCTGGATTAGGCAGATGATATGTGTCCCTTCCATACTACATCAATGCTTAAATATGTACATGAGGAACAAGTCCATTGCATACCAACAAACATCAAACCATTTAAGTATTGCAATTTCATCTCAAATCCCTATGAGTCCACACTTTCATCCACCCACCTATTCCTAACTCCATAAAACACCTCATAAACCACACCATCCACCACTTCTTCATCCAAAGCTCCTATTCTTGAAGAACTATCTATCACCAACTCACATCAAAATTCCACTTATACACCCCCATATTCATCACAGATGACAACATCTACATGTGGTCGAACCCAATCCACATCGTCCACATCATCAACATCAATATCACTCATATCCACTCTTTCATCATCACCCATACAACCTACATCCACTAACATTCCATTCACATCAAAATTATCAACCATCCATAACACTCTTCAACCAAATCCATCTCCATCCACATCAGCAGATATCTCAAAAGTTAGTCTCATGAATTGTGAGATGCCATTCTAGCACATGTTCCTCCCATTACCTAAGTCACAAGTCATCCATGAGCCTCCCACTTCCACATCCACTTCATCCACTTCCACATCCTCACAAGTTGCAACCCACCTCACCAATCCTAACATTGGTGAATACATGGTCCAAGATGTCACTGTTACACTGCTAAAAATCCAAACTGTTATTGATTATGGTTGCCCACATGACCCACCCTTATCCATAGGAGCAGTGTATAAGATGGGTTTAGTACCTAATAGGATTAGTTTCATATATGAGGGGATTGATTCGTCATCTGATCCACCTTCTCTAGATGAACCTACACAACCAGTCCTTTCCAACATAGAGTGCATGACCAGTTTTCCTTCATGATACTTTCATCACATTAATTGGCAAGGACATGGCCTAGTATGATGTTAGAAATAGAGTCTATTCCATCATTTGGGTTATGTAAATGTATCTTCCAAGGTACATACTTAGATTACTTTAGGGGCAAGTTATCTAGTTACTTCATGCAATGTAATAAATGCACAAGTGTCAATGTGCAAGTTGTACATGTGCAAGTTATCCCTTGCACAACTAGATAGAGTGTTGGCCAAGTATCCTATTTTTCCTATATAAGGATGGCCTCATAGATAGATAGATATAGAGTCATAGATACATAGAGAGTCGGGGGACATAGTGTAGCTTAGTTCTATGTGTGACACCATCCATTGGTGATGGGTGCAATGTAGTTCAATAGCTTTATAATGGAGTGTTCATTTCCTCCATAGCTACATTGTAATATTTTATATCATTTCTATTTATTGCATATTTTAGTCATCTAGCATATTTACTTTCTTTCATATTATTCTGCATCTTGTGATTGCTATCTCCCAGTGCTTGCTACATCAAAATCTAATAGTGGTATCAGAGCTATGGTAGATCTAGTCTATGTAGGTCAATAGGGAAGCCACCATTATCATTGAGCCTAAGTATTTTGACAAACTGACGTACCGTTGGACCAACCACTATCAAAATCTCTTAGAAGAATCTAGGTGGTAGAATTAGGGAGAGTCATGAGTGAGGACTGAAAGAAATCTTAGTTCTAGGAAATACTGAGATTGCAATTGACTAGAGTCTTTCCACAGAGTTTCAAGAAAAACTCGTGAAGACCAGGACTCAACATTCAAGCCACTGGATTGACAAATCATCCAGTGAGGATCATCCAGGATATCTAGAATTTTCTAACTAGTGCCTAAAGTTTCTTTTGTTTGTAGAAAACTAATTCTCAGAGGATTGGGACTCCTCCTATGATAGAAATCTAGGAGACTCCAACTTCATTTCCCGAAGGTCGGTGTGCCCTCATAGTGCAGATATTGGTTCCTTGTGCAAGAGAAGAATACTGTGGAAGAAGACTTCTTGTGAAGAGTTGTGGTGAAGTCAGGAGACTGAAGATCTCCATTGTTGAATCAAAGAACTTCACAAGTTGAAGAACAAACCATAGAAGCCTTGAGAAAAGGTCATAGGAGCCTTGAAGGAGAAGCCATAGAAGTCTTGATACCAAAAAGGCCATAGAAGCCTTGGTACTGAAAAAGGCCATAGAAGCCTTGATACTGAAAAAGGCCATAGAAGCCTTGGTACTGAAAAAGGCCATAGAAGCCTTGATACTAAAAAGGCCATAGAAGCCTTGATCCTGAAGAAGAATTCAAAGAGAATATCTGATTCAGAAGTAGACTAAATATTTTAGTACTAATACTTTGTTGTAGGGAAAGAAGATTCAATGAGTTGGGAAACTTCCTACAAGAAAGTTAGGAAGGGTATCTTCTTCAGAATCAATTCAACACCTGAAGCAAAATCAAAGAGATCAGGAGAAGATCTCATTGTAGAACTTCCAGTCAAGGAAGGAGAAGGAGAATAAGGACTAGGTGAGTCCTACTTGAATCCAGAAGTAATAGAATCAGAGATCCAAAAGTAGATCTCACCACCAACACTTCTAGGAGTAGAAGGTTGAAGAAAAGGTCTCAAGGAAGACCATCAGAAGCTGTAATATCAGAGACCTTGGGAAGGTCTTATCGAGCATCCAAAAAAGGCTAGGAGAGCCTTACTAAAGATATTCTCAAAGGAGAACTCATTGGAGAAATCCACTACCAAGGAGAAGCCCCTGATAGTGAAGGACTTGGGACAATTATCGCCATCCGACAACAAGCCCAAGAGAAGAAGAATTTGGTAAGGAGTGCCAAATATGAGAAGAATAATTTGGCAAGGAGTGCCAAATCTATGAAGAAGAATTTGGCAAGGAGTGCCAAATATCATAAGAAGATCCTACTTGAAGTCAGAATTCGACAAGAAGACTTGAAGATAGAAGAAGCTCACCAAATATTGAAGATTTGAAGATTACCTCTCACAGCAAGAAGGCATCACTTTAGAGATAAAGACTTCTCCAAATCTATAGTAGAAGGAGGAGAACATAAGAGGAGAACAAGCCACCAAATCCTAGGCTCATGAAAGAAAGTTTGAGACCATCATTTGGTGAAGAAGGAGTTATTCAAGATAGTCTACAAAGAGTTGCAAGGACATACTCGTAGCAGCAACTTGGTGATCCTAGACACCAAGATCTACATCCTCTACAGAAGTGATAAAAGAGCTACTACAAAAAAGGTATGCAACTTTTTGGTGCAAGTAGGTTCATTAATTCATTTACCTATCAGATTTGTTAGAAGCACCTGAATTTGGATTAAAGTTGCAAATAGAAAATTGGATTACAGTCTTCGAAAGTGCAAAAAGAAAAAGTTCTTTTTAAGGTTCATTTGCACATTAATTAGGAGTTTATTAGATTTCAAAATTGCTTCTATCAACTACCTATTATCTATTTTGGAAAAATAAAAAGAAGACTAAGTCCTACAATATTAGTTGTAGTGAAATTGCAGAATAACTCTTAAAGATTCATTTTAGGTTATTCTTGATTAGTTGTAGTAAATTCTTAGTGCATTAATTTGAGAGTTGATTGGAGTGATAAGGTGTAATCTTAGTGCATTAAAAGTGAAAGACTTGCACTATTATACTACTCTCAAAAGAAATTAGTTTTGTGTTCTTGAAGGGCACAAAATCTGATTTGTATCAAGTGTCTAAAGACACTATTGAAGCACAAAAATCTGCAACTCATAGTGGCCAAAAGAAGCCACCCAAAAAAGGTTAGAATCCTCCAAAACTTGGAGAAGAACACAACTAACCAAAAATAGAAATAGAAGCTTCAAATATTGAGACTTGGTGAGTCTCAAATCCAAAGCATTACAAGATTGAATGCAAGAAAAGAAAGTGCAGAAAATTTGCATAAATAAAAAGATTCTATCTACTGTTATCTAAGCTTGGATTTGTTATCAAAGTGTCCAAGAAAAAATGGGAAGGTGTCTACTCATAAAAGACAACCTCAAAACCCTTGTATTGTAGGAGAAAAATCTACCATAAAACCAGAATTTCAGATCTAAAATAAGAGTGCAAAAGAAGGTGCATCAAAGGAGGTTTATGTACATTCTATAGTACATTTTATTGCACTACTTTAATCTAGTTTTTTACAACCCAAGAGCATATTTGAATGTGCCCCAAAAAGGTACAATATCTATAGGAAAAAGTAGCCAAGAAAGGCTGAATGTAAGCACTCTTCTTCCCAAGTAATAGGAGCCACTCAAAGGGCTCATCTTGGATGGCCGAACCTGTAGAAGACAAGGCATAGGGGAAGATCAAGCAGTGTATAAAGCAAAAGAGGAAGCATACGTCAAAGCAAAGGAGCATCTTTATCAAAGCAAGTAGATGTCAAAGCAAAGGAGCACTCTTATCAAAGCAAGCTACGGAGCATTTCTACCATAAGTGAAAGCTAAATAGTGGAGTGAAGCATCAAGGAGTCTTCATACAAGTACTACCATTCGGACTCCATTCAAGGGCCACCAAAGCTTCACCAAAGCTCCTCCATATCTCCACCAAAGCTCTACCATATCTCCACCACAACTCAACCATTAGCATTGCTTGGCTGGAGATATTTTAGCATCTACGTAAAACAACAAAGATCAAGGTGGAAAACATGTTGGAGAGTCTTCAAGTAAGCGTTGATAAAGAGAAGGGCATGCAACTACCACTTGTCATTCTATGAGATCCTCTATAATGCTCACAAAGAAGATGTTACATTTCTTGGCGCCCATACTCCATGCAGAAGAGGAGTTACGTACAACTAATAGCTTGATATACGTTACAGCAAGGAAGTCTCGTAGACATTGAAGAAGGAGCATTTCTTGGACAATGCTCAAAGGAGAATCAAAATATCTCAATCCAAAGGTGACATTTGTCACAAGTAGTGGAGTGAGTTCGACACCTCCACCAACCAATTCAAAGCTTCCATGAGCATTTAAAACTTCTATCATGACACTTGTCACTCATCCTATCACATATTAAATATGCCTTGGACCTTGGAAAGGAAGCACAACAGTTTGAAAGTGATACGAGCAGTAGTTTGGAAGCTACTCGATAGTGGATTGATGACACTTCGATAGATCGACGGTAGATGCTCAATGGTAGTTCGGGTGTGATTCGATAGCGATCCGGAGCAAGTTGGGTGCAGTAGAAAATACTCTCGATCAACCAACATTTAAGAAGAGCATTAAAGCCACAGCTTACCTTGGGGAATTCACGCTCAAGAAGGAGAGTTTACTGCCATATTCATCCAACTTCATAAAGGTACAAAGCCTTAATCAAATTTCCTCATCTAATTTGCTTTCATTTTAAAAAGGGAGTTATAAGGTTATAAGATAAGGTTGAGATATTAATTGAAATCAATCTTTGTTTGAAAGCAAAACTTAGGGAAATTAATATAATATTTGCAAAATATAACTTAGGAGAAATAAGGGATACTACTTGGAATTAATCCATTTAATGTTTGCAAATATTAATGTGTTCTAGTTTTCCAAATTTGGGAGTGATAAGGGTTACAACATCAAACTAGTTTTTTTGGAAATTAGAAACACTTGAACAAAATCCTAAGGGTTACAAAAAGGGGTTATTAAAATATTTTATCAAAGTTGGAAATTTATATTCTTGTCTCAAAAATTTCTCAAAAGGGACAAAAGAAATCCAACATTAAAACCTCTTCAAAAATTGAAAAGTGCTTAGTTCAATAGGAGTATTAAGGAGTTAAGAAGTTGATTTTTGATCTTTACAAAACTTATACAAAATCAACCAAAAATTGAACTATATCTTACAAAAGCACTATATCATACTCCAAAAACATTAGGGAGTCATAAGGGATTCTACAAAACTTGATAATAATATCCATCAAATATTGTCAAGTTGAGAAGATATAAGCTTTCTTCAAAAAACCTAAAATTAGGTGTTCATACTCTCATTACTAGGGAGACATAAGGAAGCCTACAATCTAAGGATTAATAAAGGTTTCATCAAATCAAGCTTATATACTTCAATAAGGAGGTAGTTATAAACTAAACTACTCTACCTCAAAGAATTCAGGTTATACAAATGACTACTAGCATGCTAAACAACACTCTTAGAAGTGGAATGAGAAAAATACCAATATGGATTAAAAACTTGATGAATTACAATGATGGAAAGGACAAAGAAGAATCAATACAATGCAAAATAAGTTCTAAAATCAACAACTATGTTAAGGAAGATTCATCCAGTGAATCTAATGACCAAAAATAGGGAAAGGTTGATCAACAAGCTTTTATTCAAAAAGGAATAGCTTCAATTGTGCACATATGGTTAGAAGGTCTTATCAAGGAAATAGACAAATATGATATTCCTAAAATAGATTGTAAAATTATCAGATCATCACTACTGTGCACTTATTGCAATCAATATGGTCATGAAAAGACCAATTGTTGGAGTTTCCATCCATGCAGATATTGTGATGGAACAAATCACTCATCTTTCTCCTATCACTTCAAATACAGGTACTATCAGAATTATGAAAGAAGGTTACTTCAAAGAATAAATTGTTATCTTCAAAAACTTATTTCAGATGGATCTACTAACATTGAGCTCAAGGTTGATATTTATGAAGGACAGAGAAATAGGTCTTACATAGATACAAAGGAAAGAAGAAGAACAAATTCAGATCCACTCAAGACATGCAATATCATGAGAACAATGGTCCATCAAAGACATCTGACATCAAGGAATTTAGAATGGAAAAGGACAAGAGGCCTTGACATGAAGACTGAAGCAGCAGAAGAGGAACCAGATCAAGACTACTCTGAACAAGAAGATAAAGGAGGAATACAATGCAAAGTCAATTGAAAGAAGAAGCCTCAGCTCTAGCTTACTCTGCATCATATGAAGACACAGATTACCTACTAAACCTGAACACAAAGAATGCAGAGGAAGAATACAAAGTTCAGGAAGAAGAAGAAGATCCATATTGAAGACTAAAGTCTTCAATACCCAAATAATGTAATACAAGGGGGTGTTAGAAATAGAGTCTATTCCATCATTTGGGTTATGTAAATGTATCTTCCAAGGTACATACTTAGATTACTTTAGGGGCAAGTTATCTAGTTACTTCATGCAATGTAATAAATGCACAAGTGTCAATGTGCAAGTTGTACATGTGCAAGTTGTCCCTTGCACAACTAGATAGAGTGTTGGCCAAGTATCCTATTTTACCTATATAAGGATGGCCTCATAGATAGATAGATATAGAGTCATAGATAGAGATAGAGTCGGGGGACATAGTGTAGCTTAGTTCTATGTGTGACACCATCCATTGGTGATGGGTGCAATGTAGTTCAGTAGCTTTATAATGGAGTGTTCATTTCCTCCATAGCTACATTGTAATATTTTATATCATTTCTATTTATTGCATATTTCAGTCATCTAGCAGATTTACTTTCTTTCATATTATTCTGCATCTTGTGATTGCTATCTCCCAATGCTTGCTACATCAAAAGCTAACAGATGACAAGAACAAGGTATGCACAAAATCATTGAAACACAATATCAAGAAGCGCATGACCATTCAGGTTTGGGCTACCACTCTCATTATTTCACTTCCTCTTTTGAACAAGCTTTTCAAAACCTTCATTTAAATTCAAAAGAGGAAACCACTCACAACGATGACCTTGAGGAATTCGATGATGAATACATCATATCGATATTTAGATGAATTCGAAGAGGAATTGGTTCCAATCACTCTATTCATCGAACATGATGAGCATTACCTCAAAATGTTCCCCATCCACCAACCCATTTTCTGTTTGCTTCTCCCTAGGGAGTGAACTAAACCAATTGGTGAACCACCACCTCCACTTCATTGATCCACATCACTGGAAAACTTTGTAACATATGTACATAATTCAAAAACACAAAAAAAATCTTTGCATTGCATGTCCACGGTCTTGTCATTTGCATTTACAAGTGTTGCTGCTATTCAGGTTCCAAAGACTCCTTCATTGATTAGACAAAACCAATCCATCCTTCACATTGCCAACCACCATTCCACCACTAAGTCAACATGAATCCTATTGACTTATTCACCCCACTCCACAATCCATATGATTTGGCAAAACCAATTCTTATTGATATTAGCCTCATTGATATGGAACGAATTTCATCACCACCATCCTTTACTGAATTTTTCCTTTTCAAAGAATTGTTAAGAGCTTCTGCGCTTACATTCCTCCATCACCCTCAAATTCACCTCTGCCTTTACCTTCGCTTTCACCCTTGGATCTGTTAGAATAGTATTACCTTATTTGATAATTAGTTATTTCTCCTGAATAGATTAGTTTATTTTACTATCCTAGGTTAGTTGTTATACCGATATTTCTTATGTCGACAGAATAGCATAGCATATTTTGTTGTTAGCCTTAGTTATAGTTAACTTCGAATATTAAGTTCGTTAAGCTATTTAAGGTTTATTATTAGACATCGCTATTTAGGCTATTATTAGCCTATGTTTTATTTAACCTTTTCATTATCAATAATATTATGATCACATTTTACCTAATGTTTGACTGCTCGGCTCGATGGTAGCCTGAGCCGATCTGCTAAGATTTGACTAGATCTAACCATGATACCGATTTGGTGAGGGCGTCGCTGATTTAGGGAGGGAGGCCTGATTGCTGGTTTATCAAGGCCAGGTGACAACCCCTAGATGCTATGGAGACCGATCTAGTGACTCGACTGACACGAGACACGCGACGCATGGGGGGCTTGTAACCTAAGCGAACTCGATCTAACATGTGGATCCCTAGACCTACACCTAAGAGGGACTAGATGTGAGCTACTCTGTGGATGCGAGACTCGTGGATGACAAAGACCACCTACATAGCTAGACAATCAGGACACAACACGGAATACAGAGGCTGAGACGCGGATACAGGACCTAGCGCTCGAATATCTAGAACGTGAATCTGACGATGGAACACCTGCACGAACTAGAACAGATAGGTTGATGGCGTGGACCGACGAAAGACAATAGCAAGACTTCTAACATCGGTGGGATGGCTTGTGATTGGCTGAACAAAACTTACATGGCAAACTTCATCGGTGAACGTCAATTGGAACTTTGGGTATAGCCTACCTGATGGCAGCTGTTGCATTAAGGGGCTGTTCTTTATTTTAAACCACTTAATACCCTCCTGAGCGATCAATGTGGGATATTTTTTTCTCATGCACTACTTTGATCCTGGGCTTACCTACCCCCTAGCCAGACGAACTTTTTTCGTTGAGGAGGAGCCACCATGGATATTCTGCAGCCAGCGAGTGCAGCCGCAGCTCCGGGAGTAGCACGAATTCGGAGCTCGACTACCAGTCGTCCAGTTCAGTAGGCACTCCACATTTATTCATTGGTTACTATTCACAGAAGACCTGATTGAAATAGCCACGATGTTGATTTATTAAAACCACCATGCTGAGACGTGATGCTGGGTGAGAAGTGATGCAGATAGGAGAACGAGTTTTAGGTGGATAATCAGACAACATCTGTAGAGAAATATTTGTCAAAGCTAAAGATGTTGTCATCTCTGCAAATGAACCTGTTGCAGGCTATATCCACAAACTGCTTTCTGAGGTCTAAATCGTTGCAAGCATTGGTTCAAGGACGCATACGCTGAATCCGACCTGAAGCAGTGTATATCCGGTCAAATTGCAGACATATCTGACTAATTGCTGCACGAATGATGATTTGCATTTAATTGTAGGAGAAGTGATCGATTTCGGTTGATATCACCTGGTTGCAAAATAATCGCAAATCGTACGAGTTCTCGGATCGATGTCATAGCAAACCCTGGTGGCATAGATGATCACCGCCTATTTTAGAGATGTGGAGGGGTGGTTTTCAAGAGGTCGTCCTGTTGGTGGTAGTGGAGCATCGTCGACCACTTGGAGGAGGTGCTACTTGAGTCCCGAAAGTGGAGCTTGTAACAAACAGCATTTCATGCTCTTAACTTCCATCAGGGGTGATTGCCAGATTGGTTGCCATCCCCCAACTAGGGCGCTATTCACTATCTAGTCGGGGGTTCCAATCCCCTCGACAACAAAGGTATGAAAACAATTTTTAAGTTTGATTACTTTATTTTATGTTTAATGTTTTATACTTTAGTTTAATTAAATATTTAAATATTTTGTTTAAAAAATAATAATAATTTTAAGAAATATTATATTTAATTAAACTATAATTTTGATTCATTAGCAATAAATTATTTTTTCAAACTTAAATTTTTAAATACCTTTGACAACAATCAATCCATTTATTTCATCCTAATTGTGCCAATCTGCCTTCAAGGCATCTTTGGTAAGAGCCTTTTGAAGCTTCAAAGTTGTATTTTTTGCACAATAAGGGGGAACGCGTAAGCAATTGCCTAAGAGGTAAGATTTGTCAAACCAGGGGGATATTTTTTGCAACTAAGGGGGGATACCCATTATTTTCCTCCTAACAGAATATTGTTGCTAAAAAGGGAGGACAACTTAAAAAGGATGTATTTTTGACAGCGAACGACACCTTAGTCACACTTCTTGCGACATTCTGTCAAACACAAATTTTGCCTTAAGGGGGGATCCATTATAATTTTGTAAACAAACTGGGGAAGACTTATAAGGGTGCATTTTCAGCAGATTTCGATTCCTTAGTCAAATTATTTTGCAAAATTTTATTGTAAAAGGTGCACTTTCGGCAGAGACTGACACCTTAAATGAGATGGGCAAATCAAAGAAAAAGAATACCCCAAAATCAACTGATATTGCTAAATCAGTTAAAGACCCATACTTTCCACTTCAGATGGATGGGTTGGATTTTTATGAGGATGGCACATTTCTCACACTAAACAATGGTTTAGTAGCCCTCCTCGATGATTTTGAGTCTTGCAAAGACATTCAGACAAATGGTGCTCAATTTCCTATTGGCGTTATAAGGGGTATATACCTATTATTTGTTGCACTTGATCGTGCCCAACAAAAAGTGAAATTGGAAATAAATGAGGAAACAGAGGTCAAACCCTTAATGGTCGATGCTTGTTGTGACACAAGTGACCTTCAGCCCATTGTGGTGAATGCTTGTTGTGACACAAGTGACCTTCAGCCCATTGTGGTGAATGCTTGTTGTGACACATGTGACCTTGAGCCCAAGATGGCCAATGCTTGTTGTGATACAAGCGACCTCCTACCTTCAATGGTAGATATCAGTTGTTGCATAGGTGATCTCATTTCAGTAGTAGATTTTTCTTGTGACACTTGTGACTTAAAAACTAAACCTCCTCAAAAAGAGCTCCATAATCTCATCAATAACGACAAATGCAATATTGTTAAAAGCATTGATGAAGATGATAAAATTGGGTGTTTTGAACAACACACCAAAGGATTTGGTTCCAAAATGATGAAGAAAATGGGATTCAATGGTGAGAGATTAGGTAAACAGGAACAAGGAATTAAAACTCCTATAATGCTAAATGTTAGGGCAAAGAATGAAGGCCTTGGCTATATTGGACATGCAAGTACCAGTAATACCATGTTTTTAAAACCTAAATCTCCTACAACTCCTAAAAAGCATTGTTGCAGTCATTGTGGAAAGACAGGACATGTTGCAACTAGATGTTGGAAATTACATCCTTGTGATTCATGTGGATGTACGAATCATTCTTCTTCTAGTTGTTGGTACAAAGTGAAAATGGCCAACAAGGTTCATATAGATTGTGGATGGACAGATCACACACAATGGACCATGATGAAAGAAATGTTGTATGGATTCTATCGAAAAGGTAAAACCTATGGTAGACCCAAAGGCAAATCCAGTGACATACCGAGTGGCAGTCCTAGAGACACTGACCCAAAGATAGACCTAAAGACAGACCTAGAGATAAAGTTCCAGAGGCAGATCTATAGGCAGATCCAAAGGCACTGATCCAGATGCAACTTCAGATCCAGAGATAGACCCAAAGGTACATATCTAGAGGTACGCTTAGAGCCAGAGCTAGAGCCATGAGCCAGATCCAGTGCCGAAGACAAAGCAAGAGCCAACATTCTTTCATTTCTCTTCTTCTTCACTATATTGGGGCAGTTATATACTTTACCCAAATATTGTTGTATAGGGGGATGTATATGTATTACCCAGTTAATGTAATAAGGGGGATGTTAGAATAGTATTACCTTATTTGGTAATTAGTTATTTCTCCTGAATAGGTTAGTTTATTTTACTATCCTAGGTTAGTTGTTATACCGACATTTCTTATGTCGGCACATATTGTTAGCATAGCATATTTTGTTGTTAGCATTAGTTATAGTTAGCTTCGAATATTAAGTTAGTTAAGCTATTTAGGGGTTATTATTAGACATCGTTATTTAGGCTATTCTTAGCCTAACCTATGTTCTATTTAACCTTTCCTTATCAATAATATTAGTATCACATTTTGCCTAATGTTTTTAGAATCTTTAGGTTTTCCAGGCAGACATGGAAGAGACTGAATTAGAAGAGTTTGATAATATCATTAACAACATTCATCTGATCCCAACACCCCATCATCTTAAGGATGGTTCTCACATTTCCATTAAATATACCATTGATGTGAACCTTAGTTTAGATGCAAACAATACACAAATCATAAAACTTGGAAAAAGTTTATCTGCTGATGAATAAAAGAAATTGATTGCTCTTCTCAAGAGAAAGAAGGGCATATTTTCATGGGCATATTTTCATGGTCCTACAAAAACATGCCTGACATTGACTCTACATTGGTTATCCATGTAGAAACCAAAATCTAACCACTTGTCATCCATATGTGTCCTCCAATCACAAACATCCATTATATATATATATATATATATTTTGTTTACTATATATTTAAATATTAATATTTTATATATTATATTATATATATTTAATAAATATATATGTATTTATATGAATTAATCCTAGCCCTCCGCCATATTTTAATCTTAGCCATCCATCCATCTTAATTCATGTCACTTTACCAAACTTAATCTCCACCCTTCCTCATGTTTTAATCTCGGCCACTCATTTTGTGTTGTCAAAACCCTAACATGTTCAAGATAAAATTATAAAAGATGAGTCATTTTGATGAATCAAACCCTTAAGCTCTCTTGGAAAATCCTTTTAAAACCCCGAAGTACCTTAGTTCCTAAGAGTTATTGATCCCCTAGATAAATCTATAAGCCCTCATGAACATTTGCCCTAGCCACTTTGCCATCCCTTTCATCACTCGTCGTCGTCATCGCATCCCCCTTTTTCGTTGTTGCCAAACCCGTGTAAACTAGATCTAGTTCTACAATTTTTTCTCCATCCTTGAATACCCTATAGAACTCGTAGAGTTCCCATGGGCATCCACAGAGTGCCCATGGCATCCAAAGAGTGCTCGTGGGTATTTTTGAAACACTTTGGTGCATGTGCAACCATCACCGAATACCCATAGAGTGCCCATGGGCATTTTTGGAACCCTCTAGTGCATCTACAACCATCACTGAATTCTCGTGGATATTTATCATAGTAGATTTTAAAGTCTACAAGCCCTCAGATGCTTTTGGGTGTCCTCACGACCATCATCGACAAAAGCAAAGACAAAAAATAGTATGTTGAGAAGGTAAGAATATTTTGTGCATTTATTTTACATTCATGCACTACTATTTTCAGTCATATATGTTGCAACATCTAGGGTTTAGTTGTTTTATCTTTCTAAATGCCTCACACTATGGAGCCCTCATAGGTACTTCTAATCTATTTTTGTTGTGTTTCTGTTTGCAGGTACATGAATCATCTTTTTGGAAGCTGTTGAAGCTAGGGTGGCCCTGGAGGGATATGCAAGCCCACCCACAACTCTTGTTTGGATTGAATACGAGTGAGAAGACACCAATAGTGTATTGACCTAGGGTTTTAGAGAACCCTAGTATTTGTAAATTTGTATCATAAAAGCATTGTAAAACCCCATATTAGGGCACATTGATTGTATAATTTTGAGATATGCTCACGTTTAGAAAAAGCTTATTCATTTTGTGTAATCTTGTGTTATTACTGTGCTTTTGTTACTTTATATTTTGTATTGGTGTTGTTCAATTTCAGTTTACAAAATGGTGATCATTGTGGGACCTACAAAGGGTTCTTCATGTTAATTTATCTTGTCACTAATTTTTGTTTTTGTTTTCATCTTGCAGTGTTTCAAAAATTCAATCGCATGAAAATCGTGAAAAATGAGGGTTTTTGGAGGTTGTGGAATTCGATCGGAGGTCATATGGATACCTTGTAATGCTCGAGGGATGCCCTACTGCATTCAGTAGATGCTCTATATTTTTCCAGAGACTATGGGGTGCATTTCACAGAGTGGGGAAGAAATAGTAGGCTTCCTGGTAAGCCTGCTTCAAACCCTAACCCATTTCTATCTTTATTTTCTTGCTTTTTACAGTAAAATTAACAAAAATAAAATAATTTATTTTTATTTTTAAAGCATTTACATTTTTATTTGCATCTTAGGCATTTACATCATCATATAAATTGCATTCATAGTAAATCATATTTATTTTAGATTTTTGTTGCTTTTTGGTGTATTCATTCACTATTTCTGTATGTTGTTTGCATTTGAAATTACAAAAGCATTACTAGTTGCATCATAGAGTTGAAAGATTTCATTTTTAATTTTCTAATTTGGAACAAGGTCACAATACCTAAGTATACTCCTACTGTTGGAATCACTTGATGATTTAAGGGAGAAGAACTGGATGAACCCTACACTTTTGAAATCACTTGATGATTTAGGGTGGGTCTTAAGTGGTGTACCCCTAAGTTCTTTTGAGGAGCTTAGTGTTGATGTTATTGGCTTCTAGATTAGACAAGTGAAATAGGTGTGTTTTCAACATTGAGTGAACACAATAGATAACACAAATCTTAAAATGAATCACACACATTGCACATTTCATAATAAACAATAGTGAGTTGGATTTCATCACCAACCATTGTTTGAGATTTGGCGACGGTGGGCTTCATCTCCATCCGTAAATATCTGCCCTTAGCAACCATAGTAACCAGTGAGAAAAAAATTTGGACTTCATCACCAAGAATAATCTCATTTGCCATCCAACCTTAGGTTTCACCTTGCATAATAGTTTAGGTTAGAACATATACAACACACAAACCCCACAAAAAAAAATCAAAATTTTGTTGCAAAACTTAGGGTATATTTTGTTTGTTTGTTCTAAGTGTTTTCATTTTCATTTCCATTTTGCACACCACACACATCACCCACATTCACCAATCCTTTCCTGTTCATAGTTTAGAGTCTTGACCAAAAATTAGACCAACAACATGAGTCAGGCACTCACCACATCCATGGAGTGCTCCACTCCTAACCCTGCCAATCCTATCTCCAAACCACTTCATATTCCATCCATGCAAGCTTCTTCTTTCCAGTAAGAAAATGCTCATTTGTACCTCAATAATCACAACCAAGTCTTCACCAACCCTCTTTCTGAGGTAACCTTTGCACCATCTCATCACACTTTTTCACCACAACATAGCCAAAATACTTCCATCCCATCCACTCACACCACTACCCATTCTAATCCCCTCTATGAAGCATAAGTCAATGTTGCTTCATAGATTCCATCTACCATTTCATCCACCATTCCACATTCAGTTGTGATACCTTTCATGTAACATCCCTCCAAAATCTAATTATATGTATACCTATTTTATTTACAAAGATGAGGTACTACTAATATTTTTGTGGTTACAGGTACAGGTGTCACTAGTAAAATAGAACAGGTCAAGAAAAGCATACCTTCTCCTGTTAGCAGATAAAGAGTACCGATGAAAGGTAAGTTGGGGAAATGATGAGCGACGGGGTATTCACCGTTATTTGGGTCAAAGAACCCTACTGGTAGTAAATCCACCAACGGTCCATGTAGTTGCATCCATGTAGCCGCATTTAGGATTTTGTGTCTTTTTGAAATTAAAAAAATAATAATTTTTTTTGTTATAAAAAAAAGAATTTAATTAAATAAATTAATTTGATATTTAGAAAATAAAATTTCACATTTAATTTAAAAATCTATTGAATAATTAAAAGCTCTTTTGCTCTTTAATTGAGTAACGCCGATAAACCTAAAACGCAGGTAAATTTATTTTAGGTTTAACCCCAAATAAACCATAGTTCACTTAGCCCAATCCATTAAAACATTTTAACGACGTAGAGTGTGGGTTTGACTAGACTTTTATACAAATTGTTTGATTAAAGTATGCATTGAAAGGTTAAACCGACTTCGACCGCATGGATAGCGTTTTATATAGAATAGCTTTTGCTATTATTTGAAATAAGCTTATGGAGTAGGTGTACTTTTATTTTATAATATATTATATTAATATAGTTTAAACGAATTTAGGCAAAAGATGATTAATATAATATTTTGCTATCTCATGTTAGTTGAATATCTTTAATTTTTAGTTTATTCGGATTAATAGTATTTTATGGAAATTTAACATTCTAGAGTTTGATTGAATTAAAAAATATATATAAGAATATAGTGACTTTATTACTTAATTTAGTTTGTTACTTTTATAAACATTAATTTTAGGAAACAAGTTCTCCTTTTAAAAGTTGTGTGTGAAAAATTTAAGATTAGCTATATTTAATATCAATTTCTTGAAATACAACGAATGTAACAATTTAAATATAATTTTAGATGAAACGTGGAAAATAGTGAATGACTAAGAAGAAATATAGAATATAGTGAGTGAGTATATATTTTTATTGTTCATTATGGTTTTCTAGGAGGAAATTGTACATGGATATTATAAAATACTAACTAATTAGCAAACTGTCAATAGTTTTTCCTCTTATAAAGCATAACCTTTAAATATTTACCAAAAAACCTGTCATTGGGAAGGATTATTGAAATTGTAGGTAGGGCAATCTTAGTAAACCACTCGACATCAATGAATGTGGGAAGGACATATATCTGGTTTCAGGGATAGTTTGAAGAAACATTATATTTAATTAAACTAATAATTTTAAAAACATTATATTTTCAGGGATAGTTAAAAAAAAAAAAATTAAGAAACATTATATTTTAAGAAAAATTATATTTAATTAAACTATAATTTTGCTATCTTATGACTATAATTAGGCAAAATATGATTAATATAATATTTTGCTATCTTATGTTAGTTGAATATCTTTAATTTTTAGTTTATTCGGATTAATAGTATTTTATGGAAATTTAACATTCTAGAGTTTGATTGAATTAAAAAAAAATATATAAGAATATAGTGACTTTATTACTTAATTTAGTTTGTTACTTTTATAAACATTAATTTTAGGAAACAAGTTTTCCTTTTAAAATTTATGTATGAAAAATTTAAGATTAGCTATATTTAATATCAAATTCTTGAAATACAACGAATGTAACAATTTAAATATAATTTTAGATGAAATGTGGAAAATAGTGAATTGCTAAGAAGAAATATAGAATATAGTGAGTGAGTATATATTTTTATTGTTCATAACACCTTGTTTATGGTTTTCTAGGAGGAAATTGTACATGGATATTATGAAATACTAACTAATTAGCAAACTGTGAATAGGTTTTCCTCTTATAAAGCATAACCATTAAATATTTATAAAAAAACCTATCATCGAGAAGGATTATTGAAACATTTATAATATAGATTGTAGGTAGGGCAATCTTAGTAAACCACCCGACATCGATGAATGTGGGAAGGACAAATATCTGGTTTCAGGGATAGTTGAACTCCTGACGTGAAGGGTCAGGATGTCAGGTAAAAGAGGATGAAATAGGCATCACTCCTTAGACTTTCACCTGAATAGAACAGTGAGGGGTCACTTGATCCTTGAACAATTGGGAGTTTACTCAACATCAAGATGGAATGGGACATCTTGACGTCAATCATGTCAAGACAAGTAACACCCGGTCTGAAGCTAGGGCATTAGTGGACCCTAGATTATTTTGAAGGAAGGTGGCAACTCATATAGCATATGACATGTACACGCTAATCCTTACATAGCTATTATATGATACTCATGTTAGGAATGAGGAATTTATGCGTCTAAACTCTAGATGAAATAAGCCATAAAGGAGAAACCCCTACCGTGAACTTGAGATCTCGGGATAAGAGGATAAATTCACAAAAGGCACCACATTATGGGACCTGGAAAGTCTCAACCACATGGGTGATCGACTTTAGTGATCTATATACCCATAGTGAAAGATATTACATGCCACGTACTAATTAAATATTAGGTGGACATCAAAATATCTTCAATGTTTTGTCAAAAATTTTCTTATTGTGTTTCTAGTAGAGAGGGTTAATTTGGACAACTAGGTGGATAGGACCTGGGTTGTTATAGTTGGTATCATAGCCCTAGGTTGTGAACCCCTAGGCTATGAAACTTTAGGAAAATTTGTGTTAAACATAATTTTTGGAAAACCTAAATCAAAACAAAAATTAATTAATATAGATTTTTTCTAATCAGGCAATGGCATCTAGAATGAAAGCTAGCTCCTCAAAGAGACTACGGTAGTCCAGTGGGAAGGGTTGACTGAAAATCCCAAGAGAGTCCTTCGAAGTATTATGAGGATAGGAACATCAGAAGAGGCCACAAAATCTCCTCGAATTTTTAGAAATGATACAATTAATGCAAGAACAAAGAAATCAACAAAAAGAGTATATGGACCAACTACAAGCCCAAATGGTTGAGCATATGGAACAAAAAAATGCTCAAATGTTAGAACATATGGAATAGGAGAAGGCTTAGTTAATTCAGCAACAAGAGATGATTGCACAACAAAAAATAATTGAGAATCTATCCAAAGAAAAGGAACCGGTGATAATAGAAGAAGATACACCTATAGACTCGAAGAGAAAAAAAGTGAGCACTAAGCTAAATAAGGATATGAGAAAAATTGACATATCCAAGTTTGATGGTAAGGGAAACAAAGAGGAGGTAGAAAGATGGCTAAATAGTGTGGATGCATATTTTACTGTCAGAACACTCACTTCCAAATTGAAAAATTTGTGAGCAGTATTCCACCTAACTAGAGTAGTTGTTGACTGGTGGGATACATATAGAAAAATAAATAATGTAGAGGCTATTGATGTTCATTGGGAAACATTTTTGAAAGTATTTAAAGATAGATTCTTGACACCACAATTCTATATTGAGAATTTCGCTAAATTTTCAAGATTAACTCAAGGAAGCATGACCGTGATTGAGTATTACCAACGGTTTGTGCAATTGCTTAAATATATGCTTGAATATGAGCAACGAACTGAAATCAAAGTGTAAAAATTTCTCCTAGGATTACATCCAAAAATTGTAAATCTAATTCTCTTGCTGAAGCCCGCATATCTTACTACTGCTTATGATTTAGCTTATCAAGAAGAAACCAACCAGAAGGTCAAAAAGGCCTACTACCAAAAATCCTTTGAGAAATAAGAGCCATATAAGAAGAAGCACGTAGGTTCAAAAAAAGGGGACAAGAATTAGAACAAGAGAAATATGTATGAGGATAGAACTAAGTTTGATAAAAATAAAAATAGATTTCAGGGGGACAAGGGCAATCAATATAGTTGAGGAAATAAAGATAAAAGAAATTTTAGAGACCATAATGATCAAAGAACCTCTACACTAGGTGCAATTGCTCAGGAGTGTAATTATGGGAATAAAAGAGAAAGAGCACTTCGTGATAGATGTTATATCTGTCAAGAAGCACATTATGCTGATAAATGTTCTTTGAGAGCTTATAAAAGGAAAGATCCTGCAGAGCCTACCCACAAAATTTATGCAGCCACGAGTAACTCTAAACTAGAAGGTCAGACAACTCCATTTCTGTTGAATGATAAAATTTATAATAGAAATGTATGAATCTTAATTGATTCTGGAGCAACTGATAGTTTTATTTCCTCTAGCATTTTGAGGGACATATCGAAAAAAACCTAGATTTATGGAAAATAGGTGGAAGGTCGAGTATGGGTTTGGGTAAACCTATACTATTAGTCAATGTCTATTTGACCCTCATATATTATTACCTCAAGGAAGAACTAATTGGTATTTATATATGACCCTATTACATGTCTTTGACATTATCGTAGGTATTGATTGGATCAAGGCACATAAAGCCTTGATGAATTTTGAGGAAAGATAGTTAGATTTCACTGATGACACTAAACAAAGGAATTAAGTTTGTTGTGGACATGAATCAGTAGAACCCCATATCCTAATGACTATGCAATTCAAAAGAGCCTTAAGAAAGGGTAGTATAATCTATGTAGTCAAACTAAACAAAAAGGAGGAAACTAAGTCTGGTATAAGTATTTTTCAAACTTATCTAGTACTGAATGATTTTTGGGATGTATTTCCAAAAGACTTACCAGGTCTCCCACATCAAAGAGAATTTGATTTCTCCATCGAGCATTTACTTGGAGCAACACCTATAGCCCGAGCACCCTTTAGGATGACCACAATAGAATTGTAGGAACTCAAGACTCAACTTCATGATCTATTAGAAAAAGGACATATTAAGCCCAGTGTCTCCCCGTGGGGTGCACCAGTTCTTTTTTTTTAAATAAATATGGGTCATTATGACTCTGTATTGACTATCGAATGCTTAATAAGATGAAAATAAAAAATAAATACTCTCTAACCAGAATAGATGATCTATGATCAAATAAAAGGAGCTACAATTTGCTCAAAAATTGACCTCATATCTGGATATCATCAATTAAGAATACGGGAAGAGGATACCCACAAAACTACTTTTCAAACCATATATGGCCACTATGAGTTTACAATATTGTATTTTGGATTAACTAATGCCCCAACAACTTTTATAAATATGATGAATAGTGTATTTTGAGAACAACTAGATCAGTTTGTGCTCATATTATTAGATGATATATTAATCTACTCCAAAGACAAAGAGGAGCATGATCGTCACATGAGGGTTGTTCTCGAAATACTCAGGAAAAATTAATTATATGGTAAATTATCTAAATGTGAGTTTTACACTTCCCAAGTGCAGTATTTGGGATATGTGATTTTCGCTGAGGGAGTGTCTATTGATCCAAAGAAAATAGAAGTCATTATTTATTGGCCTGCTCCAACAAATGTCACTGAGATACGAAGTTTTATGGGAATGACTGGGTATTATCGATATTTTGTTAAGGGTTTCTCTAAATTGGCTTATCCAATAACAAATATTTAGAAGAAAGGAAAGGCCTTTAAATGGACGACGTAGTGTGAAGAAGCATTCAAAATGCTTAAAGAAAAATTAACAACTACTCATATCCTTAGAATACCATATCCTACCCTACCATTTACAGTCTGTACTGATGCCTCCATTGAAGGACTAGATGGAGTCCTCAAGCAAGAAGGTGTCATCGCTTATGAGTCATGAAAGCTTAAGAAACATGAATTGAACTACTCAACACATGACTTGGAATTGGTAGTAGTTGTACACACTCTTAAAATGTCGCGTCATTACTTACTTGGCAAACATTTTGAGCTTAGGACTGATCATCGGAGTTTAAGGTATATCTTCACAAAATCAATGCTAAATGCAAGACAAAGATGTTGGATGGAATTTTTGGTAGAATATGATTTTGGCATTGAATACATAAAGGGAAAAGAAAACAAACCAGTAGATACCTTGAGTAGAAGAAGGCATATAACTGCTATGTCACAATGTGAATTTAGAATAATTGAACAGATAAGAGACCTTCAGCTTCAAGATGAATTTTCTCAAAAGTGTTGCAGTCTTATTCAGCAAGGATCGGAGAAAGCAAAGGAATTTGAAATATAGGAAAGGAATTCTGTTCTTCAGAAACAAAATGGTAGTTCCAAATGATAAAAATTTAAGGAAATTTTTAATGCAAGAAGCACATTATGCTCCTTATTTTGCGCATCCAGGCAACATAAAAATGCATGAAAATATGAGGAAATATTTTTGGACATTTTGAGTCCCTAAGCTAAAATGTTGTCATTGATGTCAAAAGGATATATGCTGGCATGCACTATGTTTTGTGAAAAGTGTAAGGAAAGTCCTTTTGTGAAAACCAAGGCAGGAAAAATAAAAGGTTTTATTTAAAACCATGGATGGCAGATCTGAAATGGGTTTTTCTTAAAACCCAAGTTGGCTTTTCGTTTCATCGAAAAAGATGCCCCGGTGATGGAGATATTTAATTTTAAATATTTAGTTTAAATTTTAAATTGTTTAAAATTAAAATTAAAATTTTAAAATTAAAATAAAAGTAATCATCCGACATCGTCGAATATGAGGGAGAAGACTATAAAAGGATGACTAAGGTTTATTATTCCTCATACTTGCTCTTGTGGTTAATGCGATTATTAGAAAGCGAAAAGAGCTCGTGTGAAAAATGTTTAAAGGCAGAGACAACGAATAAGTTGAGGTGTGGTCGAATCCAAAGACATCATGGGCAGTGTGGCCTATTGGAAACTCGAGCAACGCAAAGGTATTGGGAGGCAAGTGGTTGAGTGTTCGAATTGCGTGCACTTCATTTTGCTTGAGAAAGGAGGAATCTATTTTGCGTTGGTTGTTGCGTGGAGGATAAAGGAGAGTGAGGCACTTTTGGTCTTGTGTGGAGCACTAGCTTACGTGGTGCACAAGCATCTATTAGGATGCAGGAGCCGTAGGACTCAGGTTTGAATCCTACGAACTCCCTTTTTCTGTGTAAAATGGAAATAGTGTGTTGGTTGTGGTTTTTTGTGTCATGCTACCAAGGTTTATATGTTGTGTTTGATATTTCAAAATTTGTGCTAAGGTATGCATTAAAGTTGTGTGAATGCAAGAACATGACACTTAAAATAGATTAACAGAAAACCAAATAATGCAGTGAGGCACAAAGATTGCACAAAAGAATATATTCTATAAAATGGGGGGGAGCCAATGAACTCCTTTGTTACAATCAGTACTCATGCAAATATTTGATACAATAGATTACAATGGTGCTAGGATTCTCTGAAATCCTAGCTAACAACAACAGAAGTGTCTTCATATTTGGGTGTGTCCTTGATTCCAACAGGTTGAGTGGGCTTCAGATTTCTAATGTTGGTCCACGCTAGCTTCAACAGCCGTTCAACAATATGTAGAACTTGTAGATATGCATACATAAAAATAGAATAAGGGGGTTAGTAATACCTATGAGGGCTCCATAGTGTGAGACCCTCAAACATAAATAAAACCCTAGTTAACAATGAAGTCAGAAAGTATGTCAGATCAACAAATCATGAGATAAAATACATTAAATGAGATATACCTTGCTTTGGTTCAGTTATTGCTGATGGCGTGGTATAGCAGGCTTAGATTTACATTTCTGTAGTTGTAGCAGGCTCGAACGCACACTTGGAAGGCTCTGACGTGAGCTTCGCAGGCTCTAGTGTGCACCTGCGAGATACATCAGGCTCTAGAGTGCACCTACGGTATACAACAGGCTCTGGTGAGCACTTCGCAGGCTCTATAGTGAGCCTCACAAGCTCTGGATGGCACCTACGGGTTAGGGCATAATCTGTAGAAGAAAATCTAGGTGATGGCAATGAATGTGGTAGATGGATGGGGGCTGTGACAACGATGGAGGATGAATGGGTGACAGTTGGAATAGCAGAAGTCTTATCGATGAGCTAGGGCTTTATATTTTCAAGATTCTATGTTAGGGCTTCACCAATAATTCCTCAAAGGTGCAATGTCTAATCTCTAGGTTCCAGTCTATTCCAGTTCCAAGGTTTAAGCATTTACAAATGCCCTTATTTATAATCCAACCTAGGGTTTTTTTAGGGTTTTAGCCATACACTTTTGATCGTGTGGTTAAGATTAAATTAGTTCCTAAGGTTGAGATTACTTTTTGAATGTGACATGGATTAATGAATATGGACGGTGGAGATTAGAATGGATCATATGGTTGTGGTTAATTGAGTTTATAAATATATATTTTATAATAAATATATTATAATATAATATAAAATATTATATTAAATATTAAATAATATTAAAATAATCCCAATTAGGCTAGGAAATGGCAGGAAAGGGCTAAAATGATGGAATGGATGGCTAGAAAGGTGGATTAGGGCCAAATAATTAGTGGGAAGGGTGTATGGTGGACAAGTGGAAGGTGGGATAGCTAGGATGGAGGACAAGTGGCTGCAATTTGGTGTCTACAGATGCCCATTTTTGTACCATGTTGCATGAAACACAATATGGTGCAAAAATACGAGACACTTTCTTGGGCTATCGACGTAGAAGTAGCTTCTCTCTATCGTTGGATTTGAGCACTGATGTTGAAGATAAAAGCATAAAGAATTTTTGAAATTTTGCGTAGCTTGCCCCCTCAATTGGCGAATGAGTTATGAATGTATCTCACAAGCCAATTGAAAATTTTGTGCAAATAATGAATGATGCGGTGGATTTGTGCAATTGATGAATGAATGATGTGAAATGCAGATGTGATACCATTTTTGCCCCAATGGTGGAAAAGGGATCGGTGTATAAGACCATGCAAAATGTGGATGATGTAAAATGTGATACCATTTTTGCCCCAATGGTGGAGAGGGTATTTTGTCCAGTGTAGTTGTTATGATCATGTGAGATGTATCCCATCATGGGAAAATCATAATGTAATGTGGTTGCCCCAAACTTTGGGTTGATTCGATGCTATTGAATAAGATGTCATAATGGCGTCATTGAGTATGAAAGATATGAAGATGCAGGCTGACTAAGTCAACGCAGGGGTTGGGTATTGACTGTGGAAATTTCTTCATCAATTCCATGATGGAAACAATCAAAATTATCGGTGTCCTGTATTATTACTGTTGTCAAGTGAATGAGTGTTTGAGATTGTGGTTTTATCTGTGTTTTCTTGCCCCACAGACAAGGACATCAATGACTGATTGTGAGCAAATTGTTCTTGGCAAGGTTGTATTCCAAATTTGAGGTGCCAAATATGATTGTGATATTTGATGATGAGATAATTGAATTTTATCATGGTCAAGTGTCCTTATTGTAGGCTATTCATCTTACCGAATTGCATGGATTACTATCACTGCAATTGCCAAGTTTATAGAATAACATACTAGATACGAGGTTCACTTACTATTGATTTAACCAGACAAAATGTGTTGTGTGATGAGTGATGTATGAAATATGATGATGGAAGAATGTTTGATGGAGTCATGCAATGTTGTGACTGATTGTGGAGTTGATTGATTTGTGCTTTTAGCGTGTTGTTGGTATTTGTGGTGCTTTGTGGAAAATATGAGTGATTTAGTGGTCAAATCAACTCCAACATGCATGCTCTGTATCGCTCCAAATTTTTCGCATCCTTACCTTCAGGCTGTAGGATCCGTGCCCGAAAGGGGGATGGGAAAAGGATGGCACGGTACCTCGGACTGAGAGGACTTTGCGAAGGTCCCGCCTCTCAAGGGAGGTGTATTTTGATGATTTTTTGACGGATGGTGGGTTCACCAGGAAACATTTAATGGTAGTTTCCACGCCTAGGTTTGGAATGTGTTTTTATGTGTTCATTTTTAACTTTAAGCATTCATATCCTAGGTTTGGCCAAATGAGTCTAAATTAATCTAAATGAAAGTGCAGATTTACTAAATACAGAGAACAAATTTAAGACAGAAAAACAAAGCAATTAAGGAAGAATAAGAAGAATACCTGATCCGGATGTCTGATGAAGATTCTGATGTTTGAAGCAGTCAGGATCGTCTAGAATTCGACATAATCATCTAAAATCAGACAAGATCGTCTGAGATCTAAGGAATTCGTCAGACGAATCCATCAGAGACCTACAAACAGAAGAACAGATGCAAAATACGAGAATACTACTGTTCTAGTTGAGAGAAACTGTGCAAAATATCAATGACAATACTGAACTGAAACTTAAAGACCGAAACATGTATGAATGATGCTAATTAAAACACAATTATGGATTAATTATGCCTTTGATCTAGATGGGTGAACTCCAAAATGCAATATAACATAAAATATCAAATAAACTAGATAATTTGGAGAATAAAACAATAGAGAAAAGGTGAAGAAATGCAAACTTATGGCATCGATTGCCTCAATGTGGATCGTAGTCGAGATCATCTCGCATCAGTACAAAATCATCTCTGATTCGACAGGATCGCCTCCGATCTGAACAGGTTCGTCAGCGACAATGTATGCTTGCTCCAGCTGAAAAACAAGATGATACCTGCAACAAAATTGATATAGGACTACTGCAAATGAAAACTTAGGATGATTTTAACGTACATGAAGCTAAGTTACAAAGAATTTCAGCCAAGGGTTGGGAAAGGAAGGTCCTAGGGACTAAATAGGCTTAGGGGAGTAGTTAGGAGGTTGGAGATCATCCCTATTTGGGAGATCTCCAACGGGGGAGGGTCTCTAATGGCACAAACACGCTTCTGCCCGGATTAGAGGCCCGTTGGAACAGAAGCTAATTTTGCAAAATCAGTTTTGCGACAAGATCGTCTGGATGTCCTAGCCCAGACGAAATCGTCATATCTGGGGCGATATCGTCTGATCGACGACGATATCGTCAAACGATCAAAACAACCTCTAAAAATGACGTGGAAAAGGGGGAAACGGATTACCCGACGGTTAACGGGCGGTTTGGGAGGTTAAATTTGAATTTTAAATTATTTACTAAGGTGAATGTAATTATGACAATTTTACTGCGCCAATTTTAGGGTGCTACATTTTGCCCCCTCTTTAGCGAATTTTTTGAAGAAAATGCGTTAAAGACGAGTTCTTCTTGATCTACGAGAAAGCAAAAATTATTCCTATTTTTTAGGCGATGATTCTTGGTCGAATCGTATGACAGTTTACTATGGTGCCCCCTCCGTGTTTTTACCCAAATTGAACGTTTGAGGTAAAAACACGAAAAAGCAAAATATTATTTTTGAATAAAATTAAGAAAAATAGGGTAAAACCCTAATTCATTTTTACTGTTCATTTTTTGGTTTTTTAGAGCTCTGAAGCAAAAAATGGTGGAGACGACGCACAGATCGACAGAGGTCCGGCGCGGTCTACGGGTAAGAGTCTAGACTTAACTAGAATGCTTTAATTTAATTTTACATGCTTTGTACGTAATTTTTAGATGAATTTTGAGCATCGCGGCCATTTTTGGGCCGTCGATGTCGTCCCGATTTCGACGAAATCGTCTCGATTTTGACGAAATCGTCTCAATTTTGTCAATTTCGCCCAAGGTCGAAATCGGCGAAAAGGGGACGATTTCGTCAAATAAGAGACGATTTCAGCTTGCGAAATCGGAGACGATTCTGCTCAAATGTGGGACGATATCATCAATTGCATAAAATTGAATTTTAACTATAACTTGCATTATTAATTACTTGAATTATTTATTAATGATTATTTGTTGTTTTGTTGTTTATGTTGCAGAGAGGTTTGCTAAAGAGCAGAGAATGGAAGTATGGAGGTTTGAGGGATGACTTGGCCGCTCTCACACAAGCAGAGCGAGATCAGCTGGCACAAGCCAGCTTGCAACATGTGGCATAGATGCCACAGGTGTCCACAGATATGGGGCTACTAACAACCCTAGCAGAGAGATGGTATCCGGGTTCCTCATGTTTTCGACTACCGACAGGGGAGATGACTCCCACTCTAGAGGATGTATGGAGGATTTTGAGAATCCCCATACAAGGACGATTGATCACTCCTACGGCCAATCAAGGTCACGCTATGGGACGACTGTGTGGTGACCCGAGCTTCGCCCTAGAGAAGGGCAGAGTTAATATCGAGGCACTGCACCAGATGCCTGGGGCATCTAGACTCACACGAGTGCTAGCTGGAGTGGTTGGTGGACTTTTGCTATGCCACCAGAGCGGGTGCAGGGTGTCGTGGATGCTCGTAGATGTGATCTGCGATATGCGAGACCATGACTACAGGTTCTCTTGGGGCAGCTATGTATTATGCTGATTGTACAGGATCCTGTATGGGGTCATGTACAAGGGCGGTCGATGTCTGGTGATGACATCGCTTCTACAAGTTTGGTGCTGGGAGCACATTGCAGTGCGAAGGCCGATAGGGCTTCCTCTGACAGGGGTAGATGGGGAGAGGCCTCGAGTCTTCTATTGGTGGCTTCGGAGAGGGTCACAGTGACGGATCGACCTCCCTATGTCTTGGAGACTATTGAATGACTTAGTCCCGAACCAGATCACCTAGAGGCCATGGAGGGAGCATCTAGGGTGGGCCGAGGACGAAAAAGAGTTGGCTCGTGTCAAGCAAGTTTGCTAGCTGCAGATGGAGAGGGGAGAGGTGGAGCTCCATCGCAATGACCGAGTTTTGTGTCAGTTTGGTCTACAGCAGGGGATCCCATCTTTGAGGGATTATGAGTTTTCTCGAACTGTCCAAGATAACACCATAGTTAGCGGGGCTCCAAAAATGCAGCGATTCTGGAGCCAAGACGCAGACGATGCCCCCATATAGCCAGTGGATGGTGACGACGTAGGGGTAGCCGATGGCTATGATGCTTGGTATGCAGGCATCCGCCCTCCTCGGATGACGAGGGTGTAGGGTCCGATACACATGATTGTGCATCGGATAGGGAGGCGATGCCAGGCAGTGATGGAGGCAGCCCAGGGTCACGATGGGAGAGAGCCGAGGAGGCCACAGGCACAGGAGAGGCCACGACAGAGGGGAGAGGAGGGAGGCGAGACCCCCATCTCCATAGAGGGAGAGGCCACCATCGCTCGATAAGGGCAAGGGCGTTGACATAGGAGAGAGTAGCGAGATGGCTACTCTTCGAGCGAAGAGAGATCGTCTCCAGGCACAGGTGCAGACTCTACAGGATGAGGCTGCATGCCATCGAGCTGAGGTGGCACAGCTACGAGATGAGATTGCACACCTCAAGGCACAGGGCAAAGGGGCGAGCTCTGGAGAGCTGACACAGGCTATCGCCCAACTCACTTTCTATCAGACATTGTATTATCAGTTGGTACTAGAGGCAGACAGACTACCCCTGCCAGCCAACATAGCAGATCCGATCAGGATCGGGTCGTCGAGGACCATGTCCCGATCGAGGACTAGGACTACTCAGATTGCGATGGGGCCACCTCATCCACATCAGGGCGGGGGAGGAGATGAGGCAGAGAGCTCGAGGGGCTCTCGAGGCTAGAGGGTTGCACAACTTTGTACATACTAACATTGTATTATTATTTTTTTGTTGATAGAGGATTGAGTATGCCGAGGTATAGATTGTGGCATACCAATCTAGTTTTGATGATGTATATATACTGTTGATATATATATGATATGTTATTGATCATATGACTTGTATTATGTGCATACTTGTGATGCTTTTATGTTTGATTGATTAATTTGATTTGAGGATTCATAAAATTATGTCGTTTTGAAAATTTATAACTTTGATGTCATGCTATAATATTTTAAATGAAATAATCTGATGTAACAAATTGATTGTTTGTAATGTGATGTAATAAAAATAAAAATAGACTTCTAACAATAATTTCAAAGGACATTGTTGCTATTATAGACCATTTCATGGAGTCGCTGCTCACTCGGTCGTCAAGCTAATCCCAGGATAGAAATATTGTTAAAAGTAAAAAGAGTGCTTAAGAGATTGTCTTAAGACTTTGGTGCAATGGTGAAAATGATGGTGATGATGGTTTGTTTTTAGATTTTCATGAAAATAGTATGCATGAAATAATGTTAAAATGATTTTTGCTAGGCATAAATTCCTAAGTGTGATAAAATTTTGGATAATTCTTTAGGAATTATATCATATTTGCAAAATGGAAGGTTGACATAATAACATGAAATAATGAAAATGTGTTTTCTTTTTAAAAGCATAAGTTGTGTAACATAATGAATTAAGTCATATGGTTTTCATGATTTTAAATGGGGAATAAAAATTGTTACGATGGTTTGCGCTAGGCATAGAATATGTAGGTATAGACTTATACCATCATCACGAAAATAAAAAAGAGAGTTTTATTGCATGGTTGATTTTTGATAAACAGAAAATATGAAAATGAGGACTTGCGCTAGGCATAAAATTCCAATTTTGGTTTTGGAACTATACCATCGTCGTGAAAGTCAACCAGATATATGTTTTGAGTGTATATTTTGAAAGAAATTTTTGATTTTTCTATTATATAGTTGTCTTTATGGTAAACAATCGTACTTGATTTATTCCAAACAAGTTGCAAAAATAATATTTCAAAGTATTTTGAAGACAAAAGTTAGATTTATAAGGAATCCCATGTGCATATGTGAATTCATTTCCGATCTTGATTTATCATAATGATACACAAAATCTCTCAAATACAAATGTGTGTTCAATTGCTTTGTGCATTTACCAGTTTTGAGCAAGATAATATGATACAAGTGATTTGAAGAAACCAAATAAGTGTTCATTAACCATGATGTATATGCACATAACCATACTAGACTACTATGTAGGTCGGATTATCAAGAGCTAGCTAATCCATAAGAAGACATAGGTCTGTACAAAAGAAGGTTGCTAATGTGATAGACATATCACCACGCTAGGAGTTACCCAAGGCCAAGCGGGTTGGGCACAAACCACCTGTTATGGGGCTTACCTCACAGTTTTCGAATAATTGAGAATTCCAGGGATTCAAGCTCATCAACCCTTCTTTTCTTTTCAAAGGGTAGGGAAAGGGATTTTATTGCTTTCTTCCTTTCTGCTTTCTTTTGCTTTTCTTTTGAACTTTGCTTCTTTTTCTTTTTGTATTTTTTTCTTGATTTTTGAGATAGTGCTTGAAATATTGCTGTAATGATATAGAATAACATTTTTATTTTCTCTTTTTCTTGAACTTTTCTTTTCTTTTTCTTTACTAGGGATACTTGCTCGGATTAGCTGTAGAACAAGGGATTTTTATTCTGGGTAGGGGTGAGCTTGTCCTTTTGCCAATTCTCAAAGATTCTAGACCATGTGCATGATAGGATAGCAGGGAAAAATTTTTGCTCAAGAAATCACATCTACTATGTAGCAAAACATGGAAATTACAAATATAATCATTTTATTGTGAAAAGATGTGCTTGGTTTAAGTAAATAACAAGATCAATTCTCTATGCTCAAACTTTATTTAATTGAATTTTGTGAACTTTGATATAAGAGAGATTAGTAATCATGCCAGATAAAAATCAAGATATTTATTTTTATTTTTGTGAGTGTGCAAGTGAGGGATTCCAAATAAATGCTGATTTATCCAAAATAATTTGAAACATATAACTGCAACATTTGTAATAAAATATAAATAAATACTGTTGAGAAGTTTTGAGAATGTTGACTCCCTCTTTCTTCTTTATATTGTTTTGGTTTCGAAAGAGTCAAGCATATTGCTGTTTTTATATTTTTATCATTATTTTGATTTTTGGTTTTATTTTTGTTTTTGAGCAAAAAATTTAACAAGTGCCATAAATAAATGCAACAAATAGTTTTGAAGATTTTGATGTTTTTGAATTTATAAATTTGAAAGAAATACAAGATAGTGATTTTGAACAAATATATACATGGATGAAATGACCAAATTTATGCATAGTAACGTTTAAGATGCAAAATATTCATGGGTTCTTTAAGTTCTTTACCATCTAAGGTAGATAATTTGTATGCTCCTGATTCAAATTTAGGAGTAATAATGTATGGTCCAAGCCAGTTGGGCTCAAATTTACCTTTAAGGTCCTTAGTTGCATTTGTATTTTTTTGATTTTCTTTTAAAACAAGGTCGTCGATCTCAAAGGATCGATGACGAACTTTCTTAGCATATGATCTTTTAAGCTTGTTTTGGTAAGCACGGAGATGCTCCAAAGCATTGATGCATTTTTCATCTAGGAGTTCTAGTTGACTGAGTCTGCCAGCTCGATATTCATCTCCTACTTTGGTATCTTGAAGTAGCAGAGCCAAAGAAGGAACTTCCAATTCAAATGGAAAAACTGCTTCAACACCATAAACCAAAACAAATGGTGAAGTTCCCGTGGGGGTTCGAACACTAGTTCGATAGGCCCACAAGGCTGGGTATAATTGAATGTGCCAGTCACGGCCAGTTTATTGACCAATCTTTTGAGAATTTTGATTAAGGTTTTGTTAGATGCTTCTGCTTGACCATTACCTTGAGGATAATAGGGAGTGGACCAACGATGTTGAATCTTATATTTTTGGCATAATTTTTTAACATCTTTATTTTTGAAAAAAGTTCCATTGTCAGATATGAGATTTGCAGGAATTCCAAACCTACAAATGATTTGATTAAAAATAAATTTGGAGACTTGTGTGCCAGTGCAGGAAGCTAAAGGCATAGTTTCGACCCACTTCGTGAAATACTCAGTGGCGGTTATGATGAACTTGTGTCCATCAGATGACACCGGATTGATTTTGCCAATAATGTCTAAACCCCATTTAGAAAAGGGCCAAGGAGATGAAATAGCCTGTAGCTCTTGTGTAGGCGCATGGACAAGGTCAACATGTTTCTGGCACTTGTCGCAATGGTGCACATACTCATGTGCATCCATTTCCATGGTAGGCCAAAAGTATCCTATCCGAAGGAGCTTTTTAGCAATGACACTACCACTAAAGTGTCCTCCACAAGATCCATCGTGGGCTTCACTCAAGGCTGATTTAGAATCTTCTAAGTTTAAACATCTTAATAGGATACCTTCAAAAGATCTCCTATATAAAGTATTGCCAATTATTACAAATTGACTTGCTCGTCGACATAATAACCGACGCTGGTTTCTATTAGAATTGGCAGGGAAAGTCCCCTTTTGGAGAAAATCAAATATGTCTGTATACCAAGGTTCAGGAGTAGTTTCATTGATTAGAAACACATCCAAAGGCTCTAAGCATGATTTATTTGAAGCGGGTTCCTGGAGTCGACGAATAATGATAGTGGCATATTCGTCATTTAACTCCAAGGGTAGGAGAGATGCAGCTGCGGCCATAGCATCAGCTGCACGGTTGCTAGTTCGAGGAATAGCTTCCAAGGTAACTTGATCAAATAAAGACATTAATTGTAAAACATAGGCCTTATATGGGCGCAGTTTATCATCTCTTGTTTGATAAACTTCATTAATTTGGTTTATAACCAGTTGAGAATCACCAAAAACTAAAAGATGTTTAATTTTTAGTGCCAGGGCAGCTCGTAATCCAAGGATTAGAGCTTCATACTCAGTAATATTATTGGTGCAAGCAAATGTCAATTTGAAGGACAGAGGAATAAGATGTTTTTGTGGGGATATTAAAATAATACCCGCACTAGCCCCAATCATGCATCGAGCTTCGTCAAAGTATACGGACCATTGTTCAATATGGTCTGCCTCTAATTGAAGGCATTCATCTGGAAACTCAATGATGAGGGGATGAGTAGATTCTAAGGGTGCAGCAGCTAATTGATCTGCTATGATTTGACCCTTAACAGACTTCTATCCTATGAATGTGAGATCAAACTCGCTTAGAACAAGAACCCACTTGGCTGTGCGACCCAATAAATAAGGTCGACTCATGAGATACCTCAAGGGATCGTATTTAGCAATGACATAAGTTTTTTGAGTAAGCATATAGTGTCGTAATTTTTGCGTAGCAAACATGACAGCTAGACATAGTTTTTCTAATGCTGTGTAGCGAGTTTCATAACTGATGAAGGTTTGACTAATGTAATAATTAGCACGTTCTCGCTTTTCATCATCAAGTTGAGCTAACATAGCTCCTAAGGCAGAATCTGAAGCTAAAATATATAGGAGAAATGGGCGATCAGGTTTAGGTGGTGAAAGCACAGGTGGATTAAGGAGGTATTGTTTGAGAAGTTCAAAAGCTTATCTACATTTGGTGTCCCAATTAAAAGGGACATCCTTCTTAAGGAGTTTAAGAAAGGGACCGGTTTTGTCCGCCAGCTTATCAATGAAGTGACGGATAGCTTGAAGTTTACCTTGTAAACTTCGTAATTCAGATATATTAGTAGGTGCGAGCATATCAGTGATGGCCGCAATCTTGAGAGGGTCAATTTCAATACCACATAAATAAACTAAAACCCCTAATAGTTTATCGGACTTAACTCCGAATATACATTTTGCTGGATTTAATCGAATAAGATATTATCGTAATCGATTAAAAACTTTTCTCAAATCATCGAAATGATTATCTTCAATAGTAGAGCGAGCTATAATATCATCTACATAATCATGTAGGATATCATGCATCATATCATGAAAAATATAGGTCATAGCACGTTGATAAGTTGCACCTGCGTTCTTTAAGCCAAATGGCATCACTTTCCAGCAAAAGGTACCCCAAGGGGTAATAAAGGCTATTTTAGCCTGATCTTCAGGAGCTATCCTGATCTGATTATAACCAAAGAATCCATCCATTAAGGACATCATCCCACTCCCGAAAGTAAAGTCAATGATTTGATCCATGTTTGGAAGAGGAAAGTTATCTTTAGGGCATGCAACGTTAATATCTCTAAAATCTGTGCAAACCCTAACTTTGGTAGCTTCTTTCTTGGTGACTAGAACTACATTTGAGATCCATTTCGCATAATCAATAGCTTGCATAAAGATAACATTTAGGAGTTTTTCTAACTCCCCTTTGACTAGCAGAGCCACTTTGGGATGCATTTTTCTAAGTTTTTGTTTAACGGGTTTAGCATCCGGATGGACCACTAGATGATGCATGACTACAGAAGGGTCTAGACCTGGCATATCTTCATATGTCCAAGCGAAGACATCTTCATACTCTTTAAGAAATGCAATGTATTGTTCTTGTTTTTCTTGACTTAATTCTGATCCAATATTGATTATGTGAGGATTTTCCTCAGTTCCAATATTAATTTTAATGATGTTTTCTACCTCCATGTGTAGATCTCTTTCAAAATTAGGTGGGGCGGGTGAAACGCCCAATTCTTGTAATTCTTGTAAGGTTAATTTAGATAATTCATCTTGAGGATTAATGGCCTCAAGTTGGGCTATAGTTGGTATAGAACCATCAAAATAAAATCCATTGTGTAACATCTCTTCAACGGAGACATCATGGAAGATATCTCCTTCCAACTCTTCATCGGGGTCAGCAATCATTTCAGGGTAAGCTATGGATAGCATGTTGCATGAAAATGACTGGTTTTTAAGAGGCAAATCAACATGCCTATCCAAATAATCTTGATAACATATGATGTGATCATCATCGTCAAAAGGAAAGGGTTGACCCTTACTAGGAAATAGGCCCATACCACAATGGGCAGGCCACGGTTCTACCTCGAAAGGTTCTTTCATGCCATTTTGGAAAGGTCCCAAGCCTTTCCCTTTATATCCCATTTTAAGCATCATGGGATTAGCTTTAATATAATCATTGGTAAAATAACACCGAGCGTATCCCTCATGATGAGTTTTGATATTTCGAGGGATTCTTCCCTAGTCATATCCTTTATAAATGAAGGCACAACTCCCGACTTGGTAAGTACTTCCCATAGGTTGTGGGAGGCCCAAAGTACGAGGAGATGGCGACAATTTATTTAAAAGAATTGAATCTTGCATGAAAGCATTTATTTTTTTTGATATTAAGGTTGTGGATAAATCTGGTAAAAGTTCATCAGAAAGGGCATAAGATGTAGAAGGCTTATTACCTATATCTTTAGATGTGGGAGGAATGATAGATGTGTCTATAGGTTTTGAATTTATAGGGATAGAACTTGAAGGATTGGTTGTAGATTTAAGATCTTTTTGAGGTTCTAAAATGATTTGTTTAGAGGGTTGTTGGTCTATATAGGAGGATGAAATTAATGGAGGGGAAATAGGTGAAGTTATGGGTGTGTGTTTCATAGTTTTAGATGAAAAATAAGAACTAGGATGTGTGGACGACAGAGCAGGGCAAAATTGCACTCCAACAGGTTCTGCCAAAGCACACATATCAAAAGGTCTAGGGTCACCATGGATAGTGACCAACTGGTTTTTAAAATCAAATTTAACACATTGGTGTAAGGTTGATGGGACCGCTCGCATGGCGTTGATCCAAGGGCGACCCAAAAGTATATTGTACGATGCTGGGCAATGTACAATAAACACGATTATTTCTAGGGTTCTAGGACCAACTTGCAATGGGAGGGTAATAAATCCACACGTTTCTTGTGTTTCGTCATTAAAAGCTTTGATAATCATATCAGTTTTCTTCATTTCATCACTTCTAAAGCCAAATCGTTGGTAGAAGTCAAAAGTGCAAATGTTTAGAGATGAGCCATTATCAATCAAAACTCTTTTGACGACTACATCTCCAATTAGAGCAGTAATATATAAGGGATTATCCTTATGTAAACTGTGTTGTGGGATATCTTTATCCCGGAAGTCAATACAATCAATCTCTTGAGTGATGATAGTATTGGCCATAGCTTCAGGTTGAATTTTTTGAGGTACCATCATTTGGCTCAATGTAAGCATCAACTCATCCCTATGGGTGGGAGAGGATCTTAATAAATCCAAAAGGGAAATTCTGGCCGTAGTATTGGACAATTGCTCATTAATATTGTAAGGGGGTTTAGGTTGAATAGTAGGAGCATGATTCCCTTTATTGGGGTTTTTCAAAACGAATGGAGCTGATCCATCATTCTGGTTTGTTTCTTGTTGGGAATTTTGAGCTTGTTGTCGGGTGATGACTCCGATGGTACCTACAATGTTATAATGAAGACGCTGAACTGGTCTCGATTGAGCATTGATGGCTTGTTCATTAATCAGAAGAAGGTCAAGTAGTAACTCATCTAGGAAATGGTTCTTCTGGAACCATAACATCTGTGATGGGTTGAATAGGATCTGATTCATTTTTAGAACTATTCGATTGGTTTGAAGTAATGTCTAGTTCACTTTCACTATCTGATTCTATATCACTAGAATCAGAAATTTGAAAATTATGTAAGGGCCTGGTCATAACCAGGGATAAGGTTGTGTCAAATATTTGAGGATCTTGAACAGGTAATTGTCCGCTAATGGTTCCTACATATCGGGTAGGAGGGGGAACATTATGATGTTCAATTTGATTGGCTACCTCTTTACCATGTCGTGGTAAAGGGTGTTGAAATATGTCTAGAGTTTGATTGGCATTTTGATTTTGATTTTGGGGAATGGTCTTCTGAGTATTATTAGGAGGGTTTTGTTTAGGTTGGAAATCTTGCACTTCCATTTCATTATTGTCAATCAAATCCTATATTTTATGTTTCAACCTTTTACAAGCGTTGGTAGAATGTCTAGGTCCCCTATGGAAATCACAGTGTAAGTCAGATCTGTATCCGGGTATAGTTGGATCAGGTTCCCGGATAACTGGTAATTGGATCAAACCTCTTTCGAGTAATTGAGGTAAAATACTTGATAAGGGTTGGTTTAATCTAGTAAATTCTCGAGGAGGCTTGTCAGGAGGTTTCAATATAAAATTTTCTGTTGTCTTTGTTGCATTGATGTTAGCAAAATTTTTGCTGTCAGTGACTCCGTCACCGACGACTTGTTTGTTTTTATATTGATTTCTGGATGTTTTCTCATCATCCTTTTTCCTAAGTTGGCCTCTCCTAATGAGGGCATCTTCTACTCTTCGAGCTAAATCTATAGCTTGGTCGAAGGTAGTTAAGGTAGCAGTCAATAGCTCATAAGATATTTGTTCTTGTAAATTGTTGATGAAAATGTCCAACATTTCCCTATAAGGTAGCACAAAGTGCGGTTTTCCTGTCAATTGCCTCCATCTAGCTAAGAAATCGGCAAAACATTCATCTTTGTCTTGTTTTAAATTGTATAAATCTTTAATAGTTACATGCCTCTCGATGTAGGCACTAAATTGATGGACAAATGATTCTGTTGTTTCTTCGAAGTTTCTCAAAGAATGAGTGGGCAATTGATAGTACCACTCTAATGCCATTCCACCTAAACTTTTCGGGAACATTTTTAATAATAGCAAGTCATCATGCGATATGTCGTGACATGCTATCCTAAACATGCGAAGATGCTCTATGGGATCTTTGGTTCCTTTATATATAGGCAAGATAGGCATGGGAAAATGCTTAGGGTATGGTTGAGCTACAACGATGGGATCCAAAGGTTGACTACATATCTCTCGATAATTATACGAGGGACGGTAGGGATCTATCTGGTCCATACGTGAAGCTAACTGTTTCACCATGGCTTCCAGATTACTAGTTTGCCCCCCATATTGGTTCGGTAGGGCATTGACATGGGTTTTATGGGCATATGATGGCGGAACATGAAGATTAGATGCCATGTTACTATTGTGCAAATTATTGGTAGGAAAAGTATTATGAAGGAATTTTGAAGTTGTATTATGATGTATTTCATATTGTTGAAAATTTGTATTTGGCTTCGTTTTAGGTTTTTGTTTACTTGAAGCATATTGCTCAATAGTTTGGCGGAATAAAGTAGTGAAGGAAGGTTTCTTTTGTGTGGGAATGATTTTAGGTTGAATAACAGGTTCCTTAGGAGGTTGGATAGCCTATTGTTTTGACATGTTTTGAATCATAGAGACCATATCCATATTGGATGGTCCAGCCTTATCACTTTCTTGATAAATGAAAGATAAGGGATTAATGCGCACATCATACATATGTTCCAAAGCTGCCTGAGTATCACTGATTTGCCCTTTATCAATACGAAGTGCCACATTAAGGTCATCAATGTTATCACTGAGAAATTTCTTGAAATGATCTATGTTGTCAAAAGCAATAGTTCCATTTGGAGCTACTCTAGGGGATGAGGATCCATCCTCTTTAACACTTCCTTCTTGTTCCTTATCTTCACCTAGGTCATCTTCTGGTTGAACTAAAGTTTTTCCTTCCGAAGTTGGATCTTCGGGAAGGACATTTGGGTTTCCAGGTTGTATCTTGTAACCAATCTTCTTCTTCTCCTAAAGTTTCTTTACCATTCCTAAGTTTAGGCATGGTGCTAAATTTTAATTTCAGCAAATATATATATATATATATATATATATATATATATATATATATATATGCAACAAATTAAGAGGTATATATTTACTATATACCTACTACAATATTTGAAATGAAATGTTTAAGTTTTTGCTATGTTTTTTAGTTTTTCTTTGTTTTTGAAATAATATTGTAAAGACAATCAACACAATAAATGCAAGAAATAAGACTGAAAGTAATAATCTAGTTTTCTATAAATAATTTATAAATATCATTAATAGGCTTGAGTTGTTCAGGAGTCATGAAGTGTTCTTCAAATTGAAAGTTTTCTTTTAAAAATTTGATGAAAAGAGCTATAGTGATATTATCTGTCTCAGATGCTGGTTGATAAAAGTAAAGCTCATGGCAATACTCTCGATATAGCATAGCTCACGGAACTCTATTCCATATTTCCCTATCTGTAAGAACAACCTCTTGGTATTCTACACAACCTAGGAACTGGTCCACAATGGCTGCGTTCTCGAGGTATTCCTCGAAGGTGAAAAATTTTGAAGATACTAGAGCTCTCCTATAAGCTAACCATCTATGGCAGGCTCTGAAGTTCATGATAAAAAACTAGTTGATGAGGATCCAGGATTCTATCTAGGACTAGCCTCTTGATTTGCTTAAGTTGTGTGGACCTAGATGAGATGAGACTAAGTCTTCTATCAAGTTCGTTCCACAAGAATTGATTTCTACTTGTTTCAGGCACATTAAGCATAGAATTGATTTCTACGGCTGCCAATTGGTTTTCTACATTTATGGTAACTGCTAATATTTTCTTAGGAGCTACCATCTAAACATGATTTTAAAATTTAAATGTTTTAAAATGCATCTATGTTTTAGTTGTTCTATTTTTTTGTTTTGTTTTTGTTTTCAAAATGTTATGATGCATTCACGTCGGGTTCACCAAAATGTATCGCTCCAAATTTTTTGCATCCTTACCTTCAGGCTGTAGGATCCATGCCCGAAAGGGGGATGGGAAAAGGATGGCGCGGTACCTCGGACTTAGAGGACTTTGCGAAGGTCCCGCCTCTCAAGGGAGGTGTATTTTGATGATTTTTCGACGGATGGTGGGTTCACCAGGAAACATTTAATGGCAGTTTCCACGCCTAGGTTTGGAATGTGTTTTTATGTGTTCATTTTTAACTTTAAGCATTCATATCCTAGGTTTGGCCAAATGAGTCTAAATTAATCTAAATGAAAGTGCAGATTTACTAAATACAGAGAACAAATTTAAGATAGAAAAATAGAGCAATTAAGGAAGAATAAGAAGAATACCTAATCCGGATGTCTGATGAAGATTCTGATGTTTGAAGCAGTCAGGATCGTCTGGAATTCGACAGAATCGTCTGAAATTAGACAAGATCGTCTGAGATCTGATGAATTCATCAGACGAATCCATCAGAGACCTACAAATAGAAGAACAGATGCAAAATACAGAGAATACTACTATTCTAGTTGAGGGAAACTGTGCAAAATATCAATGACAATACTGAACTGAAACTTAAAGACCGAAACATGTATGAATGATGCTAATTAAATCACAATTATGGATTAATTATGCCTTTGATCTAGATGGGTGAACTCCAAAATGCAATATAACATAAAATATCAAATAAACTAGCTAATTTGCAGAATAAAACAACAGAGAAAAGGTGAAGAAATGCAAACTTATGGCACTAATTGCCTCAATGTGGACTGCAATCGAGATCATCTCGCATCGGTATGAAATCGTCTCTGATTCGACAGGATCACCTCCAATTTGAACAGGTTCGTCGACGACGATGTATGCTTGCTCCGACTGAAAAACAAGATGATACCTGCAACAAAATTGATATAGGACTACTGCAAATGAAAACTTAGGATGATTTTAACGTGCATGAAGCTAAGTTACAGAGAATTTCAGCTAGGGGTTGGGAAGGGAAGGTCCTAGGGACTAAATAGGCTTAGGGGAGTAGTTAGGAGGTTGGAGATCATCCCTATTTGGGAGATCTCCAACGGGGGAGGGTCTCTAACGACGCAGACATGCTTCTGCCCGGATTAGAGGCCCGTTGGAATAGAAGCTAAATGGCACGAAAAAGGGGGAAACGGATTACCCGACGGTTAACGAGCGATTTGGGAGGTTAAATTTGAATTTTAAATTATTTACTAAGGTGAATGTAATTATGACAATTTTACTGCGCCAATTTTAGGGTGCTACACATGCAAGTGGATGGGATGATGAAGCATATGATGATGAATTATGGAATGGAAATTTTGTGAAATTTTGACCTTGATTGTTATGTTTTGTAATGCGATATGTGTTTTTGTAGAAATTGGTCTTGTTCTCACCCAATATGCATGCAAAACTATTTATGTTTTCACAAAATCAAATTTTAGGATGTGCATGATGTGTGGATGAAATTTGGTGCATGTCGGATGAGGGGAACTACCATTTTGATGGCTTTTGTCTTCATGTTTATTGGTTGCCAGGAACGTGGTTGTGCCTGGCGTGTTCTGCAGGTGACCACGTGCGCCTGCAGGCGCACAATCGTACCCATAATTTTCAAGCATAAGTTTGCACCTAAATGCACTAAGGAAAGCTATAAAAAGCTTTATGAGTGAACTTTGAGGATCATTCATGCACTGTTGACTTCGAGGAGCTATGTATAAGGAGGAGTGAATTTGTGAGTTTGTGAGGCTAGTGAGTGTGTGAAGTGAGGCGATGGTGGCAAAGGGCCTTGATGCTGCTGGTGGAGTAGGGTAACCCTTTGTCATGGTAAGATCATTTGTTCCCTTTATGAAAAAAAAATTGTTTTTTTTTTTTAACATAGTTTTAATGCTAAGAAAGTATTTTTGTTATTGTAGTTAAGGGATATTGAGCCTCAAAATCGCTTCTCTCCTCTCATTCCAGGAATGATGAAGAAGCTTTTGGAGGATGAGTAGGGTTTTTTGGTTAGGGTGGGTTTGGAGGGTGTGGCGAGGCTTGATGTGGTGAGGGCTAATTAGGGGTATCTCTCTGCTTTGATAGAGAGGTGGGACTCGGATAGGGGGACGTTCCAGCTGTCGACTGGGGAGGCTACTATCACTCTTGAGGATGTCTATCATATTCTCAAGGTGCTAGTAGAAGGGGAGAAGGTGGTGGTTGGGAGGAATAAGAATGCAGAGATGGATAGAATATTTGTGGATCGGTGGTGAGAGGCTCGAATGGGGGATGGAGGGATATGCTACTTGAGCATGTACAAGGTAAAGGAGTTGTATGCACTACCTACCTTGATCATATTCATGCTAGCGAACATAGTGCTACCTAATAGCATTGGGTGTAGGTTCCCTTGGAACCTATTGGGGTTGGTGAGTGATTTAATCATCGACCCGAAGGAGTATGCATGGGCTATTGCCTTGTTGGTATAGTTGTATCGGGAGCTATATGAGGTGATTTAGAGGGAGAGGAAGGGGATAGGTTGTAGCTTCCTCCTACAGTGCTAGGCTTGGGAGTATTTTGTGGTAGCTCGACCCGAGGGGTTGCCATGTGAGTCATGGTGGATGGGGGAGCTCTATGCTAAGAGATGGGCGATGGCTAAGGAGGTTCATCCGAGTTGGGAGGTACACACTGGGCAGTGGTACCGAGACATGTGGTCAGGCTTGGCTCAAGTAGATGTGATATGGAGTCTATGGCGAGGAGCTAGATGGGATGGAGATAGGACGCAACTGCATCAAGTGATGCAGGCTCGATGGTTGGTTGGGCGATGGGATGAGGAGGTGGAGTACTTCTAGTACTCATGGGTGTTGAGGCAATTTAGATTACCTCAAGATGTGCTAGATGACCCGATGTTGTATCATCACCGATGAGATGAGGGGATGATGCCATGTGTGAATCCATGGAAAATGGTGATTTAGGATGACGAGGAGATTGAGATCCCTGATGTGGATGATGTTGGGTTGGATCTTGAGTATGTCGAGTGGTTTGGTGCCCAACCGATATGGGTGCTAAAGGTTTCAGGTGTAGATGCAGCAACTACAAGGTTGAGGACGACTTTGAAGAGGACGAGGCCCCAGCGATCGATGGGTCGAAGGAAGTCGAGGGGAGCAGCCCAATAGGCTCCCAAGGTGGGCTTGGTAGAGGGAGAGAGGGAGGATGATGAGGAGATGGGTGAGATATCTAAGGTAGCCAAGCTACGGGTGGAGCTGGAGCAGCTATGCGAGGAGCGAGAGACTATGCTTGAGTCTCAGAGGGAGGCTAGGGTGACTATAGCTCGGTTAGAGGCGGAGTGGACAGTGGTGGTGGCTAGTGATCATGCGATGGCCACGAGGCTCCAAGTAGAGATTTTGGCAAAGGAGCGGCGACATCGAGCTAGTGAGGCATATGTACATTATTTGGAGGATGTGTGTATGCAACACCATATTACATTGTCGGATCCTTTTTCTTCTTCTATAGATGAGTCATCTAGGCATATGGAGTCTAGGCAGAGTACTAGGTTGAGGGCTCCTACTAGGTCTCAGGAGTCTTCTCATGGATAGTAGACTTAGTGCTTAGATGCACTGTTTTGTATATATGAGCCTTGGTGCTCCATTATAGCCTTTTGGCATTGATTGTATATGTGATATTTATATATATACATGGATTTTTTAGAAATATGTGTTATCTCTTGTGTGGATGCTTTTATGTTTATTTGATTAATGTTTGATGCATGTTTATGAATAATGTTTGAATATTATGTATGTGTAATGCAAGCTAATAATGATGTATATGCCTAATGTTATATGAATGATGTATACAAGTCATGTGCTATGGATGCTTAATGCATGTAAATCTATGATTAATCTAAAATGCAAGATATGTGATGTGTTATTAATAATGATATGTTATGGATGATTAATGTAAGTAAATGAAACTTAACTATATGGGAGGAAAGCATATTGTTCGAATGATCTTTTACAGTTCAGAAATTTTATTGACCATTTTTGTTGTCCATTGTTTGGCAATCGGGGGTACCAAATTTGGTGGTGTTCTGCAAATTGACTCACTGTGAAGACATGGGTGTTTATACGCAAGAGGATATGGATGTTGATATGGAAGAAGATATGGATGTTGATATGGAAGAAGATATGGGTGTTGATATGGAAGAAAATACATAGTATTTTCAAAGACTCAAACATATTAGTATTATCAATCAAACTCATTAGGGTTGTCTAACTTTCTTTAGGCCCAATGTGTGTGCAAGTGAGGTTCATATACCAAATCTTGAGTGTGACATTGACCTTATACAATAAAGAACCAGTGTGTGTGCATGTGGAGTTCATTGACCTATTATGATTAAATTGGGCATGACCTAAAGCTAGCTTGTCCTTATGTGCAGTCAGAGGTCTTCTTTTTTGTCTAGGAGACATGTCATCCCGCATGAGCTTACTCCACTGCCAGTCAGACATCTATATCCCTAGTGAATATTCACTTCATAGTCCAATTGGATTTGATCTTTTAGGCCTTGGGGATGACTACCCATCCTTTTCAGGGACATGTAGTACGATCCTTACAACTTTAGGTATCAAGGGTGTTTGGGATTCTATTTGTTAATTTGGTATAGAGCTTTGGGGAATCTGATTCTCAACCGAAGTATGATGAGAATTTTGACCCTATCCTTACTACTCTATATTTTTATGTTTAAGTTTGAAGAGTAATCGTGGTAGTGGTGAAAACCACTATTTTTGGACTATGTTGCATAATGGAACAATCGAGGGATATCTCCTTTTCACCTCAAGGTACTACCCAAGTATGGTACTAACCCTTCTTGGCTCATAATGTTTTAAGATGTGGTGGAATGTGATTGGTTCAACATTGTATTTGGGCTCAATTGGCAATACTCAAGATCTTCTTAGTGTGTAAATTGTGTTTTTGGTCCTAAAGAAAATCGGACATCCAATTGGAGGTTGTTTGTTACACTAGTAATGGCTAAGTGACTAAAAATTTAGGCCATTGTGACATGTGATGTGGTTGACATATGAATTTTGTCAAAGTTGCATGAATTTTTCAAACTAGGTACCCCCAATCATTAAAACCTGACTTTTTGTTGTATGGTCATATCATCATTACTATGCCAGATCATTGAACATGGGATGGGATGAATGCAAATGTATATGCCTAATGCAATGGAGTGTTGATATGTAAATGGAATTTGTATAGTGCAATGGAATATGTATGATTTAATGTATGCGAATGCAACAATGCATGAATGCAAAAATGAAAAAATGCATGTCAAATGCCTAAATACTAATGGAATGTATGCAATGTGGGAATGCCTATGTGAATGAATATATATATATAGAAGCCATGTATATATACATATATAGTCACTATTAACAATGAAATGCCCAGCCAAGTACCCCCAGACAAGGAAGAGCTAAGACCGATGTCAAAAATCAATACAAATGCGTGTCGCTCCATTAAGCTTGCGAATGGGTACTAGGCTTGAGAGCCATTCGAGATAGTCTAGGCTGTCATATAATTCATCTTGCTTATCACTGTATAACTCTGCCTGAAATACCTTGGGACCGCTAGTAGAGAGTGATGGAGGTGAAGGTGGCGGTGAAGGAGGAATGTAGTAGGCTGAAGCCCTTAACAATTCCTCGAATAAGATGAACTTCGAGAGGGAGGGTGAGGAGGAAATCTGGTCCAAATCAATAAGGCTAATGTCAATTGGAATTGGCCTAGCTAGATCGTATGGATTACGAAGCGGGGTAAATAAGTCAATAGGGTTCATATTGACTTAGCAGAAGGAAAGGTGGTTTTGCTGAATGGATATATGGAACAATTGAATCAGAGCCGATGTCGAGGTGTGGTATCCCTATAATAGTGAACGTGAAAACATCATAGCAATAATTTTTTTTTTGATATATTTTTTTTGAAATATGTACATATGTTAAAATTATTGGCTTATGTGGGTGGCTCAAGGTGGATTACCAGGTGGATCGTCTTGTTCTTGTGGAAGAAGCAAGCGGAATATGGGATGATGGATGGGGAACATTCGGAGGTAAAACTCTTCCTATTGGGTGATGGGGACAATGGGTTGTGACTCCTCTTCAGAATCGTCAAAAGCATTTGACATGACTTCAAATTCTTCATAACTGTTATCTTCGAAATCAAATACAGGATATGAAAAGTTGATGGGATCATCTTCGTTTACTTCGTCCATGCAAATTTCTTGAAGGGCATGTTTAAGAGATGTTGAGGGTAGTGAGTGGATGGGGTGATCTTCATCATTGAGTGTAAGATTTTTAAAGGCTTGCTCAAGAGAAGCGATGGAAGAAAATTGGGTATAGCCTAAACCAAAACAATCATGGGCACCTCTATATGGGACCTCTAAGATATCATGCATCCCTTGCTCATGAGAACCTAGACCTTGACCTTGCCAATGGAACATATTAAAGTATCAAGCTGGAAACTCCTCTATGTTAGGTATATTGGCATGCATAGGCTCTTTTGGTTCTTCGGGTGGTTTTGCCCCAGTTGAGAAATCCAACCCTCCATAAATAAAGTTAATGCTACTGGGAGAGGCACTCATGTCGTAAACAACACTTATGGATAAAGGACGGTATCAAGGATGTCCAAAATCCTTAGCTATGGGAATGGCTAGGGGTGTAATGGTGATGTCTTAGACCACATACTCACTAATACTCGGATTAGTGATGTGGACTTCGACTTGGGTTGATGAGGTGGATGGTGAAGGCTCAAGTGGCTCTGGATTGGTTGTGGATGATGGCAAGTCAAATATGGCACAATCTAAAAGTTTGACTTGTGACACATCGGCTGATGGAGTGGTATTGGATGGTGGTGTGGAATGATGAGATAGAATAGAAGAAGTGGTTGTAGAAGAAGGGGTAGATGTGATGTACGATGTGCTAACAATAGACTAACTATGACCACATGTACAAGAAGAAATGGATTTTTGAGGAGGTGATGTGATGGGTAGCTCCTCTATGATGGGAGCCTTAGAAGAAGATGGAGACGGATTAGAAGAAGGTGGATTAAGAGATGATGTGGATGGATTCGATGATGGCGCTAAGAATAGATGAGTGTAAGGTAACATTGATTCATAAGGATTTGAAATGAAATTACAATACTTAAAAGGTTCAACATCCGTGGGTATGCAATGGACTTGTCCATCATGAACGTATTTCAAGCATTGGTGGAGAATTTATGGAACACATTTCATTTCCCTCATCCAAGTCTACCAAGGAGTATATTATACGCCATGGCTCGTTAAAAAATGTGAAACATGGTGTGCAATGTTCTGGCCCCTACTTCTATAGGTAAAACAACAGTGCCAACTGTGGTACACAAAGCATCGTTAAATTCTTTGAGGGTGAATGCTGATTTTGAAATGTGGGATGGAGGTATTTTGAGGTGGATAAGAGCAGCGGTAGTGATGATATTTATTGACGAGCTGGTATCAATTAATACTTGTTTGAATGGCTTTCCATCTATTAAGGCCATGATATGCAGTGGAGGGTCCACCGATTTTGAAATCATTGATTTTATCTCAAAGTCATAGAAGGTAATTGATGGCTCCATGCACGTTCTAACACTCCCTAAAAAGTTGTTGAAGGCATTAGAGTCTTGGGATTCTAACTCAATTGACTTGAGTATTTCTATTAAAGCTTCTCTATGCCTAGGGGATTGTTGGATAAGCTCATAGACAAAAAGTTTTGCTAATGCCATTTCAAACTAGTGGTTAACCAATTGGTTAAAGTTACCGCTGGCCTTATTGGACAAATGATGGGTGGATTAGATGGGTTGGATAGATTGATTGGAAGATATGGATTTGGCAATGTTTGTATGGGAGGTGGATTTGAAGGTTGTTGAAAATTTTGTTGATTTTGCCTTTGCCCTCTAGTGACCACATGGACTGCTCCTACAAAGTTTTGGTATTGTTGGATATGATTTACTTGATTAGGAGGTGGTAATTGATTGTTACCCCCTACATTATGTTGGCCCTCCCCATAATTAGGTAGAGGTGTCTGATATATGCTCAAATTTTGATTTTGTGGAGCTAAGGGGTTATCAACGCTAATGGCCCCTAAGTCTATGAGGTCTTGCACTATGTTTTTGAATACATGGTAGGAATTGATATCATGCCCATTTTGTCGATGATAAGGGAAAAAAAAGTGCTCTCTATAACCTTTAGGCCTTTTGGTGGGATTATCAGGCCTAATGTCTGGTAAGGCTAATTTTTTGGTCTCATATAATCTTCAAAATATGGCTGAATATGATTCTGCTAAGGGAGTGTATTGACGCTGAGGTCGATTAAATTGATGATGTGTAGGTTGTTCCATAGTTAGCGCTGTGTTTTTTAGCATTGGTGCTTGGGTCACTGATGGAACCACATGATAGGAAATTTATTGTTGCAATGGTTTTTGAGCCATTACGGGCTGGCTCATGACCACTTGATTGACTTGATTAGTTGTGTTAGCCATTGAGGCTTGTGTAGATTTGGTTTGGCCAGATTGATTGTTTCGATATTGGCCTCTATTTTGCCATTCTTTCTTCTTAGGCTTAATGACACCCTATTGGATTTTTATCTCCTCAATGACACTAGCCTGTGCTAAAGCCTCCTCAAAATTTTTATAAGTATTGAGCTGAAGCATCCAAGATGGGTTTTAAGCAACTCTTGGTAAAATTTTTGATAATTTATTCCATTGGGAGGGAGAATGACAACTTTGTTATAACTGCCCTCCAATGGTTTCCAAAATCATAGATAGGTTCCTCATCCCATTATTTCAAGTAATATATATCCGATAAGGACACCTTATTTTTAATATTAAGGGCAAAGCATTCCAAGAATAGATCTATCAATTGATCAAAAGTATAAATACTATGCGTGGGCAATTTATTGTACCATTCAATGGCATATCCCCCTAATTTTTGAGGAAATGTTTAGAGCATAAGAGCATTATCATCGCTAATACGAAAACATATGTGGACAAATGAAGACATTTCTTCATCAAATCAAATTAAGAGGTATGAGGACATTACTCACTATTTGAGGTGTTTAGTTTCGTATATATTTTGATGTTATAAGGAGGAGATATAAGGATTAAGTTCATGTGCATTGTTGGAAATATTTGAGATTGGTTTTGTGATTTATTGATTGAACTCCATTGTTGAATGAGCTAGGGATTGTGAAACAAATTGTGCACCCTAGTTGAAAATTGGAAACATTTGTGTTAGGATTTGTGAACAAATTGTGTTTCATTGTTTGAGTGGATTTGTGAAGCTATTGGGCATTGGTTTGATTGATATTGAAAGTAAATGTGCAAGTGTTAGAAATCATATTAGTAAAGTAAAGTTATACACCAGTTTGATTTGATTGAAAGGGATTTTGTAAGAGGTAGATATTGGATTAGATGAAAGCAATATTTGTGAATGTAAAGAACATATTGGGTATTTGATAGTACACATAATTATCTATATGTTCTAGAGGTTAAACAAATTCTGAGAAGAACATGTTTGTTTGAAGAAATCATTTCTAAAAGAGTTATAATTTTTTTTTTGTATGCAAGATTTGGTAATATTTGAGCAGGTTTAGTAAGCAGCATTGAGGTAGATTTGAGCAAGTCTTTTGAGAATACTTGAAGTAGCATTGAGGTAGATTTGAGCAAGTCTTGTGATAAGACTTGAAGCAACATTGAGGTATATGTGAGAAAGTCTTGTGAGAAGACTTGAAGTAGCACTGAGGTAGATTTAAGCAAGTCTTGTGAAAATATTTGGAATAGAGTTGAATGGATTTGAGGGAATAATCAGAGTAGATTTTTGCTAGCCTTGTGATGAGGTTTGGTACAAATTTTGGCAGAGATAGAGAGTAATTTTTAAGTAGATTTTTGCATGTAATGTGTGCATATTTGGATATATTTATACCAAGGAGGGTTGTTACAGTAGGTTGCTAAGATCAACCTTTGTGGCCAATGGTGGGTGTCCTCTTGAATGCTCCTTTGCCTACCTTCTTCTTGGCATGTATGACTACCATGTGTCTCGATTGAGGTGGAACCTCCTTCGACCAATGATATGCCTTATCTATTTGAGCATTGGTGCTCTTATTCTTGGGATCTTGATTGGTTATCATGTGTCTATCTCTGGGATTCACCAGGGTCTTTTCTTTTTTGCCACATTCTCCTTTTTTGGAAGGACCACATAGACTATTGGATTGAAAATAAATGGCCTACAAGCCTTAGTGTCGTAAATGTGGGTGGTTTGGGTTGGAAGGTGAGCATTGATTTTCAATGGAATATCTAATTGTTGATGCAACTTTAGAGGTCTTTTACCTTTCTCTTGAAGTCCTTTCCTTCTAACTAAATGTGGGAGGCACCTTTCAACCATCATATTTGATGTCTCACTTCTTATTGAGTCTTATTTGAGTGAAGCAAGGTTGTAGGAAAAAATTTCCTACACGTACCATTAGCTTGAAGGAATAATTATTCCAAAGTTGTTTTGTGAGTGGTTTGAAGGATGTTAGTAAATTTTAAGTTAAAATATTTAAGCAACAAATAGTAAAACAACTAATAATATTGGCTAGATTGGAAAAGATAAATTTAAGGCTCAAGGACACACCTCCGAGTTTTCATAAAATTTACCACCTTTATTTAAGAACACAAGCTTATACTGAGAGGGGGGTGAACAATATAGCACCCACTTTTTACTTTCTTTCCAAACCAATATCAGTTAGTGTCCTCAATTACAATAACCAAATATAGCAATGTGCATTAATAACATAGATAACAATAGTAAGCAAGTGCAAAAATCACCACACATAATTGAGACACAAGATTTAACATGGTTCCCCCAATGTGGGGTAGTCCACAAGATAATCTCCTTATAATATTTTACAAAGAAATAGGGATCCTTATCCCAATATAAATGATTACTTTGATATGCTCAAAGCTAGGTTGTCCTGATATGCTTAGGTGGGCTCCACTGATCTGCTCAGCTAGGCTCTCCACTGATATGCTTAGCTAGGCAATCCACTGATCTACTCATTTAGGTAATCTGCTCATCTAGGAAATCCACTAATCTGCTCAGCTAGGCAATCCTGATCTATTCAGGTGGGCTCTCCATTGATCTGCTAAGCTAGGCACTCCACTGATCTTCTCAACTAGGCAAATTGTGTTGATATGTTTTTCTATTTTTGTTCTATCTCTTTCACTGCTCAAAAATATACCTCAATGCCTTCTCACAAGGCTCAAACAATCCTACTCAAATACTGTCCCAAATATGTACTCAAGGCCTTCACAAAAGGCTCAAATAATCCTACTCAAATGTTGTCCCAAATCTATACTCAAGGCCTTCACAAAAGGCTCAAACAATCCTGCTCAAATGCTGTCCCAAATATGTCCACAAATCTGTCCCAAAAGCCTTCTTAAAGTCTCAACCAATCATACACAAAAGCTATCTCAAATCTATCTAGAAATTCTATCCCAAAAGCCTTCTCAAAGGCTCAACCAATCATGCACAAAAGTTGTCTCAAATATGTCCAAATTTTTTTTCCCAAAAGCCTTCTCAAAGGCTCAACCAATCAAACTCAAGTAGCATTCAAATATCAACAACAAATAAATGAAGGCAAGGCTCAATGATGAACTCAATCAATGAATGGCAATGTGTTCTTCAATGGATGACAACAATTATCTATAATGATCTCAGTAATATATGACAAATACTCTCTCAAATGTATGGAAAATGAGCTCTCTAATGAAAACCTCTCTAATAAATAACAATGAGGAATTCAACCAACCAAGGAAAATATCCACAAGTGATAGCAATAGGTTCTCAATAATATTTTTTCTCATGCAATGTCAATAAGCTCTCAAGAAACAAGCACAACTCCCTCAAGCAAAGAGCTCTCAAATAGCCAACAATGATCTCCTCAAATGAAATACAAATGTATCCACAAGTGACTAGCAAATGATCTCCTCAATGGTATCAAATAGAGGCAATGGACTTAACAAGCAACCAACAACAATCTCCTCAAAGCAATAGCAACAACCTCCTCAATAATGGCAATACTCTCAATGAACTCCACTAAAGAAATTATGAACTCAAGCATCAATTTTATCCAAAGTATTGATTTTCTAATCCATCCACTTCCTCTCAATAGCCAAGGCACATAATCAAGCAATTTGTCTTCAAATTCAAACCCTAACTCATGTGCATGTATTCTAACTCAAGGTAGCAATTAACTAGGTCTCAAGTTCCTAGTTTAATTTCATAATTAAATCATGCACTAGAACATATAACAAGCTCAACACTTTTCAACCTTATGACTCCCTAATTTCATTAACACATACAACAAGCACCTATGCTTTTATTTATTTGTTTTCACACCTTATAACTCCATATACAACAAACACAAATATTTATTTCAACACCTTATATCTCCCTAATCACATTAACACATACAACAAACATTTATTTCCCTAAACACCTTATGACTCCCTAGTTATCACAGAAATAATTTTAATGCACCAAAAATTTGGTAATAACAACCATGCGCTAGAGATAAATACCTTTACCCAAAATTTTTTGCCTTCATAACCTTCAAAATCGTCTTTGCAAAAATGCTTTTCCAAAATTAATGCGCCTTCACACCTTCACGAGAGTCGAACTCTATTCCTCCTTGCTAGCGCTTGAAGTGCTTACCACATGGGTGTCATCCCATGTTGAGACTATATCCCAATCACTTTCTTTAAAAATCTACGCTCGGTTGTCAAAACAAAATCAACCTTTCACTAAAACTTTTGCCCCTGGTAGGATTCAAACACAGACCTCTCCTATGCAAAGATGATTCCCTGCCAACTGCGCTACACTTTTTAGTGTGACGTCAGTTCTAGCGGCTCTCAAATTTGTCTTCACCCTCGAATTCAACACTTCTTCATTTTACCTCTACGCTGCTTCCCTTCGATGACTCTCTCTCATGCGCTATCTCTTCTCTTTTTCAACACCCACAAAATAACCAAAGTTTTTCTTTAATTTATATGCCTTTCAATGCCTTCGAATGATGTCGAAAAAATATTTTGCACGTCGACGGATAATGTAATTCAACATTAGACCTTAGAATTATTAAATAAAAATTTATTAATTCACCTCTTAACTTTGAATTGGGATATCTCCTTCATTCTTTTGAATTTTGCCATGAAATATTTTTCTTCTAGGTTTTATTGGAAAAACCTTTTCATCCATCATTATTTGGAGAAGTCTTAGCATAGTGGTTTTAATGAAAAACCCTTTCCAATGGTTTTAATGAAAACTCTTTTCATTGGTTTAAATAAAAACCTTTACCATTGGTTTTAATAAAAACCCTTGCCATTGGTTTTAATAGAAACCTTTACCATTGGTTTTAATAAAAACCATTAATATAATATTTAAAAATTAAATATTATATGCCTCTTGTGCCAAAAAACCTTGTATATATCCATGCTCTCCAAAATATCATAAATGATTATTTATGAAGTGCTTTTGCCACCAAAACTCAAAGTGATCCATGTGATATCAATGATCCATGTGACATCAATGACAACACAAAATAACTCAAATTGCCAACATTTATCATTCAAGCCAATATCAAATCTTGCCAAAAAATTAACTACCATAAAAAATTTGACTCGATAAGAGATGGAAGCTAGAATATCCTAAAGGCTATGTTATACTGTGGTGAGAAGTATTTCCCAGTAAATAAATGTGTGCAACAAAATTTATATTTACTTAATGTGGATGAAACAAAAACCATATAATCCTAAGAGGTGGAAGAGTATCATCAATAAGAGGAACACATAGAACAACCAAAGCCCTAAAATAACCCTAACCAAAAAAATTGGTGCATGCCTTGGTAGGAATATCAAATCTCTAAACCATGAAGGTGTTAGGACACTTCAAAGGACAATGAGCAATAATTATCACTAACTCTAGAAGCATATATGAAATTATTTATCCAAGTCATAAAATAGGGAAATTGTTATGTAAATACTTGTAATTCCTTTAAAGTCATGATTGCTAATGGAGGAACTTTGCCTTGTAAGAGAAAGTGTCAAAATTTCAAGGTACAAATTAGAAACTATAATCTTAAGGATGATATGTTTGCCTTAACCCTCAGTGGGTGTGATGTGGTATTGCAAGCACAATGGGTGAGGATATGTGGCCCAATATTATAGGATTTTTGAGCTATGGATGAAATTCAACCATAAAGAAATTGAGTATATTTTACAAGGAATGAAATTCTAGGCTACTCAACTTGTTTCATCTTATAGGATAAAGAAACTATTAAAAAAGTCATCCCATGAAGTTGTGGCCCAACTATTTTCTATACAAGCTCAATGTGATGGGAACAAGGACATTTGGGAGGAATTACAACTTTTGTTGCAAATAGTTTTTGTTGAACCTAAAGAACTAGTCCCTTGTTGTACTCATGATCATGTAATCAAGCTTATTCTAGGTACTCTTCCTCCAAATGGCCATCCTTATAATTATCCATATGTCCAAAAATTATAAATTGAGAATATGGTGTAGCAACTTCTTGTTGTAAGTGTTATTCACCCCAATGTTAGTCCCTATTATTCCCTAGTGTTGTTGGTATAGAAAAAATATGGGTCTTGAAATTTGTGTGTGGATTTCAAAGGAACTCAATAGAATAACTATTAAAGATAAATTCCTTGTTTTGGTAATTGATGAGTTATTAGATGAGTTGCATGGTGCCAATATTTTTCAGAATTGGATTTTCAATATGGATACCATTATATTTGAATCAAGCAGAACGACATTCCTAAAAGTGCCTTTAGAACTCACGATGGGCATTACAAATTTTTAGTTTTGCCATATGGGTTGACCAATGCACCCTCCACTTTTCAAAATTTTATGAATGCTATTTTTTGTCCCTTCCTTCACAAATTCATTCTTATTTGATGATATTATGATTTATAGCCAAACTTGGGAGGAGCATCTCCACCATTTGGATAAGAATTTGTAGCTTTATTATTAGAATCAACTTTATGCCAAGTGATCAAAGTTATTTTAGCATACAAGAAGTAGAATATTTGGGTCACATTGTCTCCAAAAAAGAATTTGAGGTGGATCCTAAAAATATTTAGGTTGTTCAAGACTAGCCAAACCCTCAAGGGACTTTGAGGATTTTTGTGACTTACTAGGTATTACCAAAATTTTATGCAAAACTATGGAAATATAGATACTCCTTTAAAACTATACTGAAAAATAATTTATTTATTTGGTCAGATCCAATGGAACAAGATTTCAAGGAAATAAAACAAGCTATTACAACCACCCTAGTGTTAGCAATGCCCAATATTTCTAAACCTTTTAATTGAAAGTGATGCTTTCACCAGTAGAGCACTATCAGATAAGAATTTGGGTAAATCACCTCATGAAAAGGATATGCTAGCTATTTTACATGCTATTAATCATTGGTGGCCAGATCTCATTGGGTGTAACATTTTTATCAAAACCAATCATCATAGTCTTAAGTATTTCTTAGAGAAATGGGTAGCCACACTCGTATAACAATGATGGGTATCTAAATTGTTGGGCTATGATTATGAAATTACATATAAAATGAAATGAGAATATAGTGGTTCATGCACTATATTGACAGTATGAGGATTAGGGTATGCTAAATGTGATATCTACACCATTTCCTCAATGGATCAATCAACTCAAGGAGAAAACAACTAAGAATTCTAGTCTGTATACTTTGATCCACAAACTCCAAGAAGATCCCAAATAATGCCCTAGATATGAATGGAATTATCAAGACTTGAGATATCATGATTGACTTGTTTCTCAAAGTTCACAATTTTAAGAATTCATCTTTTAGAAAATGCATGCATCACCAACAACTAGATATTCAAAGTTTGTAAAAACCTATGAAAGGTCAAATATATTTTCTTTTTGAAAAGAGGTTTTCAAGTTTTGAAAGATGAAAAGAAAAACTATCTGTACCCTAGGAACCCTTTAGTCCTTGCCAATTTCAAACAAGATGTGCATAAATATTTCTATGGATTTCATTAAAGGTTTACCAAATCTAGAGGAAAATCAATCATATTGGATCGTGTCACAAAGTATGCTCATTTCTATTCCTTACCCCATTTGTACACAACATCCATAGTTACTCAAATATTTGTATAATTCATCTTTTGCCTTCATGGAATGCCCAAATATATTGTGTTAGATAGGGACCCTACTTTTACTAGTCAATTTTGCTAAGAATTTTTTAAGTTGCAGGGTAATCACCTCAAAATATTTTCCGCCAATCACCCTTAAAATAATGGCTAAACAAAAAGTGCTTGGAAACATGCCTTCATTTCTTTGCATCAGAACATCCTATACAATGGGCTAAATGGCTCCCTTTATCTGAATGATGGTATAATACTTCATATCATACCACTACCAAGGTTATACAATTTGAATCAATATATGGTATTCCTCCACCAACACCCTCCTCATACATTCCATGAAGTTCTAAGGTTCAAGCAGAATACCACTCTCAGTTAACATGTTGTCATCCTCCAATAACTTAAGGTAAATATTGAATTGGTTTATAATCATATGCATCAACAAGTTGATCAATACTATTTTAAGCACAACATTGAAGTAGAGGATATGGTATTTATCTATTTATATCCCTACAAACAATCATCATTCTAGCTCCATGGATACCAACAAACTGCATCCAAATTTTATAGTACCTATCAGGTGCTACAATAGATTGGTTCAACAACCTACAAATTGGATTTTCTAGCCACTTGTAAGATTTTTCCAGCCTTTTATATCTCCTCCTTAAAGGGGACACTCATATGTGGTAGCAATTTATATTTGCATTATCAAAATTAGAAGAGTTTGTTCCCTGTAAAGCTATAAGGTTGTTTAATCTTGAGCAATAGTAATAGAGGATAATTAACTAGTGTAACGAGTCACCCATTCTAATATGTGCAAATAAATAGGGGAAATATTATCGAGCCTTGTTTGTGCTATGGTTAAAATAATATTTGTTATTGTACTTAGTTAATAGTTCAAATATTTTGTTTGATCTCCATTAGCTAACAACTTGTTTGTAATTCGTATTGATTATAAATAAAGGCATATGTGACATTTAGTAGTAATTTTATTTCAAACTTCTGATTACTAAACTAAGAGTTATTTGTATTTTGATTACTATATCTGAGAATGCTCATATGGATAATTATTGAGAATAATAAAAGCTTTAATATTTCAATTCCTCTGCTAAGTTAAATCTCATTTTCTATCACTACAAAGCTTGGGCCCACTCCAACATGGGGAGGAAAGGATTTATTTGTTATTTTTTGGTAGGTATGCCATAGTAGAATTTATTTATTGTGTTTTCCACCATTTTCTATTACTCTCCACTATGCTATAATTTTGAAGATCTTAAGCTTATACTAAGAGGGGGGGTGAACAGTATAAGATATTTTTTTTTACTTTTCAATCCAAATGATAACAACAATAATATCAAAGCAGTAAATAGTGCACACATCATCACACACATGAGAGACATAATTTAATGTGGTTCACCCAATGTGGGCTACTCCATGAATAAAACATTTCTTATAAATTTTCTCAGTGAATCTTTTGGGAATCCAATCCCTATTACAATGTTTATGGACCTCTATCCAAAGGAGACACCAATCCCCTTATGATCTAGTTTGTGGATCTCTCTCCATAGGAGACCTTTATCCCAACTGATCTAGTTTGAGGATCTCTCTCCACATGAGATCTCTATCCCCTCTACCCTGGCTAGTGATCTTCTAGAAGACTTATGTTCCCACTGCTCTAGATTGGGATATCTCTCCACTAGAAACTGCTATCCTCTCTAATTTTTCACCTCCAAATCTTGCTTTCAAATCTATCTCAAATCTAAAACAAAATCTATCCTAAGTCTACCACAAATTTGCTCTAAATCTACTCAAAAATCTACATCAAAATCTATACCAAGTCTTCTCAAATACTTGCTCAAATATGCCCTTAAGCCTTCTCAAAAGACATGCTCAACTATGTTCGCAAGCCTTCTCAAATACTTGCTCAAATATTCCCTCAATCCTTCTAAAAGACTTGCTCAAATATGTCCTCAAAATGTTAGGATCCTACTATAAAATAAACTCAAATAAACACACTCTCACACAATTTCTTGGAAATAAACTCACATAAACATCATATTAGAACAAAATACACATTATAACATAAATTTTCATAAAGGAACAATCTCACAATAAGATAGAATTGCAGGCCTCTTCGAGGGGGCAACCTCCTTCAACACTTCATTAATTTGCAAAAATATGAATACATTGGTGCCTTCTTGGGTATTTAAAGAGTTCCCTTCCATGGTTGGCTTACATGCAAAATACCACCTGGATTACATGCATAATACCACCCGAATTACATGCATAGTTCCACTCGAATTACATGCACAATGCCACTCGAATTACATGCACAAGGCCACCTTACATAACCTATCTACGATATGTTACATAAAAAGGGTGTCATTTGTCATAGGCACTATATAAGCTAAAACTTAGAACATTACAAAATATTAATCATGGGTACTACCCACGTTATTTAGGAATTATTACATCATGGAAGTTATTACATTAAGGGTTAGGATGGGATCCTAACATGTCCTTCCCCTTGAAGAAGCTTTGTCCTCAAAGATGAAATGAGGAAACTATTGCTGGAGTTGGTGGAGAGATTCCCATGTAGCATCTTCAGGTTGAAGCCCATGCCACTGAACCAGGATCTCTATAATTGTACAATTACGAAGAGTGCGAGCCCGATGATCCAATGACTACTTAGGTTCAAGTAATATGGAGCCTTCTTCATCCAATTCAGGAAGTGTGGATTGAACCTGTACCTGTGTGCCCACAAATTTCTTGAGAGCAGATACATGAAAAATAGGATGAAGCTTGGAAGTGGGTGGGAGCACCAATTTGTAAGCCGTGGGGCAAATCCTTTGTAGAACCTGGTAAGGACCATAGAATTTTGCAGCAAGCTTCTAGCACCTACGAAGTTGTAGGGATGATTGTTTGTATGGATGCAAGCAAAGGAAGACCATATCACCTACATCAAAACTACGTTTAGAATGGTGTTGATCAACTTGTTGGTGCATTTGATTCTGGTCCATGTTTAAATTATGCTTAAGTTGATGAAGGACCTTGGTGTGTTGACTTAGAGTGTTGTCGACGGCCTGGACCTTGGAGATGCCAAGAATGTAAGAGGAAGGCATAGGTAGAAGGTTCCCATAGACTACTTCAAATGGTGTGAGTTTATTTGTGGTATGATAGGAAGTGTTGTACCACCATTCAACCAAGGATAGCCATTTGGACCATTGAGTGGGATGATCTAATACAAAGCAACGAAGTTAGGTTTCCAAGCATTTATTAACTTCTGTTTGACCATCCATTTACAGATGGTAGGCTGAACTCATTTTGAGTTGATTCCCCTGCAACTTAAACAAATCTTGCTAGAAATGACTAGTGAAGGTGGGATCATGATCAGATACAATGGAGGTGGGCATGCCATGAAGGCAAAATATGGAGTTAATAAAAATTTGTGCAACAATGGATGCTGTATAAGGATGGGCAAGGGCACAAAAGTGAGCATATTTTGAAAGGCGGTCCACTACCATGAAAATAATTGACTTACCTCAAGATTTAGGGAGCCCTTCTATAAAGTCCATGGAAATGTCGGTCCAAACCTAATCTGGGATAGGCAATGGCTGAAGAGTGCCCGAAGAGAGCATTGTTTCACCTTTCATCCTTTGACATGTGTCACAGGTAGCAAAAAAAGAGTGGATGTCCCATTTCATACCTTTCCAAAATAAGGTGCACTTGAGTCGCTCATATGTTTTAAGGAACCCTGAATGGCCTACAAAGGGAGTGGCATGCAATTCCTTCATGAGGAGCTCTCGAAGTGGGGACTTATGAGGTAGAACCAGGCATTGATGGTAGCATAGATCATGGCCATTCTAATTATATCCTGGTGTAGAATATGGATCATCCATTAGTGAGGCTATCAAAGCTTGCAAATCTGCATCCTGACGTGCTTCTTGATGCAAGGAATCAATCCATTGGGGAAGTGGTGCTGAGATGGCACACAATATACTTACGGTCTCCATTTGGTGAGAAAGAGCATCAGCCACTATATTCTCTTTCCCTTTTTGTAGGTGATATCATAATCATAGCCCATGAGTTTAGACACCCACTTTTGTTGGTCAGGCATGGCAAATATTTGTTCCAGAAAATATTTTAGACTCTGATGGTCATTTTTGATGGAGAAGTGACGCCCAATGAGGTAAGGTCACCAATGTGTGACTGCATGCAATATGGCTAACATTTCCTTAGCATATGTGGATTTCCCCAGACTATGGTCAGAGAGTGCCTTGCTAGTAAAAGCCATAGGTCATCCTTCTTGCATCAATACTGCCCTAATACCATGACCAGAAGCATCACTTTCAATGAAAAATGGTTTAGAGAAATCTGGCATGGCTAAGACGGGAGTGGTGGTCATAGCATGCTTGAGTTTAATGAAGGCTTGGTCAGTAGGCCTTGTCCAAGTGAAGGAATATTTTTTCAACATGGAGGTGAGAGGGGCAGTTATATTCCCATAATTATAGACAAATTTGTGATAATAGCCTATAAGCCCTAAAATTCCTCGAAGTCCCTTGAGGGTGCGAGGTTTCAGCAACTCTTGAACTGCTTGAATCTTCTTAGGGTCAACCTTGATGCCATCCTGTGAGACAATGTGTCCCAGATACTCTACTTCAATAAGACCAAAGGAACACTTGGACCTTTTGACAAAAAGGTGATGGGTGACCAACAGCTGTAAAGTTTGATCCACATGATGGAGGTGCTCTTCCCATGTGCGGCTGTAAATCAAGATGTCATCAAAAAACACAAGGATGAATTTTTGTAGAAAGGGTCTAAATATGATGTTCATAAGACTTTGGAATGTAGAAGGATCATTTGTGAGACTAAATGGCATTACCAAGAATTCATAATGATCTTCATGAGTGCGAAAGGCAATTTTTGGGATGTCCTCATCCTTGAGCCGGATCTGATGGTAGCCAGAGCAGAGTTCAAGCTTGGTGAAATACACGGTCCCGTGTAGTTCATTGAGTAATTCATCAACCACTAAAATAGGAAATTTATCCTTGACCGTAGTCTTTTTGAGTTCCCTGTAGTCAATACATAGGCGTCATGAGCCATATTTCTTGGGAACAAGTAGGACAATTGAGGAGTAGGGGCTAGTACTAGGTCGGATGACACGAGCCTTGAGTAATTCCTATACCAATTTTTATAGTTATGATTTCATGGCATGAGGGTACCTGTATGGCCTGATATTTGGTGGTGCACTACCTGGTAGAAATGGGATAGCATGGTTGTGAGAGCGACGCGATGGTAGTGTAGTTGGTTCTACAAAGACAACATCATGTTTGTGTAGAACTAGTTGTAGGTCTGATGGAATTTCATCCATAAGTGAAGTGGTTGGTTGGATGGAGAAGAGTTGTGCAATGATCCCACATTTTGATTTCTTTAGCACTTTATCCATACGATTAGAAATAATGAGGTGAGGTGTTCCTACAGGGGAGCCCTTGAGTAAGTGTTTTTGTCTATTTTGGGAGAATTGCATCCATAGTTTTACAAAGTTCCAACTGATAGTGCCCAACGTACTCAACCATTGAGATCCCAAAACCATATCACATCCTCCCAACTGGAGGGCAAACATGTCCTACTTGAGTTCATAGTCCCCTATCCTGATCTTGACATTGCAATATTTTCCTTTACGAGGTAATGTTCCCCCATTGGCTACCATGACCTCGAATGAATTACAAGTGTGGATATAGCAATTTTCCTACTTAGCAACTCTAAGATCAATGAAGTTGTGTGTGCTGCTTGAATCAATAAGGATGGTAAGATGTTGGCCCTTGAAAAATCCCACAACTTTCATGGTTTATGGAGTGGTAATGCCTGCAAGAGCATGGACTAAAATCTCTACCTCAGACCCCTGTGTATCTTCTTCCTATGGAGAAGGTGTTTCGGGGGGGTCCTCATCCTCATCACTCCGGTCAGTGTTAGTAGGTTCCTCAACATCTATCAAGAACAGTCTTTTGTTTGCACACTTATGTACTTTAAAAAACTTTTCATCATAATTATAACATAAGCCTTGGGCATGACGTGCATCCATCTCCTCTGTAGTCATTCCCTTGGGTGTAGTAGGTTTACTATACACTAAATTTTGGGTGCAAAAAGGAAATGAAGGTCAGTTTGGAGAAAACCACGGGGGGCGCATTTGGTTTGACAGTTTAGATTCGGCCATACAGGACAAAATGATAGCTTCCATCATGGAATGTGGTTTCAACATCTTTAATTTAGATTGGAGATCCCATTTTAACCCACTGATAAAACAACTCGTGAAGAACCCCTCTGTCAATCCTCTTGTCTTATTGGCCAATTTTTCAAATTGAGTTTGGTAATCACAGACTGAGGATGTTTGTTGTATTTTGGTCAAGGCCCCTATGAAGTCCTCATACTCACTAGGCCCAAAGTGGGTCAGTATTTGGGACTCAAATTCCTCCCAAGAGAGATTTGGGTTGAAATTACATAACCATTGGAACCAGTGTAGAGCCTCAGATTCCAAATTGAAGGAAGCCATCTGAACTCGATGATATATGGGAACATTATGGAGTCTAAAAAATTGATCAACCCTACATAACCACCCATCAACATCCTTCCTATTGAATCTAAGGAAGTCCAATTTTGGCATTTTAAAGGATGGGTCATGGTCATTCCTTACAGAGTTTTCAGCCTGGTGTTCTATTTTGAGTGGTCCCTTATGTAAATTGCTACCCATATTTATCAATGTTTCTTCTAAGCGAGTGCTAGTGGCCTCATGATCTAGACGAAGACCTTGGACCTCTTCCCTTATGGAGAAAATTACCAAGTTCAAATTCTCAATGGCTTTAGTTAAGGATTCCATATGTTCTAGCTCTTTTTGATGTCCACGGGTACCTTGGGCCATTTTGGAACCTTTTGTGACCAGTTACTAAAATTAGAATTGGGTTTCAGGACTTACTATTTTTAGTAAGTGTCCAAAAAAGTGCTTGGGTGCTATATGTCAAAACGATCAGTTCGAAGAGGTGGTCACAATGAGCTATATCCTGCAACACTACTTTTGGGCACCCCAAACTTTTTTTTTCTCCTATTTTGATAAGTCTAACGGTGTTTACAATTTTTTATTTTGAGCTATAGTGCAAAAGTTGGGTACTGGAGCACTAACTATAATTGGTCTCTGGTCACTCGCTCACTATTTTTCTCAGCTTGGACAGTCTCTCTGACACTGCTTACCTCACTAGTCTGAAGATTCTCTATATTTTGTAGGTTACTGTTATGACAGTTCTGTTCTGGCACTAAAAACTATAGTCTTTGAAATGACTGTGTTGACCTGACTGACCTCACTATTACTGCCACTATAAATTTGACTGTTATTCCCAAAACTTTCAACTTAACTATCACCCTCATATTTTATCCTGAATCCATGCAATGTATGTTATTATTTTGGTGGAGGATTCCTTTCTTATATGCTCACTTTTGGGAATTTGGGATGCAGGTTTACAAATAGGGAGTTCTGATTTGTGATTTTGTTGCAGGTTGAAGTTTTAATAGAACCAAGGTATGCTAATTAAAAGAGTATGTAACACCCATAGGCCCTCTGTTATACCACAGTGACGAACAATAGTGCTCGGACCAATATTTTAGGCCACTACCCAAGGAGGATTCCACACATATCCTTGAGCACACTATCTGCCTCTCTGACAGTATGGGAGGGTAATCATCCAGGATGTTGTGTCCCATGGACTATGGATGATACAAGGTCGAGAAGCTTCCTACTGGATAATTTTTTTTTAACCCTAGGATGGTCTCTCGATACACCCGAAGATGCATGGGAGCTCAAGTCCGTGCGTGAGTTCTATCTGAGGCCTAAGTATTGGAGCCTGATCGCCCCTCACTTCACTAGATGTTGTATGGGCTATCTAGCTCAACCAATAATGATATATACTTCACGATATTTTAAAACCCTCAGCACAGGATTTCTACCTACTCAACTAAAAAGACTTTTTTTTTTGACTGGTATTTGTCTCTTTTTTTTTTTTATAATAGTAAAAAAAAAATTACATGAAAATAACAGAGGATTATACCTAACAGGCAAGAATCGTTACTATTCCAGTAGAACTTGGCCTTGGAAAGCGCTCTGATACCACTTGTTAGGATCCTACTATAAAATAAACTCAAATAAACACTCTCACACAATTGCTTGGAAATAAACTTACATAAACATCATATTAGAACAAAATACACATTATAACAAAAATTTGCATAAAGGAACAATCTCACAATAAGATAGAATCGTAGGCCTCTTCGAGGGGGCAACCTCCTTCAACACTTCATTAATTTGCAAAAATATGAATACATTGGTGCCTTCTCGGGTATTTAAAGAGTTCCCTTCCATGGTTGGCTTACATGCAAAATACCACCTGGATTACATGCATAATGCCACCCGAATTACATGCATAGTGCCACTCGAATTACATGCACAATGCCACTTGAATTACATGCACAAGGCCACCTTACATAACCTATATACCATGTGTTACATAAAAAGGGTGCCATTTGTCATAGGCACTATATAAGCTAAAACTTAGAACATTACAAAATATTAATCATGGGTACTACCCACGTTATTTAGGAATTATTACATCATAGAAGTTATTACATTAAGGGTTATGATGGGATACTAACACAAACCTTCTGAAATACTTGCTCAAATATATCCTCAAGCCTTCTCAAAATACTTGCTCATTCATATGCAAAAGTACTCAACCAAATACTCAAATATTTCCAATAATACTTATCAATCAATCCTTTTCTCTCCACCTTATGTTTCAAAACATTCACTTCAACAAAACACTTTTAAACAAGGAATGATGTGCCCATACCTCTTTATTTGCTTTGATGGAGATATGTCTTCAAAACCTATCTCAACAACAACCAATTCTCTTTGTGCCACTTTCAAGGGTTAGATAGCAAGATTCTATCTCAAAAATATCCACATGAATTTTCCTTCAATAAGGTGCTCAATGAATTCTAAAAATATGCTCTAGGACCCTTCTTTTGATCTCAAGGAAAATGCATTAACATTCAACACAACCCCACAAAAATTCTTTTCATGATGCAAGAGGTACACATAAAATTCAAACCACTTTCTACACCTTATAACTTCTAACCTAGCAAATAAAATTTCATCAACAAAGATCACCAATTACATAAGAAAAATATTTCATTTACACCTTATATCTCCTACTTGTCATTAATGCATTCCCAAAAGATAAATAAATCACCACTTCAAAAATTTCCTCCAAAGCACTTGCAAACAACTCCACTAAATTCTTGCACAAAAAAATATTTCATAACCCCTTTTATTGCAAAAATAAAATCATCACAAAAATCCTTGACTCCCTAGGCTAGGCGTATACCTTATAAACTTTGGACTTTGTCATAAATCAATCTTAAAAAAACTTTGCTTCTGCCTACCACTAAGAATCGAACCCGCACTACATGCTAGCCCCGCACCCTAGCCATGGCTAGGCCATCATGTGGGCTAGCCACCCATACACAAAAAAAGGGAAATTTTCCTTCCTTTAGCATGCCTTTCATCATGCAAAATGAAAATCATGATGTAAAACCTTCTACTGCCTTCACCGCATCTTGAACATGAGACCCATCAGCTGCTATGCTCTAGTGCTATGACCACAACCGTCTAGGCTACCCGCATGTATGGGATGTGAATATGGAGCCTCTTCTCCTTATTTTCCATATGCCTCAAACTTTTAAAAAGAACATTTTCCATGTTTACTTGCTATGAATCGATCAAAAAATGAGGCACTAGATTTAATTGATGATCGAACAACATTTTCCCCCCTCAACCTTTGCAATATTAATATGATTTCGATAGCATTAACCTTCAATGTCGGCACTTTGAAAATCACATTTGGCACTTCGAAAAATATATTATATTTAATTATAATAATTTAAATCCTATGGATTTAAATATTATAATTTAAATATTAAAAATCCTTTTGGGCCTTTTCTTTAAGGAGAAAATTTTGCCACCATAAATAATTATTAACCTTTGCAAAATTACCATCAAGGTAAATCAAATAGACTTATAAATTCTTTCTCAAACACCATGGAGAGGAATTCCTTTCTTCTTGTTGCCTTATACCTCATGTGCCACCATGAAGAATATTCTCACAAATATTCCATCAACTTAGGACATTAAACCTTTTGACATCAATGACAACACAACATGCTCAAATTTCCAACAATCTCTCCCTTTGTCATTGATGGCAACCCTTTTCTAAAACTTTTCTAAAAATTACTTTTTCAAAACCATTTGATTCCAAATCTGCTCCCCCTGACTGAATGCTCTTCCCCTTTGACATCAATGGCAAAGGGACTCCTTTGGGGCTAATGATAAGACTCTTAGCTTAGCCCCCTCCCCACCTCCTCTCCTTGAGGTGATTAATTTTGGGGTGGGAGTAAAACTACTCCCAATTTTCCTCTAAGATACTCAAAAGTTTCCTTTGGAAGTGTCTTAGTAAAAATATCCGCAATATATTCCTTTGTAGTAACATGTTCCAATATGACTTACTTTTCTGTCACCTAATCTCTTAGAAAATGGTATTTGATCGGAATGTGCTTGGTCCTGGAGTGCATCACTGGATTATTTGAAATGTTTATAGCACTTGTATTATCACATAGTATTGAGATAGGATGATCATGCTCTATCTTGAAGTCCTTTAAAGTTTACTTCATCCATAACACCTGTGTACAATAAGAAACTACTGCAATGTACTTTGCCTCTACTGTGGATAAGGATACTGATGCCTATTTCTTGCTTAGCCAGGAGACTAAACAATCTCCAAGAAAGAATGCTCCTCCACTTGTGCTTTTTATATCATCAATACTGCCTGCCCAATCTACATCTGTATATGCTATGAGAGTAAAATTATCACATTTGGGATACCAGAGTCCAAAATCCATAGTCCCTTTTAAATACTTGAGAATCCTCTTCACTGCCATTACATGTGTTTCCTTTGGTGTTGCTTGAAATATTACCACTAGTCCCACTGCCTACATTATATATGGTCTTGTAGTTGTGACATATAGTAAGCTACCAATCATAGATCTATACAATGTCTGATTTACCTCAAGAGATTCATCATCTTTACTCAACTTGCATCCTATAACCATGGGGGTACTTACTGGTTTGCAGTCTTCTAACTTGAATTTCTTCAACATTTCTTTTATGTACTTGGTTTGTGAGAGAAATACACCCTTCTATGATTGTGAAATATGTAGTCCAAGAAAGAAAGACAACTCACCAAGCATTGACATTTCAAATTTATTTTGCATGCTCTTTGCAAATTTTTGACACATCTTATCATTATTGCCTCAAAAAATGATATCATCCACATAAACAACCATAATTAGTAAGTCATTTCCTTCATTTTTGATGTATAAGTTACTATCCACTATTCCTTTCCTGAAACCCTATTCTTGAAGATACTTATCCAACCTTGAATACCAAGCTCTAGGAGCTTGCTTTAGTCCATAAAGTGCCTTCTTTAATTTACATACATAATCTGGCTTATCAGTTAGGCTTAATCCCTCAGGTTGCTCAATGTAGACCTCTTCTTCCAAGACACCATTGAGAAAAGCTGATTTAACATCCATTTGATATACTTTGAAGTTTTTGAAACTTGAGAAAGCTAAAAATATCCTTATGGCCTCAAGTCATGCAACAGGAGCAAATGTTTCATCAAAATCAATCCCTTCAACCTGTGCATAACCCTTGCATACCAATCTTGCTTTATTTCTTACTACCTGACCATCTTAATTTAACTTGTTTTTGAAAACCCATTTAGTGACAATTACATTCTTATATTTTGGTCATGGGACAAGTTCCCAAGTCTCACTTTTTTCTATTTGATCCAATTCCTCATCCATTGCCTTGACCCAAAACTTATCTTCTCTTACCTCATTGAAACACTTGGGCTCAATTTTAGATAACAAGAAAATATTTGCATGCTCACTAGTTCCTATTATCTTCCTCCTTGTCTATCTTTCATCTAGATTTCCAATAATTAGATCTCTTGGATGATTTTTCTGCACATACCTAGATGGAGTCTTAGGTAGTATTCTTTGAGTTTCTTCTTCTTTTGATTCTTCACCTAATTATTCTTGGCAACTTTCTTCTTCAATTTCTTGAGTTGGTTCTTTTGACCCTATCTGTTCATCAACTGTCACATTTATACTTTCCACAATTGTATGTGTCCTCTTATTATAGCACCTATAGGCTTTGCTTTTAGTGGAATAGCCAAGAAAAATACCTTCATCACATATTGAATCAAACTTACCCAAAATTTTCTCTTCTCGTCTTATGTAGCATTTGCTTCCAAAATTTTTGAAATATTTTACAGTAGTTGGTCTCCCTTTCCAGATTTCATATGGGGTTTTGTGATGGTTTACTCTTACTTGAGATCTATTGATGATATATACTGTTGTATGAACTGCATATCTCCAAAAACCATTTGAAATATTAGACTCATTTAACATAGCTCTGGCCATATTTTCAACAGTCTTATTTTTCCTTTCAACTACTCCATTTTTTTGAGGAGCTCTTATTGTTGAATATTCTCTTTTGATCCCATGTTCACAAAAAATTTATGAATTCACCTAAAGTAAATTTTCCTCCTCTATCTGATCTTAAAAACTTAATCCATCTACATGTTTCATTTTCTACTAATTCTTTGAATACCTTGAACTTCTCAAAGGCTTCTAAATTTTCTTTTAAAAAGGCTACCCAAGTCATTCTAGAGAAGTCATCTATAAATAACATGAAGTAACTTTCACCTAGTATACTCTTTGTCCTTGTAAGACCGCATAGGTCAATGTGAACTAGTTTCAATGGTTCAGATGATGAAAACTATTTTGACTTGAAACTTATTCTTGTTTGCTTTCCATGCTGACATTGTGCACAAATTGTGGTTTTTAGCTTTTTATCTTGGGTAAATCTCTAATTATCTGCTTGTTGCTTATTTTCACTATGTTGTCAAAGTTTAGATGACCCATTATCCTATGCCATAACCAACTCTCATCTTCTTGTGATAAGAAACACTTTTCTCCCTTAATCTCACTTAGCATGTAGAGATTGTTTGTAGTTCTATTGGCATCTGCAATAAGCTTTCCAGTTTTAGATTTTCTGATCTCACATTTATTTGGATGAAAAGTTACCGTGTGCCCCTGATCACAAAGTTGGCTTACACTTAGTAAATTGTGCCTCAATCCTTTGACATACAATACATTCTCTGTCTTTATTTTTTCATTATCTAAACTCAAAGTTCCTTTCCCATAGATTTTTGTTGAACCATTGTCACCAAATTTTACTGATCCTCCATTGATTTATTTAAGTTCAAAAAATTTATTCTTGTCCCTTGTCATATGACTTGAACAACCACTATCAAGAAACCACTGTTTTCTCTTATCTTGTACATGAAGAGTTGTTTGTACCAACATTGAATTTTCTTTTTCTTGCTCTTTTCTCTCTCTCCTAATTGTTGAGGTTGTATTCTTTTGAACCTTTTGATCCTCCTTATTTTTACTTAATTCAGGAAATATTGTTTTACACCACTTGGTCTTGTGCCCAAAGTTATTACATTTGTAACATATGATATTGTCATTCATGAGAGGTGCAAAAGAATTAAAATTTCTATCAACATTATCTCTCACATAAATAGTGTAATGTACAACTCTATGACCATATTTTTTACATGAAAAGCAATAGCCATGGAAGAGATTTTGTAACCTGTTAGAGTGCCTTCATATAATATGGTCGTATGCTTCTTCCTTTGCTATTCCTGTAATTGAATTTTGTCCATGGATCTTCTTTGCCTTCTTCCTTCTTGATGCTTTTGCCTTTCAATGCTTCAGCATAAGTCATAGGCTCTTCTTATTTTGATATCTTTGTTCCTTGGGAGCTTGACTCCTCTTTCTGTTTCCCTAAATTTATATCTTGTTGCAACTTTCCTTTAGTCTCTTCAACTTCCTTTCTTAGAGAGACAATTTTTTATTCCAATATTTCACATTCTAACTCTTTTGCCTTCAAATATTCTGCCATATCCTATTCAATTTTCCTTCCCTCTTCAACCTTTATCTTGAGCTCTGTGAGATTTTGTAGAAGTTCCATCTTTGCTTCCTCATCCTCTTGGATTTGATCCTTCAACCTTGAATTCTTCCTTCTAACCTTTTCCAAGTTTCTAAGAGTAGCAATAAATTCCTCTTTTATGTCAATCATGGCCTCTTCTCCATTTTCTAAGGTCATGTATGTTCTTGTGGGATCTTCCTTCAAGTTTTTAGGCTTTTTATGAAGGAACCCGCTCGAATACGAATTGAAGAACATAAGCTTATACTGATAGGGGGGTGAACAATATAAGATAAAAAAAATTACTTTTCAATCCAAATGATAACAAGAATAATATCAAAGCATTAAATAGTGCACACATCATCACACACATGAGAGACATGATTTAACGTGGTTCACCCAATGTGGGCTACTCCACGAAGAAAATATTTCTTATAAATTTTCTCAATGAATCTTTTGGGAATCCAATCCCTATTACAATGTTTATGGACCTTTGTCCAAAGGAGACACCAATCCCCTTATGCTTTGGTTTGTGGATCTCTCTCCACGGGAGATCTCTATCCCCACTAATCTAGTTTGTGGATCTCTCTCCACAGGAGAACTCTATCCCCTCTGCTCTGGTTGGTGATATTCTAGAAGAATTCTACCCCCACTATTCTGGCTTGTGGATATCTCTCCACTGGAAACTATTATCCTCTATGCTCTATCACCTCCAAATCCTGATCTCAAATATATCTCAAATATGTACCAAACTCTATTCCAAGTCTAACACAAATCTATTTTAACTCTACTCACAAATATACATCAAAATTTGTACCAAGTCTTCTCAAAGACTTGCTCAACGCTCAAATATGCCTTTAAGCCTTATCAAAAGGCTTGCTCAACTTTGTCCTCAAGCCTTATCAAATACTTGCTCAAATATACCCTCAAGCCTTCTAAAATACTTGCTCAAATATGTTCTCAAACCTCCTCAAAAGAAAAATAAATCATCGTTTCAAATATTTCCTCCAAAGAAATTGCAAACAACTCCACTAAATTCTTGCACAAAAAAAAATATTTCATAACCCATTTTATTGTGAAAATAAAATCATCACAAAACTCCTTATGACTCCCTAGTCTAGGCGCATACATTACAAACTTTGGACTTTGGCATAAATCAATTTTTATAAAAAAAACTGTATTGCTACCTGCCATCGAGAATTGAACCCGCGCTGCCTACTGGCCCCGTGTCCTAGTCATAGCTAGGCCACCGTGTGGGCTAGCCACCCACATAAAATCAAAGGGACACTTCCCTTCCTTTAACACATCTTCCACTACACAAAATGAAAACCAGTATGCAAAACCTTCCACTGCCTTTGCTGTATCTCGAACATGAGACCTATGAGTAGCTATGCTCTAGCATTACAACCACAGTTGTCTAGGCTACCCACCCAGATGGGATGTGGATACAAAATCTCTGCTCCTTATTTTCTGCCTACCTCAAACTTTGAAAAGAATGTTTTCCACCTTTCCCTACCATGAATCAATCGATGAACGAGGTGCTATATTTAATTGATGATCGAACAATTTTTTTCCCCTCAATATTTGCAATATTAATATGCTTTTGATAGCATTAACCTTTGACATCGACGCTTTGAAAATCACATTTGGTGCTTTAAAAAATATATTATATTTAATTATAATAATTTAAATCCTATGGATTTAAATATTATAATTTAAATATTAAAAATCCTTTTGGGCCTTTTCTTTAAGGAGAAAATTTTGCCACCATAAATAATTATTAACCTTTGTAAAATTACCATCAAGGTAAATCAAATAGACTTATAAATTCTTTCTCAAACACCATGGAGAGGAATTCCTTTCTTCTTGTTGCCTTATACCTCATGTGCCACCATGAAGAATATTCTCACAAATATTTCCATCAACTTAGGACATTAAACCTTTTGACATCAATGACAACACAACATACTCAAATTTCCAACAAATTCATGTATTGTTGTGAATTTCTTTATATTCAGTTGTTCTATTTTCTATGATATTACTTTCGAGAGAAAATAGTAGCATTTGACTATATATCTATAGTTAATATAATTAGTTTTAATTAGAGTTTATGCAATTTGAAAAAGTACAAACTTCGTTTAAATTTTAAATTTCTTATAAGAACTATAATTGAATTGAATTTTGGTTTCAGTATCTTTCTTTTTGAACTCATTTTGGTTTTTACAATTTTAAGTTTAAAGACTTTGTGAGCATTTAACTTTAGCATGCATAAACCATAGAAACCCCTACAACAACCTTACTATCAAACCAAATTCTAGTGCATATAGCATTCAAACACCACCATGAATTTAGAAACTTAAAATAAACATAATTAAAGTGTGGTTTAATGACACCCATAACTTTTTGATGTTGTTGTTGAGGACATGATGTTGCTAGAAACTATTTAAAATTTATCTAAACATCCAACATTGTAAACTTTACTTAGAAAATTGATTGGTTGTAAAGATAATTTACCTCCCTATTGGCCATTATTGATGTAAGTGTTCACTAAGATATATTATAATCCAATATTATAAACCAAGATACCTAATGCCCTTATTTATGCCTTACACCAATAGGAGAATAGTTGGTTAAAAATAAGTGAAACTAGTGGTGTTGATGAGGAAGGTAGAGGTGATTAGCATAGGATTTATTTTATCAGTTAGAATGCATGAATAGACCTAGGTATAATAAGAAGTGGTTTATAAAAAAGAACCTCCAACAAGCCATAGGAGCACAACAATCATTATTAGAGGTTGCATAAGAGTACATTGTACCTATATCCATAGTTTCAAGTGGTCCATTGCAAATAAATAAACAAAGTACTAGTGAACAATCATTATAAAATTTAGGATCTAAAGGATTCCCTAAATCAGAATAATCCAATATACTTCCACCTCTTCCATTTATAACTTTTGAGTAGAGATAATTCTATAACATTTGTTGGGAAAACGACAACATGTAGGATAGACAAGGTGGAAATAACATAAGGGATGAACAAAGTAATATATACCGAGGAGAAACTAGTAATGGTACTAGAACCTTCACATATCCTATTGAATTGGACCTCGATGTACAATCCCATATGAAAAACATTTCCCCATCAAATTTACCTATCTTTAGGAGGACTACAATAGACGACTCAAACTAGTTTTTGTTCGATTTAAAGTTGTGTGTCAAACTTATGATTACACAACCAACAAACATAAAATTAAATTATTTCCATCCACAGTCAAGGATGCAACTATGTGATGGTTTATAGTGTTAGCCCCAAAATGTATTCATAACTAGGCCAAGATGGAAAAAGTCTTATTAGATAAAAATTAGGAGTATTTTCATGTTAAGAATCAAAAGGAAGAATTATTTAGGATAAACTAGAACGAGGATGAGATTATTGAAGACTACCTAGATAAATTCCATTTTGTTTAGAAAAGATGTGTGGAAGGGATTGACCAAGAACTTGTCAAAGTAATATTCTTATGGGTATTACAATATGAGTCAAGAGACATCTTAAACCTCATGGGGAAAGGTGATGTGAATAATCTAGATCTTTATGATATTATAGAATTGTGTAGAAACTACTCCTAAACAAGGAATGGAAATTGTAGACACTGAGTAGGATAGAGTGGTAATGAAATAGGATAACTATTGATTTGCCAACTTCAATACTAATATTTTCTATACTTGAACATAATATTGGATTAACTGCAAGCTAAAGGTAAGGCCAATGAACCATTGACCATATATTTTCCAATGTGTAGGCAAAAACATGCCTTCCAAGAATACCCTCTCAATAAAACCAATCTATAGTATATATAAGAAAAGTCACCCTATAGATTGGTGTGCTTACCAAAAATCAAGGCTACCCTTGGAAGGCATTATCCCAATGTGGAAAAACTCAATTATGTTAGACAATGAAATAATTTTTTCCATAATAAAATAGCACCATGGGGACATAATCCATGGAATGTTCCTCCACCACAACAATAATAGGTCCAATACCCCTAGTCTCCATCCCTAGTGTGAACTAGTCAAGGATGGTTCAACCCACCATGGAAACAACCAATTATTAATCAATCATGGTTAAACCAAAACTAGTAATAGTCAGGACCATACCACTCTAATCAATATTGTGGTGGATAATAATGGTTTCAAAGTTAACAACAAGTGTTGCTACCAGCACCTACTGGTGCTCATCAAGTAGTGCAATCACAACCACACAAGCAACCTCCACTATCAAATCAAGATATGGCCAAATCGAATAATGATAGGCAGTCAACATTTGTCTACAATACAAAACATAGTGACATAGTCAATATTAATTGTATTTACTGTGATAATGTGCAACTTCACTCAATAAAAGTTTTGTCTAACCCAAAACCTCCTAAAATAGAAGAATTATAGGAGGAAAGACAAAAAAACTCCACTAGATCCTAAGCAAACAAATAAAGAAGAAAAAATTCTAAAAAACATGCCTTTAGAAACTTATAAAGCACCATATCTTGAAATATTAGAATTCAAGGAAAAACATTCTAAGAATCCAATTTATTAGTAGAGCTAAAATGCTTAAACATAATAATTTATTTTCTCCAAGCAATAAAGGATGTGTCGATCTTCAACAAGGTTATTGAGGAAATGTGCATTAAGAAACCTAGAAGGAAACAAAATTCATACTCCAAGACCATACAAGTAGATGGAAAATTAGCTAAGCTCTTAGTAGGAAAGCTTGTTATGTCAAAATATAGATATCCCAAAAACCTAGTTATTACAATGTTTATTGGTGCAACAAAAATAATGAATGCATTGATTGACTTAGGAGCAACAATAAATGTCATGACCATTGAAATGATGAATCAATTATCCTTGTAAAATAATAAGTCTACCTCTACTATACTTCAATTTACATATCAATGTACAACCCAACCTAAAGGAATAGTAGCGAACATACCAATAACTACATAATCATGGGAATATCTTATTGATTTCATGATTCTCTATCTGAGGGTCAATATGAATGGTTATCCATTGATTCTTGGATGATATTAGTTGGCTATGACTACAACTTTCATAGATTTTCATTTAGGGATATGACTATCTCCAATTGATTGAATTTCGAGAAGATTTCTCTCTACCCCCAAACTACACCTTCTATGGATTTCTCTAGAAATCTATGGGTGGATGAGTTTGGGGAACAAAATAATCTTACTTGTTTGGATATGGTCATAGTAAAAGACCATGTAGAAGAGCTAGATCCATTATAAGAAGCTCTCTTCAATGATAAGACCATTTTAAATTAATATGGCTTGGATGATGAGGGGACTATAGTCCACAAAATCTTGTGGAAAGATGAGGATGAGACCTTTAAATATTTGTTTCCTATGTCACTAAAGGATAGCCCATTTACTGTAACACATGGACAACAAAGGCACCTCCTCTTATCTTTCAATTTTTCTTTAAGCAACAACATTCATATAGGGATTACTTTTAAGGAAAAAACTAGAATCTTCCATTCCCTACTATCCCACCATTGTTCTTTAAACTAATTAGTGAGTAAAGGAGTTAATTCGGTGTTTTCAAGCACCAAACAAACAGAAATACAACCCAAAAAAATAATTAATATCAATAGTTGGTTGTTGGATGTCAAAGAGAATTAATTATTTGATATCTTAAATTGACATGTTAATACCTTTGCATGGGAATATAGTGATATGAAGGGAATCCATCCCGACATATCACTCATAGGATTTACATCACTAAGAAAAAACATGTTTGAAAACCCTAAAGGAGGATAAATCCTACTCTAAGGGATTTGATAAAGACAAGGATTGAAAAGCTACTAAATTTAGTATTTATTTAACCTATCTATGACAGCCAATAGATCTCACCATTGGTTATTGTTCCTAAAAAGAATAGAAAAATGCAAGTGTATGTAAATTATAGAGAACTTAAAAAAGCCATACAAAAAGATCATTTTTTGTTACCTTTCATAGACCAAGAAATCAATACCCTCTCTAGGAAGAAATACTTTTATTTCTTAGATGGTTTTAGTGGGTACAATCAGATACAGATGTCACCATATGATCAATACAAAACCAATTTCACGTGCTACTAGGGAGCAGTTGCCAATAAATTCTTACCATTTGGATTGTGCAATGCTTCTGCAACTTTCAAGTGGATGATTTTTGCTACTTTTGTGGATCTCACTAATGAATGTGTTGAAGTATATGGACAACTTCATGATATATGGGAAAACATTTAATAAATATCTCCATAACTTTGATTGATTTCTTACCTAGTGTGAATCCCATAATCTATCTCTAAGCATTGAATATTGCTTAATGATGATGGATGAAGGGATCATTGTAGGGAACCATGTCTTTATAGAAAGCATAAAAGTAAACCCTAAGAAAACAAAAGTTATAAACTAGTTGTCTCCACTAGAGACTTAGATGGATGTAAGGAGCTTCTTAGGACATGTTGGATTTTAAATATGGTTTACTAAAAATGTTAGCAAACTCATCGCTCCATTATTCACTCTCCTTACCAAGGTTGATTTTAAATGGAACAAATAATTTCAAGTGGAAAGGGCATAAATTTTGAGGGGACTTGATTGGGAGTTTCCATTTTATATACATACTGACACTTGCAATACCATAATCAATGCAATCCTTGGTCAACAAGATGAGAAAAATAATAAAAATTACACCATTTACTACATTAGTAAAAACTTAAAGGGCGTTAAAAATAACTAAACCATAATTGAAAGAGAATTTTTTGTAGTAGTCTATACCATTAATAATTTTTGTCACTGTAAGCAAAAGAAGACAACACCTTGCAAGTAAAATAATGAAAACAAGCAATTGCAGAATTAAAGGATTTTGTATTGAATTTTATTGGAGCCTTAGTCTCCTTTTTACAAGTGATTTGCCCCAAGTGCATAGGGGTATGATTACAATAAGTGAATGCTTGCTTTCACATGATAGAATGAGCACAAAGAGGGGAAAACCCCTTTGGCTAATCAAATTATTGGTGGTGTCTTTGGTCTTCTTTCGCTCCAATCCAATTGGTGAGTGGGCTTGAGTATCCAATGATGGGCCACTCCTAGCTTCAATAGCTCTTCAAATACCTGTATCCTGCACACATGAAATTCAAACAAGAGTCAGTAGCACCTGTATACATGATTAGAAACAAGTACAGATAAAAACCCTTGAAGGAATGCTTGCAGAAAACATAGAAATAGTAATTAAAAATGCCTTGCTAACAAATGAATAACTTACTAATCTCTGCTACTCCAAATGGCCTGAAAATTGGTGGAGATGTTCTAGGGGATGTCAGGAACCTACCCTCAAAATTTCAGCTCGATCTGAGTCCGGATGAGGGAGATATGGCCAAAACAAGTTTGGTAGTTTCTGCAGAACCACGGGCCCACGGTTGTGACTGTGTAACCATGGGTTTGCGGTTTAGAAACCATGGGATTGCGGTTGTGACTGTGTAACGTGGGTATGCGGTTTAGAAAATGTGGGCCTGCGGTTGGGACTATGTAACCGTAGATGCGTGGTTGTGTAGAGAAGGCAGAAAACCTCGAAACTCAGATCCGGGACCTCGATGTCTCGAACTCAACGATCGTTGGCGATTCCCTGCAATGATTTTGACAGCGTAACGATGTATTTTCCAGCCCCCTTGCTTGATGGAATGGTGTTGCTTTTATAGGAAATTTTGGGTTTTGGAGGGAAATGAGAGGTGGCAAGCCAGGGCTGCCAAGTGGCAATCCTGGGCTGCCAAATGGAGGGGGCAGTTAGAGTGAGTCACCCAGGGTGTCTCACTTAACTGGGGTGATGTGGGTGCAAGTGGAGTGAGGTGTAAGGGTTGTCCCATGTGAAGGGACAAAGGGGACAAGGGTGTGTGAGATGTGGCAAGGTGGGGTGGTGAGGTGGCTAGGACACATGTCTAGTGGGTAGGCAAGGTATCCTAGGGGGATTTTCCAGATTTATTAAAATCTAGAAAATAGGATAATGTGCAGGATTTTTATGCCTAAGTTTAGACTTAGGCATATATTATTATGTAGAATTGTGGTGTGCAATGTGGGTGAAGTGTACATGAATTAATATACCTAAGTTTATACCTAGGCATATATTTTATTATGCAAAATTATGTGGTGAGTTGTAAATGCCTAGATTTTGGTGTCTACAGATGCCCCTTTTTGTACCGTGTTGTGTAAAGCACAATGCGGTGCAAAAACAAAATGACACCTGTCTTTATTGGATGCATGGACTCAAATCTTCTCGACACACAAGAATGGATGATTATTTTTCATTTTGATTTTTTTTTTTGCTTACCCCCTCAATTGGAGAATGGGTAAAGGATGAAACCCACGAGCCGATTGACCAAATGTGGATGATGAAAGGATGTGGTTGATTGAATGATGTGGATGTGATGCAAATGTATGTCATTTTGACCAACTTGATGCCCCAAGTTTGGGATTTTGTGTGTTCTTGCAAATTTGCCTTTGGTTTCGTTGATGTGCAAAATATGTGGTAAAATATTTAACCACATTTGGAGTTCTTGTTCCACTTTGACTTTAGCAATTCCTTCCAAATGATGGGTTCAAGGAACCAATTGTTTGAGAATTTGATTCTTCGTGATTTTTGATTATTACCAAGTTGTTTTTGGTTGTTTTCCACTTTTGACCCAATGGAAGGGGTTGAAGGATAACCTTGTGCAAATCTATTTTAAACACATCTAAGCTCAAATATTTAGGGATCTAGCTGATTTAATGTCATAGTGATTTGATGTTGAATGTTTGAATGAGTTTCCTTATGGTGAGCTACCCATCCGACCGGATTGCATGGATTGCTAGTCGCTGCAACCGCTAGGTGTATAGGGTAATCCACTAGATACAAGGTTCACTCGAGATGATGATGATGATGCGAGATGATGATTTGGTGGGGTTTGCAATATTTTTGTAGCCATTTGCATTTGAAGGGGAGTTGTGTAAGATGGTCATAAATAAAATTCAACTTGTGTTACCCCAATCTTAGAAAAGATGCTCATTTTAATGAGTGTAATTTGCTTAATTGAGTATTTTGAGTGTTGACTTTGATTATGAAACTCAAATTTGTTGATTTTGTCTATCTCTTTAAGCGATGAGTCGATGTAGAAGATATGAAATGATGAACGCAATGAAACAAATGATAATGGTTGGAATGAAATAAATGTTTTTGTTTTTGTTTCAACTGTGATTTTGACCATTGTTGATAATTGTGCACTTCTATCCCTTGGAGCAGTCCAGCTGTATGTCTTTCTTAGGGAATTGAGATGATAACAATTCAATTTTTGCATGAGGTGAATCACTTTTCAAGGGCCTTATGGTAACCTATCCATCCTACCGGATTGCATGGATTGCTAGTCGCTACAACTGCCAGGTATATAGGATAAGTTACTATATACAAGGATCACTTGAGGCTAAGTGGAAGAAGGAAATGTACACCTCTATCCCTTGGAGCAGTCCAGCCGTATGGCCTTCTTAGGGAGTTGAGATGAGGGCACTTCTATTCTTTCAGAAGCTTGTTGAATTTGTTTTTGAACAAAGGAATTGAGGTACCTTTGGATTTTTTCTTTGTTTTTTTTTGTGTTTTTGTTTTTTTTGAGAATGCATGATTGTTTTGTGTTTTGTTTTTTTTTATGACAAAAGATGCATGGAAATATTTTTGGTGTTTTATGTTTTTGTATGACAAAATATTCATGGAAATGTTTTTGGTGTTTTATATTTTTGGTATGTTTTTGGTGTTCTATGTTTTTGGTGTTTTTTTTATCAAAGGAATTTCAATTTGGGTATCTTTGAAGCTTTTTGGATTGATTTGACCAAAGGGTAGGTGCCTTTGGAGCCTTTTGAATTGAATTGACCAAAGGAGTTTGTTTCTCTTGGATTTATTATTTTTTTTTAGTGTGACCAAAGGGTTTGATTCCTTTGGAGCTTTTTGAATTGAATGTGACCAAAGGAGTTTGATTCCTTTGGAGATTTTTGAATTGAATGTGACCAAAGGAGTTTGATTCCTTTGGAGATTTTTGAATTGAATGTGACCAAAGGACTTTGTTTCCTTTGGAGCCTTTTGGTTTGATTGTGACCAAAGGAGTTTTGGTTCCTTCGGGGCCTTTTGAATTAAAATCTTGACCAAAGGGTATGGGTTCCTTTGGAGTTCCTTTGGATCCTTTTGAATTGACGTAATTGCAAGTGTCCTTATGGTAATCTACTCATCCTACCGGATTGCATGGATAACTAGTCGCTGCAACCGCTAGTTGACTAGAGTATATCACTAGATACGAGGTTCACTTGGGGATCTGAGCTAGTGAATTGAATTGATGAATGCATGAAACTGAATTGAATTGGATGTGTTGTGTTCATGAATGGGAGGCAAAGGGTGCAACCTTTGACAAAAGGGCACAACCTTTTGAACCTAACATATGATTTGAAATGTGAATGTTTAATGTGATTGTTAGGGTAGCTTGATTGATTGTTTGATGTTATTGATGGGGAAGGTGTAAGACCTTGAACTCCCCCAAGTTGCTTGATTGTTTGTTTGATGTGATTGATGGGGAAGGTGTAAGACCTTAAACTTTCCCAAGTTTCTTGATTGATTGTTTGATGTTTTTGATGGGGAAGGTGTAAGACCTTGAACTCTCCCTAGTTGGTGTTTTTGTTATTGTTTATGTACATGTGTAATGATGGTTTGTTCAAATTTTTTTTTAGTGCATGTGATGAAATGAGTGTGTTATGAATGAATGTGTTATGAACAAATGTGTTATGAACAAATGTGTTATGAATGCATGTGTTATGAATGAATGTGTTATGAATGCATGTGTTATGAATGAATGCAATTGATGGTGATGTATGCAAATGAATGAATGGTTTTACCTTATTAATTGTCATGCAAATAAGTTATGTACCATTGTTAAGCAAACTTTACCTTTATTGCTTAATCAGGGGCACCAATACGATACTATGGTTTGACCACAATTTGTAGGATGAAATGGACTATGATATATGTGTGGCAATATGATGGTGGTATGGAATGGAAACTTGCTTATGAATTTGTTTGCCTTAAGGATAAAGGATCTAGAATTGTTTTGCAAAGACTCAAACATCCTAGTATATCAAACAAACTCTCTCAAATTATCTAATTCTTCTAGGACCAAATGTGTGTGCAGTAAATTCATTTACCGAATCAAGAGCATGGTAATGACTCTAAACCATAAAGAACCAGTGTGTGTGTAATTGAGTTCATTAACTCATCTTGAGTAAATTGGGTAGACCTGTTATGGTTGGAACCAAGAAGCTAGCTTGTCCGTATGAGCGGTCAGAGGTCTCTTTTAAAAGAGACATGTCACCATGCATGAGCGTACTCCACTTCCAATCAAGCGTCTATAGCTCCGGTGGAGGCTAACTCCATAGTCCATGATTTTTATTTTTGATTTCTTGAATTTTGGGGATGACTACTTAACCGTCTGATTGGAAATGTAGTACGATCCTTACAACCCATTTAATCAGTGGTGTGTGATGTAAAAGTTTTAGAGCTTTGGGGAATCGGATTCTCAACCTAAGTGTGATGAGAATTGTACCTTATCCTTACTACTCTACCTTTTGAATTTAGAAGCAATTGTGATAGTAGTGAAAACCACTGTTGTCATGGACTATGTTGCATAATGGGACAAGCAAGGATGCCCCTTTTCACCTCAAGGTTCCTACCAAGTATGGTGTTATCCCTATTTGACACAAGATGTTTTTAAGATGTGAAGTTGTGTTTGGTTCAAGAATGTTTTTGAAATCAATTCCCATTACTCAAGATTTGCTTAGTGTATATATGTGCAATGGTCCTAAAAGAATTCAAAATATTTTTCGGAGGTTGCTTAAATCACTAGGAGTGGTTGAGTGATCGAAAACCCCTAGAGATTCCTCAAAATAGAGACCACCAAAGAAATAAATTGCTATGGGGTTTTATTGCAGCTATTTAATTTTTTTTTCTTTTCTATTTTGACATGGTTTTAGATGGCAAAATTGGACTAATGCTAGACTGTAGGTGCCCCTAATTAAGACAACAAGACTTAGTGAATGAACAATTATCTAACTTGAGTGGATGACAATTAATATGGTAAGCGACATGAATGGATGTAAACGATACAAATGTGCAAATGCAATGAAAGTGGAACGTGTGAATGCAATGAAAGTGGGATTTTGAATGCGATGTATTAAAAATGCAATGTGTATGAACATATTTTTGTGTTTTGTATTTATTATTTTTTTTATATTTATTATTTGTTATTTTTTTTAGGTGTTTTTGAACTAAAAATGTGACCAAAGGGGTTTGGTTCCTTTGGAGCCTTTTGAATTGTATGTGACCAAAGGAGTGCCTCCCTTGGAGCATTTTGAGATGAGTTTTGACCAAAGGGGTTAGGTTCCTTTGGGGCCTTTTGAATGGAGTTGACCAAAGGGATACCCCTTTGGAGTTTTTTTTTTCTTTTGATTTGACCAAAGGGGTGTCCCCTTTGGGGCCTTGTGGATTGAATTGACCAAAGGGATTTGGTTCCTTTGGAGATTTTTTATTATTATTATTTTTTTTTTATTTGACCAAAGGGGTGTCCCCTTTGGGGATTTTTGGATTGAATTGACCAAAGGGATTTGGTTCCTTTGGAGATTTTTTTTTTTTTGAATGGGGAAGATGTGATACCTTAATCATCCCCAAATTGTTTGGTGACTGGTGAGCATGGAGAAGGTGTGATACCTTGAGTATCCCCACAATGTTTTATGCTTGGTGAGCATGGGGAAGGTGTGATGCTTTGAGTATCCCCATAATGTTTTGTTCCTGGTGAGCGTGGGGAAGGTGCGATGCCTTGAGTATCCCCATAATGTTTTATGCTTGGTGAGCATGGGGAAGGTGTGATGCTTTGAGTATCCCCACAATGTTTTGTGCCTGGTGAGCATGGGGAAGGTGTGATGCCTTGAGTATCCCCACAATGTTTTGTGCCTGGTGAGCATGGGGAAGGTGCGATGCCTTGAGTATCCCCACAATGGTTCTATTGACTATCAGGGTTTTGATCAGATACGATGAGTGGACTTTCGATGGAAAATACCCCCTTGTCGATAAGATCTTGGACCACATTTTTAAAGGCTTTGCAATCATTGATGTCATGGCCCACTTGTCGATGATAGAGACAATAATGATCTTCCCTATACGACCTAGGTTTATGTATTTTGGTATCTGCTATACGTATGTCAGGTAAAACGATTGTTTTTGCATCCTGCAACTTTTGAAAGATGATTGACATGGGCTCGGATAGAGGGGTCCAAGTACGAGGTTGATGATTTGGATGAGATTGGCCATGTGGACGAGGTTGATGAGGTTGTTGAGGTGGGTGATTTTGATGAAGTTGATGATGACTCAATTGTAGCTCAATGCTTGTGAGGCGGTTCAAGATTTGTTGTAAAATGAGCATAGTGCATTGGTGAAATGGTAGTTGTTGATGAGGAGATGGTGGAATGATGGTGTGTTGTGTTGATGGAGCACCATACATGTGATTGATTGGATGTGTAGGTATGGTTATAGTTGGGGGGTGCAACACCCAAGATGGATCTTGGGTGAAGAAGGTGGGGGGTTGATGGGATGTTGATGGTGGGTAAGTGGAAGATTGCATTGCTATTGAAGGAGGGGGTTATGGACCATGGTGCTTATGGGTGCTATGGATGGAATGGGCATAGGTATTTGTGAAGCAACACTAATGGGTGCTTCATAAAGGGGGTTGGTGCAAATGACTTGTTGATTTGGTATGATTATGGGAGGTTGATTAGATGATGATGAATGAGTATGGGCTATGGTGGTAGTAGTGTGCTCAAAAAGTGGATTCGCAAAGGCTTGGCTAGACTGTTGTGGGTGTGGGAAGGTGACTTCCTGATGGAATGATGGGATGGTATGGGGTGGAATGGTAAGCGGTGGTAGCAATGGAAAAACCATTCTAGCTGCACTCAGGTACATCCTAACTGCATCCACGTCTACAAGTGTGACATGATCATCAGTTATGGTAGGTGATTCACTCCTAGGAGTCTCAGGAATAGCGGTGTGAGTAGCCCTATGCATAATATCTATGTTTGAAATGGGGGCACCGCTAGAGGGTCCTACATTTAGGCTTTGGGACATAGTAGAGGGCATGTTGACTTGCCCTAGCATCGAAGTGTTAGGGGCCTCACTAGACTGGGTTGCCATGGAGGAGGACCACTGACTCTGGATCAATGCTAATTTTCTTGCTTGACTATGAGTTACTACCATACGCTAATATGCAATCTATGTGAATGAAAAATAAAGTACAATGTAATACAACACGCCAAGCAAATAAACATACAAAGTGTTTGACCCTAGTTTGCACTAAGTTTTTGAATTTTTTTTTTTCGGTGTGTTTTTGTGTGTTTTTTTTTTTTAAGTTTTTGAAGAGATTTTGTTCTTTTTGGAATAGAATAATAGAACTCAATGAATATGGTGATTAAGAACACTAGCACCAAGCATGATTTCTCAAAAGAGGCTAGGGTACACCACTTAAATCCCAATGGGGGGTTCGCCTAGCTCTTCCACTCTGATTCAACAATCGTTCCAATAGTGGGAGACAACTTGAACACCAATGACTTATACCAGCTTAAAGAGTGCTTTTATCCTATCTAAGGATGATCTAGGGGGCAAGCCGATGGAAGGAGATGAATTCCAACGTCACCGATCTGAATTGGGGGTTGGTGATGAAATCCAACCGGACCAATGTTTTAATTATACGTGTGTGTGTGTGTGAAGGTTTTGTTTTCTATTGTGCGATGCAAATATAACATGCAATTATGCTTTTATGCCTAATGCAAAAAGTAGGAAAGACATAGAATAGCAGACAAAATCATATCAGGGGTAAAATTGCAAATTCAGGTAAGACTCAACCAAATTCTATTTAACAGGGCTAACCGCGGGTGAGCGGTTAGTTCTAGTAAACCGTGGGTACGCGGTTTGCCAACCGCACATGCACGTTTGGGGAAATCCCAATCATGGGTGTGCGGGTCCTTTCTATCAATAGAATAAAGCCGAATACAGGCCCAAACCCCAAAAAAGAAATACCTAGGTTATTTCTAACCTGGTATATGCAAGATGATTGTTCCCTACTATGCATATGCCAATTCTCATTTTATTTCCCTTTATTATTTTGTATATGAATGCAATATTTAAGTAAGTTTTTCTATTCCTAAGACCTAAATGCAAACAAAGGCATACAGGACTAAGACTCTTAATCTACTTAAATGCAACCTAAAACTAGCATTAAAGAAAAATTTTAAAAGATGGCATAGGGTACAGACCTGTGTTCCTTTTGCTGCTCCTTCTAGCTTTCAACCGTCGGTCCATGTTTCAATAGTGCAGCAACCACGAATGAGCATTTCCTCATAAGGTAAACTACGGATGCGTGGTTCCATAGTAACAGGTTAAATAATTCAAAATCAAATTCTCATGCGTTTCAAATCCTTAGCACCTATACATGCAAACAGAGATTAGTAAGATTAAAATAAAGTAAGGCAAAACAAAATGAAACCCTTGGGAGGTCCCACCGTGATCACCATTTTGTAAGCAAAATAAGACAACACCTTGCAAGTAAAATAATGAAAGACAAGCAATTGCAGAATTAAAGGATTTTGTATTGAATTTTATTGGAGCCTTAGTCTCCTTTTTACAAGTGATTTGCCCCAAGTGCATAGGGGTATGATTACAATAAGTGAATGCTTGCTTTCACATGATAGAATGAGCACAAAGAGGGGAAAATCCCCTTTGGCTAATCAAATTATTGGTGGTGTCTTTGGTCTTCTTTCGCTCCAATCCAATTGGTGAGTGGGCTTGAGTATCCAATGATGGGCCACTCCTAGCTTCAATAGCTCTTCAAATACCTATATCCTACACACATGAAAGTCAAACAAGATTCAGTAGCACCTGTATACATGATTAGAAACAAGTATAGATAAAAACCCTTGAAGGAATGCTTGCAAAAAACATAGAAATAGTAATTAAAAATGCCTTGCTAAAAAATGAATAACTTACTAATATCTACTACTCCAAATGGCCTAAAAATTGGTGGAGATGTTCTAGGGGATTTCAGGAACCTACCCTCAAAATTTTAGCTCGATCCGAGTCTGGATGAGGGAGATATGGCCAAAACAAGTTTGGTAGTTTTTATAGAACTACGGGTCCATGGTTGTGACTATGTAACCGTGGGTTTGCGGTTTAGAAACCATGGGATTGCGGTTGTGACTATGTAATGTGGGTATGCGGTTTAGAAAATATGGGCCTATGGTTGGGACTATGTAACCATGGATGCACGGTTGTGCAGAGAAGGCAGAAAACCTTGAAACTCAGACCGGGGACCTCGATGTCTCGAACTCCACGATCGTTGGCGATTCCCTGCAATGATTTTGACAGCGTAACGACGTATTTTCCAGCCCCCCTTGCTTGATGGAATGGTGTTGCTTTTATAGGCAATTTTGGGTTTTGGAGGGAAATGAGAGGTGGCAAGCCAGGGCTACCAAGTGGCAATCCTGGGCTGCCAAATGGAGGGGGCAGTTAGAGTGAGTCACCCAGGGTGTCTCACTTAACTGGGGTGATGTGGGTGCAAGTGGAGTGAGGTGTAAGGGTTGTCCCATGTGAAGGGACAAAGGGGACAAGGGTGTGTGAGATGTGGCAAGGTGGGGTGGTGAGGTGGCTAGGACACATGTCTAGTGGGTAGGCAGGGTATCCTAGGGGGATTTTCCAGATTTATTAAAATCTAGAAAATAGGATAATGTGCAGGATTTTTATGCCTAAGTTTAGACTTAGGCATATATTATTATGCAGAATTGTGGTGTGCAATGTGGGTGAAGTGTACATGAATTAATATACCTAAGTTTATACCTAGGCATATATTTTATTATGCAAAATTATGTGGTGAGTTGTAAATGCCTAGATTTTGGTGTCTACAAGTCACTATATCATAGGTTACCTTGTATATTTGCACATGGACCACTATGTAATAAAATATTTGATGAATAACCAATGGTTAATGGATGAGTGGTCAAATGGTTGTTGTTACTCTAGGAATTTGATATCACTATTGTAGATAGACTCGGTAGAGAAAATGTAGTTTTTGATTTCTTGTTGATATTAAACACTACTAAAGAGAGAACCAATGGATGATTATTTCCTTTATGAACATTTTTTGCAATATAAATGCACTCTTCATGGTTTGTACATATCACTAACTATTTGGTGATGGGGAATATTCTTTTCCACCTTACTCCAAATGAAATATGCCAGCTAGTTTTAAAAAGTTCATCTTTTTAATAGATAAAAGGATTATTATTTCAATGTGGACCTAACATGTGTTGTGAAGGTATGTAAGGGAAGATGAAATCTATGATATCCTTTAGGTATGTCATGATTAACCTTCCATAGGAAATTAATCTACAAAATAAACCACACAAAATATTATCAAAGCAGGATACTATTGGCCTACACTTCACAAGGATGTGAAGAAATATGTTTTCCATTGCAATCAATATCAACATATGGGAAGACCTACGACACAAAATGAGATGCCTCTTCAACCTCAAATACTTCTAGAACCATTTGAGAAATGAGGCATAGATTTTTTATGACCCATTAATCCACTATCCCAAAGAAAACAACACATTCTAGTATGTACAAACTATGTGACTAAATGGGTTGAAGTAGTCACTCTCTAGTATGCTCATGAGGAAAAAGTTGTTGACTTCTTATATGAACACATCTTTCAGTGGTTTGGATCTCCTTGAGATATTGTATCAGATTAGAGACCCTATTTTGCATCAAAATTTATCCATTCATTCATGGAATTTTATCAAGTAAAACATAAAAAGTCCTCACCATATCACCTATAGGCCAATGGTCAAGTAGAAGTTACTAATAGGAAATTAGAAAACATTTTGACAAAAATAGTAGCTTCACATAGAAAATATTGGATTGATAAATTATCAAAAGCTATGTGGGCTTATAATATTACTTAAAAATTGACCATCGGATTCACCCTTTATGAGTTATTCTATGGAAACAAATCTGTTTTACCTGTTGAATTTGAATTACAAACTTTATTCACTATACTTGATGTGGGTATTGAGTTGTCATACGTACAACACTAAATAATTCTATAGCTAAACAAACTTGATGAGCTATGAAGGGATTCCCTTCACTAGATAAAATTTATTCAAAAATAGCATAAGACATGACATGATAAGCACATCAAAATTAATAAGTACAATCTAGGTGATTGGGCACTCTTGTTCAATTCAAGTGAAGAACACAAACTTATACTGAGAGGGGGGTGAACAGTATAAAACCACTTTTACTTTTCTTTTCAATTCAATATTATGCAGTGTATAGATAGCAGTATCAATAGACGTAATCAAAGAAATGAATAGAACACCATACACAATAGAGACACAGATTTTAATGTGGTTCACCCAATGTGGGCTACCTCCATAGAGAAAATATTTCTTCTAAATATTTCTCAAATAATATCTTGGTAATCCTTACCAATTATAATGTTTATGGACCTCTGTCCAAATGAGATTCTCATCCCCTAATCTCAAGTTCATGGATCTCTTCCACAGGAGAAATATTTCCTCTTTTGCTCTGGCTAGTGACCTTCTAGAAGACATTGTCTCTATGTTGCACTGACTGGTGGATATCTCTCTACTTGAAGACTCCTCACTCAGAAGATCTGTCTTCAATTATCCTGGCTGCTAGATCTCTATCCAATGAGACCCTATCTTCTATACTTTGTCACCTCCAAATATGTGTCTCAATACTGTACTAAACATAGTCCAGTTGATCTAGCACAACTCTGCTCAATCCCTTGCACTAAACACAATATATTTGGTCTAGCATAATTATTCTTAATAGGTCACACAAAACTTGCTCAAATTTACTCAATAGGTCCACACAGAACCTGCTCAAATATAATCAACAGGTCCACACATAACCTACTCAAATCTGCTCAACAGGTCCATATAGAACCTGCTCAAATCTGCTCAATAGGTCCACATAGAACCTGCTCAAATATGCTCAATAGGTCCACATAGAACCTGCTCAAATTTTCTCAATAGGTCCACATAGAACCTGCTCAAATATTCTCAATAAGTCCTCTCTAGGACTTGCTCAAATCTGCATTGCAAGCTTCCATAAAAGCTTACACAAAATTAGTCCACAAGCCTTCTCAAAGACTTACATCAAATATGCTTAACAATTTCACACAGAACTTATCCAATCTCATAGAATAATAAAGAAAATTGTTAAAGACTCAATACATTCTATCCTTAATGCTCAATCACTTTCTCAACTCAATCACATATAAGCATAAAGAGAATTGTTAGAGACTCAATTTATTCTATACTCAAATCCCAATCTCAACTCAAATCAATCTCATAGAAGCATAAAGATAATTTTTAGAGACTCCATATGTTCTATACTCAAATCCCAATATCAATTCAAATCAATCTCATAGAAGCATAAATAGAATTGTTAGAGACTCCATATGTTCTATTCTCAAATCTCAATCTCAGCTCAAATCAATCTCATAGAAGCATAGAGAAAATTGTTAGAGACTCTATATGTTCTATTCTCAAATCTCAATCTCAACTCAATTCATAATATAGAATAGTTTATTTCATGGAACTTTAACAACCACTTCACACAATCACTTGACTAGGCTCAATCAACTCTACTCAACCAATCACCTCAAGGAACAACCCTTTATCACAAACCCTAGTCCAAGCATGTATCAACCAAATCAAAATATTTCCAATAATGCTCAACAACAAATCTCACATAACAATGATACTCAAGTTCTTTTCTAACTCAAGTTCAAGTTCTTTGCATAACCAATGGCTTCAACAACAATGCTCATAAAACAAGGTTTAATCACAACTCTCAAACCAGAAAACCTTGAAGCATTAAACCAACCACTTTCAAAAAGGAAACCACAATCAAGCATTTTCTCTCCAATGATATTTTCAGAAATCAATCACCCAAACAAGTCAATGAAGAATATTGCCCATACCTTTTTGATGCCAAGGAGTTGTCCATAAAATCTGTCAAACTCAACACACTTACAAATATTTTCTTATCAACCACAAGGAGGTTAGAGGACTTGAGTAATATTACAACAATAAAAATAATATCCCAATAACACCTTATTACTCCTACTCAATAAAATTCACCATGTCCTATCATGAAAGAAATAATCCTCTTTGAAAAAGAATAACTCAAACTCACTTTTGAACCTCTTTTAAAAAACTAGAAATATCTCTTTACACACACCTTATTTCTCCTTCTAAGCAAGTTAATCAAATAGCCCTTGAAAAATGCTTTCCAACAATATATAATATGCTACCCTTTCAAAAATAAAATCTCAAAAATATCTATCTTTCCTAGGGCATACCATATCCTTATTTCTCCTTAGGCAACCTTGACAAAAATTAAAATATTAAACAAAAAAAAAATTAAATCCACTTGCCTTACCCTCTACGGGATTCACTCCCTCGATGCCTACTCTATCAATGTATTGCCCGTGGTCAAGCCGTCATTGGGCCACAAGACCTCACGTGCCTTAAAGGGCACGAATTAACACAAAAGCCTTCATAACCCTTTAAAATATCAAAATGCACACCACACACTTTACAACTTTGCCAACCTCCTCGAAGCAATTCAAATGCAGGACCTCCTGCTATTCACACAGTACACAAGACACTATGCCACACCCGCCTATGCGATCGAAACCTTCACACAAACCCTTTTTTAGCTGCTTTGAAATCACAAAAATATTTTGCACGAGCTTTATTTCGCATGCCCTTCTCTCATGAAATATTGCAAGGATAATTGTAATGTTTCGAAGGGGGGCTTTAAATAAATAAATTTTTGTCCTCCTTTCATAACGTCGGCGCTAAAAATTGAAAACATAAGGTTTAAACCCTCTAAAACCTTTGTTAATTAATTATTATTTTTAAAACCCTTAGGTTATTAAAAAATAATAATTAAACCTTGCCTTTTTAACCTTTGCAATAACCCACCTTTGGTTTTTATGGACCAATCACTTAACCTATGCTGCCAATAATATTAAAATATTATGGAGCATTTTTCCTTTCACTTTTGCACTAATGAAGATTTTTCCTAGATGACTTGGGCAACTTTATTTCTTGTCGAATCCTTTGATAAGAGTGATAACTCTATCAGGTGACACCAATGACAACTTTGACTTAGAGGACTCAAAATGTCCAACATCAAGTTATCTTTATTTCAAGGGTAAGACCTAGACTTGATGGCTAGGACCATATGATATTGATCAAGTTTTTTAATAATAGTGTTGTACGATTGATACATGTTAGTGGCTCAAGGTAAAAGATGGTCATGAATGGACATTAGTTAAAACTATACCATAAACTAATGAATATAAATATTTTCTACCTATTTACTCTCGTATTCTAATATGCATGTTGTGGAGATATCTTCTCTTACTATAAATGCCAATGATTATGTTCCTTTTGTATTTAAAAATAGATAGATAGATAGAGAGATATATAGTCATGAAAAACTCTTTAGAGGTGCCATTAGTCCAAGACTAGTATGAAAACTAGTTTTCGATATACTAGTTTTGTAAATAAAATCTTGGTTGTGAAAATCCCTTATGATTGCAACCAAGGCAAAAGCAGACTAAAAACTAGAAATGTTAGTGTCTTTTATGAAAAAATAGAATAGTCAAGACTATTGAAGACCCGATTCCTCCTACAAGGCATTCATGAGATCCTACCCTTTTGAAGCATGTTGCACCATCCACTTTGATGAGGTATGTATTTTCTTGTTTGCCTTGGTTTAATATGAATATTTAGGGTAAGTTATAATTAAACCAAGTTATGATGCATAAAATAAGGGTTATAAGATTTAAAATTTAAGGTTATGCCTTAATATTCACTTGAGTGCTAGACTCATTTGATGATAGGATATTTTTACAGTATAACATTGGACTCATTCAACATCAACATGCAAAAAACAAATGTGAGTGTCGTAGCAACAAGGATGTAGATTATAATGATTCAACATCTAGGAAAGTGGTATTATTACCAAAAATGCTGAAATATTAGAAGTGTAGAGAGCAATATTGAGGCCATACAGATAAAAAAATTGTATACCACTTGTAATCATCATCATCTCATTGCCTTACATAAAATCTGAATAGGTATTGGTCTATGTAAGGGTATGTGAAACATGATGAAGTCTTGGAGGAAGCACATGTGCACACTCCCTAGAATGATGGGGCAATATCCCAAGCATGCGGTCACAAAATTTGAAGTCATAGGTACTGATAATGAAGATAAAAGGGTCCACATGTTTGAGAAAGAATGATCTACTGTATTGGAAGAATTGCAAAAAGTCCCCATACAGTAAGTTTATTACCTATGCAAGCATAGTGTGATTTTGTAGAATATCTATTGCCATGCTACCCAATATCCAATGGTTTGAGGTAAGCAAAAAAAATGGAGACTTATTTTATCTATTACCACCCTTGTAAATTGTTGTACAGTGCACCGACATAGTATCATCACCACCCTTCAATGTCCATTCTCTACAAAACCATGGGGAAGAATGTAGAGACAAACCCAACAATGCAGAATAGCTTCTCTATGACACTGATGCAATAAACATATTCTACACATCTAGTTGGTTATAATTTTTTAGCACTTCAATGGACACCATCCTTAGTTGGCAAAGGATTTAGTAGCGACATGGGTGATTAAATTCATGACCTACGATGGTAAATTCATGACACTTGTATGACCACAATTAAATATTATCCTTCATCTACAGTGAGGTGAACATCAACCTAAGCATCACATCAATTTACCTTTTTACTTAAATTATTTTCTACATGATATGACCACTAGATATCAGGCTAGAAAAACTAGGCTAAAACATCATGATCTAATAACATTAATTTGGTGTTACCATTCAAGACACGCAAAAGGGGAGAAATAAAATGCATGATGGGAACAAACCCTCTAGGATGACAAGAAGCCTTAAAAACATAGAATCTTCAAAAGTACCAACACGAGGGAAAAATGACCAGAGGCTTGAGGGGCTGAGTGATTTTGAAAAGAATATTCAAGAGCATGGGATGGATGGAGAATAACAAGGAGAAACCACCAATCATGAAATAGCATTCTCAGGTCAATAAAGGCACCACACCAGTTGGAAATACAAAATATTTTGAAACCCCAAGGCATCTAAAAACACTATAATCCTTTAAAATACATGCAAATACATGTATTTTAAAAACCCCTAAAATAGGAGGGGTTGAAAAAGAGTGAAACGTGAGATACTCCTTGATTGTGAAGATGTGAGTTTCAATAGAAGGACACACTCTATTATAAAACAATCCAGTATATATCACCAAATAATATAGGAAGAATAAATCTTGATACATGATGTAGACTAGCATGGGATTGTGGTAATTGATGATGAGAGAATGAGAACCCTGGGCTTCCCACAACCATTGGAACCAACACAAAAAGGAGCCCTAAAATAAGCACAAGAGGGCCCATTATAACGTACACTTTTGGAGGAATATCACTCACAAATGTCCTTTGATAATGTTGATCCAACAACAGGATATACAGGTGGAAGTTGAATTGATTGAGGATATTGTAAAGCCAAATGATGAAGGTACTAGTTGTTCAAGACCACCATAAAAAAGATGATACCAATTTGAAAAATCTAAACTTATAAGAGGCTAATTTGATCATCTGGTCTCTATAGACACAAGTTGCAACATTTAAGAATCTATTGAAGGACAAGAATGAGCATATAAGTCGACTTGAAGATTATCTGGTCATGGCACAAATATAGAAGGGGGAACTTTGATAAATGATTCGAGATACATACTAGATGTGATAGAGGAGGAACTTGGAGAAAATTGTGACCACCCAATTCATCTCCTCAAAAGCAACATAAGCCTTTAATTACTCATTTATCTCCTATCATAGGCAATAAAGTCCCTTGACTAGTAGGGGAACCTCGTATAAAATGTTGAGCCAAAGAGGGTATTGAAAAAATAAATGTCAAGGTTTTCTAACTTGAATATGGAAGGAGAACATCCAAAAACAATAATACAATCATCAAAAGTCCCTTAATTGATTGGGACAAAGAACTAGGAGATATAAACTAATCCCTTCGAGCCTCTGTGACCAACTATAATTGTTCCATAAAACATGGTTACCTTGGATAACCATAATGCAGTCATCTCATGATAGCCAAGATATTGTCTATATTTAGAGTAGAGAATTCAAATCCTCAAGGTGTTTGAAGAGCAAAATAAAAAATTGAGACAAGAGTTGGAGAAGCAAAAAGAGAAAAATGCAATTTTATTAGTATGGCTTCACTTTGTTTGTCATATTGTTGACACACTCCTTAAATGTAGATTCCTTGCTAGGATTTACAACTTACTTTTGAGGGACAATTTTTTCACTAGCAAATTTTACAAGTATATTGTGATCAAAATCCTTAGTTAGAAATTGTGTAGGAATTTGTAGATTTTACATAAAAACTTGCTACACAAGTATTATGTTCATAAGTATGCCCTATCTCAAGATTTTACATTTCTTCCCAACATCTATGTTGGATATGTTCAATTAAGAGTATATTTATCCACTCTCCATAATCAGATCTAGAGGGAGAAAAAAGTAAATGAATATAAGGTTGGATAAGAAGAGGTCAGATTATTGTTACAATTTAAATTCTCTATCTCTGATTGTTAAAAATGTTTTCATTAAAATTAGCACATTCACAAAAATATTGCAATAAAACATAAATGCATGAAACACAAGATATTGCAATATGAAATATAAGTGCAGAAATAAAACAATCTCACAAAGTAACATAGGATCACAAGCCACTTTGAGGAGACAACCTCCTTCAATGCTTTCATTAAATTATGCAAAAAGATACATTCATTCCTACCCTTCGTAGTTTTAAATATTTCATCTCTCACCTAACTCTCAAGGTTGGCTTACATGCAAAATGCCACCCGAGCTAGAATCTCTACCTACAAAACAATTACATTCTTGATAACAATTACATATAATTGTGCCACTTGTTTAGGCACTTCTAGATCCACAACTATTACAAAATATTACAAAACATTATCATGGGTGTCCCCCACGTTCAATAAGGGTTATTACATCATAGTGTTAGGATGGGGTCTTAACACTTATTCTCCAATTGAGTAGCATTTCAACCTCATAGCCAAATCATACATTAGAATAGAATATATAAACTAGCTTAATTGTTGCATTTAAAAATTTAACTATTTTGGTGAAGAAGGGTTTGAATTGGCTAAGAAGTCCTGTCATCATAGATGGATTGATATGGGATCTCTCTTGAGAAAGTGAGAGCTCATTTTCCCTTGCAACTTAGAATGGTCTTATCATAGGGCTTAGCTAGTGATCTCCATCATAAGAAAAAAAAAAATTCAATTAATATGAGTGTGATTCAGACCTCCACTATTATTGGTTCTAGTTCCTCCATACTATCTATTCTACTATTAGAGTAGGGAAATTTTTCAGAAGTAGATGGATAGGGTTGATCAGTGTGGTGGGTATCATCCACATGATAAGTTTACCTCCATCAAAATTGATGATTTTGATATCTACACAATCATCTAAAATAAAATGCATGAGGACATGCATTGGAATGGGGTAGTGATGAGGTGCTAAATTACCTCATTTTTATACATATTATGAACTTTTTTTTTGTTATTTATCCCTATGGTGACATCATACTTCACTTGAATATTTTATAAAGCATGGTAAATAAGGAAAATATATTCCCAAACTAGAGAGGATAATAATATATCTTTTGAATAGTTAGTTGAAAATTTTTTACCCTTTAACTATTGCATTCTTAGTTTGGGAAGCATATTGAATTTTGTAGGATATTAGCATGGGAGTATTTTGGCCAAATACCTTGGACCTTTAAAGCATTGGGTAATGAAACCATGTAGAGCATAGGAAAATCATGCCATGCTAACAACCAAGCGTTGATGTATGGACCCATGACAAATACAATATGTTGAGCTAGAACTAAGGAATAAGCACCAATAACTGTTGATCGAGGAAAAGTCCATGATGTAAGTAACCACTGAAGAGATATGGAAAAAATGACCAGAGATGTTGGCTACTATTAAATTTACTAAGGGGATGTGCATATGTGGAAATAAGTTAGATTTGCATTGCCAAAATTAGAATATTTTATTCCTTGTATAATTATAAGGTTATTTAATCTTGAGCGATAGTAACAAAGGATAATTAATCGGTGTAACGATTTGCCCATTCTCAAACATACATACAAATAGGGGCAAGCAATATTCTTCAACCTCGTTTGGGCTATGGTTAAAATGATATTTTTCATTCTCCTTAGCTGACAATTTGAATATTTATCTAATATTCATTAGCTAATAACTTGCCTATAATTCATGCTAATTATAAATAAATATGTATGTGACATTTAGTAGGCTAGTAGCTGGTAATAATTTTATTTTGAAATTTTTATTATTGAACCAAAATTTCTTTGTATTTGATTATTGTATGTGAGAACACTCATATGGATAATTTTAGTGAATAATTAGAGCTTTAAGATTTCAGCTCCTATGTTGAGTGAAATCTCCTTTTCTACGGAGCTTGGGCCCACTCCAATATGGAGAGGAAAGGATTTATTTATTATGTTTGGGAATTTATGCCATAATAGATTTTTTTTAGTGTTTTTTCCTCATTCATTGTTACTTTCCACTATATTGTAATTCATGTATTGTTGTGAATGTCTTTATATTTTGTTGTTTTATTTGCTATAATATTACTCCGAGGAGAAAATAGTAGAATTTGACTAGATATCGATAATTAAAATAATTAGTTTCAATTAGACTTTATGTGTTTTGAAAAAGTATGAACTTAGTTTAAATTTTTAATTTTAGATTTCTTATAGGAAGTGTAGCTAAATTAAATAGTTTGGTTTTAGTATCTTCCCTTTTGAATTTATTTTGATTTTTGCAAGTTTAATTTTAAATACTTTGTGAGCATTTAACTTTAGCATGCATAAATTATAGAACCCCCTACCAATAACCTTATTATCGAACCAAATCCTAGTGCATATAGCATTTGGACACCACCCAAAATTTGATAAATTAAAAGTGACATAATTAAAGAGTGGTTTAACAACACCCGTTAGAACCTTGAAGTAAAATAAAACCACATCCACATGATATTGCAATAATAATAAAATAAAATTGAAATTAATAATACTGCAATATGAAATAGAAATGCAACAAATTATATTACAAAAAAAAATAACAAATTATAAAATTATAAACCTCTTCAAGAGGGCAACCTTCTTAGAAGTATTATTTTGATACAAAAAATATGAGATGTCTCTTCTCTTGCCCCCTTGGTTTTTTTAAATACTTCAACAACCCTAATGTGAAAGGTGAGTGATTACGGAAAAAGGAATTATTGCATTAACCTTCAAACTTAGGTTACATAGATTAAATAGGTGGTAAATAACCTATTCGAGAAAGAAAGGGAGAAAGGAGAAATTGGGGGAAAAGAAGGATGGAAGGAATTCTCTTGCCGCCCAAACGCTGTCGTCCACTGCCATCCAGGTAAGGTAAAAGGTAAGTTACCTTTACCCCAGTTAAAATCAAATTTTTAACCTTTTACTAATGGTAATTTCCAACATTCTCCCCCTTAAAGTTGAGAGGACTAACTATATAGTCTCTCAGCTTTATAAATTGAGCTTTAGCCATGCCTTTGGTGAAGATGTCTGCTAGATTATCCAAAGTGCTACAATATTGAAGCTCAACTGTCTGCTATTCCACCATATCTCTTATGAAGTGATACTTCATATCAAAATGTTTTGACCTTTTGTGGTGGATCGGATTATATGCCAACTATATGGCACTAATATTATCACAATTCAGTTTGGTTGGACCAATTTGTTTTTCGCCAATCTCTTCAAGGATTTTCCTCAACCAGAGGATCTGAGTACTGGCATGAGTAATGGCTATGTACTCAGCTTCTGTAGATGATAATGCTACAACAGATTGCTTCTTGGAACTCCAAGTTATTAGTCCTGAACCTAGACTAAAATAGTTCCCTGATGTAGATTTTTTGTCATCTATATTACTGCCCCAATCGTTGTCACTATAACCAAATAACTTCACAGAGTTAGACTTGTGGTAATGGATTCCAAAATCCAATGTACCTTTTACATATCGTAAAATTCGTTTGGTTGCTTGAAGATGCGACTCGGATGGGCATGACATATATCGTGATACAAGAGAAACAACATACTTGTATATCCGGCCTAGTGTTGGTGAGAAACATTAAACTCCCAACCATGCTTCCGTAATTGGTCAAGTCAACTTTTGGTGCTCCATCTTCTTTGCTTAGTTGGATTCCATGTCCGAGTTGGTGTTGCAGCTAATTTGCACTGCTGCATAGCAAATTTCTTGATCATGTCATGAGCATATTTTTGTTGACATATGAAGATCCCATTCTTTGATTGATGTACTTCCATTCCTAAAAAGTATCTCATTAATCCGAGATCCTTCATCTCAAATCGATTCATCATGGAGTTTTTGAACTCCATATTCATTTTATCATTACTACCCATGAATATTAGATCATCCACATATAAACAAACTATGAGGATATCTTCTCCATTTTTTAGGTAGTATAATGTTGGTTCACTCTTGCTTTTTGTGAAACCATATTTGCTGAAATAGCCATCAATTCGTGAGTACCATGCTCTTGGTGCTTGCTTGAGGCCATAAAGTGCTTTTTTCAATTTATAAACAAGGTTCTCTTTTCCTGGTTCTTGGAAACCTTGAGGTTGTTGAACATACACCTCTTCTATCAGGTATCCATTTAAAAATGCACTTTTCACATCCATGTGTTGAATTTTCCATCCTTTATGGGCTGCCAAGGAAAGAACAGTTCTAATTGTTTCTTGTCGAGCAACTGGAGCAAAGGTTTCCTCATAATCTATTCCATATTTTTGAGTAAAACCTTTAGCTACTAATCTCGCCTTGTGCCTTTCAATGCTCCCATCAACATTGAATTTGGTCTTATAGACCCATTTACATCCAACACATTTTTTTCCCTTGGGAAGCTTCACAAGCTCCCAAGTATCATTCTTTTTAATTAAGGATATTTCCTCTTCCATGGCATCTTGCCATATATTTTCAATGCATGCTTTTTCATAGCTAGAAGGTTCTAGCTGTGCGACGACCAACAAAGCATAATTGACTACATCACCCCTTGGTTCATGAGACTCATCATCCCCTAACATTTGAAGATTTTCAAGTCTTGACAAAATGTCATCCATCTCACTAGCTTGACTCCTAGTGTATCTTTGTTGGAAATTCCTATCCAACATTTGAGTAGATGGATGACTCTGCAATATGCGCTTTCCTCTATTTGTCTCTTTCCTTTGAGAAACTGAATCAATATCCATCGGGCTTGGAGCGCTTACAGATCTTTGAAATCATTTTGGAGAATTTGGGGGTGCCAACAAATTCCTTCTTGGACTTGGTGTACCACTTGATGTACTTGATGAAGTTTCCCGATGTGGAATTTGTGGAGGAGGACTTTTTACACTTGCTTTTCTTGGGTTGTACCAATGTGGGAGGTACTAATGTAGAAGCTGTCCGAATTAGAGTCAAAATAAACAAATTTTTTATGACCCCATTCTCCCCCTTCATCAAAAATTACATCCCCTGGAGATAATGATTTTATGTGTCGTGGGATTGTACAATCTATACCTTTTGGTTGAATCACAATACCCTACAAAAACACATGCTTGACTCTTTGGATCAATCTTCTTTCTATTCTCCTCAGGAATGTGTGCATATGCTAAAGAACCAAATACTATGAAATGTTTGACATTTGGTTTCTTACCGTACCATCCTTCATAAGGAGTGATACCATCTAAACTAGAAGTCGGACTTCTATTTAGAATATATGCACTTGTTCTCACTGCATCTGCCCAATAGCTGTTTGTGAGATGTTTTGCCCTGAAGCATTGTTCGTGCCATTTCAACAAGGGTGCGGTTCTTTCTCTCAACCACACCATTCTGCTGTGGGGTGTAGGCAGTGGTGAACTACCTTTTTATCCCATTTTGCTTACAATAATGAAGAAATTCATTTGAGGAGTACTCTCCTCCTTTATCAGTGCGAAGACATTTGACATAGTAGTCACTTTGCTTTTCTACATTATTTTTGAATTCTATGAAGCAATCAAATGCTTCATCTTTGTGTTTCAGAAAATAAAGCCAACACATTCTAGAATAATCATCTATGAATGTTAGAAAATAAGAATTGTTTCCAAGGCTCTTTGTTTGCATTGGACCACAGATGTCCGAATGTACTAGCTAAAGAGGATAGCTTGCTCTCCACGCTCGGCCTCTTGGAAACTTCGTTCTGGAGTGCTTTCCCAAAGCACATGCTTCACATACCTTTTTATGTTTTGGAATTTTTGGTAGTCCTGTCACCATAGCTTGTGATGTTAACATTTTCAAGCTAGCGAAATTGAGGTGACCATATCTCAAGTGCCACAATTCACTTGGATTTGTAATAGCAATGTTTGCAAGTTGAGCTCCCCCTGGCTCACCAGATTTTAGAGGGAACAACCTATTCTTTGTCATAGGTACATCAGTGATGACCCGATTACAATTGTTTTTATCAAAGATTGTACATTTTCTTTCATCAAAAACTAATCTCCATCATTTGGCCAACACTTAACAAATTGTGTTGTAGTTGTGGAGTATAGTATATGTCATTCACATTTTTAAGGCCTTCTTTTGTTGGAACTTCCATAGCTCCTATGCCTTCAACTTGCAAGGATTTATTATCCCCTAACTTAACATGAGATTTGTAATTTGAATATAATGTAGCAAAGAGATTTTCTTTGCCACTCATGTGGTTGGAGCAACCAGTATCCAAAATCCATGTATCATTTAGATTTTGATCTAGTTGTCCATAAGAGAGAAAAAGGTTTGGTGGACCTTCTTCTTCTCCGTAGAATGAGCCATATTGACTGCTTTGATATTTTGTAGAATTTGACCAGCAGTCCCGAGCGAAGTGGCCTTGTTTCCCACAATTGAAACAAGTTGTTTTAGTCTTGTTACTTCCTTGTCCTTGATTTCCACGGCCCGCATTGCCGCTTTGGTTCTGATTGGCTCCTCTGTTTTGATTTCCACCTCTGTTTTGATTACCTCCTCTGTAGGAGTTGCTTTGGCCCTTGCATCTTTGTTATTGACCTCTGCCTTGGCCTCTTCCTTGTCCTCGTCTTGCACTTTCATTCGAAGTGAAGGCTTTGTCATCACCTCCATAGCTTGTTGAAGGTGCACCTTGAAGTCGCTCTTCATGTGATGTTAATGATCCAATCAAACTATCAAATGTAAGAGTAGAAAGATCTTTGGATTCTTCAATTATGATTGCAATGTGATTCCACTTAGGAAGAAGTGTTCTCAACACTTTCTTCACAATTGTTTCATTTTTTGTGTCTTCACCTAAAGTTTGCATCTTATCAACTACTGCTTTGACTCGAACACAGTAGTCTCCAACTCTTTCATTTTCCTTCATTCTAAGATTTTCAAAATCTCTTTTCAAAGTCTGAAGCCTGACTTGCTTTACTTTATCACTTCCTTGGAATCCTTCTTTCAAGGCATTCCATGCATCTATTGCAGTTAAGAAAGATGCAATTCTCGAAAAGATACTTGGATCTAATGCTGATTGAAGATGGTATAAGGCAAATGAATTATTTTTCTATGCATCTTTGTAGATCTTTTTATCATTTGCACTTAAGGTAGTCCAATCTATTGGAGCAATGTAACCGTCTTCAATAATATCCCATAGTCCTTTTTCGATGAGTAATGTCCTCATCTTGATGGACCAGTACTCATAATTATCCCCTCTGAATTCGGGAATTGGTAGATTATTATGTGATCCCATTTATCTACTAAAACAAAAAACCTCTCTTTTATAGTCTTATTGGAAAAAAAGACTTTACAAACTATCAAGCCACCGCTTGATTTAAAATCATAAACAACTCAAACTTGTTCAGCCATTACAAAATTGTCGACGACTTGTTCATCATCGTCACTGATCAATATTATTTCAGGAGAAGGAGGTTGTAGGATTTCAACTGAATTACTATAATGAGTATATTCTAATCCTTGTGGAGCAATTGCAATTGTGTCATATTGTTCAAACTTGCTGCCAAAGGAGTTATCTTTTGAATCTACTTCGTATCCTTGATCAGGATTTCTCTGGTGTGCAATAACCGCGTTTTGCAACTGTGAAAAAACTGTATTAAGTCCTAGTGTTTTCACATGCCTATCAAAGTTTTCAGGAGTTGTTCTCAGTAACAACTTGCAGAGGGCATGATAACAACCTTCCGATCTTATCATTTAAGAAAATTTCCCAAAAATTTTCTTTTACAAAGATTTCCTCTTAGGAAATAGTAATAAAAAAAAATTAACTTTCTAAGTTTTTTATAAAAAAAAACTTTACAATTATTTCCTCTTAGGAAATTTCATTTAACTTTGAAAAAAATTTTTTTTTTTTTGAAAAAACTAATGAACAGAAATTTCCTCTTAGGAAATTACACACACAAAAAATATATATATATATATATATATATATATATATATATATATATATATATATTTAAACTATTCATTAGTTTTTTTTTTTTTTTTAATTTAATTAAAAATAATAATTTAACTATCTATCGACCCCGCCGAGAGTCGATCCTGCGACCTCGCGGGTGTCAGGGCTGAGGGTAGCCGCTGCGCTACCGGGCTAATTCGGGAGCAATGCGTGCTCCCCGCCCCTTGGCTTCCACGTCGAGCGCGAAGCTAGTGTTGGCTTCGCGCTCGGCGCTAAGCAAAAAATTGTTGGGACTAATTGTCCCACATCGCCCGTAGGGCGATGTTTTAGTTATTTAAAAATAACTAAACACCTACTATACTTTGAATTCCTGTGGGCAGTCACTAACACCCAGGTTCCTTTTGCCAAGTCACCACTCGGGCCACGCACCAGTGCCATGTCAGCGCACACTTTGCGGATCGCCATGTCACCCTCCTCGGGCCGCGCACCAGTGCCACGTCACCACACCTCGGGCCGCATGCCAGTCACACATCACCACGCATCGCACCACGTTAGTCTTGTGCCTCGGGTCACGTGCAGCAGATCACCACATCAATAGTGCCTCGGGAATCACATCGATGCCACGTCAACAGCACCTCGGGAATCATGCGGATCTGCTGCTCCTACGGGCTGCCTCGTCCAGCTCCTCCAATGCCTCAAAAAATGTGCCAGACTACTCCTGCGAGCTGCCTTGGGATCCGTGCCCCCTCGGCTCCTGTGGGTTGCCTCAGGATCTGTGCCACTGCCTCGAACTGTGGGCCCCACCACCTCGGGAATCGTGCCGCTCTGATACCAAATGTGAAAGGTGAGTGATTACGAAAAAAGGAATTATTGCATTAACCTTCAAACTTAGGTTACATAGATTAAATAGGCGGTAAATAACCTATTCGAGAAAGAAAGGGAGAAAGGAGAAATTGGGGGAAAAGAAGGATGGAAGGAATTCTCTTGTCGCCCAAATGTTGCCGTCCACTGCCGTCCAGGTAAGGTAAAAAGTAAGTTACCTTTATCCCAGTTAAAATCAAATTTTTAACCTTTTACTAATGGTAATTTCCAACACCTAACCCTTGTAAGTTCTATACTTTACCCTAATATGATAAAACATAACCAGATAATGCTAATCTTGGGAGCAAATAACGGGCAATAGCCTGACTTGATAGAACTCAAATTCCTCAATAATTATCACATATTACAAAGTATATATAGCACATGAGGAAGAGTTAAGATGGTGACACATGTCACCATGTGAAACCCAAATGACACATGTCATGTGAAAAGTACACACATATTAGGGTAAGCATGGGTAAAGTACACATTAACTTATTTCTAACATCCCCCCTTAATGTGTACTTTCCTAAAAAATTAAGTCAACATTAGATACATCCCCCCTTAATGTTGACTTCCATTAAAACATACATAGAGCATTTTTCTAAACTTGATGAATTTGTCAAGTCCAAGTGACTTGGTGAAGATGTTAGATGTTAGCCACTTGATATTTAGTAGGTACATACTCCATCTGTATAATGTTCTCTTGGACCACTTCTCTAATGAAGTGATGAAGGATCTCAATGTGCTTTGTGCGAGCATGGAAGACTAGATTTTTGGCCATCTTAATGGTACTTTGATTATTACAATATATATGTTGGACCATATATGAGTATCCCAATATATTTAAGTAGTTGCCTCAACCAAATTGCTTCCTTAGTTGCCTCAACTGCTACCTTATACTCTGCTTTTGTTGATATATGTTGTTTCTTGATGCTCCATGAGATGGTACCTGATCCAACTGAAAGCCATAACCAATAGTTGATCTTCTAATTTTAGGACAATTGGCCCAATCTGAATATGTGTACCCAATCAATGAAAAATCATCACATGCTATGTATAGAAGATCATAACGAGGTATCCCCTTGATGAATCTCAAAATCCTCTTAGCTACTATCCAATGACTCCTTTTAGGATCTTGCATGAATATAGAAACAAGTCCCACTAAATAGGTAATATCTGGTGTAGTTGAAGTTAAGTAGATCAAGCTTCTAACTAGTTGTCTGTAAAGGGTGCCATCAACCCTTTCTTTATCACTATTCATAAATTTTAATCAGGTTTCCATTGGAATGGGGGGATGGTTTACACTCCTACATGGGAGATTAATATTTTGCTAGGTTGTTCTCACACTTCTATGCCTTCTACCCTAAGATTAAGAAATTCACTTGCCCACTTATACATGTGTACTTAGAGTAGGAAAGTAAAGAGTCACATTCTATTGTATATAGTTGTGACAAAACATTGTAACATGTATGAAAAGTGCATTGCTCATAGCATGCATTAGTAGATATTCATTTCTTGTACTATTTTCATGAGATTTCATTAATGGCAGTTTTATGAGTTGTTGCAAAATTTTATTATGAGTTTTACATGCTTATTATATTGTCATTATCATATATTTAATATTGTATGCTCATTTTATGCCTTATGGTTGCATTTCATTAAATATATAACATCAAAAGTTAACAGTGGTATCATAGCACAAGGTATATTGATAGGAGATAGGGAGAGCCACAAGAGAGATTGAGAGGATATAGGGAGATATCATTTTTAGAAATTTTAAGATTTATTTTTGGCTAGTCTTTCTACAAGGTTGGAAAAAAACTCGTGAAGACTAGGACTCAATATAGATATCTTTTCCACTAGATTTAAGGATAACTAGTGAAGCTTGTTATTTTTAGAGATATAAATATTTAGATGCATTTGTTTGTTGTTGTCTAAATTCTATTGTAGGAGATTAATTTTTGAGTTGCTACAAATATATTGAACATTGAGACTGAGCAGGTTCAAGAGAAGAAGTCCTCATTGAAGATTTAAGATTCTAGATTGAAGATTGAGAAGAGATAAAGAGGCCAAGGAGCCCTATTGAAGATTGAATAAAGAGGAGACTCAAGAAAGAAGTCCCCATAGAATATTGAAACTAAAATATTGAAGACTCTACATTGAAGAAAGAAGAATGTAGCACTATTACATATTGAGAAGGAGGAGACCCAAGAGGAGAGGTCTCAAGAACACTTGAGAGGAATAAATAGCTACAATTTTTATATTTCGAGAGAATAAATTTGGGAAGAAGAAATAGCTACAATTTTTACATTTTGAGAGAATAAATTTGAAGGAGAATTCAAGCCACAAAAATCATATTTTTGGGTAGCAAATTGAAGGCTAAAAGGCAAAAACTTTGGGCAACAATTAGAGCTATAAAATTGATAAGTTTGAGGCAGCAATTGAGTGGAAAGGATAGCTGTAAAATTCACAAATTTAGATTAAAAAGTTGAATCAAATCACCAAGGAAGGTAGCTGCAAAGGAGGCCAAATAAGTTTTGAAAATTGGTATTAAATTTTTTTATCCAAGTATTATTTAAGTTTTTTGAAAACACCATATTTGAGTTTATATTACAAACAAAGCAAAGGTATCAAGTTTATGTATTCAAAGTTGAAGAAGACAACATTACATCGGATTGAAACATACAAAAAATAAAGGAGAAGTTAGAAAATATAAAATATCAACTCCTCACTATCTTTTGATAGTCAAATAAGCCAATATTATATACAATATACTATCCAAAAGGTAAATATTTTGGTACAAATTAAGAAGATTGGAGTCACCAAATAAGAAACTACCAAGCATAGAGCTTAGGAGTATCCATAGTAGAAGAGAATCCAATGAGGAGGAGCCATCGTGGAAGAAGAAACCACCAAAGAAGAGCATAGTGTTAGGCATCAAGAAGAGTATATGCAACGTTGCATGTGGAGGAGCATACGAGAGCCACCAAAGCCAAGCACCATCATGGAGAGTAGCAAGCATCAAGGAAAAATAGAGAATCACAAAGGAGAGCAATATTCACCAAGTTATAAATCCTCCTTAGGTACAAAATTACAAGAGATAGAGTGCAAAAATGTTAGAGAAATCTAGCATTGAATTGAGGTAATCTGAACATTCAACAGTGAAACCATGCAAATGGTCAAGGTATCATGTTGGTGAAAGGCAAGCGTAGTGGTCCTATATTTTCAATCAAATTTGAAGAATTCAAGACTCTATAATTTAGAAATACGTGTCAGATTTAGCCATGAATACAACAAAATATTAGGGTAAACTAAAGATATTTTTTATCGAAAGGACTTGCGTAGTATATTTTCATAGCCTCCTGTAATATTTCCAATCTATACATAATGTAACCAAAAAGAACTGAACACAAATAAATACAAACACAGGAAAGAGAGAATATTGCCAAAAATACTCTTTGTGTTGATATTTGATACAATGTTACAAATGACTTTTTGGATTGCCCCAAATGTGTTGGGGGTAATGTTACAATTCTTATTTCTCTTTGTGAGATACAATGCTTTAATGATTGGAAATGGGATGAATATTCCAAGTCTTCAATGATTTTTGCATCCTCTGTTCTTTAGCTACAACTTTAATGGGTGAGTGGGTTTTTGTTTTCCAATGTGGGAACCACTCCAGCTTCAGAAACTCTCCAAACACATATCTCCTACACACATGACAAAACAAAGCAAGGATTTGTAGAAGTTGTTGATCAATATGGAAATTAATACAGTAAACCCTAACTTTAGAAACATAAACTATAATGCAAGAGATAGAGAAACAATTTCTAAAGAAGCCTTGGTGAAATCATATGTTAACGATTTGTGCTATCAATATTTTTTAGCTTTGAGAAATTATGGATTCATGGTGGGGACTGGTGAACCACACACGGGTAATGGAGGAACCACGTAAGGGCAGTTTCGACTGCATAACTATGGATGGGTGGTTTAGACTGAGTGATAGATTACTTCAAAAGGTGACCTTCAGGTTTCATATATCTCTTCTCTTCGGATGCGTGTAAACTCCTGGTCCTATTTTGGTAGCCTAATGGTATGTGTACTCAGCCTCCTCTATATGGTGGGGTGGTACACTTATATACCCTTTAGTATTTTGGAGGGAAATGGGAGGTGGCAAGCCAGGATTGCCAAGTGGCAGTCCAAGGCTGCCAAATGAAGGGGGTAGTTAGAGTGAGTCACTCAAGGTTTCTTACTTAACTGGGGTGATGTGGATGCAAGTGGAGTGAGGTGTAATGGTTGTCCCATGTGAAGGGACAAAGGAGACAAGGGTGTGTGAGATGTGGTAAGGGATGTTGGTGAGGTGGCTAGGACACATGTCTAGTGGTTATTCAAGGTATCCTAGGCTGATTTTCTAGATTTAATAAATCTGGAAAAGAGGATAATATGCAAGATTTTATACACCTAAGTCTAAATTTAGGTATATAATTTTATTATGTAGGGTTTTATGTGGGGTGCCATATATGATTTTGTGAATGCCTAGGTTTTGGTGTCTACACATAACAAGCTAAAATGTGTCTTGTAACAGCTTAGATGAAGAGTAGTTTGGCAGCCTCTAATGTCTCATCCCACAGATCACATTTGAACATGAATTATAAGGACATTATCTATATCCATCACATGTTCAAATGCAAATAGAAATGGTTATTTTTTTCTTTTGCTTTGAATTTTGGGGTGACATGCAATAGTAATGACAATTACAAGTGGCACAAGGGGTCGTTACAAGTTGCACAAGGGGCTATTACTAAGGTGACTAAAATGGTTGTTACTAAGTGGTAACTAAATCATCCAAAGAAGGAAAATTCCAAGTTGTGCTGGATATCAACAACACAAGGTTTTAGGCCAAACATTTGGGACATAAGAATCCATGTTGGAAGGGAGGATTCGTACACCCACATATTTTTGCCATCCAAACTTGTGAACTATTGTAAGCTACCTTCCATCCTATTTTCAAATGACTTAGCATCACTTAAAGACTTGGCTATTAGTGGAGATAATAATTATTTTTAATATTTGATTTATGTTAAGGTTTGGGAGGTATAAGGTGAATTTAATTTAATTATCTAAGGTTGAAGATAACTAATCTCATAATTTATAGATTAATTATTCTAATAGAGAAATAATGAATCTAATTACATAAGTGAAACCCTAGAAGTCCTATTAATTCAATTTGAAATGTTTTGAATATTTTTGGAAACTAGTCTTGGAATTGTGGGAATTTAATTACAAGTTTATTTAATTTGAAGTTTAAATTTTAATATTTGCAAATAATTTGATATTTGGAGAAATAAGGTTTTCTAAATAAAATTAGAAATACTAAATTTGCAAATATTCTTTACAGAACTTCTAAATTTCTAATTGGGGAGACAAGGAATTCAACATCAAAGATTTTGTGAAAACTTAGAAACCTAAAAATTATTATTCAATTATATATTTGAAACTAGGGAGATATAAGATAGTCTACTTCAAAGGAACATGGCAAAGAAAAACAAATGAAAATTAATACTAATGATCAAAAAATTGAAATACAAAGACATGAGTTGTCAAAAATATTTGAAAACCTATGTGTCCAAGAAAAATTAGACATTCAAGAAATTTCAAAAAGGTTGGAAATATTAAAATTCCATACACAACACACAATAGAAGAAATTGAAAAGGATACATCAATAAGTGAAAATAACACCTCACAATCAATGTTAAGAGAAATAAAAAATGAAAATTTCTTAACACTTAGTAGTTATCTGAATGCAAAGCTTCAAGAGGCATATGAAGATTCTAAAAGAGATTTTACATTACCTAGTGATATAGGATACCTGATATATGGTATTTCTTTCTCATGAATGTTAGAGTAATATTCCATTATTCAGGATATTAACCATATTTTCTACATTAGGATAGATTTCATTTACCACATGGTAAAAAGTAATATTTATTTTTGCCATTAGGTTATTTCATTATTTACCATTGTAAATATCTTTAACTATTTCCTATAGTTAATGGTATGATTGATTATTCACATTGTAATGTGAATAATATTTGTTAGTGGTTAGCATTATGGGGAAGGCTACCTATTTACGCTGTTACCTACCTTTAAGGGGGAACAACTAATTAGGCTATTCATAGCCTATATTTTATTTAAACCCTATTCTATATCAATATGAAGACCATGGTTTATGCATTTTAATTTATGTTTGCATTTTCCAACATTGGCATTAGAGCTACGGAGGAGGAAAGGCGCACACTGGACAATGCGGGAGGAAGTATATCATTCCACACTGGGTAAGGCGAGAAAAATTCTTGTTCTAATAACTGGGTAAGGCAGGAGGAATTATCGTTCTAGTCACATTTCAGCATTAGCACAAAACACCTATTAAGGTTGTGTTGGTTTTTTTGTTTGATTTATTAACTCCTAAGTGTTTTTGTGTTCCTATTGAAACACTACAAGGGATTGCAGTCCACTGACGTGGATAGAGAAAACAACCTACCTCTATGAATGGAGGCAAGCTACCTATTACGATTAACCCATAGGTGGAGAACCACCTCTAAATTGGCTGGCCTACCCTCTAACTGATAATCAAAAAATACTATCCAGTGATCGGCCTGAGGCATCAACCACAACCTGCCCTGAGTTGATGATAGGAGCAAGTCTTCGACCATCACTTGTAGGTGGCTGAACATCAACTAGAGGGCTTGAGCACCCTATGGCAACCAACATATCCTGCTCTAATCTAGTGATCGGAGTGAGGCTCAGGCGATCGCTCATAGGTGATCGACCAACCAGTGAGTAAGAGCACCATTTAGCGGTCAACCCAAAACATAGGGTAGGAGCACCTTGACCTACTACACTACTGCAGCATCAAACCCTAGATCTAGACCACTGATGTGGAAGGGGCATGAATTTTGAGGTCATCTGACATCACCCTCTTTGACTTGGCATGACTTTCAAAGCATCCACATGGTACTGTGTGTTGGTTGGGTGCACGAAATAAGGGGTATATGTGGCAGTCTAACATGGACCTATGACTTGGTTGGGTATGGGAATCAAGGTATATATGTGGCAACATGTGGTATTTAGTGTGGACACCTGACGCATCCTAAGTTCATCTACATGGCAATTGGGCTTATGTCGTGATTGGAGAAGCATCAATTATTTTTTTGGAAAAACATGTGGTTTAGTGACTACCCGAAAGCAATCGAATATCAAAGGGTGCCTTTGCCCTTTCAAGAAACTCAAACATTACCTGTAGGGGCAATGTGGGACTAAAGTCCAGAGTTTTTTTATTTTTTTCCTTTCGTGCGAGGCACGAAGGAAGAAAGGGAACTTTGTTCCCTTTGCTTCCCTTCGGGTGGGCTAGCCCGATTTGCGGGAGCACCAGGCTTAGGCTAGCACCCACGAGATCAAGGGTTTGATTCTCTGCGATGCTAAAAGCTATTCTTTTTGCCTAAAGAATCATTCGAAAATTTTTGGAGGTATAATTTTTTTTTTTGTATTCTTTTTAGTATTTGCTTTAATAATCTAATATATGTTTTTGATTAAAATCATTTTTTTTAAATTAAAGTGATTTTTATCAAAAATTGTTTGATTATTAATTAAAATTATGCTAAAATTAATTAAATATTTGCATTAAAATTGAAAATTTAAAGGGACATCCTTTTTTTTTTTTTGCAACATCAACAAAAATATGCTTTTGTTTTCTCATCAAAGGGAGATATAAGACAAGGAAGAGCATTATTTTTTTGCAAAGTTAGGGAACCTTAATTCTTCTCAAAACCTTATTAATTTTACAAGCAATAAAGGATCAAACTTAAATTCTTTTTTTTCCAAATTGTAACATAAGGTGACACAAAAATTTTGTAAAATTCAAAGGCAAAGTGTGCATTGGTTTTCTCAAAGGGGGGATATAATACAGGAAATTGCACATTCTATTTTTTGTAAAACTGAGAAAAAATTGAAGACCTTGGGTCCATCAAAACCACGTCGTGTGTCAACTAGATCTGGAAGCCTTTCAAACGCGGGTCATGTGTCGACTTGACTTTAAAGAAGTGTTATTTTGTTAATTTTGTAAATCAAAGGGGGGAAGACAAGAAATTGTATTTCTTTGCAAAATTGTAACACAAAGTGAGGAGCACTTAAAAATCAAACCTTGTTTATTTTGCAAAATCAAAAGGAAAGGCAATTATTTTATGCCACATTCTTTGCAAAATTGAAAAACAAGAGGAGACATAGTATATCAAATTTTTGCACAACATAATTCCAGTTTTTGCTGCAACATTAATAATAAAGGTGCATTTTTTATTTTACTTGACACCTTTATTACAAATTGGAAAATTAGGTGCATTTTTGGTTGCATCCGACACCTAAGTGATAATAATTTTGTGGGCACTCTTTGATTTATTATTGCATTTAATTTCTTGTTCTTTGCAATTATAAGTCATAAAAATCAAGAGCACTCAAAACCCTAAAATTTCACAATAAATTGTGTAATTCATTTGCACAAGTATAAGCCATTTGTAAAATTGATTTTCTTTCCTTACAAACCCTAAAATTCACTCTTATTTGTTTGTCTCAATATCCTCAAACTGATTATTCCTCTTCAAGAGAATTTTCAGGTAGGTGCCATTAAATATCTTTTTGAGTGAATTATCTTTCACTTCTTATTTTTTTGGCTTAAATATACTCAAACTGATCATCTTTCTTCAAAGAGAGTTTTCAGGTAGGTGCCATTAAATACCACTTAAGAGTGAAAGAAAAATCATCTTAGTACAAATTCTATAACCTTCATAATGGCAACTATTAACAAATACCTAAATGATACACAATTGCTTAAAGATCCTAACTACTATGTTGCAAGTGTGAATGCGACTTCATCTTGAGTGGCCTATAAAAAGCTTGTTTTCATGTTGCAGTGTGAATAGGCTTCATTTTGGTCGACAAAGTTTGTCGATATGATTTTTATTTTTTCTCCCCTTATTCCTCCTCATTTTTCCTCCTATTTTTTCTCCCCTGATTCCTCCTTTCGTTTCTCCCCTTTTCTCTCCAACTTCTTCTCCCTATCTCCTCACCGCCATATTCCCCATTCCCTATATATATCTATCTATGTATATGGTTCAGATAGTGTGTGTGTGAAATTGAATTAAGTTAATTTTTGCATGCCTTCATTTTAATTATTGTTTACTACGACTCTATATTCTGCCTCATTCTGGTATCAAAGCAAGCACATGGGTCGAGGAGCGCAGATCGAGGAGCATAAAAATTGAGGCAATCCTTTGAGGCAAATTCGAGGGCACTGATCCTGAGGCAGTCGTAGGATGGATCTGGTGTGGACGTTGACAGGCACGTATTTTGAGATGTAGATGTGGCACTAAGGTGTGACATGGCATTGAGGAAGTAGAACCAATATGGCATGTGGATTGAGGAGATTCGAGACAGAGCACAACTTTCGAGGCTAACATGGAGGGCATGCAGCTCGAGGAGCTGAGCTGGCAAACAGTGACATGTGGCAAGGCGAGGACGTGGCACATGGCAAGGCAAGGATGTGGTGAGGACTTGACATGGATGTGCCACATGGTAGGTTGTAGTTGGAGGTTTCAGCAGCAAAAGGGTTTAAGGTGACGATTCCCCGAAGGAAATCGAGAAAATATACACGTGCGGGCGTATAAAAAGACCTTGAAGGTCTTCTTCCCACTGCATGTGGGATAATTTATTTTTTTTTAAAAAGCCTCCCACGGCGCTTGTTTAACACCACCCTATGCTCCTTTCTATTCTGTGTGAGCACGTAGCACACACGGTTAAGACGCTTGAAACCCGGCTGGCAGACCCGGGTTCGAAACCCACCGGGTGCAAAAAAAAAAAGAGTTTAAATTTTTTTTAATGTTTTTGCTGTTGAAGGTTTAAGGAGGACAAAACGCGCGGTGTTTTCCAAAGCAACCGCTTGGTGTAGCGGCCCACATCTGCGCTCCTATCTAGGCGGTCGAGGGTTCGAATCGCGGTCGAGGCAGTAAAGATTTGTTTTTTTTGAAAAAAATTTAAATTTTTTTAAAAAATTAATTTAATAATTTAAAATTTATATTTTTAATTATTTATTTTTAAAAAATAATAATTAAGAATATAAAAAGATTATTAAATTTTTTTTGATAAAGACTTTATTAAAAAATTTGAAAACTTTAAAAAGGTAATCTTTGTAAAAAGGGGGAGCATAAAAGTGTCGGGAAGCCTTCCGGAGCGCTCGTTTAGCACTTCCAAAAAAATTTGGACTCCCCGTCTCATGACGGGGGAGGCACGCCAGGGGCGCTGCTCCTTGGAACCTCGTTCAAGGCTAAAAAATTTTGTAATAGCCTCAACGGCTGTAAAAGGGTGAAAATTTTAACCTCAGAGGCTCTAATGAAGTTTTATTTTGCATTGATGAGTAGATGATCAGGTCTACCGGGTGCTACCATGCTTTATGCTCTCTACTACAAAGAGAGACAACCAAATCATTTGATGAACGAGTTCAGAGAAACGGATTGCACGTTGTGTTTAGTCAGTTGTAGAATATTGTTATAGCCCACCAGAGGAATCCAAATTCTGGTTATGAGGCTAACTTAGAAGACAATATTTTTGGAAAATGAGTGGAGGAGTCTGATACAATTGAAGCTACACTTGTAGATCAAGCGAGTGATAGCTACTCTCCAACTGAGCTGGAGCAACAATCCAGTGAAAGTTATACCCCATGCTCTCCAAAGCCTAAGCCAGTAGAGGCTGAGCCAGCATAGGCCAAGCTAGTGGCAGCTCCTGAAATAGTTGTCATCAGTGACAATGAGGATTCCATTGCAGATAATTTTGGACCTCCAGTACTGGACAATCCACAAGAAGAAGAAGAAATCAGTGAGAGAGTTAAGAAATCTAGATTTGATTTGAACTTGTAATTGCTTTGTACTTCCTATTTTTAGTCAAATCAAAGTTTGCTTTCAAGTAGTAGAAATGGCTTCAAATTCAAATATTCCAATTCCAAAATTCAATGGTAGTGATTATGAATATTGGTCAATAAAGATGAAAACTTTGTTAATAGGCAAAGGTCTATGGGACGTAGTTGAAGAGGGTTACACAGAACCTTCTCCTACTAAGTGGTTCCTGAAATAGTTGTCATCAGTGACAACGAGGATTCCATTGCAGACAATTTTGGACCTCCAGTACCTTGGACAATCCACAAGAAGAAGAAGAAATCAGTGAGAGAGTTAAGAAATATAGATTTGATTTGAACTTGTAATTGCTTTGTACTTCCTATTTTTAGTCAAATCAAAGTTTGCTTTCAAGTAGTAGAAATGGCTTCAAATTCAAATCTTCCAATTCCAAAATTCAATGGTAGTTATTATGAATACTGGTCAATAAAGATGAAAACTTTGTTAATAGGCAAAGGTCTATGGGATGTAGTTGAAGAGGGTTACACAGAACCTTCTCCTACTAAGTGGACTGCTTTAAGTGTTGTTGATAGAAAATCTATGAAAGAAGAATAGAAAAATAATTCCTCTACCCTGTATCATTTGCAAGCAGCCCTAGATAAAAGCATATTTCCTAGAATAGCATCCTATGTAACAGCTTAATATACCTAGAATGCTTTAAAGGAAAGTTTTCAAGGGAGTGATCAAGTGAAGCAGTTCAGGCTTCAAACTCTAAAAGGAGAGTTTGAAAATCTCATAATGCAAGAGAATGAGAAAGTAGGAGACTACTGCGTGCGAGTCAAAGCCATAATAGATAAAATGGTCACTCTTGGTGAAGATATTAAACCAAAATTTGTGGTGAAGAAAGTGTTGCGAACACTTCTTCCTAAGTGGAATCATGTAGCAATCATTATTGAAGAGTCAAAATATTTGACTACACTTTCCTTTGATGCACTAATTGGTTCTCTTCTTTCACATGAAGAGAGATTGCAGGAATCTCCTTCCACCAGTCATGGAGGAGATGATAAAGCCTTTGCTTCACAAGAAGGAAGAGGTAGAGGTCGTGGCAGAGGTCAGCACAGAGGAAGAGGCAAGAATAGTCCACGAGGTGGAACCCCAAGCAGAGGAGGATCTTCAAACAGAGATGGAGGTCAGAATAGAAGTGGACAGCAGAATAGAGGAAATCATCCAGGCCAAGGAAAAGGAATTGACAAGTCCAAAAAAACTTGCTATAATTGTGGTAAACTTGGCCACTTTGCTCGTCACTGTTGGTCAAAATCTTCTCAAGGGAGTAGCAGTCATAGCAGTCAGTATGGCAATTTTGGAGAAGAGGAAGGGACCTCAAATCTCTTTCTCTCATATGGCAAGTCATATTAGAACCTGAATGATACCTGGATCTTGGACATTGGTTGTTCAAATCATATGAGTGGCAAAGAAGAACTCTTTGCTACCCTGGATTCTTCCTACAAATCTAGCATCAAGTTGGGAGATGACAAATCATTGGCGGTTGAAGGCATTGGATCCATGGAGGTTCCAACAAAATAGGGTGTTAAACAGGTGAATGATATTTATTATACCCCTCATATCCAACATAATCTTTTGAGTGTTGGTCAAATGTTAGAGAAAAACTATAAGTTGTTATTTTATGAGGGTAAATGTATCATTTTTAATAAAAGTGATAGTGATAGAATCATTACTCAAGTTCCAATTATAAAGAATAGGTTATTCCCTTTAAATTTTGGCCAACCAGGGGGAGAGAAATTGGTAAATGCTGATATTTCAAATCCAAGTGTGTTGTGGCACTTGAGATACGGTCATCTAAATTCAGCCAGTCTAAAAATGCTTACCTCTCAAGCGATGGTGATCATACTTCCTAAAGTGCAGGAGAATAAGGAAGTCTGTGAAGGTTGTGCTTTGGGCAAACATGCCAGATCCAAATTTCCATGAGGGCAAGCATGGCGGGCCAGTTATCCACTCCAGCTAGTCCATTCGGACATCTATGGTCCAATGCAGACCAAGAGCATTGGTAACAACTCTTACTTTCTTCTCTTCATTGATTATTTTTCATGAATGTGCTGGATATATTTTTTAAAGTATGAGGATGAAGCATTTGATTGCTTTGTAGATTTTAAAGCAAGAGTTGAAAATGAGAGTGGATATTTTGTTAAGTGTCTTAGATCAGATAGAGGAGGAGAATACTCCTCTAATGAATTTTTGAATTTTTGTAAAAAACATGGAATAAAGAGGCAGTTCACTACTACCTACACTCCACAGCAAAATGGTGTGGCTAAGAGAAAGAACCGCACCATTGTAGAAATGGCAATATCTATGCTTCAAACAAAGAATTTGAGTAATATGTATTGGGTAGATTCAGCCAGAACCAATGTGTATATTTTGAATAGGAGCCCTACTTCAAGTTTTAAAGGGAAAACTCTTTACCAAGCATGGTATGGTAAGAAACCAAATGTCAAGCATTTCAAAGTGTTTGGTTCACTGGCGTACTCACACATTCCTGATGAACAGAGAAAGAAGCTCGATCCTAAGAGTCAAGCATGCATTTTTGTAGGATACTGTGAGACCACAAAAGCTTATAGACTCTTGTTGGTCACGAATCTACCATAGGAAAGGATTTTATGCGAAATGCACCCTAGACCTAGCCAACATTGAAAGGCTAGGAGAAAGAAATGTCTCCCAGACCAATCTCTAGAGAGGGTTGGTTCCCTTACTAAATTTTATATTCTTGAAGACTAGAGTTGCAGGAAAGAAATAGGAAATATGCAGAAAGAAACAAGAAATATAGCCACAGGCCAAATTTTTTGGATCGGAAAAGATTAGCAGTAGATAACCTCAAGCACTCTAATAGCATATAACAAAATATAGCAACGTAATTTACTTACAACCTTGCACAGATAACCTCCAGAATCGCATTCCAGAACTCATTTCCTCACCAACAATATTTAAACTCAGACATAGAATTCAAATTAAACAGTAGATAAGAAATACGAATGTAAAGGAGGAATGCATAAGATAGAAGGATAAACACACATAAATTTGCTTGTAAAACCAGAGGCCAAATATCTTTCATTCATGCAAAGAACTTGAAATTTTTTTAGCAAAAGTCTCTCTCTCGATCCCTCTTTCTGGGATATACATTGATATTTATAGAGGTCTTGCCTATTTGTAGCATTTAAAACATGAAACGAACTTCCTCGAGATCTACAAAGTGTACAATAGAAATAAGGAAATGATCCCCTTAAACCAGCCTCGAAGAAATTAGAAATTGAATGAAACAAGGAACCGGTCATCTTCATTAAATGGTCATCCTCGGAGCATGCTTGGACCGTTAGAAAATCATGAACAGAAGCTTTGAATAATGGAGGCATCTTTAATTCTGGTGGCTTTGAAAGTTATAGGCTTGAGCACGTTCTTCTATCTTGCTCACATTGGAAAGTAGCAAAACATTAAATTTTGGAGTGCTTTTAATCTTTGGAAATTGCAATACTTCATCAGGCCGTTTGAACTGCTTTTTGGCATGAAACCATGATAGGTCACGAAAATATGACATGTCATGAAATCGTGACATTTTCCTTCTTCGTACGCTTTTGTCATTTTGGGTCGCGAAAACCAAACATGTCACGAAATCATGACGTATTCGGCTCTTTGTTCTCCTTCATCACCTTAGGTCACAAAAATGCGACGCATCATGAAATCGTGACGTTTCGTACTATTTTTCTTCTTCCTTGCTTTGCTCTCGTGAAACTATGACATGTTGCAAAATCACGATGTTCTTTCCCTATGTTGTCCTTGCACTGTTTTGAACCGCGAAAACGTGACAAGTCACGATTTTGCTACATCTTTTTCTCTTTTGGCTTCATCCTCTTACAAGCAGTGAAAACATAACATGTCGTGAAATCACAACATTTCGTACCATTTTTCTCTTTCCATGCTTTCACATCGCGAAAACAAGACATGTCACGAAATCGCGACATCCTTCTCTATTTAGCCTTTTCTCCATAATATGTCGTGAAATCATGACGTTTCCTTGCTTTCTCTACTGTTGCCGCTTTCTGTCGCAAAATCGCAACGTCTTCTTCTTGCTTGAACTTATCTTCAAAAATGTCACAAAATCGTGACGTCTTTCATGCCTTATGCTTTTATGTCCACCTGACCGTGATAATGCGACATGTCACAATATCGCGATGTTTTTACATTTTGCACCTTGGTTACTTTTTTGTCACGATTTCGCAATGTGGTTCATTTTCATTGCCCTTTGCTCAATTATGTCACGATTTCGTGACCTTTTCTATCACTCTGCTCCATGGCCATCGCAAGTCATGAAAACATGACATGTCACGTTATCGCGACAATTTTACTGCTCTGCCTCCATTGACCACGTTGATCACAATTTTGGAACATGTCACGATATCGTGACATTCTCTGACTTTGGCTTCTCTCTCCTCTAAACACCCGCGATAGCGCGACATGTCACGATATCTTGACAGTTTTGAACCCATGCTCTCCATGTTGTTTTTGGTCGCGATATCGTGATAGTTCTTAGACTTAGCTGTTTTGGCACCAAAACTCATAGAGAAACATAGAGGAGTGAGCACTCAAAAATTTATGCATGAATAATCTAGAATCAAAATAATGTGGCAAAAATGCCAACATTCTTGGCGGCTCATGGGGTATACAGTTCTACTGTATGCACGAATCCCAGGCCTAAATCCCTTGGGCAACATAGTCAAGAAACATGAGAAGTAGGAAAGTAAGTGCTGACTGATGGGGAACATCTCTGCAGTCTGCTACAACAACTCTTGCTGACTTTCAAAAAACTCAAGTAAATCTGTATTTGGCCTAGTTCACCAGGTGTTGTAAAAGGATCTCCATGACAATTAGGAAAGCACTGAGTTTGTAAAACGAAAATGAATGGAATGAGCAGAGTGAGGACTATGGAATAGAAATAGTAAATGATGGAATGGTGGGAGTGGAAGGAGTGAAGCGGTAAATACAGCAGATAAATGCTGAAACGACAATGAAATTAGAAGAAAAGGAAAAGAAGAAATAGGAATATCAGAGGGGGAAATAGAAACAACAGTAGTGGCTTAATTACGGATGGTAGAAGAAGGAATGAGCAAGGAAGGGAATGAAAAGAAGGGAGTGGAGTGAAGAAATTAACAAAAGCCACTATATGTTGGGAAGGAAGAAGAAAAAAAGAAAGAAATAAACGTACCTGCGGGCTCGCATGCAAAAAGAGCCGAAGTTGACAAAAAAAATCCACAATACTTTTTTTCTTTTTCTTTTTTTACAAAAGCAAAATAACTGTACAACGTAATACTGGACTCATACTTCATGGAGTGTAGGCTTTCATATGAAAGTCGTTCACTGAAATTGGAAGTGGGCTACCATCCAAATCTTCCAGATGAAACGAATTTGCTGCACCGGCACTGACAATGCGGAATGGACCCTCCCATAGAGCATCAAACTTCTTGTGCATTCCTGGCTTGGCTTTCTTTTCATTCCATTTCAAGACCAAATCACCCACCTTAAGTGGATGATCAACGGAATTTTTATGGAACCATTTTGAAATAACCTGTGTATGCTTAGAAAACTCCTCATAGGCCAAAGAACGTTGCTCTTCCAACTACAACAACTGAGCCAACCGCATATCCATAGAATCTATATCTACTTCATCATCCTGAAATCCCTGCAATTGCTGCAATACTAGAAATTCTAGATGAACAGGCAACCTTGCCTCTTTTCCATATACCATGGCATATGGTGAAGTCTTGATAGACTTCTTGATTGAAATCTTATCTACCCACAAGGCTTGATTTAGCAAAAGATGCCATGATCTATTGTTATCCCCCAAGGATCTCTTCAAAATCTGTAGCAAGTTCTTGTTTGTGGACTCCGCCAAGCCATTCCCTTGAGGGTAATAGTTAGAGGATGTCTTCAGGAAAACACCATATTTTTTTGCAAATTTTGCTAGCTCAGCTCCAATGAATGGAGTTTCGTTATCTGTGATGATAGCATAAGGAATGCCAAAATGTGTGATCAGCCCTTTGATAAAAGAGATCACCACATCCTAATTTGCAACCCTGGTTGGGATAGCCTCAGACCATCTCATGAAATAATTTGTAGCCGTCAAGATATACTTGTGCCCAGCTGAAGAATTCAGAACAAATAATAATCCCAATAAAGTCCAATCCCCACTGCTAAAAATGTGCTTCAACCTGAATTGGATGCAGGGCCAATGATGCATTTCTAACCCTTCCTGTATACCTCTGACATCTGTCACATGCTTGGGCAATCCTGAAAGCATCTGTGAACAAAGTTGGCCAATAGTAACCAGCCCAAATAATTTTCAAAGCCATTGGTCTACCTGCATAGTGTCCTCCTGATATGCCAGAATGAAACTCCTCCAGGAGTCTAGCCTTCTTTGATTCCTTGACACACCTTAAAATAATGCCATCAATATTCTTGAAAAACAATCCCTCCGACAGCAACACATACTTGAGAGCTTGCAGGCGGAACCTTCTCCATTGTGAGGCATTTAACTGTGAAGGGCATTTGCCAGTTATGAAATAGCTAATCAGGTCATCAGCCCAATCTTGTCCTTGTACTAAGCGGTTCACCAGATTCCTATCTTCAGAGAGATCATCTGCTTGATAATCAACTATCCCAGATGCTGCAGTATTTGCTAAGTGCTGGCATAAGGCCTTACCCCGCACCAGTTTGGTCGGATGAATCTCAACATCAAATTCTTGAATTTTGGTGACCCAACCAGCGCGTTTATCACCCATCTCACCCTGAATGATGAAATTCCTTACATCGGGGTGTATAACATAGATGACTATCCTACTCTGAGATATAAAATTCTTGAATTTCTTAAGAGACTTCATGACAAAGATATACCTACTTTTCAATGAAATTATATCTTGCCTCATGAGGTAAGATAACCTAACTAAGGAAAGCAATGGGCCTTTCATTCCCATCTCCTTTCTGTGTGAGTACTGCGGCATAGCTCTCATCTTCTCCAACTGCATATAGAATGAAATATTTTGAATAATCAGGGTTAATTAATATAGGAGCCTGTGCTATTCTATCCTTAATTTCCTGGAATGCCTCCTTCCTCTGAGTCGTCCACTTAAATTCTGCGTCCTTCTTCAACAACTCAGTCATGGGCTTGACAACTTGGGCAAAGTTAGAAATGAACTTCCTGATAAAATTAATCTGCCCGAAGAAATACTGTGGCTCTTTCTTATTGGCAAGGAGCAACAGTTTCTTCAACGCTTCGACTCGAGATGAGTCAATTGCCAAACCATCTTCTGAAATGACATGCCCCAAGAGTTTACCTTCCTTCACTGCAAAAATTGACTTCTTTGGATTAATGGAAATACCAAACTCTCTACATTTTCCAAATATTTGCATTAGATGAGAACAGTGATCTTCCTATTTATGTGAAAAGACAGTCATATCATCAAGATAAATGACAATAATCTTGTTTAAAATCTCCTCAAATGCAATGTCCATGGCTCTCTGAAATGTGGCCCCAACATTGGACAATCCGAAAGGCATGCGCTGATAGGCAAAAGTGCCCCACTTGGTTGTGAATGCAGTTTTGTACTGGTCCTCATCTCTAACCCAAATATGGTTATATCCAAAGAAACCATCTAGCAGTGAGAAACGCTGAGCCCCAGCAACAACATGAAGTATATGATCAATGCGATGCAAGGGATAGTGATCTTTTAAAGATGCACGGTTTAGATTTCAAAAATCTACACACAGTCGTATGTCTCCATTTTTCTTTTGAACCGAAACCAGATTAGCAACCCAAGTCGAGTGCTTAACCGGATATATAATCTTGGCCTGCAACATTTTCACAAGCTCGGCCCTTATGAGAGTCTCAATCTTTAGATTCATTGGTCGTTGCTTTTTCTTGAAGGGTTTGAATCCTTCTTCCAACTCAATAGTATGTTGAATAATCTATTTTTCATATCCCCTCAGATCCTCATAACTCCAGGCCACGATATCAGAAAATTCTTGACATAGTTTCCTAATCTCTTGCAATTCATAGGGAGTAGAATCAGTCCCAATCTTAATGACCTTATTGGGTTCTAACTGCAGCTCCATATACTCCTTGTCGATCTCAATCCGATGTTTCTTGGACCGATCATGCTGATCAAACAAACTTTCTAGAGTGATAAGACCTTTTGGAATATGATTATTCCACAACTGAATCAGACCATCTGTTTCTTTGTGCTCCAAGGTTCTTCCTTTGATAGTGGCACCTTCTTGAATCAAAAAGTTAATGATTTTCTCATCACTCTCGAAGACTTGCCAGAAATTATCTTTTTCTGGGACACTAGGCCTGTACACCATTCTTACTGTCTTTGGTTTCTTTACTACCTGCTCAATGGGAGAAAAATTTGCTCTAAGAGATGCTAGAAGATCAGCATGCTTATTCAGCTCTCGTGAAATGGCTTGAATACTCAGAGCTATGAAAGACTCAAACAGGTCCCAAACTTGGTTGCGGTATGCTTTGAGATAATGTTGCTTGGAAATACACCTATTTTTTACTTGGTTTACAATCAACTCAAAATCACCAAAAATATGCAACTATTCAATTCCCAATTTTCTTGCCTTTTTCAAGCCTAGGCATAATGCTTCATACTCGGCAACATTGTTAGTACAATTCCAAGTGAGACGGTATGAATATGTTCTTTGTAAGTCAGAAGGAGAAATCAGAACAATACCTGCTCTTGCACCATTTTTGCATCTTGCCCCATCAAAATACAACTTCCATAATTGATCGGGGACAGAGCTCTGATCATCTTAGTTAAGGAATACCTGCATTGTGCCATCCTCAGGCTTTGTGATAGAATAACAACAAATTTCGGTCTTGTTGGCATTTTTGCCACATTTGATTTTGATTGAAGTATTAACACGTAAATTGTTGCAGATCTTACTTTGATACTAGCCTTGATGCAGCTTTGGAGCAAAAAGAAGCAAAAAAGGAGCAAAAAAATACTAAGTCCAGAAAATGCAGCGATTCGCTGACATGTCACGAAATCGCGGTCAACACGGTCAACGCATGCAGCTAAGAAGAACCGTCGCGATATCGCGACGTGTTCTATTTTCGCGACTTCAAATGAGCAAAGGAGGAAGAGCGACAAAATGTCGCGAAATCGCGACAAAAAGTTCAGCCGAAGACACAAAGTTAAATGCTGCAGCGATTCGCTGACGTCTCATTTTCGCGACGCAGGCGGTTGAAAAAGTCTAAGTACTCAAAAGTGCAGCGAATCGCTGCATGTCTCAAAGTCGCGGGGGTTTGGTTGACAAAAGAGTTTAAGCTCAAAGTTGCAGCGATTCGCTGCACATTTGCGAAAGGGAAGTCCAAAGTTGAAAAGTGCAGCGATTCGCTGCATATTGGTCGAGAAGGAGGTCTAAAGACGAAGTTGCAGCGATGTGCTGCATCTTTCAAAGCCACGGGGAGTTCGTTGAGAAGGCAGTACAAAAAGTGAAGGTTGCAGCGATTCGCTGATGTTCCAAAATCGCGGTAGTTTGTTGCAAAAGGTCTAAGAGGTGAGGATGGTAGCGATTCGCTGCACGTTTTTTGAAAAGGGTCCTTCAAAGGGCAAAGACGTCGCATTTTCGCGGTTTATCAACAAAACCGTACAGAGTGCCCGAAGATGCAGCGATATCGCGACAGGGAGGATTTTCGCGGGTCCAAGGTAGCAAAAGTGTACGGCATCAAAATATGTCACGATTTCGTGACCCGTCGCGTTTTCGCGACCTGCGTCAGTTTCCCGCCAAGGCGCAGTATGAACGGCCGATAAGGTTTTTTACTTTTCGATGATTAAATGCTCGCCCGAATTAAATGCTTTGTGGATTTTCCATGCGGTCAAGGTTGAAGAAGCGTCCAGGCCACCAAAATTGAAGATTTTATTTGTTCGAGGCTACTGTTCGTGGGTTGTTTCAACGGTTTCATGCACATGTTCAAAGACAAATTTAATGAAGGTGACCGCTGACGTCTAATTGCATTCAATTTTGTGGTGCTTCAAGGCTGCGATTAAGGGGATCATGTGCTTATTTTCGATGGCATAATTGTAGATCTCAAGAAGGTCGGTGGCAAATATTAAATGCTGCAAAGAGGACGGCCCTCTATAAAAACCAATGTAAATCTCATTTGCAAAGGGTTGGAAGTTTTGCTAAAAACTGGAAGTGCATTTGCGAGAATAAAGTATTGGCTTCAGATTTTTCAAGAAGTTGTTTGGGTGATTGTCTTTTCTGTTCCTTTTGCATTTCTAATAGAATTTATATTCCTTAAGTCTTGTTACATTCAAATTCTGCATATTGGATTTGAATCTTGCTTGTAAGGATATGATTCCTGGAGTGTAATCTTGGAGAGATTTTCTGCATACAGTTGTGTGAGAGTTGAGTCATTATCTTCTGTTGCTTGTTGTTGCTGCACTTTAAGTTTTCTGTTGTTGTTCTTTCGATCCCATAACTCCGGCCTGCGGCCATATTTCCATTTCTTTCTGCAACTTTTAATTTCTTTCCAGCAACCCTTATCTTCAAACAGAAATTTAGATTAGTAAAGGGAACCAACCCACTCTGGAGATTGGTCTGGGAGCCATTTCTTGCTTCCAGCATTTCAATGTTGGCCGGGTCTAGGGCGCACTTGTAAAATCCTTTCCTGTGGCAGATTCGTGACCAACAGTTTTTGGCACGCCCGATGGGACAGACTTCTTCTGTCTCAAAAGATCCATAAGTTTTATTGTTTAACACCCGGAGGTCTCAAGATTTGATGAGCTGTCTTGGCCTCATAGCGGAGATTTGTAAGTTCATCTGGCGACTTTGCTGAGTTGAAGATCCGAATTTCTTGATCGTGGATGCCTGCCTTTTTCAAGTTAAAAGAATGTTCATCTGGCGACTCTGACTTAATGGCGATAGCCGTGATCCCGTAGACCACTACCACAAAGGCGAGGGTTTTTCCTAGATGGGATGATCCTGGCCCTCTGAATCTCCAAATCCGGCATGAAATTCCCAAAGGTGCCCTGAAGGCCCTAGCAAAATATGATGGTACCGAAGGCATGGCTCTGGCGCATGTTGAAGATATTGCTACTTTGTCAATGATCCATGTCATAAATCATGAAGATGTCATGATCAGACTTCTGGTTCAGTCTTTGGAAGGAAGGGCATTGCAGTGGTACAGACTGCTCGAGCGTCAAAGCATCAGCTCATGGGATGATCTAGCGGGAGCACTAATCAAAAGATTTGACGAAGATCCCTTTTACAGTTCTTTGGATCTCTATCAGTTTTTAATGTACATCAAGAGAGCACCTCAAGAGAGCATCACGGACTTCAATGTCCGATTCAGCAGAAGCTGGAAGAGAATTCCAGAGAAGATCCGACCATCACCCACCCAGGCCCACCTCTTCTATGTTCGAGCTTTCCATTCTGACATAGGTCTCCTCTTGCTGCAATCAGGTGAACGAAGGTTCCCACAAATCTTTGAGGAAGCAGTGCGAGCAGAACAACTTTTGCTCTTATCAGGAAAATTACCGTGGGGAGAAACTCCATTACTTTCTCCAGTAGTTGCTGCTCCTGACTATCCCGCATAGTCTTTTTCATGCCAGATCCCTTATACTGAGAAGAAACCTGAGATGCAGTTGTGTGGAGCTCAAGGGACAGATCTCATCCAAAGCCAAGGATTGGAATATGCAAGAACTTTCCTGGCAATGAACAATATGGTTGCTTGCAGTTTTCATAAGGAGATGGATCCAGAGGATATAAGCGAAGAAGAAGAAGAGATTCAAGTTCAAGAACTTGAGCACCAAGAAGGCATAGCTGTGCACGACATGCAAGTATTTAGTCAGAACCTGTTAAATATGTCAGATCAACAGGTAGAGTCTGAAGAGATCCTGGAGAAAGGACTATTGCTGGACAATTTCTGTGATCAGATCCAAGAGTTGGAGGAACCCATTCTTAGTCCACAATCAGAGAACCCTTCAAGATGGTGGGATTGGCTTCAGTCATTACTACAACTGGTACCTACGGGAGCCTGTCATGTGGCAAATTTCTTTGTTGCATTATTTGTCAATTGTGTGGGTACTGGCATGCATGATAACTTGCCCATGTCTGAAACATGGAGAACTTCAGGAAGAAGCCAACCCAATTTCAAGGACCGACTCAAGTATGATCAGATCTGGTCGGGACATTGCAGATTTACCGGATAACCCTCTGAGACTGGGTTTGTGGTGGCGACATGCCAATCATGTCGTGAACTATTGTATATAGTATAAAAAAAAAAAAACAAAAAAAATAGAAAAGAGAAGAAAAAAAAAAAAAGAGGTATTGTTTTTATTTGTTCATCTCGGCTCTTTTTGCATGCGAGCCGTAGGTGCTTGTTTTTCTTTTGTTTTTCTTTTCCCAGCAGTTGGTGGCTTTCTAGAAAATTCTTCCTTTCCCTTCCCTTTTTCTTTCCTTCCTTTCTTCATTTCCCTTCTTCTTCTTTTTCTTCTGCAAATAAAAAAAAAACAAAAAAAAAGCGCCACGGCTGTTGTTTCTTTTCCCCATTCTTATTGTTCCCGTTCCTTCTTATCCCTTTCCTCTAAGTTCTGTCATTTTACGCATTTATTTATAGTCTAGTTCATTCTCATTCCACAGCCTTCATATTTCCATTTCCATTCCATTAGTTCATTTACTTTCATTCCATTTCCATTGCAGCTGGTAGTATGGCAGCATTCTGTTGCTGTGTCCACCACATCGCTTTGTCTCTATATCATTCCATTATTATCATCATTCCATTTGCATTCACCACTGTGCAATCACGGAGCTCACTCCATTATCTCATTCCATTTATTTCATTCCATAATCGGTTATATGCAGGTTCTTTCAGCTTTTTAGCAGAAGATCATTACGGCGATTCCCCGAGATGTACCACACGGTCGGCCTTCTTGTTCTAATATGACTCTGTGCCCAATGGATTCAGGCCTGGATTCTTGCATACAGCGAGCTGTATACCCCGCGAGCCACCAAGAATGTTGGCATTTTTGCCACATTTGATTTTGATTGAAGTATTAACACGTAAATTGTTGCAGATCTTACTTTGATACTAGCCTTGATGCAGCTTTGGAGCAAAAAGAAGCAAAAAAGGAGCAAAAAAAGACTAAGTCCAGAAAATGCAGCGATTCGCTGACATGTCGCGAAATCATGGTCAACACGGTCAACGCATGCAGCTAAGAAGAACCGTCGCGATATCGCGACGTGTTCTATTTTCGTGACTTCAAATGAGCAAAGGAGGAAGAGCGACAAAATGTCGCGAAATCACGACAAAAAGTTCAGCCAAAGACACAAAGTTAAATGCTGCAGCGATTCGCTGACGTCTCATTTTCATGACACAGGCGGTTGAAAAAGTCTAAGTACTCAAAAGTGCAGCGAATCGCTGCATGTCTCAAAGTCGTGGGGGTTTGGTTGACAAAAGAGTTTAAGCTCAAAGTTGCAGCGATTCACTGCACATTTGCGAAAGGGAAGTCCAAAGTTGAAAAGTGCAGCGATTCGCTGCATATTGGTCGAGAAGGAGGTCTAAAGACGAAGTTGCAGCGATGCGCTGCATCTTTCGAAGCCACGGGGAGTTTGTTGAGAAGGTAGTACAAAAAGTGAAGGTTGCAGCGATTCGCTGACGTTCCGAAATCACGGTAGATTGGTGCAAAAGGAAGTCAAAGAGGTGAGGATGGTAGCGATTCGCTACACGATTTTTGAAAAGAGGTCCGTTCAAAGGGCAAAGACATCGCATTTTCACGATTTATCAGCAAAACCGTACAGAGTGCCCGAAGATGCAGCGATATCGCGACAGGGAGGATTTTCGCGGGTCCAAGGTAGCAAAAGTGTACGGCATCAAAATATGTCACGATTTCGTGACCCATCGCATTTTCGCGACCTGCGTCAGTTTCCCGCCAAGGCACAGTATGAACGGCCGATAAGGTTTTTTTACTTTTCGATGATTAAATGCTCACCCGAATTAAATGCTTTGTGGATTTTCCATGCGGTCAAGGTTGAAGAAGCGTCCAGGCCACCAAAATTGAAGATTTTATTTGTTCGAGGCTGCTGTTCGTGGGTTGTTTCAACGGTTTCATGCACATGTTCAAAGACAAATTTAATGAAGGTGACCGCTGACGTCTAATTGCATTCAATTTTGTGGTGCTTCAAGGCTACGATTAAGGGGATCATGTGCTTATTTTCGGTGGCATAATTGTAGATCTCAAGAAGGTCGGTGGCAAATATTAAATGCTGCAAAGAGGACGGCCCTCTATAAAAACCAATGTAAACCTCATTTGCAAAAGGTTGGAAGTTTTGCTAAAAACTGGAAGTGCATTTGCGAGAATAAAGTATTGGCTTCAGATTTTTCAAGCAGTTGTTTGGGTGATTGTCTTTTCTGTTTCTTTTGCATTTCTAATAGAATTTATATTCCTTAAGTGCTGTTACATTCAAATTATGCATATTGGATTTGAATCTTGCTTGTAAGGATATGATTCCTGGAGTGTAATCTTGGAGAGATTTTCCGCATACAGTTGTGTGAGAGTTGAGTCATTATCTTTTGTTGCTTGTTGTTGCTGCACTTTAAGTTTTATGTTGTTGTTCTTCCGATCCCATAACTCCGGCCTGCGGCCATATTTCCATTTCTTTCTGCAACTTTTAATTTCTTTCCAACAACCCTTATCTTCAAACAAAAATTTAGATTAGTAAAGGGAACCAGCCCACTCTGGAGATTGGTCTGGGAGCCATTTCTTGCTTCCAGCCTTTCAATGTTGGCCGGGTCTAGGGCGCACTTGTAAAATCCTTTCCTATGGCAGATTCGTGACCAACATGTCTCTAGCATAGCATTGAAATCAAGCATGGAAAACCCGTCTTCCAACTGAAGCTCATCCAAAATCTCATTCACCAAATCAAAACTTTCTAACTCTTCGGTTAGCATGTTGACAGACTGCATGGTCTTTCCTGCTTCATCCAACCTTTCAATATGAAAAGAGGAAGGTTTTTCATTATGAATTCGGATTCTCTTTCCTTTAAAAGGGATCTCCAAGTGAGAATAATCCAGTGAAAGGTAGCCTCCCAACTTTGTAGTAAATTCTCTTGATAAGCACATACTGAAATACGATTCTAGATCGACCACAACTATCTCCTGAATGACTATAATCTGAGGCATACTGTGTAAAATAATTGGGACATCCTTGATTACCCCTACTATTTTCATAGGAGTACCATCTAACTACAAGACTCCAGGGCTACTTCATGTGTATTCCATACCCATAACTTTGCAAATTGCCTTTGGCATGACAGTTGTAGCGGCACCGAAATCAATCATGCAATTATGCACAATCCAACCCTCCATTCGAAGTGATAGATAAAACGGGGGTGGTCTATTCTTACTAGTGATTGAGGTGGTTAACGCTTGAGCATAAATTGTCTGGGTAGGACTCTTTTCACTATCCTTTATAGATTTCAAGGATTCTTGCAATAAATCTACCTGTCCAAGCAATTGTAATGCATCATAAAGACTAACCTTAGCTGGGATCTTCTTCAATTCTTTGACAACGTTGTATGCAACCACAGCAGATTCCTTCTTTTCAACGGGGGGATCATATCTGCTCTAATACTGCTGAGTAGCTTCTACTCTCAACCTTTTAGTCAATGATGGGTACTTCAGCTTTTCTCTTGCTTGTTCCTCTACTTCCGATCTTGCCTGTGTAGCTACAGATTTTTCTTGTACTCTGTGTGGAACAGGGATCTTTTGGTAAAACAGGTGCATCTAGCTTTGAAATTGACACAGGATTTTTCACTTGTTTTCTCAAATCGGTTGGCACTTTTAATGGTTCTAGTTTAGCAGGATCTACTGTAACAGGCTTCTTTCTAGTCCTTGTGAGAACTGAAACTTGTTCTTCAGATGGAACCATTAAGCTATGACCTATCTCAGAGATCATGTTGACTTGCCCTCCCGATGAACTAGTGGCCAATGTTTGCACATAGTTCAAATGAACCATGCAAGTGTCTTCGCCATGTGGATCATTACATGTTGAACACCAATATGTTCTTTCTGCAAGGACTGCATCTTCATTTGCCAAAATAATTAGGTTCTTCTCGGGTGCTTTGCTTGTTGAAGCAGCTTGTTCTCTAGTGATCGGCAGAGGTAGAAATATCCTAGGCTAGAAATCTCGCTCAGCCTGCTTCCTTTCAATAAGTGTGATTTTATTGCCCATTGCTCTTATTGCAGAATTGGCAAATTTTACCTCTTACAAGAGTGTCGTATAAGGATTAGGATTTACAAGCACAGGAGGTGATGGTAAGGGCAAAGGTGCTGGTAATACTGGGAATGAAGTGGAAGCGGGGAATGGCAGAATGTTGGGTGCAGGAAACTAGGAATTTGCTGGAGTAGGAAGCTGAGGAACTTGGATGGGTGCAATTTGATGTGCACTGGAGCTCCATGATGGAACAGGATACATGGAAGACATAGATTGCAAAAATGAACTAGGATATAAATGCTATGGAATATCAGGTAAAATGGGCATTGCTACCTTTGGAGGAAGCCTACCGATTGCAATCAAGTTTGCCTCCACCTTTTGTGCTTGTTCAAATAGTTTCAGGAAGGTCATCACATTAGACTGCCTGATCGCCAATCCAATGTCTATGTTGAATGCTCGAAGATAGTAGAATGTAGCTTGCTCATGGGTAGGGCGAAGACCTTCAAGCACTTGTTGCCAGCTTCTGGTAAATCGAAAGTTGAAATCTGCTATCGCCTCCTACGGGTGCCTTTGAATTGCGTTAAACTGATGCAGCAATGAAAATGGATTAGCCTGTTCATGAAAATTCTTAACTAACATTTCCCCTAGTTTATCCCACTACGCAATAGTGCCTGGTTGCAGAGATCGGTACCAGTATAACAATTTTCCTCTCAAGGATAACACTAATAACTTTACCATCACATCTCCGTCTGTTATATCGTGAATGGCTGCCAAAGAAGCTATATCATGAATATGTTCATATGCAGTCTTACCAGTACCATCATAGGTTGGCAAGGCTTTCAAAGCAGCCTGAGGAACTGTACTTTGAGCCTGCAAATTCAAGGCTCCTGAACTATTCCATGCTAAAAACTGCCTGGGTTGAGGATACTGAGCCATTGGGACTAGTGGATGCAACTGAGAAGATGGAAAACTAGTAATAATACCAAGGATTTGTGTGGATATGGTAGATGATGCAAGCAATGGGGAAACCAACCTAGAGTGTTCACCTCTTTTTGTGCTATCAAGTTCAAAAAACTCAACAAGATTTTCAACTTTTTTGGACTTCAATCTCATGATCATGAAGTACAGCTTTCACTGTATCCACGTTTAGAGATTTTTGGGTACTGCAGAGTCACCAAATGTTCTAACTATACGGCATGAAGGTGAACATTAAACCCTCAATACTATGGGATCTCTCTAAGATAGAAACAATCTGTCCCATCGGGCGTTCCAAAAACTGTTGGTCACGAATCTTCCACAGGAAAGGATTTTATGCGAAATGCACCCTAGACCCGGCCAACATTGAAAGGCTGGGAGAAAGAAATGTCTCCCAAACCAATCTCCAGAGAGTGCTGGTTCCCTTACTAAATTTTATATTATTGAAGACTAGAGTTGCAGGAAAGAAATAGGAAATATGCAAAAAGAAACAGGAAATATAGCCACAGGCCAAATTTGTTGGATCAAAAAATATTAGCAGCAGATAACCTCAAGCACTCTAACAGCATATAGCAAAATATAGCAAGGTAATTTACTTACAACCTTGCACAGATAACCTCCAGAATCGCATTCCAAAACTCATTTCCTCACCGGCAATATTTAAACTCAGACAGAATTCAAATTAAACAGCAGATAAGAAATACGAGCGTAAATGAGGAATGCATAAGATAGAAGGATAAACACATAGAAAGTTGCTTGCAAAACTAGAGGCCAAATATCTTTCATTCATGCAAAGAACTTGAAAAGTTTTTCAACAAAAGTCTCTCTCTCGATCCCTCTTTCTGGGATATACTTTGATATTTATAAAGGTCTTGCCTCTTTGTAGCATTTAAAACATGAAACAAACTTCCTCAAGATCTACAAAGTGTGCAATAAAAATAAGGAAATGATCCCCTTAAACCAACCTTGAAGAAATTAGAAATTGAACGAAACAAGGAACCGGTCGTCTTCATTAAATGGTCATCCTTGGAGCATGCTTGGACCGTTAGAAAATCATGAACAGAAGCTTTGAATAATGGAGGCGTCTTCAATTTTGGTGGCTTTGAAAGTTACAGGCTTGAGCACATTCTTCTATCTTGCTCACATTGGAAAGCAGCAAAACATTAAATTCTGGAGTGCTTTTAATCTTTGGAAATCGCAATACTTCATCGAGCCATTTGAATTGCTTTTTGGCATGAAACCATGACAGGTCGCGAAAATATGACATGTCACGAAATCGCGACATTTTCCTTCTTTATACACTTTTGTCATTTTGGGTCGCAAAAACCAAACATGTCACAAAATCATGATGTATTCAGCTCTTTGTTCTCCTTCGTCACCTTAGGTCGCAAAAACGCGACACGTCATGAAATCGCGACGTTTCATACTATTCTGCTCCTTCCTTGCTTTGCTCTCACGAAACTATGACATGTCACGAAATCATGATGTTCTTTCCCCATGTTGTCCTTGCACTGTTTTAAACCGTGAAAATGTGACAAGTCACGATTTCGCTACATCTTTCTCTCTTTTGGCTTCATCATCTTACAAGCAGCGAAAATGAAACATGTCACGAAATCGTGACATTTCGTACCATTTTGCTCTTTCCATGCTTTCACATCGCGAAAACAAGACATGTCGTGAAATCATGACATCCTTCTCTATTTAGCCTTTTCTCCACAATATGTCGTGAAATCGTGATGTTTCCTTGCTTTCTCTACTGTTGCCACTTTCTATCGTGAAATCGTGATGTCTTCTTCTTGCTTGAACTTATCTTCAAAAATGTCACAAAATCGTGATTTCTTTCATGCCTTATGCTTTTCTGTCCACCTGACCACGATAATGCGACATGTCGCGATATCGTGACATTTTTACATTTTGCCCCTTGGTTATTTTTCTATCACAATTTTGCGATGTGGTTCATTGTCATTGCCCTTTGCTCAATTATGTCACGATTTCGTGACCTTTTCTATCACTTTGCTCCATGGCCATCGCAAGTCACGAAAACGTGACATGTCACGATATCGCAACAATTTTACTGCTCTACCTCCATTGACCATGTTGACCACAATTTTGGAACATGTCACGATATCGCGACATTCTCTGACTTTGGCTTCTCTCTCCTCTAAACACCCGTGATAGCGCGACATGTCGTGATATCGCGACAGCTTTGAACCCGTGTTATCCATGCTGTTTTTGGTCGCGATATCGCAACAGTTCTCAAACTTAGCTGTTTTGGCACCAAAACTCATAGAGAAACATAGAGGAGTGAGCACTCAACAATTTATGCATGAATAATCTAGAATCAAAACAATGTGGCAAAAATGCCAACAAATCTACAATCCAAGGACCCGAAAGATTGTGATTTCCAGGGATGTGATTTTTGATGAAGGGGGAGAATGGGTTCATCCCCAAATATTTAGTGATGTTGAATCTCATGATGTCAGTTCTTCACCAATTCAATAGACGCTACAAAAATGCAAGAAGTCTCCTCCTCTAATCCCAAGCAGACATTTGACATCCATTTCATCATCTTCTTCACCAAGTCCTTCTCCTCAAAGGTCAGTCAGTTCCTCACCAATGGATATTGATTCTCCATCTAGAGGTAAGAGAATGCTCTAGCATCATCCATCTTATCAGATGTTGGATACAAATTTTCAAAGAAGATATACTAGAAGTCAAGCTAGTGAGATGAGCTCTATTTTACAAAGACTTGAAAATATGCATTTGTATGGTGATGATGACTCCCAAGAACCTCGGGGAGATGTAGTTAACTATGCCTTGTTAACTAGTACACAGCTTGAACCTTCTAGTTATGAGAAGGCTGGTACTCAGAAGATATGGTAAGATGCCATGAAAGAGGAGATAACCTCTATAAAAAAACAATGATACTTGGGAGCTGGTAGAGCTTCCTAAAGGAAAGAATTGTGTTGGATGTAAATGGGTCTTCAAGACCAAATACAATGTTGATGGAAGTATTGAAAGGTATAAAGCAATATTGGTTACAAAAGGATTTACACAAAAGTATGGTATTGATTATGAGGAGACATTTGCTCCTATAGCCATATAGGAGACCATCAGAATAGTTCTTGCTTTAGTTTCACACAAGGGATGAAAATTCTAACACATGGATGTGAAGAGTGTCTTTCTCAATGGGTACTTAATAGAGGAAGTGTATTTTGAGTAACCACAAGGATTTCAAGAGCAAGTTAAGGAGCACCTTGTTTATAGACTAGAAAATGCACTCTATGGCCTCAAGCAGGCATCGTGATCTTGGTACTTACGCATTGATGGGTACTTCAAAGATTTTGGGTTCACCAGAAGCAGAAATGAACCTACACTTTACTACCTGAAGCAAGGTAATGACATCCTCATAGTTTGCTTGTATGTGGATTATCTCATTTTCATGAGTAGTAATAAAAAAGTGAATATGAAGTTCAAACGCTCCATGATGAAGCAGTTTGAGATGAAGGATCTTGGCTTAATACATTACTTCCTTGGAATGGAAGTCCATCAGATAGATTCAGGGATCTTCATCTGTCAACATAAGTATGCTTGGGACATGATCAAGAAGTTTGTTATGGAGCATTGCAAACCAGTTGCAACTCCTGTTGGACATGGAATCCAATTAAGCAAATATGATGGAGCACCTAAAGTTGATGTGACCACTTTCAGAAGCATGGTTGGGAGTTTGATGTTTCTCGCCAACACTAGACCTGATATTCAGTATGATGTTTCTCTTGTCTCTCAATTTATGGCTAGCCCATCTGAGCTGCATTTGTAAGCAGCTAAGATAAATCTAAGATATGTGAAGGGTACATCGGATTTTGGAATCCAGTACCATAAATGTAACACTATCAAGCTTGTAGGCTTCAGTGATAGTGATTGGGGCAGCAACATTGATGACAAAAAATCAACTTCAGGGAACTTTTTTAGTCTGGTATTAGGACTAATAACATGGAGTTCTAAAAAGTAAATTGTGGTAGCTTTGTCTTCTATAGAAGTTGAATATATAGTAGTCACATATGCTAGTACTCAAGCCTTGTGGCTAAGAAAAGTGCTAGAAGATATTGGAGAACAGAAAAGTGGTCCGGCTAGAATCTACTGTGACAACATCAGTGTCATTCAGTTTGCATACAATCCAATCCACCATAGTAGAATGAAACATTTTGATATGAAGTACCACTTCATCCGAGATATGGTGGAACATGAAATTGTTGAGTTTAAATTTTGCCACACTTTGGAGAACATTGTAGACATCTTCAAAAAAGGGATGGCTAAAGCTCAATTTATAAAGATGAGAGACTGTCTAGTCAGTCCTCTCAACTTTAATGGGGATAATGTTGCAAGTGTGAATGCGGCTTCATCTTGAGTGGCCTAGAAAAAGCTTGTTTTCATGTTGTAGTGTGAACAGGCTTCATTTTGGTCGACAAAGTTTGTCGGGATGATTTTTATTTTTTCTCCCCTTATTCCTCTTTTTTCCTCCTATTTTTTCTCCCCTGATTCCTCCTTCTGTTTCTCCCCTTTTCTCTCCAACTTCTTCTCCCTATCTCCTCACCGCCATATTCCCCATTCCCTATATATCTATCTATGTATATGGTTCAGATAGTGTGTGTGAAATTGAATTAAGTTAATTTTTGTGTGCCTTCATTTTAATTATTTTTTACTACGACTCTATATTCTGCCTCATATTCAACATAGAAAACTCAGATGAAAGCCATATTGACTATAGAGGAAATGTGGGATTTAGTAGATGGCACTAAAAAAAGACCCACATCAACATGAGCAAATCAGAAAGCATGGGACAAAAAGAATAATTGTTTTCTCATGTTGATTCTCCTAGCTACTACTGATGAGATCCAGCCTCACATAAGTGAAGCTAAAAATGGTAAAGGTGCATGGGATGTACTTTTTACCATATTTGAATACAAGAATCAATCGACTATTCTAAAACTTCAAACTCAACTTCATACACTCCATATGAAGTTGGGAGAACCAGTAGAACTATTCCTCTGAAGAGTAGCAGAACTGAAGTTAAAGTTAAATGCTTTAGGATCCAAAGTAGAAGATACTATTTTGACTTCAGTAATATTGAGGGCTCTTCCAAAATCCTACAAGATAGTAACATTCATTAATGTATCTCAAATAACAGTCACCTTTGTGGATTTAGTCAATTTGCTTCAAACGGAGGAAGCAAATCAACTCCAAAGCAATGAAGTATCAAACAATGCACTTTACTCGAACAATCAGGGTAAAAAGAAGAAAGGAAACTTTTAAAAGGGAGGATCATCTTCAAAAGGGAAGGGAAATAAACCTCAAAAGAAGTTTTGCTCACATTGTAAAAATGACAACCATGATACCAATCAGTTTTGGTTTAAAAACAAGCAAAACAAAAATGGCAAATGCACATCACAAAGAAGCAATGTTGCAAGTGAAGTGTCTGATTTCGATTCTGGTTCTAATTTTAAAAAAGCACACACTGTGCTCATGGCTAAGATAATATTGTAAAGGGAAACATATTTTTCACCTTATGCAAGCACCATTTACACTCTCTTTTTAGGATTCGTAAATAACATAAGTTTTTGTTTGAAGTACTTGCAATAAAGGGGTGATTGTACCTCTTTTAGGCTTCATAAATAGCAAACTCTCTTTGTTTGAAGTACTTGTAACAAAAGGAGAGAATTTTCTAGTGTAAATTTTTCCTAGGAGGTAATCTTTATAAAAGCCTTAACAAAGCTTCATGAGTTGCACATCTTTGGAAATTAAGGGGGGATAAACATTTCTTTCTTACCTCACACAATTTTTTGCTAAAAAGGAAGGACGACTTATAAGGATACTTTTTCAGCAGTGGCCGACACCTTAGTCACACTTCTTGCAAAAATTCCATTACAACATATTTTTGCAAAAATGGGGAAAACTTATAATGGTGCATTTTTGGCAGCGACCAACACCTTAGCTACCTTATCAAAACTTTTGTAAAATCATATTGTAACTAAATGAACCTCATATGAAGTTATCTACTCTACTACACCTAGCAGTTGTAGTGGCTAGTTACCCATGCAATCCGGTTGGATGACAAGATTACAATAAGGACATTCATTGTTGTGAAGACAAAGTGATGAATGACCCACTTTTTTCTTAGAGCAACCAGAGCACTATGACAGAGCAAGAGCCAACATAAAAATATCTTTTTCACTATATTGGGATAGTTATATACATTACCCAAATAATGTAATAAAGGGGGATGTTAGAGTAATATTCTATTATTCGGGATATTAACCATATTTCCTACATTAGGATAGATTTCATTTACCACATGGTAAAACGTAATATTTAGTTTTACCATTAGGTTATTTCATTGTTTACCATTGTAAATATCTTTAACTATTTCCTATATTTAACGTGAATAATATTTGTTAGTAGTTAGCATTATTTTCTAATGTTGTTAGCTACCTTAGGGGGAAGGCTACCTATTTACACTTTTACCTACCTTTAGGGGGAACAACTAATTAGGCTATTCATAGCCTATATCAATTGTTATTTAAACCCTATTCTATATCAATATGAAGACTATGGTTTATGCATTTTAATTTATGTTTGCATTTGCCAACAATGAAATCCTTAAGGATGAGAATAGAAGACAAGAGGACATGACTAAATATTTGAAAAACAAGTTTATTGATAATATGTTGTAGAATAGGCTTTATGATATTACCATTGAAGCAGGAAAAGAAGAATTTTCAATACTTCAAAAATGCATGCAAAATATTCTCAATGATGATAATGATTGTTATGAAGATTTTTTTACTATACCTATTAGTCTATGGAGAATAATCTATGAAGGAATTCTTACTCTAAATGTCTCTAAGATGAGAAAACAAGAAAATATTGAAGAAGTAGAGAATCAATTAGTGATAAAAGATAAAAAATGACTTAAGACCTATGATGGTAGATTCATGCTGCAATACTAAAAAATCAAAATCAATGATGATTGATGCATGTTGTGACACTAGTGATATCCTTCAAAAGGAAAAAGATGCAAACTATGATTCTTGTCAAAATAAAATAAAATATTATAATGAAAGCAATGACACTAGTGATTTAGAATTCATGACAAATATAGAAGAACTTGTTGCAAAGATTGATACTATATGTGATACAAGTGATTTGAATACAGTTCATGATTGTTCATAAAAAAGCCTATGCTATCAGAATTGATGAAGGCATAGATTAAAATGATGATTGAGATAGTGATGCTCATAATTGTATTGATATTGACAAAGATCAATCTAATGATTGTATTGGTCATTTTGAAAAGCATACTAAAGTATTTGGTTCAAAGTTGATGAGATATAAAGATACAAGTTTAGAAAAACATGAATAGGGAATGAAAGAACCAATTGTACCAAAAATAATATCAAAGTATTAAGGTCTTGGATATACAGGTCAGACTAAAAATAATGAGCAAGGAACTAAATTTATGATATGAAATAGTGACATCAAATCTATGATAGGGATTGACAGGAATAAATAGATGTAGTCATTGTGGCATATATGGGCATAATATAGAGAGATGTTGGAATCTCCATAGTTGTAAAATTTGTGGAGGTACCAATCATTTTCGAAGACATTTTTGGTACAAAAAAATCATTTTTAGAATGGGTATACACAATGACAAGAAAAGTCATTCATGGATTTCTTCAAAAATATTTCTCAAAATTTAGAGATGGCACAAGAAAGGTATGAACTTCTTCAACAACATAATTAGAAGGAAAACAATAATAGTGCCAAAGTTAGAATACAAATTCAAGCAAAAATATGAAGCTCAAGTAGATAATCAAATGCAAGGTCACTTGAAGAATGAAGACAAATATGAAGATCCATACCACCTTGGGTACATATTTAGGTTAGGAGTGTGTCTTATATTAGAGTGTGAGTATTTACTTTATGTTATGTAATAATGTGCAAGAAATTCACAAGTGTACTTAGAGTAGGAAAGTGAAGAGACACATTCTATTATATATATATATATATATATATATATATATATATATATATATATATATATATATATATATATATTGTGTGTGTGTGTGTGTGATAAAGCATTGTAACATGTATGGAAAGCACATTACCCATAGCATGCATTAGTAGATATCCATTTCTTGTACTATTTCCATGAGATTTCATTAATAGCAATTTTATGAGTAGCTACAAAAGTTTCTTATGTGTTTTACATGCTTAGTATATTGTCATTGTCATATATTTGATACATACTCATTTTATGCCTTGTGGTTGCATTTAATTACATATATAACATCAAAAGTTAACATCTCCTATACCTTCAATGGAAAGAGCACATTCATCTCCAAAAGTAATGAACTGGTTATGGACAGGTTGAATCTTGGTCAACCAATCCTACCTTGTTGTCATGTGTTTAGCTACCCTGAGTCTATATACCAATAATATTTATCTTCAATATTGAATTGATTTTCTACATACAATGTATTAATATTATGGTCTTGTTGACCCCTTTTATTTCTTTGTATATTTCTTTGATAGCAATCAATTGTAGAATGACTCCATTTTCCATAATAGTCACTCCCTTATTGGTTGTTGGGTTGATTTTATTGTTTAGACCTATAATTTTGAGACCTTTTTTTAGGGTGACCCCATTGGGGAGGTCTTTATTGCCATCTTGGCTTTTGATGTGGTTGTTGATGGTATTGTTGTGGTTGTTGATGTGGTTGACATGGCTGCTAATGATACTAACGTGGTTGTCGATGTGGTTTAGACCTATATTTTCCTCTCTGATTCTACTAATGTGGACCCCTATTGGTTTTATGCTATAAATATACCTTGGTGGAAAAGGCTATGGTGTATAATTAACCTCTTTATCTTTGAGGAGGGCTTGCTCATGTTGCTTAGTAATAACTTCAATCTCCTCAAATGGAGCACTCAATGTTTTACTAGTTAGATTTAACATGGTATAATATGCATAAAATTTATAAGGGAGGCCACATAACATGATAGGATCCAACTCACTATTTGGAAGAGTTGAACTAGCAACTAAGAAATCATTTCTAAGAGATTTCACTTCCATGAGGTAATTGGTAAGAAGCCTTTCATACAAAGTTTAACAACTTATATTTCAAATACAATATTTTATCTTGACCAGGGCTGTCAAATAGTCTCATGAATGCATCCCAAGCTTATTTTGGTGTAGTGGCAGCCCTTACTATTTCTCTACATGAAATTCTAGTAGATAGCTTGATTAAGTTTGATGCTATATTAGAGTTCTTTTCAAATAGTGCTCTAGTTGCATCATCTGTAGGTGGAGTCAATGGTAGTTTATTCTATTGTCTATCTCTTACATAATCCCACATACTATTCATCATTAATATTGATTTTATTTTAAATTTCTAATTTTTAAATGAATCAAATACCTCAAGTTTTTATGTGAGGCCATTAAGCAGATTTGTTGATGTTGTGATTAGAAAAAGAGTAAGAGAGGAGGAAGCTCTACCAAGGAGGTATTTAGGAATGCAAGGAACAAGAAAGAGGTCCTCAAAATATTTTAAGGTTCACCGCTTTAAAATCATTGATGTGTGGAGGGTTCACTTAGCTCTTTCGCTTAAGTGCCCACTTTTCAAATAATTTTTTCCCCTTAATAGGATAAAAGTTGAGATATCATTAATGCCCCTCCTAAAATTAATATATTAACAAGCTCGTAGCACCATCTGGCAGTGCATATCATACACTCATCAAGGTATAATATTCACCATGATAGGAGCAGCCTAACATATGTCATGTGACCAAAAATACTCCAATCGATAGTGGATATTGAGACATCAGACGAAGGTCATGTGGAGGAAGCATGGAAAGTCTCTTGGTGAAGAAGAATATTGGTAGAACACATGGAAAGAGTTCTCAACATGTCTCACAATGGATAGCTTTGTGTATGGAAATGGTATGTGTGTTTCCCAAGCTAGATGGGAGAAATTATCAAAAACCTTACATAGCTTTCCAACGTGTTAACCAGAGATTGAAAACACAACTTGCTAGTTAATGTGTATGTTGAGTGTTTTCTATGGTTACATATGGGTGAAAGTGGAAGGGGTGGATGTACATATTTTCATGGCATGTTACATGTCATATGCACCTAACAACATAGAGGTGCTAAAGTGGGAGATCTACCTCACAAAGAGCAAATGTGTGGATGCCTTCGTGCTTAACAACAATGTGTGGTGGTAGGAGTGAGCAAGTACACAAGATCATGGTTTGAATCTCATTAGCTCATATTTTATTTTTGGTATTTTTTCATGGTAGGTCATGAGGTTGAAATTTGCAGATGACTGAATGACTTTGACACAACGTAAAATTAAGAAGAGAGCAATAAATGACAAAATGCTTTCAATTGTGGTGATGGCAGGGGCGATGAATTCGAACTTAAGTATGAGCAGGAACAACTTTGATATGACAAGTAACCCTAGAAATAGTAGCAACAACAACACAACTAACGTTAATATAACATACTGCTTTACCTGTGTGAAAGATACCCTAAGATGGAATTATTTAACCTATGTACTTTGACCTTGGTGTTCATCGTTTCTGCCATCGCTAGCAATTTTTAACAACTTTTTGTTATTGCTAAAATAAGTTATTTTATTATGCCCTAAACATCAAAGCTTCACCAAAAACTCATAGTTTATAGCTAGCTTATCATCATTTAGAACAAGATTGAAAAACAAGGTTTTTTTGTAGAGCTCCCATCGAGGAGGTCAAACGTAGCAGGTTCTTCAAGGGGGTTGGGGATGGATTAGCAATGCAAGCACAAGTAAGGGGGGTTGTGCAGCTAGGTTGCATGGGAAGGCGTAGGAATTCTATGGGAAATGTGGTTAAGCCACATGGGGAGGTGTGGGAGTCCATGGGGAATACAGTTGGGTTGCACAAGGAGGGTGCAGAGTTCACAAACATGGCTAGGCCACATGGGATAGGGGAAGTTGCTTTGTGCGAGGGGATCATGTGACTAAGATATGCAGGGAGGAGGGATTGGTGGGGGGTCTACTTTGGGGGGTGTGCAAGAGCACGTGGGAGAGACTTATTTTATTTTAACTTAGATTTTGAAGTTTACAATATTTAACCTGGTAAAGATAAAAAAAAATACTCATATTTGATATTAATATAAGTTGGGCATCACTAAGATCTGATGGGATCCAAGATTGATCTACATTGGAATTCAAATCAAAGAGCACAAGTTGAGCTCTGAATTGAAATATGTGTGAATATTTTTAATAAATTGAAATCCCTATTTAGGTAAAAGAAGATATTGAGCCAACCAATTAGATTGGAGTTTTATTGTTACCCTTTTGAATCATTTCTAACCTGGGGTAAAAATATACTTCCTCTAAGGTAATATCTTTGAGCTTAATGTTAAAACCAGAATTCACAAATCCTAAGGATAATTTGGCTTTGATACTAGATGTAAGCTCTATACTTTACCCTAATATGATAAAACTTAACTAGACAATGCTAATCTTAGAGGTAAATAATAGGTAATAGCCTGACTTGATAGAACTCAAATTCCTCAACAATTGTCATGGATTACAAAGTATATATAGCACAGGGGAAGAATTAAGATGGTGATACATGTCACCATATGAAACCCAAATGATACATGTCATGTGAAAATTACACACATATCAAGGTAAGCATAGGTAAAGTACACATTAACTTATTTCTAACAACCCTAATGCGCAAGGGTTTCCATCCATGTGCAAGTGGGGGCTTGAGCTATTAAATCCTAAATAATAAACATTACATATTTACATAACATATTTTTATAATACATAGTGGTTATATCATATGGACTGGTAAGTTTAAGTGCTCGAAGTACCACATGACAAAACAAATAATCATAATATTAGAATGGGATATTAACATCAATGTCCAATCATATTCAAATATTCAAAAGGTGGATGGTCCACCTCACATGTATATGACGATGTTGATGGTCCACCTTATATCTATATTATGGCTAATCATCTTATATAAGTAATAGTAATAGGCAGTTATAATGACAACAAGGATATAACAAAAAAAACTACATTTAAAAAAAATGAAAAACAAGCTAAATATTTCACATACAATCCAAGAAAAATAAAAAGGTCTTTTCAATCTTAAAAACATATGTGCATTGTTAACATGACTTTTATAAAAAACAATTTTTAAAATGTGAATTGAATTTTTTTATTTTAAAAAATTTAAAGTTAACTTATAAAATATTGCTCAAGTGGATGTAAGCTTAGCTTTGATTCCCTAATTTGAGGGACCATGGTTCAGTGGATTTTTTTAATTTTTAAAATTTTAATATTAATTTATAAAATATTCTATAATATTAGCTCAAGTGGATGTGAGCTTAACCTTGATTCCCTAATTTGAAGGAACACAGTTCAATGGATTCTTTAATTTTTTAAATTTAAAATTAATTTATAAAATATTCCATAATATTAGCTCAAGTGGATGTGGACTTAACCTTGATTCCCTAAACTAGGGGCCATGGTTCAAGTTTCATGTATAACATTTGAAATATAAGGAAATATTGAATGGAGTTAAATAGCCTTCCAAAATTCAAAAGGTATTTATTTAAAAAAAAAAAACTATTTTATAAAATTATATATATATATATATATATATATATATATATATATATATATATATATATATATATATATATATATATTTGCTAGAGAACACATAGTTGTACTCGGGTCACCCACCCTTGATAAATCACAACTCTCTCCTTTAAAACTTGAGATTTTACAAATAGATTCAATTCTCATTTTAGAATGAGTTGTTATAGTTAGAAAATTACATTAATTTTCATAAAATGTTTAAATTTTTTATTTATATTTTCTAGATCTTCTTCAATTTTATGTGTGAATACAAATATTCCAGAATTCAACATCCTTCTTGATATTTTTCTATAGCAACCTTCACAATGCCAAAACTCCACCAATACTATTCATGCATCTCATATTAGTAGAGTAATATTTTCAAAGCATTGCACTATCATTGTTCGCTTTACCAAATCTAGATTGCTAGTTTTCTTCCTATAGCATAAGTGCTGCCACAAAAATTGTAATAAATAATTTTTATGAAAACACATTAATGTTATAAACTAAAGCAAATATTACCAATAGAAAACATCAAAGTAAATCTTAATCATTATTTGATTGAGGTGATCACCATTTTCTTTTTAGCTTTTGCTAAACTTACTTCTTCCTCTAACCATGGAAAATAAAATTTAGCTTCATGATATTCTATTAAAAGCCTTCTATTGGCTACACTATCTGCATATTTGTTTCCTTCCCTTAACATATGAGTAAACCTGATTTCTTCAAAATCCATAGCAAGTTCTTGTATTTCCACAATTATCTCTTGTATGTTCCATGGAGGATTTACTTTCCTCAAAATTTATATTAAATCTACTATTGAAAGTGTAATAAGTTAGTCTCTCATCTATTATTTCTAATTATTTCTCCTTCTCTTGTTGGTCCAGGATTTCCTTTCGATACTCCATCAAAATTCAATTTTACCAACTCCACATCTAGTGGTTTCCACTTTATATTCTTTACCTTATTTTTGTTTCTCATGTACCCAACATCATAATTCCATTCGATGACTTGAATACATGTATCAGTGCTCTTTGCTTCTAAATTAGGGATTGGATGATTTGATATGGTTGGTTTAGACTCCTCTATGGCTAAACAAATCTTCCTTTTTATTACCTCTAAACTACTTTCCTCTCCATACAATCCAAAGTATTATATCTTTTGATATATCCTTGATTGTTTGTAAAGCCTCACTTTTAAAAGAGCTTTGCCATTGCTTTAACCATTCTTCAATTCCATTCATAACCATGCATTTATTAAATATATTAAGAATCCATTGCCATAGTTTCCAAACTATTTAGTAGTGTCTCAAGAGATGGTCTATACTCTCGTCCTCATTTTTACATAAAACACATTGTAAGGGGCCATGAAAATCCCTTTTCATGAGGTTATCCTAGGATAAAATTCTTCTATGACCTACTAGAAAAACAAATATTTTGACTTTAGGAATCCTTAGGCTATCCCAAATATCTCTCCATATTTTTTTGATATTTTTATTATGTTGGTGTTTTACATTATATCCACTTGGTGTGTATTCTCCTAAGCTATTCAACTCCAAAATTAGCTTATCCTTGGCTCCCCTCGAAATAATCATTGTTGTTATATTTTTTCTCATTTGCCTCCTAGCATCAATGTCTTGTATACTTGTATAAATATTTTATTTCCATTTGTATCTCCCTTATTGATCCTTGTACATAATGTTTGAAACCCTATCACCATATTTGGCTTGAAGTGATCTTAGTCATGGTTTCAAAATTGGATCTAGATTGAATGGTTTTTCATCACACCAAGTATCCATCCAAATAAAAAAATTTCTCCAATTTCCACCATTGATCTTAAACCTTTAATCACTAGATCAATTGATTTTTTAAACCATTCCATATAGCAGAATCATATGGTGGTGATAATGCTTTAAATATCAAGCTTGGGTTATTAGGATAAACATACTTACTTAGAAGAATTATTGCCCATTATAGTTAACTCCCTTTGTACGATTTCCAAATTAATTTTTCCCTAAGAGCTAATTTTGCATCCGTAAGAACTCTTAAACCAATACCTCCTCTAATTTTATCATCACACCTTGCTTCATTCCACCAAAGGATATTTCCTTTTATCATGTAATTCTGACCACAAAAATGACCGCATAACTTAGAATCAACTTTTTTCTATTGATTTTGGCATAGTATAAGAGGACATCTAATATGTTGGAATGGCCTATAAGACTAATATAATTAACTACACTCTTCATGCTATATTATAACCATCTACCTTTCCATGTTGGTAATTTATTCTAAACTTTGCTTATAACTAGATTCCATAATTAGATTCCATAATAAGAACATCCCTAGATAAGTTGCTAGAAAATTTACCTCCTCTATTTGAAGTAACTTGCATATCCTTACTTGTTGGGGTGTTTAGAAAGTAAATTTTGGATTTTGTCCTAGTAAATTTTTGCCCTAACACGCTTTCGTATTCCTTTAATAAGTTATTCAAAGCTCTAGTCTCATCAATCTTTGCCCTCTCAAAAAGGGTTGTATCATCTACAAATTGTTGATGGATGATGTTATCGACGTTATTACTAGCCTTACATCCATTTATAAGCCTATATTTGTAAGCCTTCTTCAAGTTCCTACCCAAAACCTCTACCATAATAATGAATAGATATGGTGATAGAGGATATCCCTGTCTAATACCTCTCTTGGCTTCAAATGATTCTATTATTAAACCATTGACCAACATTTAATATGAAACTATAGAGACACAAGCTTTAATCCATTTGACCCATTTCCTCCCAAATATAAAATTTTCTACTACAAAAATAAAATCTCATTTAACCCTATCATAGGCTTTACTCATATCAAGTTTTAAGATCATTACTCTCTCTTTTCTTGAAGTTTTTGAATGCATATCTTCATGAGCTACTATGATACCATCCAAAAGATGTCTTCCTTTCATAAATACTCCTTGCTCTTCTAAAATAATTTTGTCTAACAGTAGTTTTAACCGATTTACCATCATTTTGGAGATAATCTGATATGTTATATTACATAGGCTTATGGGCCTAAATAAATAAAAATTATGCATCCTTATTTTTTTGAATTAAGGTAAGATATGTTATATTTATTTTATAAGGTATGTATTGTTTTATCCTAGATTGTTTGACTGCCACCAATAAAGAGTCCTTCACTATATCCCAATTATGTTGATAGAAATGTAGCAAGTGTGAACACTTGGCTAAGTTAGTCAGCTAAGTGGTCAGCTAAGAGGTCGGCTAAGTTAGTCGGCATGATATTTTTTAAATATCTCTCCATTCCTTATCCCTCCTCCTTATCCCTCCATTCCCTCCTTTATTCCCTCTTCCTCCTTATCACTCCACCTCCTTTCCCCTTATTCCTCCAACCTCCCTTCTTTTCCTCTCTGTCGACTTCCTCCCTTCCCTCTTCATATAAATTAGTAACTATATCCTATGTTCTTAGTTTTGTTGTAATGGGCTCTGCATAATAATAATAATCAAGCATTATTTGATATTGCCACCTTATCCGATTTCTAGATTTGGTATCAGAGCCAATCGGGCAAGCATGTTGGGCACGAATCCCGAGGTCGGGAAAGCGTGCTGGGCACAAATCCTGAGGTTGCATGATGATCCAGCTGGCGAGCGTGTTGGGCATGAATCTCGAGGTCACACCGTGTTCGAGGAGCTGGGCAAGCAGATCAAGGAGGTGGCAGAGCATAGAACTGGGCATGAATTTTGAGGCAGAGTTGAGAGCTGACACGGACTGCATAATTTCCAAGGTGACACATGGCAGGAGAATCTGAGAGCTGACTCAGACACGCAGGTTGAGGATTTGAGGTGGACGCTAATGTGGCAGTAGCTAACACATGGCGGGTGTTGGCAGAGTGCTGGCTGGGAGAGCCGAGAGCTGATGTGGCGGATTTGACGTGGCGGTCGAGCGTGTGTGATGACATGGCAAAAATTGGTTTGTCCACGTGGTGAAAGCAGATTTGCCTGAAGCAGTTTATGTGGCGGATGCAGATTTGTCGAGGAGCAAGCACAGAGTTGAGGAGCGATTGCCCGAAGGCAATCGACCTTACATGCGCTCGCGCGCATATTAGAAGGTCGTTTTGCCTTCTTCCCACTGCATGTGGGATAAATCCACGATTTTTTTTTTTTAAACTACCATCGTAGACAGTATAAGGAACAGCAAGTTCCTTTGGTTTCTAGCCGAAGTGGGTAGCGTAGGTGGTTGAGATGCTTGCTTGCGAAAGAGAGGTCCCGGGGTCGAATCCCGTCGGGGTAAAAAAATAAGTTTTTTTTTTTTTTTCCAGAAGCCGGAGGGTTTAAGAAAGCGGAGGTCTGTGTTCCTCTCATCTAAGTTGCGTGGTGCAATGGCTAGACCTTGCAAGTAGGAAGCGGAGGTCCTTAGATCGAATCCTGTCGGGGATTTCACAAAAAAAAATAAGGTTTTTTTATTTAATTTTTCATTATTTAGTTTTTAATTAAATTTTTAAAAATATTTAATAATTTTTATTTATATTTTTTATTATGTTTTTTTAAATAAACTTTTATTTAAAAAACTAATTTAAAATATATATAGAAAATTGTTAAAAATTTTAAGGGCTTTATTAAAACAAATTTTGGAAAATTGTTTAAAAAGAATTAAAAGGGTAAAAAGTTTTTTTTTTGCATCATTATTGTAACCCAGTTCATGCAATGTAATTTTGGGTAGATGATTCAGTCATCTGGATGCTCTTATGCATTGCTCTCTCTGTTGAGAAGAGAGAATCCTGATTCCTTTGACAGGAAAGTCCAGCAGAGTGGACTTCATATAGTGTTTTGTCAGTTGGAAAATCAAGTGATAGCACATCAGAGAAAACCAAATTTTGGATACGAGGTGGATTCTGAAGATAATATCTTCGGGCAAAGAGTAGTTGAATCCGAGATGGTTGAAACAGTACCTGAAGGACAATCAAGTGACAGTTATACTCCTACAGTGCCTAAAGTCGAAACGAGTGAAAGCTATACACCTTGCTCTCCTAATTCAGAACCAGAAGAAGCAAGAGCAGAAGCAGAAGCAGAATAAAAAGAACCAATGGAGGTGAAACCTGCAATTAAAGAACAAGTTTTTCTCAAAAGGCATCTTGAGCCAGCAACAGCAGCAAAAGAAGTCATTATAATCAGTGACGATGAAGCAGACAACTTCACCTTTCTAGTCTTGGGAAATCCTCAAGAAGAAGAACGTCAAATCAGTGAGCATTTTAAGAAAGCTATATTTGATTTAAATCAGTGATCTCTTTTGTACTTCTTTGTACAGCTTGTTTGAAGTTGAAATAAAATTTTCTTTCTAAAATAGCTTCCAATACTAGTTTACCAATCCCTGAGTTCAATGGTGGTGATTACAAGTATTGGTCAATTAAAATGAAAACTCTGTTAATTGGCAAAGGTCTTTGGGATGTGATTGAAGAGGGATCTATTAAACCTACTGTTGTTGAATGGGCCGCTATGAGTGGTGCTAATAAAAGGGCTAGAAAGGAAGCACAGAAGAATAATTCTTTTGCCCTTTATCACAGTCACGTCGCCCTTGATAAAAGTATTTTCCCTAGAATAGCTTCTTTTAAAACTATTGAATCTGCTTGGAATGACTTACAAGAAAGTTATAGGGTTAGTGACCAAGTCAAACAAGTTAAACTCCAAACCTTGAAAAGAGAGTTTGAAACTCTTAAAATGCAAGAAAATGAAAAGGTTGGTGATTACTATGTGTGAGTGAAATCCATAGTAGATAAGATGGTCACTTTAGGAGAAGATGTAAAGCCTAAAGTTATAGTGAAGAAAGTGTTGAGGACACTTCTTCCTAAATGGAATTCAGTAGCCATAATTATAGAGGAATCTAAAGACCTAACTTCTCTATCTTTTGAAACCCTTATTGGCTCACTTCTCTCACATGAGGAGAGATTACATCCAACTCCTTTCACAAGTCTTGGAGGAGATGATAAAGCCTTTGCTTCTCAAGAATGTAGAGGTAGAGGTCGTGGCAGAGGAAAGTATAGAGGAAGAGGCAAAAATAATAAGAGAGGTGGAACTCCTAACAGAGGAGGAAATCAGAATAGAGGAGGATTCTCAAACAATAGTGAACAGCAGCAGAATAGAGGAGGACAACAAAATAGAGGGAAACAATCAGGCAGAGGCAAACGAGGAGATAAGTCAAAACAATCTTGCTACAATTGTGGCAAACTTGGCCATTATGCTCATGACTATTGGACTAAGACTTCACAAGGAGCTAGTAGCAACCAGAGCAGTTAGTTTGGAAATTTTGGAGAAGAGGAAGAGGCCACAAATCTCTTTCTCTCATATGGTCAGGCAGATCAGAACATGAATGATACATGGATCTTGGACACTGGGTGTTCAAACCATATGAGGGGCAAAGAAGAACTCTTTGCTACTCTAAATTCCTCCTACAAATCCAGCATCAAATTGGGAGATGATAAATCATTGGCAGTAGAAGGCATTGGATCTATGGCAGTTCCAACTAAAGGAGTCAAACAAGTAAGTGATATCTATTATACACCCCATTTCCAACATAATATTTTAAGTGTTGGACAAATATTAGAAAAGAACTACAAGTTGCTTTTTGATGAGGGTAAATGCACTATTTTTGATAAAAATAACAATAATAGAATCATTACTCAAGTTCCAATGTCAAAGAATAGATTGTTTCCTTTAAATTTTGGCCAGCCAGGGGGAGATAAGTTAGCAAGTGTTGCTATTTCCAATCCAAGTGTTCTATGGCACTTGAGATATGGCCATTTGAATTTCGCTAGTTTGAAAATGCTAACTTCCCAAGCCATGGTCACTGGACTTCCTAAAGTTTAGGATAATAAAGAAGTCCTGTGAAGGGTGTGCTCTTGGAAAGCATGCCAGATCAAAGTTTCCTCATGGACAAGCATGGCGGGCCAGCTATCCACTCTAGCTAGTGCATACCGACATCTATGGTCCGATGCAAACACAGAGTCTGGGTAACAACTCTTACTTTCTACTCTTTATTGATGATTATACTAGAATGTGTTGGATATATGTTTTGAAACATAAGGATGAAACATATGAATGCTTTATCAATTTCAAAACAAGAGTTGAAAGTGAGAGTAGATATTTTGTAAAATTTCTTCGATCAGATAGGGGAGGAGAATACTCCTCTAATGAGTTTGTGAATTTTTGTAAGCAACATGGCATTAAGAGGCAGTTCACTACTGCCTACACTCCACAACAGAATGGTGTCGTAGAGAGGAAGAATTGCACCATTGTGGAGATGGCAAGGTCTATGCTTTAGACGAAGCATTTGACTAATTCATATTGGGCAGATGCAACCAGGACCAGCGTATATATCTTGAACAGAAGTCCTACTTCAAGTTTGAAAGGACTGACACCTTACCAAGCTTGGTATGGTAAAAAGCCAAATGTTAAGCATTTCAAAGTGTTTGGCTCACTGGCTTATTCTCACATTCCTGATGAGCTTAGGAAGAAGTTTGATCCAAAGAGTCAGGCATGTATCTTTGTAGGATACTATGAGAATACAAAAGCTCACAGACTCTACAATCCTCGGACTAGAAAGTTTGTGATTTCCAGGGATGTAATTTTTGATGAAGGGGGAGAATGGGGTAAGCCCCAAATATTCAGTGATGTTGAATCCAATGATGTAGTTTCTAAGCAGGTGCAACAGCAGACACCACAGAAAGGAAAGCAGTCTCCTCCCGCAACTCCAAGTTCATCTTTTGATTCCTCTTCTTCACCAAGTCCTTCTCCATAGCGATCCATAAGTTCCTCACCAATGGACATTGATTCTCCATCCAAAGGTAAGATAACTCTACAGTATCATCCATCATCTCAGATGTTGGATAAAAAAATTTCAAGAAGATACACTAGGAGTCAAGCTAGTGAAATGGATTCTGTTTTACATAGATTAGAAAGTATACACCTCTATGGTGATGATATCTCCCAACAGGAACCTAGGGGAGATCAAGTTAACTATGCTTTGTTAACTAGTACACAGCTTGAACCTTCTAGTTATGAGAAGGCATGTACTCAAAAAATTTGGCAAGATGCAATGAAAGAGGAGATAACCTCTATAAAAAACAATGACACTTGGGAGTTGGTAAAGCTTCCTAAAGGCAAGAAATGTGTTGGATGTAAGTGGGTCTACAAGACCAAGTTTAATGCTGATGGTAGCATTGAAAGGCACAAGGCGAGACTAGTTGCAAAGGGATTCACTCAAAAATATGGAGTTGATTATGAAGAGACTTTTGCTCCTGTAGCTAGACAGGGAGACTATTAGAAGCAGTTCTTGCCTTAGTCGCAAATAAGGGATGGAAATTCGAACACATGGATGTGAAAAGTGCATTTCTAAATGGTTACTTGACAGAAGAAGTGTATGTTGAGCAACCACAAGGATTTGAAAAGAAAGACAAGGAACATCTTGTTTACAAACTGAAGAAGGCACTTTATGGCCTCAAGAAGGCCCCATGAGCTTGGTACTCATGCATTGATGGGTACTTCAAAGATTTTGGGTTCACCAAAAGTAGAAATGAACCCACCCTTTACTACCTCCAGCAAGGAAATGACATCCTCATAGTTTGCTTGTATGTGGATGATCTCATATTCATGGGTAGTAATGAAAAAATGAATATGGAGTTCAAACACTCCATGATGAAGCAGTTTGAGATGAAGGATCTTGGCTTAATGCACTACTTCCTTGGAATGGAGGTTCATCATTCAGATATAGGGATCTTCATCTGTGAACATAAGTATGCTTGGGACATGCTTAAGAAGTTTGCTATGGAGCATTGCAAACCAGTTGCAACTCAGTTGGACATGGGATCAAATTAAGCAAAGATGATGGAGCATAAAAAGTTGATGTGACCACTTTTAGAAGCATGGTTGGGAGTTTGATGTTTCTCGCCAACACCAGACCTGATATTCAGTATGTTGTTTCTCTTGTCTCTCGATTTATGTCTAACCCTTTTGAGTTGCATTTGCAGGCAGCTAAGAGAATTCTTAGATATGTAAAGGGTACATGGGATTTTGGAATCCATTACCATAAATGTAACACTATCAATCTTGTAGGCTTCAGTGATAGTGATTGGGGTAACAACATTGATGACAGGAAATCAACTTCAGGGAACTGTTTTAGTCTGGGTTCGGGACTAATCACTTATAGTTCCAAGAAGCAGATAGTCGTAGCACTATCTTCAACAGAAGCTGAGTATATAGCGGTCACTCATGCTAGTACTCAAGCTCTATGGCTACAAAAGGTATTAGAAGAAATTGGAGAGCAGCAAAGTGGTCCAACAAGGATATTCTATGACAACATTAGTGCCATTCAATTGGCATACAATCTTTTCCACCATAGTAGATCAAAGCATTTTGATATGAAGTACCACTTCATCAGAGATATGGTGGAAACTGAAACTGTTGAGCTTCACTATTGCCACACTTTGGAGAATGTTGCGGACATCTTCACCAAGGCATTGGCTAAAGCTCAATTTGTAAAGCTGAGAGACTGTCTTGTCAGTCCTCTCAACTTTAAGGGGGAGAATGTAGCAAGTGTGAACACTTGGCTAAGTTAGTCAGCTAAGTGGTCAGCTAAGAGGTCGGCTAAGATAGTCGGCATGATATTTTTTAAATATCTCTTCATTCCTTATCCCTCCATTCCCTCCTTTATTCCCTCTTCCTCCTTATCACTCCACCTCCTTTCCCCTTATTCCTCCAACCTCCCTTATTTTCCTCTCCGCCGACTTCCTCCCTTCCCTCTTCATATAAATTAGTAACTATATCCTATGTTCTTAGTTTTGTTGTAATGGGCTCTGCATAATAATAATAATCAAGCATTATTTGATATTGCCACCTTATCCGATTTCTAGAAGAAAGTTGCAGAGAGCTCATCTAGACCATATAAATTATATTATAATAAAGGTTAATATAAATAATAATTTATAAGTTTTTCATTAATAATATTAGATATCTAATAAATTATATTTAAATAAAAATATTGATGAATTTATTTCAAAAATATTTTGTCAAATATTGGGTAAGATAAGGAGGTATAAGGTATGTTTTTGTAAAATATTCCATCATTTATCACACAAGGACAAAATTAAATCTTGATAAAGAAGATATCTATGGAGGAGCTACATGAAGTAGTTTTCTCTTTCCATCCTAACAAGGCATTTGACCTTGATGGATTTCCTACAATTTTCTTTCAATGTTTTTGGGATTTATTGAAAAGAAATATGTTGGTTGTGATTGAATATGCCCTAAAAGAGAAGGCTCTAATTAATGAGGTAAATTGCACTTTTATTATGTTGGTTCCAAAAAAAGTGAGATAAAATAGTTTGATATTTTCATCTAATAAGCCTTTATAATATGATTTAGAAGACCATTTCAAATATTATGGCAAAAAAAATGAAAGGCATCCTAGATTGTGTTATCTCAAAGAAACAAGGTGGTTTTTTTCATGGTAAACAAATTCTTATATGTAATCATTGCATAGGAGGACATACATTCTCTTCACTCCATGAAAAATTAGGCATGCTTATGAAATTAGATATGATCAAAGCATATGATAGGGTTTCTTTGAGTTTACTACATAATATTCTAAAAATATTTGGTTTTCATCATAGTTGGTGTGAATGGATTAAATGTTGTTATACCACTTTGAAATATTCTATTTTGATTAATGATTCTCCTATTGGTTACTTTAAGTCATCTTGTGAACTCCACCAAGGTGATCCACTATCTCCTTATTTAGTCATTATTCTTGTGGAGGCATTAGGGAGACCTTTGTCAAAGGCAAAAATAGAAGGAAAAACCAAAGATATTTAGGTTGATAAAAATGATCCCTTTGAATCACATCTCCAATTTGTTGATGATACTTTTCTTTTGGGTCATACCTTAGCCAATGAGTCCATGGAGTTTAAACCAATATTATCATGCTATGAGAAGGCTACTCAACAATTGGTTGATACTACAAAATCCAAGAGTTTTTTCATTAACACTACCCAAGATTTATAACAAATTATTGTAGATATTTTAGGGTTTAAAATTGAATTTTTTTCATGAATCTACTTGGGAATTCCTTTGTCTCATAAGGAAATGTTTAGGAGCTTTGGGTCCCTTGTTTTGATAGAATTAAAGCTTATTTGGTAGGATGAAAATGTAAGTTCTTAACCATAGCAAGAAGGCTACAACTCTTTTAGGGTTTAAAGTTGAAAAAAATCCATCAAACTACTTGGGTATTCCTTTGTCTCATAAAGGAATAAAAAGAAGTTTTGAACCTCTTGTTTAGATAGAATGAAAGATTGTTTGGCAAGTTGGAAAGGTAAGTTTCTAATCATCGTAGGAAGGCTACAACTCATAAAGACTACATTGCAATCCATCCCTATTTGTATGATGTCACTTTCAAGATTGCTAGTAGATATAGCATTAAATTTTGATAAATCTCAAAGAGATTTTCTTTAGAAATGATGCAAGGAAAAATTTAGATTTTCTCTTTGTGAATAGGATGGAGTTTAAAAAGGAAATAATATTGGAGTAGGCTTGAAAAATTCAGACTTATGAGTTTGGCCTTAAGAGTAAACTTGGGTGGAGATTATTTGGAGAACAATAAAAGAATTGGGCAAAAATGTTACTTCAAAAATATATAGGTTCTCTTGATACAAAAACATTTCTTAGGAAATGAACTCTGAATAAAGGATCATGAACACAAAAATTTATATCACATAGTTTACAATTGATCATAAAATATATTAGATGCATCAATTAGGGAATCATGCAAATGTTTGATCTGATGCTTGGTTGAACCCTTACCATCTCATATTTAATTCAAAGTGGAAACCAATGGCTCACACATGCCTAGATTGTAAAGGTCCAAAGGTCAAATATTGTATTAATGTGAGCAACAACTCTAGATCATGGATTTCTATTAGTAACATAGTGGAAGTAGAGAAACTCAAACAAATTTCAAATGAGATTCAAAAGATGCTTCAAGAGTTTTATGTCTATTTTTACATGAAAGGATAATTTAGTTTAGAATCTACCAAAATATGGTGGACACCCAGTCAAGTTGGGGTATGACGATTTATAGCAATCAAAATTTTCTACTCCCAAATATTTCCCTTGGAATAATGTTTGGTCACTAGGGACTCTCCCTAAGGCCTCAACATTCATTTGGTTATCAATTCAAAGTAATATCCTTGTAGGAGAGATTTTACAAAGAAGAGGATATCATAGACCTTTCATATGTGCCTTGTGTGAGAAGGATTTAGAAACATTAGATCATTTACTTATTTTTTCTTTTGCTAATACCATTTGGGTTTGATTCTTACAAAATATAAGGATATATTGGGTATTTCCATCAACATTGAAAGAGTTGATGAAATGTTGGATTAATCGTTTTAAAGCTAAAAGATTGTGTATAATGTGGAGGATTAATCTTACCACTAATTTTTAGAATTTCCAACTTGAAAGGAATAATAGAATTTTTAAATCTAAATATTAAAATCATCCCATGTTTGGAATTGTATTATTGCTTCGCTTGCAAAATATTTACACATATGGTGCTCATTATGGGAAGTCTAAGTGTAGAAAAATAGGTGGTAACAACTTGGTTATAGGATTTAAACATGCATGGAAGATTCATGTGCTTTAACAACATTAAAACAAAAGATTTGCTTTGATCTAGGTAAAATTGAAATATTCTAAAATTGGATTTATCTAAATTGATTTTGATGGTGCTTTAAAAGAAATCTAGGAAAATTTGATGGAGGTGGTGTTTTCCAAAATAATGAAGGCAAAATTCTCCTCAATTATAATAATAAGGAACTTCAACCAACAACTATGTAGAGGCTAGGACATCTCTTACAATGATGAAAATTGCAATCGAATAAGGACTGAAATATATTTCAATTGAGGGAGATCTGTAAATTATCATTAATGCTCTCAACAATAATGGATATGGGGATTAGATAAAAATTAATACTATTGTTTATGTTCATAATTTATTATAGGAGACAATCTCTTGGAATTGTGAGCATATCTAAAAAGAAGGAAATAGACTAGAAAATAATTTAGCTAATCATAAAGTTGATCGTTGTTTTGATGAAATTCAAATTTTAGAAGGAAACTAGCCAAGGGAAATGTTATCTCTTTTTTTTTTTTTGTGGAAAACATCCCAAAAGGGATGCCACTTTCGGGTAAGACCCAAGGAGGCAAGGGTATCCAATTCCGCCAAAATCGCCTAGGGTACGATCCTAGCCTACCACATTTGACATACTCAAGGAGCAAAAAAACACACAATAATATTTTAAAAAAATAAATAAATAAATAAAAATAAAAATAATAATAATAAAATAAAATAAAAACATGCTCCTTGAGTGTGTCAAAAATAAAAATCACAACCAAGCACACACAATAAGATAAAAAACCACAACACGAACCACATAGAAAAACACAAGAACATCATAACAAAACACAAACATGACAAAAACAACATAACACTACAAAGACATAACCAACAAAAACATGAAAAACACAAACAACCAAAACCTAAAAAATTAACAAATAAAAATAAAAATAAAAAAACAACCAACAATAGACAGTAAAAAAACAAAAAATATAGAAAACACTCACACAAAAACAAGAATTAACACAAACATACATAAACAAAAGAACAAGAACAACAAAACACAAGAACAATAAAAAAAACATAAAACAACAAAAACATAAGAACAACAAAAAACAACACAAAGAACACAAAAACAAAACAAAACAAAAAAACATACACACCACAAAAAATTAAACAAAAAAAAAGAAAAAATATATATGAACATAACAATGACCTTTCTAGACCAAAAGACTTTTAAGGCAAGAATCAACAGAGGAAACAAAAGAAAGAAAATTTTGAGATAGGGAACTAAAATACCTTGACCGAACCAAAGAGAAGCAAAAATAAAGCAAGAAGAAACTAGGAACCTTCATAATTTGAGCCATCCAAAGAAATAATAGAAAGAACTTCCCTTATTTTTGAAGTGCACCATCTAGGAGGGTGACCATAACAAGTAAGATCACCTTTGTCCAAAGCCCAATTAGCTAATGCATCAGCACTCTTGTTTTGATTTCTGACCACATGATTGTAATCAACTTTCAAAAATCCCATCTAGATTAATTGAATCTTATCAATAATTATTTTTATTCTCCAATCAACCTTATGATTCTTAGAAGGATTTTTTAGAATATTAATCATGAGTTGAGAGTCAGACTCAAATAACACCTTTTCCCATCCAACCTTAGTATCCTTTTGAAGGCCTCTGAGGATACCATACGCCTCAGCAAGATTATTGGAAAGAATACCCAAATTCTCAGCAAAAGTACAAACTAGGGAGCCATCTGAAATTCTACGAATATCTCTCACACTAGCTTTTCCAGGGTTCCCTCTAGAGGCTCCATCAGTATTGACTTTACCAAAATCCTTAGGAGGAGGTTACAAATTTCTAGTCCTATCCATCTTACAAATACTTACATTCCCTTTAAGTTGGTTGCCCTTAGAAGATTTAATCTTCAATATTTGCATCACTTGATCCCATATTTGGTGGAAGTTTTGGGGGTGATTAAGGAGATGATGGACTGATTCAACTAAGTTGGCTATGGTCTTTTACAAAATATAGTGAATATCCTTCCTATCTTGATTAAAAATTTGATTGTTCTTTTCATTCCAGATATTCCAAAGAAGAATGGTATAACCCATCCAAACTAACTACCTAATAAAATGATCAACACCCTCTTGTTTAGGCCAATCCCTCCAAATTTGTTCAAACATTAAAAAAATGGACCATTGTAAGCCAAGTAAAGTGGTCATTCTCCTCCATAGCTTAGAGGCTAAATTACACTCAATAAAAATATGGCTAAGAGTTTCTACATTCTCTCCACACATTTCACATCTAAAAGGGCCATGAAAACCATGCTTCATAAGTTGCTCACCAGTAAGCACCCTATGATGCAATAAAATCCAAATAAAGAACCTCACCTTAGGCTAGATATTTTGAGCCCACAACTGAGAAAATATGTCAAAATATTGGTTGGGATTATTATGGCATAAGGTCAAATAACCTTGAGCAACTGAATACTCACCCTTAGTAGTGTTGTTCCATCCAAAACATTTTTTTGCATGGGACCAAGAAAGAGACCTCATATGAAGGATGCCTTGCATATCTTGTCTTTGCCTTTCTAGGATTTGAATAGGCCAGTTCTCAATAGGGATCCAATATCTACCAACCTTTGAATTACCAGTATGGTACCGACAGTAATTAGCCACCTTTATCCAGTTAGCTCGGTGAAGCTCCTCCATCCAAGGCCTCCAATCAAGAAACTGAGTTATCAAAGGCTTGTGACCATCCCAAGAATCTGTCCAAAAATTTTCTTGTTGACCATTATGAATGGTCCAAAATAAATTTTTCTTTATCAAATCCTCACTAGTATTAAGAATTGATAAAATGATAGAACCTTTAGTAGGAATATGATTGCGAACAAGGTCTTCAAGACTTTTGTTCTCAGCATAGTTAGAACAAAGATTATTGACCCAAAGAGCATTGGGGTTATGCAACATCCTCCAATATAATTTAGCAACTAAAGATTTATTGTTATTAATAGAATATCAGAATATTAACCCCCTTCATTCTTAGTAATACACAAAGTGTTCCATTTCACCAAGGCCCATTTCCTTTTCTCCTTAGTACCACTCCAGAGGAATCGATGATTGATTTGATCTAGTTCTCGAAGAACAACCTTTGGGATATTCAACATGAAAGAAACATAAATAGGAATAGCTTGAAGGATTGATTTTACCAAGGTGATTCTACCCCCAGAAGAAAGCCACCTATTGGTCCACTTTCCAATTTTCTTCTTGACTTTTTCCAACAACCAATTCCAATATTTCTTTTTTTGCCTTTGAATATTGATGGGAATACCTAAATAAGTGATCGAAAGGGAGGAATTATTATATCTTAATTTATCCAAGACCATGGATTCTTTTTTGGCAGAGCAATGAAATAAAATAACTTTATATTTGTCTTCATTGATCAATTGCCCAATAGCCTTAGAAAAACAACTAATGATTTGCTTAATATTGGAAGCTTCCTTAAGTGTAGCTTTACATAAAAGAGTAGAGTAATCAACAAATTGAAGATGAGAGATAGGTCTAGCTCCATGAGAAATGGTAACTCCCTCAAGGGTTTTGTTTTCCCTCTTTTTGGTTATAGTCCTACCCAAGCATTCAACAAGAATGATGAATAAATAAGGGGAAAGCAGGCTACCTTGCCTAATACCTCTAGAAGCTGGGAACGACTGAGAAGGTCTACCATTGATAAGAACTATGTAGGAAACTGAAGAGATACATCTCATAATCCAATCCATCCAATCCTTAGAGAAACCAAATTGCCTCAAAACTTTGATAAGGAAGTGCCAATCCACTTTGTCATAAGCTTTGGATAAGTCTAACCGAATGAACATGGAAAGATATTTTTGCATATCCATGGAATGGATGGTTTCCTGAGCAAGAACTATCTCATCTACTATTGGATGCCCTTCCACATAACCCCCTTGCTCAGGAAAATAATCTTATGCAAAATAGGCTTCAACCTTTCTGCCATGATCTTAGTAATGATTTTGAGAACATTACATAAAGCAATAGGTCTAAAAGTTGAGATTGTTGGAATATTACCATTAGTAAAAGGTTAAAAAAATTGTTTTTACCTTGGGTAAAGGTAACTTACCTTTTACCTTACCTGGACGGTAGTGGACGGCAGCATTTGGGCGGCAAGAGAATTCTATTCATCTTTCCTTTCCCCCAATTTCTCCTTTCCCCCTTTCTTTCTCAAATAGGTTATTTACTGCATATTTAATCTATGTAACCTAAGTTTTAATGTAAATGCAATTAATCCTTTTTCTTCCACACTCACCTTTCACATTTGGTATCAGAGCGATGCGATTCCCGAGGCGATGGGGCCCGTAGTTCAAGGCGGCGACACGGATCCCGAGGCATCCCACAGGAGCATTCTGGCATGTTTCTCGAGGCACTAGAGGAGCTGGACGAAGCGGCCCATAGGAGCAGCAGATCCACATGATTCTTGAGATGCGAGATTCACGTGGCGATCCACGAGGTGTGGTGATGTGGCACTGGCACGCGGCCCGAGGAGTGGTGACGTGGCGATCCGTGCGTGCATCGATGGCAAAAGGATCCTGCGATGTTAGTGACTGCCCGCAGGCAGTCAAAGCACTTTATGTGCTTAGCTCTTTTTAAAGAGCTTTTACATCGCCCTACGGGTGATGTGGGACTAAAGTCCCAAGTAAAATCAAGCTTCGCACCGAAGCGCGAAGCCAACATTAGCTTCCCGCTCGACGCGGAAGCTAAAGGGTGGGGAGCACGCATTGCTCTCGGATCAGCCCGGTAGCGCAGCGGCTACCCTCAGCCCTGACACCCGCGAGGTCACAGGATCGACTCTCGGCGGGGTCAATAGATAATTAAAATTAAAAAAAAAAAAAAAAACTAAGGAATAGTTTAAATTTAAAAAAAATAATAATTTTTTTTGTGTGTAATTTCCTAAGAGGAAATATCTGTTCATTAGTTTTTTATAAAAAAAAAAAAATTCAAAGTTGATAGAAATTTCCTGAGAGGAAATAATTGTAAAGTTTTTTTTTTTTTTTTTAACTTTGAAAGTTAATTTTTTTTTATTATTTCCTAAGAGGAAATCTTTGTAAAAGAAAATTTCTGGGAAATTTTCTTAAATGATAAGATCGGATGGATGTTATCATGCCCTCTGCAAGTTGTTATTGAAAACAAACCCTAAAAAATTTGATAGGCACGTGAAAACACTAGGACTTAATACAGTTTTTTCACAGTTACAAAACGCGGTTATTGCACACCAGAGAAATCCTGATCAAGGATACGAAGCAGATTCAGAAGATAACTCCTTTGGCAGCAGATTTGAACAATCCGACACAGCTTGCAATTGCTTCACAAGGATCCGAATATACTCATTATAGTAATTCAGTTGAAATCCTTCAACCTCCTTCTCCTGAAATAATATTGATCAGTGACGATGATGAACAAATCGTCGACAATTTTGTAATTGCTGAACAACAAGTGTGAGTTGTTTATGATTGTAAATCAAGCAGGGCTTGATAGTTTGTAAAGTCTTTTTGCAATAAGACTATAAAAGAGAGGTTTCTTGTTTTAGTATATAATAATGGGATCACATAATAATCTACCAATTCTCGAATTCGGTGGGGATAATTATGAGTACTGGTCCATCAAGATGAGGACATTACTCATTGGAAAAGGACTATGGGATATTATTGAAGACGAATACATTGCTCCAACAGATTGGACTACTTTAAGTGCAAATGATAAGAAGATCTACAAAGATGCACAAAAAAATAATTCTTTTGCCTTATACCATCTTCAATCAGCATTAGATCCTAGTATCTTTCCTAGAATTGCATCTTACTTAACTGCTACAGATGCATGGAATGCCTTGAAAGAAGGATTCCAAGGAAGTGATAAAGTAAAGCAAGTCAGGCTTCAGACTTTGAAAAGAGATTTTGAAAATCTCAGAATGAAGGAAAATGAAAGAGTCGGAGACTACTGTGTACGAGTCAAAGCAGTAGTTGATATGATGCAAACTTTAGGTGAAGACACAAAAAATGAAACAATTGTGAAGAAAGTGTTGCGAACACTTCTTCCTAAGTGGAATCACATTGCTATCATAATTGAAGAATCCAAAGACCTTTCTACTCTTACATTTGATAGTTTGATTGGATCATTAACATCACATGAAGAGCGACTTCAAGGAGCCCCTTCAACAAGCTATGGAGGTGATGACAAAGCCTTCACTTCGAATGAAACTGCAAGACGAGAACAAGGAAGAGGCCGAGGCAGGGGACAACAACAAAGAGGCAAGAGCCAAAGCAACTCCTACAGAGGAGGTAATCAAAACAGAGGTGGAAATCAAAACAGAGGAGCCAATCAGAACCAAAGAGGCAATGCAGCCCATGGAAATCAAGGACGAGGAAGTAACAAGACTAAAACAACTTGTTTCAATTGTGGGAAACAAGGTCACTTCGCTCGTGACTGCTGGTCAAAGTCTTCAAAAGATCAAAGCAGTCAATATGGCTCATTCTACGAAGAAGAAGAAGGTCCATCAAACCTTTTTCTCTCTTATGGACAGCCAGATCAAAATCTAAATGATACATGGATTTTGGATACTGGTTGCTCCAACCACATGAGTGGCAAAGAAAATCTCTTTGCTACATTAGATTCAAATTACAAATCTCATGTTAAGTTAGGGGATAATAAATCTTTGCAAGTTGAAGGCATTGGAGCTATGGCAGTTCCAACAAAAGAAGGCCTTAAAAATGTGAATGACATATACTATACTCCACAACTACAACACAATTTGTTAAGTGTTGGCCAAATGATGGAGAAGCATTACAAATTAGTTTTTGATGAAAGCAAATGTACAATCTTTGATAAAAACAATTGTAATCGGGTCATCACAGAAGTACCTATGACAAAGAATAGGTTGTTCCCTCTAAAATTTGGTGAGGTAGGGGGAGCTCAACTTGCAAACATTGCTATTACAAATCTAATTGAATTGTGGCACTTGAGATATGGTCACCTCAATTCCGCTAGCTTGAAAATGTTAATATCACAAGCTATGGTGACAGGACTACCAAAAATTCCATAACATAAAAAGGTATGCGAAGCATGTGCTTTGGGAAAGCACTCCAGAACGAAGTTTCCAAAAGGCCGAGCGTGGAGAGCAAGCTATCCTCTTCGACTAGTACATTCGGACATCTGTGGTCCAATGCAAACAAAAAGTCTTGGAAACAATTCTTATTTTCTAACATTCATAGATGATTATTCTAGAATGTGTTGGCTCTATTTTCTGAAACACAAAGATGAAGCATTTGATTGCTTCATAGACTTCAGAAATAATGTAGAAAAGCAAAGTGACTACTATGTCAAATGTCTTCGCACTAATAAAGGAGGAGAGTACTCCTCAAATGAATTTCTTCATTATTGTAAGCAAAATGGGATAAAAAGGCAGTTCACCACTGCCTATACCCCACAGCAGAACGGTGTGGCTGAGAGAAAGAACCGCACCCTTGTTGAAATGGCAAGAACAATGCTTCAGGCAAAACATCTCACAAACAACTATTGGGCAGATGCAGTGAGAACAAGTGCATATATTCTAAATAGAAGTCCGACTTCTAGTTTAGATGGTATCACTCCTTATGAAGGATGGTACGGTAAGAAACCAAATGTCAAACATTTCAGAGTATTTGGTTCTTTATCTTATGCACACATTCCTGAGGAGAAGAGAAAGAAGCTTGATCCAAAGAGTCAAGCATGTGTTTTTGTAGGGTATTGTGATTCAACCAAAGGGTATAGATTGTACAATCCCACGACACATAAAATCATTATCTCCAGGGATGTAATTTTTGATGAAGGGGGAGAATGGGGTCATAAAAAATTTGTTTATTTTGACTCTAATTCGGATAGTTCTACATTAGTACCTCCCACATTGGTACAACCCAAGAAAAGCAGTGGAAAAAGTCCTCCTCCACAAATTCCACATCAGGAAACTTCATCAAGTACATCAAGTGGTACACCAAGTCCAAGAGGGACTTCTTTGTTGGCACCACCAAATTCTCCAAAACGATTTCAAAGATCAGTAAGCGCTCCAAGCCCGATGGATATTGATTCAGTTTCTCAAAGGAAAGAGACAAATAGAGGAAAGCGCATACTACAGAGTCATCCATCTACTCAAATGTTGGATAGGAATTTCCAACAAAGATACATTAGGAGTCAAGCTAGTGAGATGGATGACATTTTGTCAAGACTTGAAAATCTTCAAATGTCAGGGGATGATGAGTCTCATGAACCAAGGGGTGATGTAGTCAATTATGCTTTGTTGGTCGTCGCACAGCTAGAACCTTCTAGCTATGAAAAAGCATGCACTAAAAATATATGGCAAGATGCCATGGAAGAGGAAATATCCTCAATTAAAAAAAATGATACTTGGGAGCTTGTGAAGCTTCCCAAGGGAAAAAAATGTGTTGGATGTAAATGGGTCTATAAGACCAAATTCAATGCTGATGGAAGCATTGAAAGGCACAAGGCAAGATTAGTAGCTAAAGGTTTTACTCAAAAATATGGAATAGATTATGAGGAAACCTTTGCTCCAGTTGCTCGACAAGAAACAATAAGAACTGTTCTTTCCTTGGCAGCCCATAAAGGATGGAAAATTCAACACATGGATGTGAAAAGTGCATTTTTAAATGGATACTTGACAGAAGAGGTGTATGTTCAACAACCTCAAGGTTTCCAAGAACCAGGAAAAGAGAACCTTGTTTATAAATTAAAAAAAGCACTTTATGGCCTCAAGCAAGCACCAAGAGCATGGTACTCACGAATTGACGGTTATTTCAGCAAATATGGTTTCACAAAAAGCAAGAGTGAACCAACACTATACTACCTGAAAAATGGAATAGATATCCTCATAGTTTTTTTATATGTGGATAATCTAATATTCATGGGTAGTAATAATAAAATGAATATGGATTTCAAAAACTCCATGATGAATCAGTTTGAGATGAAGGATCTCGGATTAATGAGATACTTCCTAGGAATGGAAGTACATCAATCAAAGAATGGGATCTTCATATGTCAATAGAAATATGCTCATGACATGATCAAGAAATTTGCTATGCAACAGTGCAAATCAGTTGCAACACCAACTGGACATGGAATCCAGCTAAGCAAAGAAGATGGAGCACCAAAAGTTGACTTGACCAATTTCAGAAGCATGGTTGGAGTTTAATGTTTCTCACCAACACTAGGCCAGATATACAGTATGTTGTTTCTCTTGTATCACGGTTTATGGCATGCCCATCCGAGCTGCATCTACAAGCAACCAAACGAATTTTACGATATGTAAAAGGTACATTGGATTTTGGAATCCATTACCACAAGTCTAACTTTGTGAAGTTATTTGGTTATAGTGACGACGATTGGGGCAAGTAATATAGATGACAAAAAATATACATCGTGGAACTGTTTTAGTCTAGGTTCGGGACTAATAACTTGGAGTTCCAAGAAGCAATCTGTTGTAGCATTATCATCTACAGAAGCTGAGTACATTGCCATTACTCATGCCAGTACTCAGATCCTCTGGTTGAGGAAAATCCTTGAAGAGATTTGCGAAAAACAAATTGGTCCAACCAAACTGAATTGTGATAATATTAGTGCCATACAGTTGGCATATAATTCGATCCACCACAAAAGGTCAAAACATTTTGATATGAAGTATCACTTCATAAGAGATATGGTGGAACAACAGGCACGCTTGAGCTTCAATATTGTAGCACTTTGGATAATCTAGCAGACATCTTTACCAAAGGCATGGCTAAAGCTCAATTTATAAAGTTGAGAGACTATATAGTTAGTCCTCTCAACTTTAAGGGGGAGAATGTTGGAATATTACCATTAGTAAAAGGTTAAAAAATTGTTTTTACCTTGGGTAAAGGTAACTTACCTTTTACCTTACCTGGACGGCAGTGGACGACAGCATTTGGGCGGCAAGAGAATTCTATTCATCTTTCCTTTCCCCCAATTTCTCCTTTCCCCCTTTCTTTCTCAAATAGGTTATTTACTGCCTATTTAATCTATGTAACCTAAGTTTTAATGTAAATGCAATTAATCCTTTTTCGTCCACACTCACCTTTCACAGAGATGTGATCAACCTCTTGAGCTTTTGGAACAAGAGTAATATAATTTTTATTGATAACCTTCAAAATTTCTTTGGATTTCCTGGCTTCTTCCACCACCTATAATAAATCGGAATGAAGGATATCCCAGAACTCTTGGTAGAACTCAATGGGAAAACCATCAGGACCTGGGGTTTTCCCTTTTTGCATTTTAAAAACTACATGTTGAAGCTCATCGATAGTAACAGGAATAGTCAAAATAGAGTTCTCCTTAGAAGTGATAAGAGAAGGGATTGCTTGAAGAACATTTTGTTGAGAAGCTGATTCAAGAGGAGTAACAGCAAAAATATTGGAAAAGTAATCGACAACAATAGAGCTCATTCCATCCCAAGTATAGACAACATCTCTAGAATCTGATTTCAAGGAAGAAATAAAGTTGTGATATCTACGAGAAAGAAGAGATTTGTGGAAGAAATCTATGTTTCGATCTCCTTCTTTGAGCCATTGAATTCTAGATTTTTGCTTCCATAAGAGTTCTTATATTTTTTCCCATTCCTCTAATTGAGTTGTGAGTTTAATTTCATCTGCACTTCTATTCTTTGTGAGGCCATCTAAATGGATTTTATTATTCAGATTTTCAAGTTGCAATAACTTCATATTTTTTTATAAACATCCCCAAACTCCTTCCAGTTCCACGTCTTGATTTTGGATTTAATGTATTATAGTATTTTGGCAAAAACGAACATCTTAGTCCCATACCTAGGCTTACCTTCCTTCCACCATTTTCGAACTTGAGGCCTAAAGGAACTGTCTCTAAGCCACATTAATTGAAAACAAAAAGGAGAGAAACTCACATTGGTTTTCCACATTTCCACCATGACTGGCCAGTGATCCAAACTAGCATTGTTAAGAGTCTTCACTTTAGGAATGTGACCATCGATTAAGAAATTTTTAGAGAGCAAAAACCTATCCAATATCTCCATTATACACTCTAAGCCTTGCCTTTTGTTAGACCAAGTCATAAGGCCATTATTTGGTTGGATGTCCACAAGATGGAGGTTTGAAATATATTCACTCATAAGTGTTGTGACTCCTTCACAACGACTCCAAAATTAGGGACCCACCTTAACTTTTGTGATTTTCAGGGATTTTTGTTTATCTAATTTTGCTCGCATCAAGGTCTTGGAAAATTTGCTTTCACTTTGGAATTGTTGACATATTTACATTTTGAAGGTTTGAATGTAGTTGCAATGCTTCAAAACTGAATATTTTGATTTGCATATTAATTGCATTATTTCAAATCAAATAATTTGATTAAAATCATTTTCAAAGATTAAAATGATTCATTTTCATTTAAATAATTAAATTTTATTTTAGGGTTAACCCTAAAATTAATGCAAAATTGAAATGGACATATCTTGAGGTAGACAACTCCGTTTGATCTCATTCAAAACTTGGTAAAAAGATATGGATTTTCTCTTTCTAATGATACCAAACTTGCAAGATTCTAGATGTCATTTTACCAAAAAATAGCAGGTTAATTTACCAATATGAGAACTTCGAAATACTTTTGAAAAAATAGGAAAGTTACGGTAAAGTAAAGTTTGGTTTTGTTTTGATATTATGATTATTTTTTCATTATGCAGGTAATACAAGGGCAAGGGTTTGAATAAGATAGTTATAAAATCCATTCCCGGTGATGAAACAGAATAACTAAACTTTTCAAATTATAAATAAATCATTGATATTCATGGAAAAGGTTGGATATTTTGTGGAGGAGAAGGAAGAGAAATTAAGAAGCCAAAGCAAGGTTTTTGAAGAAGCTACAGTGGATGTGAAATACACACAGAGATCTCAGGAGCCTCATTGTAAGATCATTTTATTATTTTGAATTATCTTGGGTTCAAATATGTGCCAGGTTGTATTTGAATTTTGAAGAGGTGATTCAATATAATTCTTTTGAAATATATTCCATTGAAGAATACCCTCATTTATTATTTTGTTGTATGAATTTGGTAGGCAATACATCTGGTTTAAAAGGTCTCTGTATTTGTATTGTCATGTTGTATTAATTAATCCGAGATTCATTTCTCTAACTTTAAGAAATATTTTACAATTTATTTCTTTTCATATTAAAAATTTCATATACGAACCTGGTTAAATTTTTATATAGTTAAACTATACAAACTAGGTTATGAATAAATTTATTGTTCAAACATTAAATTAATTAATGTTTTGAATTAATAAATTTAATAAAGATAGATGATTATTCTAATTCCAACCTTAATCTCATAAGGTTGAGATATTGGAAATTGATATCATTTCAAAAAATTCAAATTTGGACTTTATTCTAATATCGTTTTATTCATTTCAAAAGTTCAAATTTTATATTGAAAATTATATTTACTTTTAAAATATTTAATTTCATAAATATTTTAAAAAGTAAATATTGCAGGAAAATCTGATTTATAAACTTTATTTTATCATAAAATCAAAAGTTTATAAATTAGTTTTATATTGAGCCCTATGCTTTATCATTAATAAGGTTTTAATACCTTATAAATCGGGTAAGACATTATTACATTTGTTCACCTCTTTGATATTTTCAGATATAGTTTCATGAGTGGTTTGAACAAATAATTTATTTTATCAAATAGAACTTTGAAATTGAATTATAAATAAATTGTTATATTTAAAGTTTTATGAATTTCATCAACTTTGATTTGGTTAAAGTCGATTGAAATTTGATTAAAATGCTAGTTTTTTGCATTTTCAAATTCATTCAAAAGCATTTTAATTAAGACATTGTATTGAGATCATAAGATAAATTTTCATACTTAAACCTAAATCATAAAGCAAATTTATTTCATGATTTAGATAACTAAATTTGTATGAAAGGTATGTTTTACATGGTAAACTCGAAATCATTTACCTGATTCCCATGCCCCTTGTAAACAGTAACTTGCAAACCTAAGGAGATTATTCAAGTACTTATTTATGCAATATATCCATGACACATTAAACATTAAGTAAGAATCTTGGAGAAAATAGAATTTCTTTGCAAGAGAGAATTGTAAATTTTGAGTTGTCGAGTGGTTTCATAACCTAACAAAATCACACCTCAACAAATTGGCGCTAGAAGGAGGGCCTGAAAGGTAAATATTTTGATTTTCAGCATGTGCAATTTGTTATAAAAAAATGCTTGAAATTTTTTATTTATGTGGCATTAATGTTAATCTGTCATAAATTCAAAAATTAGGTTATGATGCAACTTTTTATGAATTTTCGTACATAGCCTTACATATTAAAATTGGTTCCATGGTAGAAAATGATTTACCATTTTATAAGCATGATGGAACGATTACACCAGAAGAACATATTCAGGCATATAAAAATATTATGCTTCATTTTCAAATTATGCAGGAAGATGTTTTTTGTAGAATATTTTCATACACATTGGATGAAGTTGCTAAAGATTGGTTTATCAATTTACCTACAGGTTCTACCACTTCTTGGAATCAACTTGAAACAAGGTTTCTTGAACATTTTGGAACATCGGTTGATATAGATTTGTTATCATTTCAATTTGCCTCTATTTGTAAAAAGCTTAATGAATCCATGAATCAGTTTAATGATAGGTTTCATAAGTTATATGCTAAAATAGAGACACATTTTATTATTTCAGAAGAAGAAGTTGTTCAAATATATTTGGAAGCTTTAGATCCTTTTACGATTAAGTGTTTAGAAACGTTTCCTAAGGATTTATCCTTATCTAGCGTGTATGGTGGTGCAGTAGCTATAGAGCAATGGTTGATTTCAAGAGGAATAGATGTGGGTAGATTATCATTACATCACCCTAAGGTTTCAAATCAAGTATCACCTATGAGTCATGATATGCATTTCTCGACACCATTGAACGAAATTGAATGTCCTAGTTTTTCAACCACTTACGATATTCTCCAAGAGGAAGTGAAAGTTTCAAAGCCAATATTCATTGATGAGGATTGTAGTAATCAAGTTTATCAAAATGCAGAAATGCATGAGTCTTCAAATATTGGAGGAGTTTTAGATTTAACTAGCTTTGAAACATATGATAGAATAGAATCTTCCATAGAGTTGAATGAAACAACTGAAGCTCCAGAATTGAAAATTCTAGAGGTAGTTTCATTATGACTGATCATAAAATTTTATTACTTGAGGAAGATGAATTTCTTATTGAGGATAGATTTTTTGAAAGTGAGGAAAATGAATTTGAAAAGCATTCATTTGTCAAATTTACAAAATGTGAAGATATGGTTGAATCTCACCCTTTAGCTTTAGAAGATAATTATTATAACGGATGGGGTATGTATGATGAATCATTGTTTTCTCACACTCCTACTGATAAAATTTTCATTTCACTTGCTATGAAGGATGTTGAAACTTCTAGTTCAAAAGAAGGTTTCGTAATTCCTATGCAATCAGAAAGTGATATGCCAATTTTAGAGATAGAACAGATTCCAAGATTTGATCATTTTGAACATGAGTTTGTAGAACATTATTTTGCAATAGAAAGGGAATAAATGGTAAATATTTCTTATGATTCATCTATTTTAGATGAAGAAGAGTGAAATTATTTTCTTTCATTCTCGAATACTAAAGATTTGAGTGAAAATTTTCATGATTGAATGGAATACTCAAATGAAGAAACTTCATGTATGGCTAAAAAAGAACTAGAATTTCCTATTCATATTAAAGAAACTATTGTTTTATTTGATCAACAAGATTTATGGTTTGAAAAATATGGATGTATTCTTGATTGGATGCCTAATTTTGATGCTTCTAAAAAATAGGTCATTGATGAAAGAATACGAAATGATGGTGGTGATGATAGAGATTATAAAGGAAAAGAGAATATTTCAATGGCTCATCGAGTAGTGGTAAATGAAAGTGCACAAAAGGTAGAATCTTATCCTTTTTATTCAAACATTCAAGAATCAGGTAACTTGCTGCATAACCAGTTATTGGCTTCTACTATTGTTTATGATGAGATGTAATTAGACGTCAATAAATCAATAGAAGGGTTTCTCATTACCACCACCAATAGGATTGCTTTGTCAAATGAAAAATAGGATATGCTCGAATCATTGAACCAAGTTCATCAACAACTAACAATTCAATCTAGGATATAAATCTATAATAATTCTTATTTTGTAAATATCCTAGATTCTTGCAAATTGTTACATGAATATGATTGGTATAAAAACATAGATGATGATCTTGCTTTAAAACTTTCAAAAATAGCTTCTTATTTGAAAGAAATTCTATATGCTTGTGAAAATGAAAAGTTAAGTCAGAGTGATGAATTAAGGTTTGAAATTCACATTGCATTGAATAAACAAAAGATAATTGAAAATCATGTTTTCAATTTTAAGTTTAAGGAATCAAATATTAAACATGGAATTGAAGAACACAAGCTTATACTGAGAGGGGGGGGTGAACAGTATAAGACCTCTTTTTACTTTCTCTATTTAACTTCAACTTCGCAAAGCAATGAACCAATAGCAATATCAAAGCAATGCATAAAGCAACACACAATGAGACACCAATTTTAACGTGGTTCACCCAACATGGGCTACATCCACAAAAATTTTCTCTAAAAAGCTTTCTCAAAGTTCTTTGGGAATCCTTCCCAATTACAATGTTTATGAGCCTCAGCCCAAAGGAGAAACCTTCCCCTACTCAAGTATTTATGAGCCTCTCGCCCAAAGGAGAATCCTTCCCCTCCTCACGAATTTATGAGCCTCCTGCCCAAAGGAGAATCCTTCCCCTCCTCACGAATTTATGAGCCTCCTACCCAAAGGAGAATCCTTCCCCTCATCACGAATTTATGAGCCTCCTACCCAAAGGAGAATCCTTCCCCTCAACTCTGGAAATGATACTTTAGAAGATCACCTACCTCTTATTCCGCTAGCACGTGGAACTCCTTTCCATAGAAGACCTCCTGTCCTCAATGCTCAGCCTCAAGAGACCTCTCGTCCTCACCGATCACCTCCACAACAACTCATCAACCTGTACTAAACATAGTCAGTCAGTCCAGCACAAGTCTTCCTCACTCTGTCAGATCTGTCCCAAGCTCAACTCATAAAGCTTGAACAAATCAATCTCTGCTGCACACAAGCCTTCTCAAAGACTTGTCAAAATTGTCCTCAGGTTCTTCTCAAAGAACCACTTCAACTCTGTCCTCAAGTCCTCTGCTAGGACCTGTCCAAATCAGCTCACAAGTCCTCCCTAGAACTTGTCCAAATCAGCTCACAAGTCCTCACTAGAACCTGTCCAAATCAGCTCACAAGTCCTCACTAGAACCTGTCCAAATCAGCTCACAAGTCCTCACTAGAACCTGTCCAAATCAGCTCACAAGTCCTCACTAGAACCTGTCCAAATCAGCTCACAAGTCTTCACTAGAACTTGTCCAAATCAGCTCACAAGTTCATCAAGAAAAACTTGCTTAGCATGAACCCACAAAGAGAATTGTTAGAGACCCAATGTGATTCATCAACCTCATAGAAGCATAAAGAGAATTGTTAGAGACTCAATATGTTCTATACTTAACTCCCAATCTCAATCTCAAATCTCATAGAAACATAAAGAGAATTGTTAGAGACTCAATATGTTCTATACTTAACTCCCAATCTCAATCTCAACTCAATCTCAATCTCAAAAGAATAAGATAGATGTAGTATGCTTTTCTCAAGAACATGAAACACAACCCAACAATTGCCAACCATGCAATATCTCATATAACAATGATACTCATGTTCTTTCCACAACCAATATCTTTTCTCAACCAATTAGGGCTTTAACAACAATGCTTATAGACAAGGTTTAACCAACATCATTCAACTCAACATTAACCTTGAAGCATTCAACCAATCACTACATGAAAAGGAAACTAGTAGACATCCTTTTCCCTCCAAAGGTATTTGAACAAAACAACCACCAACATAAATCACCAATGCAAAGAATAACTTGCTCAAATCAATCTCAATGGAGTAAGCCCAAATCATGTATCAAGTAAAGCATTAACTTGATCAAAACAACCTCTATGGAAGCAACTCAACCATCAATCTCAAAACAGCCAACTAAGGGTTTCACCATCTCAATGCAAGTAGCAAGACTTACTAACATAAACCCTAGTGCAAAAATGCTTCCTCTTCCTCAACCAGAATTATGCATTCACCCAAAAAACTCATCAATGATTTTAATGCATAAACAATCTTCAATATCCAGAAAATGGGATTTACACCAACAAGAATACCTAGTAGACAACCTTTTCACTCCAAACTCAATTTCAGAAAATACACCATCAACAATATACATGGAAGAAGTTGCCCATACCTTTGTTTGAGGAAGAAGAGAATAGTTCTTCAACCTGTTACCAACACCACCCTCAACTTTGCCACCAAGTTAGGGTTAGATCATAAAAGTAACCACAAAAATATTTATTCCATAAAACACCTTATGACTCCAATCCTTAGAAGTCAACTACCAAAAAATATAAAGCATACAAACAATATATCCTTTTACACCTTATTTCTCCAAATTAATTAAACCATGCTCAAGGAATAATAGCTTCTAAGCAAATCTCACTCAACAATCAAGCCAAAAATCTCAACCACACACTATCAACCTTATATCTCCAAAGAAGCATTTAACCTTAAAAATAATTTTAAATAAATCTGCCCAACCACTTCTTCTTTAACAAAATGCAGATTTTATTTAAAAAACCTTACCAAAAAAAATGCTTCCAAAAATCGCGGGTCAACAAGTGCCTCCAAAAAATCGGAGCGCAAAAACTCTTCTCACACTCCACGGCGAGAGTCGAACGCTTGACCTCCCTTCAAGCGCCTTCGTAGAACAGTCGTTGCCACTAGGCCAACGATGCTAGCTTGAAGGCTAGCAAGAGTCTCCTTCTCCTTAACCCTTTGGCGGTGGATAAACGTGGAAAAAAAATGATAGCCATAGCTTTTACTTCCCAACTTTTGCGCAATTCAAATTTCTTTCACACCATTGCTTTGGACTATAGGTTATGGCTTATATAGCCAAACTTCCATGCTATGCACGACGTCGACGGGAGGATAATTCAAACTTTTCGAATTAATATTATTTTGGCACCTTCGAAACAACTTTAGGGTTTATGAAACCCTTTTGATTATTTAAAAAATAATCAAAGGTCTTTTAGACCTTAGACCTTAGGTGGAGAACCCATTAAATTATTAAAATAATTTAATCACTAAATCAAATAAATAATTAATTAAAAAACCTTAAAAAGGTTTTATTAATTAAGTTATTTAATTAATAAGTGTCTCCAGCCTTTGCATTAAGCCGAGAGTGGTTTTGAGAAAAACCCTTAATGCATCCACCTGGTTTTAATAAAAACCCTTAAACCCGCCATGGTTTTGATAAAAACCTTTTCATCCGCCACATGGAATCTCTCCGAAATCTTCTAGAAAATATTCTTTGGAATCTTCAACCTTTGAAGCCAATAAATCCTCTTGACATTAATGCCAGTTCCTTTTGACATCAATGACAACTCATAGACAAGAAGCTAGGATCTCAAACCCAAAATTGCCAACAATCTCCCCCTTTGTCATTGATGGCAAACCATGCTTCTCAACAACACTGAAACTCAAAACTGCTGTATAGAAATCAGCTCCCCCGACTTGAGGCTCTCCCCCTTACTCATATCTCTCCCCCTTTGTCATCAATGGCAAAGGGTCACCTTTGGGGCTTGGGACTAAGAATGAGCCTCTTAGCTTAGTCCCTCCCCCACCTCCTGTTGAGGTGATTAATTCTGGGGTGGGAGTAAAACTCCCATTAGGCACTGATCTTCATCAGTGTCTATAGCTGCCTTACCATGTCTTCTCTTGTTCTCCTTGTCCATATTCCTGTTCCTGTTCATGTCACTATTGTTGTTCTTGTTATCATTCCTGTTCTTATCCATGTCTTGATTCTTGTGCCTGTTCATACCCATGTTCCTGTTCTTGTACCTTGGAATTTCAGCTCTACACTGTCTAGCTATGTGACCTTCATTGTTGCACTTATAACAACTAACAATGTTATTTCTTTGAGGCATACCTGATCTTTGACTCCATCTGTTCTGACCAACCCTGTTCCCGTTATTAGCCTTGCAATAAACAACCTTGTGCCCAAACTATTTACAAGAGTAGCAATACCCTTGAAAGAAATTACCACCTCTGAATCTGTCATTTACCTTCCTCACTTGAGTCATGCAATGTGAAGCCATGTGACCAAACTTGTGACAAGCAAAACATCTGCCATTAAACTTTCCTTGATTTGACCTCTTAGGTCCTGTAAACTTTCTCCCCTTTTTTTGATTCCTGTTTTCTGATTCTGTGCATCTATCACTCAAGGACTCTTTTTCTGAAGTACTTTCCTCATCAGAACTCTCTTCCTTTCGGAATCTCTTACTAGATTCCCCAGCAGAGTCGCCAACCTGTTCCATGTGTTTCTTACCAAAACCAAGACCTATTTTATCTGTTGTCCTTCTTTGATCTTTGATGATTGACTTTACCTTTTTGGTGCTATCTTCAAACCTGTAAAGCTTCTCCTTGTACTCTTTAGTTTCCTCTTTCAAGGAAGCCACTTTCTGTTCCAACTCTCTACACTCAAGAACCTTAGACTCTAACTTATCCTTAAGTTTCTGTGTCTTAGCTATAGAGAAGTCAAGACTTTCTATAAGCTCATCTCTCTCAATACAACATTCATCCAATTTATCATTGAGTCTAGCATTCTTCTTTCTTTCCTTTTTCAAAGCACTAAGAGCACTAACAAGTTCAGCTTCAAGATCTACTTCACCATCCTCTATAACTTCCTCTATTTGTTTGCCTTTTGAAACATCAATGACTTTTTCAGATTTCTTATCACTAGAGGTGCTACCCTTTTCTAAAGCCATACAAAGATCTTCCTTACAATTTTTCGAAGCATCCTCATACATAGTATAACTAGAAATCAATCCATCATTTGTGCAATCATCCTCAAGATGTCCAAAATTTCCACATCTAAAACATTTCATAAGGACAAATCTATGTTTCTTTTCTTCTTCTTTTTCTGTTAGGAACAACATCTCATTTCCAACATCACTTGAAGAACTTTCACTATCACTACTAGAACACTTACTTGCCTTGTCTAGGTAGAAAATTTTCTTGTGTTTGTGAGAGTACCTCTTTCCTTGATTGCTTTGCTCATATTTATTCTTCCTTTGATGCCTGTGCCTTTCGGAATCCTTGCTCTTATAATCCTGTTTATCTTCATCACTTTCATCCTTGGCAGCAGACAGATTAGTAGCATAATGACCAAACTTTCCACAATTGAAACACTTGACATATTTCATACCTTTGTGCTTTCTTGAGAACTTGCCCTTCTTGTTGTAATATGCCTCTTCATCACTAGAAGACTCATCACTATCTTGAAGCTCTTTACCCTTGGATTTCTTGGTAGCCTTGAAAGTTGCCTCCTTCTTAACATCAACCTTCACTTGAGTTCTCAACTCAAATGCAGCAAGTATACTATGAAGCTCATCCTTTTTCAACTTATCCAAATCCTTAGCTTCCTCAATAGCAGAAATATTTTCACTAAATCTATTTGGAAGAGACCTCAAAATCTTATCACAAATATCATTTTCAGCAAGCTCAAGACCTAGTTCCTTCATAGAGTTAACAATCTCATCCATACGAAGCATATAGTCACTAATATTTTCTTCATCATTCATCTTGAGTTGTTCAAACATACCTTTGAAGTGTCTCAACTTGGCCTTTCGGACATTTGCATCACCTGTATGAACCACCTTCAACTGTTTCCACATTTCACTAGTTGTCTTGCAGTGAATCACCTTGGTAAGATCCGCCTTCTGTAAACCCTTCAGGATTGCATTCATTGCCTTTGAATTGCTATGATGTAGGAGCCTCTCTTCCTTAGTAGAAGGACCATGCTCAGGAATGGTATACTCATCCTCAATCACTTCCCAAACTTCATTTCCAAGAGCCATAAGATGAACCTTCATCCTAGCACTCCAAAGCCCAAAATCTGCCCCATCAAGAATAGGTGTTGCATTACCACTTGTAGATTCCATTGTGTTCTTTACAATATTTTCCTTCAAGCTGTTAAACTTTTTGAAGGAACCCGCTCTGATACCAATTGAAGAACACAAGCTTATACTGAGAGGGGGGTGAACAAGTATAAGACCTCTTTTTACTTTCTCTATTTAACTTCAACTTCGCAAAGCAATGAACCAATAGCAATATCAAAGCAATGCATAAAGCAACACACAATGAGACACCAATTTTAACGTGGTTCACCCAACATGGGCTACATCCACAAAACTTTTCTCTAAAAAGCTTTCTCAAAGTTCTTTGGGAATCCTTCCCAATTACAATGTTTATGAGCCTCAACCCAAAGGAGAAACCTTCCCCTACTCAAGTATTTATGAGCCTCTGCCCAAAGGAGAATCCTTCCCCTCCTCATGAATTTATGAGCCTCCTGCCCAAAGGAGAATCCTTCCCCTCCTCACGAATTTATGAGCCTCCTGCCCAAAGGAGAATCCTTCCCCTCCTCATGAATTTATGAGCCTCCTACCCAAAGGAGAATCCTTCCCCTCAACTCTGGAAATGATACTTCAGAAGATCACCTACCTCTTATTTCGCTAGCACGTGGAACTCCTTTCCATAGAAGACCTCCTGTCCTCAATGCTCAGCCTCAAGAGACCTCTGTCCTCACTGATCACCTCCACAACAACTCATCAACCTGTACTAAACATAGTCAGTCGGTCCAAGCACAAGTCTTCCTCACTCTGATCAGATCTGTCCCAAGCTCAACTCATAAAGCTTGAACAAATCAATCTCTGCTGCACACAAGCCTTCTCAAAGACTTGTCAAAACTATCCTCATGTTCTTCTCAAAGAACCACTTCAACTCTGTCCTCAAGTCCTCTGCTAGGACCTGTCCAAATCAGCTCACAAGTCCTCCCTAGAACTTGTCCAAATCAGCTCACAAGTCCTCACTAGAACTTGTACCAAATCAGCTCACAAGTCCTCACTAGAACCTCAAATAGCTACAAGTCCTCACTAGAACCTGTCCAAATCAGCTCACAAGTCCTCACTAGAACCTAGTCCAAATCAGCTCACAAGTCTTCACTAGAACTTGTCCAAATCAGCTCACAAGTTCATCAAGAAAAACTTGCTTAGCATGAACCCACAAAGAGAATTGTTAGAGACCCAATGTGATTCATCAACCTCATAGAAGCATAAAGAGAATTGTTAGAGACTCAATATGTTCTATACTTAACTCCCAATCTCAATCTCAAATCTCATAGAAACATAAAGAGAATTGTTAGAGACTCAATATGTTCTATACTTAACTCCCAATCTCAATCTCAACTCAATCTCAATCTCAAAAGAATAAGATAGATGTAGTATGCTTTTCTCAAGAACATGAAACACAACCCAACAATTGCCAACCATGCAATATCTCATATAACAATGATACTCATGTTCTTTCCACAACCAATATCTTTTCTCAACCAATTAGGGCTTTAACAACAATGCTTATAGACAAGGTTTAACCAACATCATTCAACTCAACATTAACCTTGAAGCATTCAACCAATCACTACATGAAAAGGAAACTAGTAGACATCCTTTTCCCTCCAAAGGTATTTGAACAAAACAACCACCAACATAAATCACCAATGCAAAGAATAACTTGCTCAAATCAATCTCAATGGAGTAAGCCCAAATCATGTATCAAGTAAAGCATTAACTTGATCAAAACAACCTCTATGGAAGCAACTCAACCATCAATCTCAAAACAGCCAACTAAGGGTTTCACCATCTCAATGCAAGTAGCAAGACTTACTAACATAAACCCTAGTGCAAAAATGCTTCCTCTTCCTCAACCAGAATTATGCATTCACCCAAAAAACTCATCAATGATTTTAATGCATAAACAATCTTCAATATCCAGAAAATGGGATTTACACCAACAAGAATACCTAGTAGACAACCTTTTCACTCCAAACTCAATTTCAGAAAATACACCATCAACAATATACATGGAAGAAGTTGCCCATACCTTTGTTTGAGGAAGAAGAGAATAGTTCTTCAACTTGTTACCAACACCACCCTCAACTTTGCCACCAAGTTAGGGTTAGATCATAAAAGTAACCACAAAAATATTTATTCCATAAAACACCTTATGACTCCAATCCTTAGAAGTCAACTACCAAAAAATATAAAGCATACAAACAATATATCCTTTTACACCTTATTTCTCCAAATTAATTAAACCATGCTCAAGGAATAATAGCTTCTAAGCAAATCTCACTCAACAATCAAGCCAAAAATCTCAACCACACACTATCAACCTTATATCTCCAAAGAAGCATTTAACCTTAAAAATAATTTTAAATAAATCTGCCCAACCACTTCTTCTTTAACAAAATGCAGATTTTATTTAAAAAACCTTACCAAAAAAAATGCTTCCAAAAATCGCGGGTCAACAGTGCCTCCAAAAAATCGGAGCGCAAAAACTCTTCTCACACTCCACGGCAGGAGTCGAACGCTTGACCTCCCTTCAAGCGCCTTCGCAGAACAGTCGTTGCCACTAGGCCAACGACGCTAGCTTGAAGGCTAGCAAGAGTCTCCTTCTCCTTAACCCTTTGGCGGCGGATAAACGTGGCAAAAAAATGATAGCCGTAGCTTTTACTTCCCAACTTTTGCGCAATTCGAATTTCTTTCACACCATTGCTTTGGACTATAGGTTATGGCTTATATAGCCAAACTTCCATGCTATGCACGACGTCGACGGGAGGATAATTCAAACTTTTCGAATTAATATTATTTTGGCGCCTTCGAAACAACTTTAGGGTTTATGAAACCCTTTTGATTATTTAAAAAATAATCAAAGGTCTTTTAGACCTTAGACCTTAGGTGGAGAACCCATTAAATTATTAAAATAATTTAATCACTAAATCAAATAAATAATTAATTAAAAAACCTTAAAAAGGTTTTATTAATTAAGTTATTTAATTAATAAGTGTCTCCAGCCTTTGCATTAAGCCGAGAGTGGTTTTGAGAAAAACCCTTAATGCATCCACCTGGTTTTAATAAAAACCCTTAAACCCGCCATGGTTTTGATAAAAACCTTTTCATCCGCCACATGGAATCTCTCCGAAATCTTCTAGAAAATATTCTTTGGAATCTTCAACCTTTGAAGCCAATAAATCCTCTTGACATTAATGCCAGTTCCTTTTGACATCAATGACAACTCATAGACAAGAAGCTAGGATCTCAAACCCAAAATTGCCAACAGGAATTACTTATAAGCTTGAATTAAATCAGTGGGATGTGAAAGGCAAAATGAAGATTACATTGTTTCACTTAATCTTGTTTCGGTTGGATTTATGTAAGGATTGGAATGCAAATCATGATATATATCTTTTAAGGTATGTCTATCGCATTTGGGATCCAGGGAAATGATGGCAAAAATTTTGCAGTATCTTGTACATAATGTATATTTTGTAAATAGTCTTTTTGGATTTTGTTTTCTTGTTTTTGTGTTTTGTATAGTTTGTTGTTTTGTGATTTTTTTAGTTAGTTATTTTGTTGATGTGTTAATGTGCAATGTTGTTAATGTGTTGTTTTGTTGTTAAGTGTTGTCACATTTTGTTGTGTTTTGTTGAGTACAATGATAAATTGAATTTTTCAGTTTTGGAGCTTCATGATTTTGACGTGTGATTCAAGTTGATACAATTTCGAAGTGGGTTTTTTCAAAAGTAGGGTATTTGTGATTGAGACATTGGTTGTTTGTTGGCTATATTTGATTTTTGATCCTAGACCACATAGGATGAAGTTACCTATTTTAAAAACTTGTGGAACCTAGAGAAAAAGGAAAATGAGATATCGGTTTATGTCCTCATGAATGTGAACTAAGATAAGGTAGATATGAAAAATTGGAATTGTATTGCAAAATCTCCACGAGTATCACAAACATATAAATAATATCATTTGAAATTTGAGATGTGTGAAGTTGTCAGTTTTGCAAATTAGGGCTAAATATTCACTTGCATACACTTGCATTTCATAGCACATTTCATAATATTGCATACATCACCCTTGCATTTTGCATTTCACATCTCGCAGAAAGATCACTTATCAAGTTCAAAGGTTCTAATTGGTCCGTAAAAATTCAGGTTACTTTAATCAGGGGCACCTTCACAAAGGCATTTACATAAAACTATAAAAGATAAATTTTCATGTATACACATCACAGTTTCATAATTCTTAGATGTTTTTGGGTCACTCAGCCATTTCTAGTGTGGTAGGCAACCGCCAAAAAACATGTCAAATTCTCTTAGGATCATTGCACAATATACACTAAAGGATCTTGAGATCGGGAACTGATGCTGAAACTATCTTGAACCAAGCACAATTTGCACATATTAAAAACATTTTGGGTAAAATGGCCAAAACCATCCTTGAGAGAAAATGTGAGGCGAAAAGGGTCATCCTTGTCGGTCCCATCATGCAACATAGTCCATAAAACTCACCACTACCACAATACTTGAAACTAAAAAATCAGAGTAGTAAGGATATGGTCAAATTCTCATCATACTTAGGTTGAGAATCCAATTCCCCAAAGCTCTGAGTCTGCTTATATCACACACCACTGACTATTGAGTTGTAAGGATCGTACTACATGTCCCTCAAAAAGATGGGTAGTCATACCCAAGATTCAAGAAATCAAAAGCAAAATCATGGACTATGGGGTTAATCTCCATCGGGGCTATAGACGCTTGATTTGCAGTGGAGTACACTCATGCATGGCGACACATCTCGTTTAAAAGCGAGACCTCTAATCGTTCAAACGGATAGGCTAGCCTTATGGTTTCTTTCATAACAGGTTTAATCATTTTGGTCAAAATGGGGTAATGAACTCACTTACACACACTGGTTCTAGATGGTAGTAGTTCATAACTGAGCTCTTGCTTTGGAAAATGAATTCACTGCACACACATTTGGTCCTAAGAGGGTTAGACAATTTTAGTGTGTTTTTTTATGGTACTAGAATTTTTGAGTCTTTGTAAAACAAGTCGTTCATATTATAGCATCCTGTTAATACATCATTTTTGTTCATATCATATTATTTTTCATATCATACTATTATTCACAAAATGTTAGTTTTAGGGCCCCTGATTAAAGTACAATGATAAGCATGGCCAAAACAAATATTTACACTGAGAATGATCATTAATACATATCGCTTGATCCCAACCAGCAATACATCCCATCATATGCATAAATCATAAGATATAAACATCCATGTAAAACTGACAATGGAATGTTGAATGGTTTCAGATGATAAGGAATGAGTCACTTTACACACACTGAGCTGATGCTGAATGATTCTGGTAGTTCATGTCGAACTAGTCTATTCTCATTCTCTAGATACTTACTAATGTTTGTGATTCTAATATTCGGATTTTGTGTGTTTTCAGAGTTTGGTTTTGAGTCCGAAATATCCAGGGACATTTACCAGTAGAGTCACCATTTGTTGTGACTCCTTCACAACTACCCCAAAATTGGGGACCCACCTTAAATTTTGTGATTTCGAGGGATTTTTGTTTATCCAATTTTGCTTGCATCAAGGTCTTGGAAAATTTGCTTTCACTTTGGAATTGCTGACATATTTACATTTTGAATGTTTGAATGTAGTTGCAATGCTTCAAAACTGAATATTTTGATTATTTGCATATTAATTGCGTTATTTCAAATCAAATAATTTGATTAAAATCATTTTCAAAGGTTAAAATGGTTAATTTTCATTTAAATAATTAAATTTTATTTTAGGGTAACTCTAAAATTAATGCAAAATTGAAATGGACATATCTTGAGATAGACAACTTTGTTTGATCTCATTCAAAACTTGGTAAAAAGATGGATTTTCTCTCTCTAATGATACCAAAGTTGCAAGATTCCAGATGTCAATTTCACCAAAAAAATAGCAGGTTAATTTAGCAATATGAGAACTTTGAAATACTTTTGAAAAAAAAGGAAGTTACGGGAAAGTAAAGTTTGGTTTTGTTTTGATATTATGATTATTGTTTCATTATGCAGGTAATACAAGGGCAAGGGTTTGAAGAAGATATTTATAAAATATGTTCTCGGTGATGAAACAGAATAACTAAACTTTTCAAATTATAAATAAATCATTGAGATTCATGGAAAAGGTCAGATCTTTGGTGGAGGAGAAGGAAGAGAAATTAAGAAGCCAAAGCAAGGTTTTTGAAGAAGCTACAGTGGATGTGAAATACACAAAGATCTCAGGAGCCTCATTGTAAGATCCTTTTATTATTTTGAATTATCTTGGGTTCAAATATGTCTCATGATGTATTTGAATTTTGAAAAGGTGATTCAATATAATTCTTTTTGAAATATATTCCATTGAAGATTGCCCTGATTTTTTGTTTTGTTGTATGAATTTGGTAGGCAATAAATCTGGTTTAAAAGGTCTCTGTACTGTCATGTTGTAGTAATTAATCCGAGATTCATTTCTCTAACTTTAAGAAATCTTTTACAATTTATTTCTTTTCATATTAAAAATTTCATATACGTAACTTGGTTAAATTTTTAGTTAAATTTTTATATAGTTAAACTATACAAACTAGGTTATGAATAAATTTATTGTTCAGTCATTAAATTAAATAATGTTTTGAATTAATAAATTTATTAAAGATAGATGATTATTCTAATTCCAACCTTAATCTCATAAGGTTGAGATATTGGAAATTGATATCGTTTCAAAAAATTCAAATTTGGACTTTATTCTAATATCGTTTTATTCATTTCAAAAGTTCAAATTTTATATTGAAAATTATATTTACATTTAAAATATTTAATTTCATAAATATTTTAAAAAGTAAATATTGCAGGAAAATCTGATTATAAACTTTATTTTATCATAAAATCAAAAGGTTATAAATTAGTTTTATATTGAACCCTATGCTTTATCATTAATAAGGTTTTAATACCTTATAAATCGGGCAAGACATTATTACATTTGTTCACCTCTTTGATATTTTCAGATATAATTTCATGAGTGGTTTGAACAAATAATTTATTTTATCAAATAGACCTTTGAAATTGAATTATAAATAAATTGTTATATTTAAAGGTTTATGAATTTCATCAACTTTGATTTGGTTAAAGTTGATTGAAATTTGATTAAAATGCTAGTTTTCTGTATTTTCAAATTCATTCAAAAGCATTTTAATTAAGACATTGTATTGAGATCATAAGATAAATTTGCATACTTAAACCTAAATCATAAAGCAAATTTATTTCATCATTTAGATAACTAAATTTGTATGAAAGGCATGTTTTACATGGTAAACTCGAAATCATTTACCTGATTCCCAGGCCCTTTGTAAACAGTAACTTGCAAACCTAAGGAGATTATTCCAGTACTTATTTATGCAATATATGCATGACACATTAAACATTAAGTAAGAACCTTGGATAAAATAGAATTTCTTTGCAAGAGAGAATTGTAAATTCTGAGTTGTCGAGTGGTTTCGTAACTTGACAAAATCACACCTCAACAATAAGGTCGGTGCTTTTGTCCAAAATTCTATTTTCCCCCATTTTCTCATCCAGAGAGAGGATGGTATTGAAATCTCCTCCATCAAGATCCAAGCTTCAGGAAAATGAGAGATAATATGAGTTATATTCTTCCACTGTCTTCTTTTTTCCTCCAAAGCAATCGGAGCATAAACAGTAATGCAGAGCATAATTTGGTTGGAATGTCTACTTTTAATAGCTATAGCCAAAATACCCCAACTGCCAATCATATGGTTAATAACTACCTCTTTTGGATCCCAAAGACAAGCAATACCACTAGAAGTCCCCTAGGAACTAAGGGAAACCACTTTTTCAGCTGGCCAAATTTTACTAGCAATTGAGTCCATATCCTCCATTGACATCTTCATTTCTTGAAGGAAAACAAGATGTGGATGATTTATCTAAATCATTCTTCTAATTTCATTTTGTTTTGAAATACTCCCTTTGAGTCCTCTAATATTCCAAGTGATGATATTCATTAATACCAGTGCTAAAAAAGTTGGGAAGGGCATTAATCTTACCTTCCTCTACAAGCTTTTCACCTTCTTTTACCATATAGTGAAATGTTATCTCTTAATGAAAATAATGTCAATGATTTGATTGTAGAAATATAGCACTTTGAGGAAGATGAAGAATATATTTGATAGAAAAAAATGAAAAATATCTATGACAAAAAGACAAGCTAGATATAGTTTAATTGATGTAGCAACAAATGTAATATTTTGGTATTTTGATAGGAGTGGCCCCCAATAGAAGCCATGTATAGCTTTAAAAAAATTTGATGAATGAGATTGATTATAGTTATCAATGAAACTAATAACTATCTATAACAAAAGAAGTAGGGAGGTGATATTTTAAAGTCAATATCTATGACATGTTTCTAAATATAATATAAAGGGTGACTTTGTTGTTTATTTTTTTTTTAATTGGTTATATGGGATTAATATAGAGTCCATTTGTATTACATAATTATTGCATTAGTGTGATATTTCAATAGATTGTATAGTGGTATTACAGTTGGCAACTATGCATGTAACACCTCATAATATTTTAACTTGGGCCTCCACTATGAGTCCATGATTTTAATCACTTTCATGTCATTTATTTCAATATATTAAGGTTTATTTATGAGATTGAAACCTTGGTCTATGGTGTGAAACTCCTCGCTCTCCACCACTTTATCCACACTCCATAGGCAATATTAATTTTAACCCATGGCATTTAAACATTGATTTACAATGCAACACTCTTTGCTCCCCAACATTCATATAAACCCCATCAACAAAAGATAAGATTCACCCATGGGATTCAAACTTTGGTTTATGGTGTAAAACTCTTCACTCCCACCACTTGCTCCAAACATCTTGGGCAATGTTAAGGTTTGCCCATGGGGTTCAAACTTTAGCTTAAGGTATGAGATTATTTACTCTTCATCGCTTGTCCTATATCCCATGGGCAAATGTTAAGGTTCACCTATGGGAATGGAACTTTGGTTTATGGTGTGAAATTCCTTGCTCCAAACCCCTTAGGCTATTCTTTCCTAGGTAAAATGATTGCCTATAAGATTGGAAGTTTGGTCTATAATGTGAAACTCAACATTCCCAACAAGTTGCCTCAAAATTGCTAAAGCCTTTTTACTTCATTTACTGAAAAAAAACTAAATTTTTATACTTTCGGGGTCTCACCATCCATATTAAATATAATATTAAATGATAGGAGAAAAATCCTCTACATCAAGATTCATTAATTAGTTCTCCAATTGATGTCCTCAGATAATTTTTTCTTGCAAATAATTCATTGAACTTCTTTCAAGCTTCTTGTGAATTATCAATACATTCAAGGTGAAACTTGAGGTTATTGAAAACTGACATGCTAATCAAGTTTTAAGCTTCATTTGCTTGGTTGAGTTAGTTGTCCATATTCTTATTTGTCTTAATTAGATTTGGCTTTGTCTCTAGCCCAATTATGATTTTATAAACCCTCTACTTCATAAGAGGTCCTCCATATAGGATTTCAAAGTGTAGAATTTGAGTTTTTTAATTTCATATCATTATAAATAATGATTGGAGATGCCATTTATATTACGAAAACTTGATAAAGACACAAATATGTATAAGTTTTAGATTGAACAATTTGAAGACTAGACTATGATATATTTTAATATGTTTTGTTCCACCATCAAAAACCATACAGATGACATCAAATGACATGAGCTCAACCAATTAAATACCTCAACTTTCAAGAAGAATCGAGTTCAAATATGGCCAAGCAATAAATGTATAATAACCAAAAATATTGTTGTAATACCATTTTGTGGTCTCAATGTAATACATATTTGGGTTATTTTGATCTCATATAACCAATTAAAAAAACATACATATGACAACAAATGAGGATTTGTAAAGAATAAACTAAATGACTTCAGAAATAATGATTGATCTTATAAACCTATAGAGATAGGTTATAACAAACCTTCAAACAAGAAATTATGCCATGAAATGACTAAATTATAGTCATTTAAAGTTTTTCAACTATAATAAGGGTAAAAAATGACATTTTAGATTGCAATTTTTGAAAAAAAACATATTCAACGATTAATAACACCTATGAAAGTTGACAAAATAGGTCATGTAATGTGTCCCCATAAATATATTTGAATATACTTTCTAATTATACTAGAGCTAAACATACAATATGGAAGAGTTACAATATATAGCATCTTTAGATACAAGAGCAAGCCTCATTTTCAGTAGAAAATTATTGAGTCTCCTCTTCCAATGACTAGAAAATATCATATGACCTTGGACAAATTTTAGGAGGAAAGCATAACATTAAAATAATGTTTTAAAAATAAATAAATAAATGCATGGAGGTTTGACCACCAAAATACACCCATATGGCTTCAAAAGCTATTTGACAAGAGGGAAAAAGGTTTTCTTTTGTTGAAATGATTGATTTTGAAGTCTTAATAGTTTACAATATTCTCACATTGATATCATGTCAGAATTTGGTACTTTATCACATAAAAAATTATATCGATCAACTAGCCCACAAAAAACTCCATTATTGTAGGTAATATATCAATTGTTTTTAAATTTTCTATTGAAGCCTTGAGACTACAAATCATATATAAAGGTGTAGATGAGAGAACTAATCTAGCCATGAAAACAAACCAAGAACTCTCATTTGTATATAGAAGTTTTACAAAGTTAACAACTTGTTCAGATTTTTTTGGCATAGATTTGGCTAAAAGCAATATGTAACAATATCAACCTTCCACTTATGTGATATAAAACATTGTTGAATGTTGTCCAATTTAGTTGAAATCAAATTCATTACTATGTAAACCTCTAAATATAAAATTATAACAAATAGTTGGGTATACAAAAAAGACAAGAACTCCAAGTACACTAACAATCTCTAAAAATCAAAAATTTTAATTTCCTCTTGTATTTTTTGTTTAGTTGTATACTTATTTGGGTTTTTATTTAACTAAATACCATACTAAATAATATTTCTAGTTTGTCTAACCTAGCATATAAAAATTATTATATTATATTAAATATAATAATAAAGAAACTGTCTATTTTAAATTTTAGTGCACGTTCTTTCTTTAGGAGACTAAGTTATCAATAGAGGAGATGGAGATAGTGGCTAAGAAATTATGGCCCACAGGTCTAGTAGAATATCTTAGCTCTCAAGGAGCATCAGGTGGGCTCTCCTGTCTATGGGATCCAAAGGAATTTGTGGTGTAGGCGACTGTGGGAAGTTGGGGCATTTTGGGACTTCAGGGGCAATGGAGGCAAAAGGACCAACAACTCCTATGTATTAACATATATGCAACCACTACCATAGAGGACAAATAGAGGCAATGGGATTATATTTGGCATCTCAGGCTCTAGTTTCCCAATGATAAGATGGTCCTAGGAGGGGATTTTAATACCATTCTTTCCTTAGATGAAAATATGGGAGGGATGAGAACACTAGACACTACAACTGATTTAATGCAAGAGCACTTGAGGCATCTCCACCTAATTGATGTCAAGCCTAACAATGGATTAATGACATGGATAAATAGATGATAGGGACCCACATGCATCCTAGAGTATTTGGACAGGTTTGTCATTTTGGATGACCTTCTCTCTCTAGAAGTAATTCTAAAATCTCTTATCCTTAATAATATGGGATCAAACCACTGGCCTATTTTGCTAGATCTCTGGCAATCTACTAGGAATTACTCACCCTTTAAATTCTAGCTTATGTGGTTCAGAGATACTTCCTTTAAGCCATTAGTTGTTCAGTGGTGGAGGGAAGGAAAGCCAAGATATGGCACTCAAATGTATTGCTTTGCTAAGAGATTACAATTCATCAAAACTAGAATTAAGGAATGGAATTGGCATGAGTTTGAGGATGTGAGGGCTAAAAAAGTAGGTTTGGTTTCCCAACTAGAGCAAGTGAATGCTCAAATTCATTCCTTGGGACTTACAGAGGAGCTTAGAAAATAAGAAATCCAAGTCTCTTCTGAGTTAGCAGAATGGGAAAGGAGGGAGGAGCTCTTATGGAAACAAAAATCTAGGATCTAGTGGCTAAAGGAAGGGGATAGAAACTCTACTTTCTTCCATAAATCTCTTTTGGCTAGAAGAGTTTTAAACTTTGTACCTCACTTGAAGACCAACAATGGTACTCTAGTTTACTCTTGGGATGGGATGAAGAAAATTGCCATTGATTACTTTGAGGAACTTTTCTCTATAGTCCCTCTAGACTCTAAGGCTCAAGAGGAAATTCTATAGGGAATCCCTTCCCTTATTAAGGAAGAGGATAATGAGGTATTGACAACACCAATTTCTATGGCAGAAGTAAAGGAAGCAGTTTTCAAGATGAAAAAAAGAAAAAACTCCTGGTTTGGATGGTTTCCCCATTGAGTTCTTCCAAGAATTTTGGGACCTGCTTAAGGATGATCTTCTTGCAGTGGTAGAAGAAGCATGGGTGGCAAAGTCAGTTTTGAAAGAAATCAATAAAACCTACATTGCGCTCATACCTAAGTCCCAAGAGGTAGATCAAATTTTTGGCTTTAGACCGATATCTCTGTGTAATGTTCTCCTCAAAATCATTACGATGGTGATAGCTCAAAGGTTGAAACCCTTCCTCCCTATGATAATCTCGCCAGAGCAAGGAGGATTTGTGGGAAGGAGACAAATTGCAGATGAAATAGTGCTTGCTCAGGAGGCCCTTCACTCCATGTAGGCACAAAGATCCCCCTCCATGTTTGTCCATTTGGACCTCTCCAAGGCTTATGATAAGGTAGACTAGGATTTTCTTTTATAGGTCTTGAGGAAGTTTGGCTTCTCCCAGGATTGGGTGGATTGGATTAGAGGCACTATTTCCTCAATATCTTATGTTGTGATGATAAATGGTAGTCCGTCTCCTTTGTTTACTGCTTCTAGGGGACTACGCCAGGGGGATCCTCTTTCCCCCTATCTGTTTATCATTTTGGCAGAGTGTCTAGGTCATCTTCTCTCTAAGGAAAGGAATAATGGATCCATTCAAGGAATTAGATGTGCATCGACAACCCCTTCTCTCTCTCATTTATAGTTTGTAGATGACTCGACCTTGATGGGTCATGCTACTGCACTGGAAGCATCCAGATTCAAAAAAATTCTAAACCTCTTTTTGGCAACCATAGGACAACTTATTAATGAGGAAAAGTCTAAGATCATATTCTTTCATTGTACTACTAGAGTGGAGACCATGATTCTAAATATTTTGAATTTTAGGTGAGCATCTCTTCCAATCTCTTATCTAGGAGTTCCCTTAAAGGTGGCCAAGCAAAAAAAGATAGAATGGGGGTGGTTGATAGAGAAGATACATAGTAGGCTGAACAACTAGATGAATCGATGGCTTTCCATTGTAGGTAGGTTCACTTTGGTTAAATCTATTTTACAATCTATTCCCATCTATGTCTCCTCGATTTTGAGTATTCCTAAGGATGTTCTGAGAAAGTTGGACAAGATTAATCAAAGGTTCTTATGGAGTAGGGCAAAAGCAGAGCGTAAGTGGGCCCTAGTGAAGTGGGATCAACTTTATCTTCCAAAAAAGAGGGAGGCTTGGGCCTCTAGTCAGTGGTTAAAAACAACTTAGCCTTGGCAACAAAATTATATTGGTGGTTAATTACTTCCCCTAATGAGTTATGGGTGCAGATCCTAAGAGCCAAGTATGCAAAAAATCGAGCTCCAAAAGTTTTTACTAGATATCAACTTCCTCGATGAGGATCTCTAGTTCTTGAGGTACTAAGGATAGGGGAGACAATTATCAAACCACAATTATTCTGGATAGTGGGGAATGGCCATCATGCAAATTTTTGGATAGATGCTTGGGATGGTTTGCCTCCATTATCTCAACAATTTCTAGAATGGCGAGACATCATGGAACAACTCCATAGTCAAGGTTGGATAAAGATATCACATTATTATAGAAATTATGGGGAAAGAAATTTGGAGGATAGAGTATGGATTCTAGTAAGGGATTGGCCAATCTTGGCAATAGAGGATGTCAAGGAGGCTATTCATCAGATTCTTAGAAGACGGTCACTTTCTTGGGTAAAAGACAAAGATAGGCTAGGATGGGGCTCACATTCTAACGGTGTGTATACTGCAGCTCTAGGATATTCATCCCTCACTCATCATAGAGAAAATCCACTCAGTGATGTCTTCAACTAGATTTGGCAACTTTTGACTTGGCCTAAAGTGAGACTCTTTATTTGGCTCCTACTCCACAAGAGGGTTCTTATAGGAGACCAATTGATGAAACGGGGCTTTTCTGGTCCATTCAGATGTGAGTTATGTTGTTTAGAGAATGAGACCTGGGACCACCTTTTTTCTTCTACCCCCTGGCCATTCAATTGTGGAAATGGTTGGCAACCTTTTTAGATCTAAGATTCTGGCAATTCACCTCCCTTGAGCAGGCATGGAGGACTTGGCCCAGAGTGAATGGGTTGGATAATTCAATGAAACAGATGGCCTTGGTCAGTATATCTCTGATGCTCTGGAATCTATGGAAAGAAAGGAATAAAATAATCTTTAAAGCAATTCACCATAATGTTCAATATATTTGGGAAAAAACTATAGCCAATATCAAGGAAACTACTCTGCATACATTGAAGCCCCCTCCACAGTATCTCAATAGTGGCATAGTTTACTCTCTAGGCTTCAACTCCCTATGGATGAATGGAGATGTAGGCATCCACAAGGTCCTCGACCTACTATTCAAAGGGATGGACCATGGCAAGCCCCTCCTAGAGGTATGGGGAAGATCAACACTGATGGTGCATCAAGAGGTAATCCAAGAAGGGCAAGTATAGGAGGCATAGGAAGATTCTCAGATGGTACTCATGCTTTTCTTTTTGTAGAGAATCTTGGCATCCTCTCTAATAATCTAGCAGAAGCATGTGCTATCCTTCATGGCCTTCAAGAAGCTGCTAAGTTTGGTTGGTCTGTAGTACAAGTAGAATCAGACTCACAAGTAACCATTAATCAACTGAAGGCATCCACCAGAACCTCCTCTCAGGATTGGAGGTTACAAAGGGTGATTGACAAGATACATGCACTTCAGTCTAGATTCAAAATAATAGAGTTTCTTCATGCTCCTCAAGAACAAAATAAGATTGCAGATGCTATGGCGAATTGGGCTTTAGACCATGGGGATCTAACTTGTTATGGAGATCCTCCACGATGGTGGATGCAAAAAACTAGGGAAGATCTATACCATATACTACATATTGATGTTGATAACTCTGGTTCCTATATGTCATGACTTAGAAGAAAGTCATAGATTTCTCTGTCCTTGTATTAGTAGGATGTGCTTAAGACATAGTTGTTGCTCTTCTATAAAATTTTGGATGAAAGCCTTGTTTGCATGGCAAGATGATGTAGCTTTCTTATTTGCTTATAAATAGAAATAAAACTTTAAATACTTTAAAAAAATAGTGCACATTGCTAACATTACACTAGTAAAGCGCATGAAATTGAGGGTGGTCAACAATATTTTAATTTTTATTTAATTAAAATATGGATTGATGTCTTTACCTTTTCTTTCCTTATATTATTTCTAAAAGTTGGCAGATACTTGCTTTATGATTTAATTTTTTAATATTACCAACCTTTGGAATTCGTACAAATTTATATGAAGTTATGGTTGTCATATAAAATTGAATTATCACCATTTCACAAAACTGAAGGAAATATTATAGGGAATAGAATGCCTACAATCCACTTATGAACCTTGTGTAGTTGGCATAAAATGCAAATAACTATGTTGTTTAGTATTAAGTATCTTCTTGTTTGCCATTTAGTTCTGTATATTTTTTTCTTTTTATTTTTTTTGTTTGTAAAGAACCTCTATAATCCCTAGCCCGATGGGTAAAGATAAAATCAATAAGACCCCGAACCTCCAAGGAATCAAACCGAGGCAGCCTAGCAGCAAGCACTCGTCTGCTACCAGCCGACCTATCGGAAAACTACCAGCCGACCTATCACTTTCCGAGCAGTACATTCTTATAAACATAAAATTAAAGAGAATATTGTGTTGGCAAGCATTTCAATATATTTGCATTGACATACATCAAATATAAATATATTGGCATCACTATGATTTACAAAATCATTAAAAGTATATTTTAAATGTTTTCTACTGGTTTCAAATAGAGTTAAATGTGTCTTTTGAATGGTAAAATGGCATGCATTTCTTCTGTTTGTAGGAATTATTGCATTAACACAGACATAGTAGACTTCAACTAAAGCAATGAAAACTAGCAAAAATGTTCTTTGTTTCATTCTACTAAATCATTGAGGCTCCTTTAATATCCAACTTTTTACTCCTTATAGAGCAATCCATCCATCCAATAGGAAATAAGGGCACAATCGTCCAAAAATGAGATTATTAAATTGGAATTCCTAATTCAAATGGGTTATACATAAGTGTTTTTTATACATCTATGGTCTGTTCCAGTGTATATCAGACTTCTGAAAAACTGTAAGTAATCACAACAACCATAGATTGACATACTATAATGATACTTTGAGGCGTGTGAGGCGTGTGATTTTACTAAATGCAAGCTAAATAGAAATGAGAGAATGCATATAACATTGAAAGGCACCTTATCATGGATTAAGTCCTATTAGCATACTCCTTAAATGTCGAGATGTTATAATCGAGTGGTATTACGTCCCTTATTAAGTCTTATTAGGATACTTCTTAAATGTGGAGATGCTATAATCAAGTGGCATTAGCTCAACCAATTAAATTCCTAAATATTTGAAAAGGAAACCAAGGTTCAAATCTTGTCCAATAACACATGGATAATATTTAAGCTTTGTTGTAATACCACTATGTGGTGATAATGTAATAGAGGTGGGGCCTGTTTCAATCCCATATAACCAATTGAAAAAAACAAATGTGGAGATGCTATTGCCACTTGCCCGTTGATTTCTGTTTAGATTATTTAATCTCTTTCTTCTTTCATAAAGAGTTAAAAAAAACAATTTTTTAATGTCAGATATTCATTCTATATTTTGAATTTTCAGATTTTATCATGCAGTGTTAGGGTCCTACATTGACTGAGCCCTCCATTAACCTTCAATAAATTCAATTTCGTGTGATCCACTAACATGGGGCAGCCCACATATTTTCCGGGAGCACAAAATAATGCTTGTTGGACTTCTTTCACAATCATAGTTTCCCCCACACATAATGGCTTAAGGCACTGTTCCCATTCACTAATTTGATATATGAGCCACACCAAAAAAATCCTATGTTTGCAAGGATGTAATTTCTATGTCATGGTCATTTCTATGTCATGGTCATGCTAGGAAACCTCTTCAGCATGTAAGACACTCTTGTATGAACAAGGAAAATTTTAACATATTTAATACAACTGTGTATGTCTGTGGTTTTCAGACGTTGACCAAACTCATTAGGGTCCTGACTGAGCCTTCTATCGACCTTCAATAAGTCCAATTTTGTATGATCCACTACTATGGGGCAGCCCACATATTTTTCAGGAGCACAAAATAATGCTTGTTGGATTTTCTTTCATAATCATAGTTCCCCTAAACATAATGGCTTAAGGCACTGTTCCCATTCACCATTCACTATTTTGATATATGAGCCACACCAACAAATCCTATATTTGCAAGGATGTAATTTCTATGTCATGGTCATGCTAGGAAACCTCTTCAGCATGAACAAGGGAAATTTTTAACTTAATATATAATACAACTGTGTATCTCTGTGGTTTTCAACCGTTGACCAAACTCATTATAATTTGAATCTTGTCAAATTGTTTAGGGCTGAGGTACCAAATGGTAAAGGTTATTTTCTAGATCACATCCAAGCTGTGACATTTACACGTTGTGGATGTATAAGACCTCCATTGTGTGAGCAAGAGAAACTTTAACTTATATTATTAGTTCAATTGCATACCTCTTTGGATTTCGACTCCTTGACAAAGCTTGTAGTAAACCAAGCTTTGTCAATCCATCTAAGCCTGTGATAAACAGAGCACACAAAATTAGATTAAACATCAAAACTGTTCTGAATGAAGTTTTATCATGACTGCCAGCTCTTAATCCATGAATGACCTCTGTAAGCTGAATTGTCCATTTTCTTTCATGTAATATTGCTACTTTGGGATAGGATGGGCTAGGATAGGAAGAGTTATTACTGCCATTTACTTGGTTTGAGGTTATTGCTCTTTATTTATTTGTTTTGTATCATAAAGTAGTCCTACCAACCACTTCATCTGGTATGCAAATTATCCTATCGTGTCATGCCTTGGGATTTTTCTACAGGGGCAATTACTCGCTAAGAAATATCATGGAATAATTTTCATGACAGAAACCAAGAAACCAGCATCCATGAAGTCATATGCTTAAAAACAACACTTCACATGATCCTATGGAGGTTAAAAAACCATAGCATGAATAACATATCCTCTTCACCATTAGAACTGTGTTGGCCATGTTTTTCTCCTTGCCCTTTGTATAATGACTTGGTGTACTACAGTCGTACGTAACACAACCCCTTTTTAGTTTATCTTTAGACTTTACACAGAATTAATTTGAACTTCATTGTAATTAGCTCTATAGACTGTCATTAATTGTTTTGCCTTTTAGGATCTTTTTCCAGTAAAATTTACATGTAATTAGCAACCTTAAAACTACTAGTTCACAGTTCTAACTAAGATTTATACTAAGAACCAATTGTGTAACGTTTACACAAAACAATCCAATTAGATTTTCATTTACTATCTGTGTCCCTGTGAGAAAGACTTTCGTCAAACACTCCTCCGAGAACTTCCCCAACATTGGGTCGGGACTTCTGTAAAATACATAATCAACAATATTCTAACTCCAAAACTTCTATTCCATCAGCAAACTTTGAAACTAGCGGTTCACAGTTCTAACTAACATTCATTCACAGAACCAATCATTGACTAATGTTTGCTTTACACCAATCAAGCCAATTAGATTTATTATTTCTGTCCCTGCCAATTCCTGTAAGGACTTCTCTCAAATACTTTGGGACTTTTGTCAAATACTTAATAGGCAATCTTGAAATTCAAAAACTTATTTTTGTCTGTTAAATCCAACTTTATTTTCCAACCTTTCCCTTTAAAAATTATATACTCTATCCTTTGAGCTAGGACTTCAATAAGCCATCACGTCATAAAGGACTGAAAAACAAAGACCATTGACATTAAAAATTTCTACAAGCAATTGTTTTCTGCTGATATAATCTCGCTGATTAGTTTGCAAAGTCCTCAAGTTGGGCTATTAAGTGCCATTCCTCTCCTTTGCTGAAGTGTTGTAGCATTTTCTTCTTATAGATAGCTATGTGTCCTTAAATATGGCTGTATGATTTCTATCTTCTTCTATCTTTATAGATAGGTTGTTCATCTATAATTTGATTATTATTCTCTTTTCTTTCCTTTCAACGTTCTTATGCTCGCATAGGGCTTTTTACCATGTTGGAAACTGTGTATATGGTCACAGAGCAAATGAATATAGAGATATCTAAAATAATGAAAATATATGCAAAAGCTCGGAGAACTCCTGTGATTGTCTGAAGTTCTACCACATTTATTCTTTTCAGGGTGAAACTTTTAGCATTAGTCGCTGATTTGGATACAAGTATGAAGATATGCAGCTTACCTAAAGAGAACAGCTCCACTATCATGTTTCCTTGAACAAGGCCAACAGTGTAAGCACACACTAATACAGCAACCAACCCCATAATTAGTATTCTCTTCCTGGCCAAGTTGTGATCTGCAAAACAGATCCATAATAGCACAGATTTGTTATACCCTGGCATCGTGTGGAGCTCTATGGCTATCTCCACTAAAAGCTGATTGGAAAGATATTGATAGAATTTGACCTTATCCTGAAAATTGAGTTAATCAAATAATGTTCCACTGAAGGTTGTTCTTCTCCAATATATTGTGTATATGCCAAAATGTTGATAGATGGCCAGCAACCTTTTAAGATATCATTAAATTTAACAAATTAGGGTATCTTAATAATCTTGTGGAGGGCTTATTTACCGTACAGATTTTTAACGAACACTGCAACACAGAGATTTGGCAGCCTGTTTGGAAGCTTGGGTCGATGAGAGGAATTTTTTTAGAAGTCAATGTGAATTTCTTTCTAGTTGGCTCTCGTAAACTACAGATTACCATGTACATATTTTGCATTGAGAGGTTGATGTCCCACTTAACCAATTCTTTTTAACTGGTAAATAAAATCTATTTATTATTTTGTATTACTTGAGGATGGTCAGATAATAAGTACAGGTCATTTGTAGTAACCTGAATGAAATACATGTTTGTCAAAACGCAAGAACCTCGTTGACAACATATAGTCAAAATGGCCGTCACCGGTAGATCTGCAAGATATAGCATTACATACTAGAGACGAGATAAGCACTGACAGAACCCCACATGATACATATACTTTAGAAAAAAATAGTAACATAAAAAAGAACAAGAGATTATATCTATAGGATAGTAGCAGAGACGGTGCATAAGCAAACTGCAGGCTGTGGAATTCTCAAACTGGATCTGAAACTCTGACAGCAAACTTGTTTGCTTCATATTTTACGAAATTGTCTAGCCTTTCTCATGGCATCATTCCAGTATAAACATAATAACACAATTTATAAAAAGAGTTTCAGTTTCCACAGAATTTCTAAGTTCCCTCATAATTTCTGTGATGAAAGAAATTAAAAACTCACCTTAGAAATCCAACAATTGATTATACCTTGCTTGAAGAGCACCAAAACATAGAATACATAATAGTCATTTACTTATATTTGGACATCCACAGCTGCGAAGACAATGGGATTCATCCTTCCACTGGAAACTTATCGCCTCAGGAAGCAGCAAATCCTGAACGAACGCCATGTCACATGGCCACATGCAACACCTGTATGAGTAGGGTCTTTGAACAAAGGCAACCAATAAGCTTGCTGTAGTGCTCAAGCCCCGATCCCCTCGGCCTAGGCTCTACTTGATTTTGGTATCTCCGTCCTTCCTGAGACATTAGCCATGGCGTCTTCATAAATTGTGTACAATGTCGTAGATTCAGGATGTGATTTTATAATCTTGTTAACAAAATTTGCCTCAGTCATTTCTAGAATTGTAGAAAGAGATTTGACCTTAGGATACCCGTCCCCATTCATAGATTTCAACTTTTTCCAAACTAGAAGCCTAGGCTTTAGAGTCCTCTCCAAATTCTTCCTTAATAACGTTGTGTGCTGTACCACAGAATTTGCAGGAAGCTCCAAGTTATTAACTATAAAGTCAATGTGTTGCGAAACCTTTTCCTTGGATAAAGTAAATATGTAAGGGGAAACCCTAAATAATTTCAGAGTTTCCTCGACAGTGAGTCCACAAAGTTGAAAATTGTGCATTTTGTCCTCCAGTGTTTCTATGCGGTGAATAGCCACCAGGCTTACGACATATTTGTACAATTTGCTTCCTTTGTCAACACCAATCTTGTGAATGAGATCAACTTTAGCCGGCGGCAATGAAGAGCAGCTCAAAACGCCAGGGTTTACTGATAAAAACTTGGCGAGCTCCACTCCGCGAAATCCATGTGCCTCCCAAAAGGCAAGCGAGGGTTTGATGGTTTTCTCGAAGTTCTGGCCGAGGACCCTCGGGTTTCTTAGCATAGCCTTGATGAGCAAATTTTCGGACTGAAATATATTTTTGAGAAGCGTGAGCTTGGGAAGAAGTTCGCGCTCAAGGCTAACGCTGAGAATGTGAGGAACCTTTGTCAAGAGTTTACCTAGACTTTCCTCTTCGAATCCGAAATCTTTGAGTAGTTGGACTTTCGGTTCCATTATTCTTTCCACGTTGTTGATCAACAATTGGGGCTTAGTCGTCATTATCTTTGCAATCTGTGTGTGTGTGCAGCCGTATCTGTTGAGCATGGCGACTACTTGCTCCACGTTTTGAAGGGTTTTGAGCATCTCCAACCGCGGGGCAAGCTTGAAAACATATGCGATGTCGGTGGAAGACAAGTTAAATTTCGCGTTGGCGAAGACTGCGAAGGGGCTTTGCAGAGGGGCACCAGCGTTACCCTCAGCCAGGGTGGAGAAATTTTTGAAAAAAAAAGAATGTGAAGTCGCAGCTAGGAAAACCTCTCGGAGACCAGCAGGGAGGTGAGAAAATAACCTCCTGATCATGATTTTCGTGGTTGCTGTAATATTGCCTCTGCTCTCACGGTTTTGCGTCTGAGTTTAGTGACCAGGTAAATGTGTGCTCGCTTTTTCTTCCGGAGTGCTTAGGGTTTTTAAAATTTTATTTCTGAATATGTGTGGAATTCAAAATTTTATTTATATATTAGACGGTTTGCTATGCAACCGCGAAGAGGGATCAATTAAACATCCTCTTCTCTTAGAAGCAGGACCCTATAATAAAAGTATCCTCTTCTCTTAGAAGATCAATTAAACATCCTCTTCTCTTAGAAGCAGGACCCTATAATAAAAGTATCCTCTTCTCTTAGAAGCAGGACCCTATAATAAAAGTATCCTCTACTCTTAGAAGCAAGACCCTATAATAAAAGTGTATGATTTTTTTTTAAGCGAAAAACCCTTTGCGGAGCCGATTTGGTCTGAGAGACTACGAACAGGGGGTTTTACACTGTCAAAGTCACCCGGGGGTCGCACCCGATCCTGCCCGCATCAACATTATCAATTGGATTTTAGATACCCAATTCAGCTTTTTGGTAGGATGGAGATTTGAACCTAGGACCTCCCTTGGAGGATTACCCTCTCCTCTCCAACTCACCTACAACACCTGGGTTAAAAGTGTATGATTTGATTACATTTTGATACCCCTATAATAAGAGTGTATGATTTGATTATATTTTGATACCAACGATCAACCTTTTTTTTTTTTGATGATAAATTTTTCATACCAAAATGATACAATATAAAATTGTATTTATGATTCAATATGCACCCTTCTTATTTTACGCTTGCAGAATTCTTCTTTTAGTGCACACTTTTTTTTTTTTTAATATTGTTTATATTAATACAAAAAAATCAAAATATAAAACATCGTAACAGATTACAAAAATTTACTTAAGAATATCTAATCATTTGACTTGTTTTAAGCAGAGCAGTCTTTGAGATCTTTGACTATAAGCCTCTTAAAGACTTTACTTTGGAACTGAATATCAATAACAACATTGGACATAATCCCAGAAGCAAGAATAACTTCATCTCGAAAACTAAATTGCATCTCACCTTCCAAATAGCATACAAAGTCGTTACTTTGATAACAGTTCACACCCTCCTAAGATGATGAGGGCAGCCAAAGGCATCTCCCAAGAGAACCAATTTCCAACTCCACCTATCACCTAGGATAGGGTAATAGGCCCACTTCAATCTTTTCCAAACATTCCTTGCTACACTACAATCCCAAAAGATATGTTTAACAGTTTCTTTTCTGCCACAACTACTGCAGAGTTCTAAGATATTCATCCACCTTGCCAACTTTGCCTTGCAATGGATACCTTGGAAAATAAGCAACCAAAGAAAAACCTTGAGTTGACCAGATAATCTGAATTTCCAAACCTGCTTTAACCTCTTCTTCCACTTCTTCTCTAGACAGACAATGTCTCAGCGTCTATTTACTAAGATATGCAAAGAAGTCTTGTGCAATAGAGTTTTGTAAATCTTAGTGGATTTGTAAGAAATGATGCTCCCCTGAAAGTTCCACCTCGAGTCACGTCAGATAGGGCCAAGCAAAACATTGTTTAACTTATATTGTTGTTTAGAGGGAAGAAGAGAATGAATCTGAACAATAACATCATAGGGTCAGGCAAAACATTGTTTAACTTATATTGTTGTTCAGAGGGAAGAAGAGAATGAATCTGAACAATAACATCACTGTCAGAAGCTTTCAACTTAAACTTATTGCAAAGATCCTCTCACTTAATCCAATCAACAGCTCATAAATCCCATAAATCTGCCCATTTCTTAATTCCCCTCTTAACCAACCTCTTGCATCTAAGACGAGGAAGGTTCAAGGCATACACCCCATTGTCTTTCCATAACCAAATAGACCTATATGGAAGCACCTAGCCTCTACGCTCTTCCATATAGGCCCAATAAACTATAGAGCCAACCATCTTCCATGCCTCCCAGATCCTCTTAATAAGGATACAACCCCGTATTTTAAAGTGAACAGGATGACCCACAATATCCTCAATATGAAAATCCCCCTTTACACCATCAACATGAAGACAGTTCTGAATTATATATATCAAGAGCCTTTGCCAAGGATCATCCCCTTCCAATGCTCTGATCACCCAATTGGTTGCCAACACCTTACCCTGCATCTGAATGTCCAAAAGACCCAGACCACCTTCCTCCTTAGGAATAATGCAATACTTCCAACATATAGAGGGCATTCTCTTGGCTTATTAGAGGCTTTCTCTGGTCTAATTTATCCTATAACTTTTAAAATTGTACTTAAGTAATTTTTTATCTTACAATTAAATGAAAATTTTCAATAATTTTTTCTTTGGAAACTTTAACCTTTAATTGTACAATCTCTTCACTGCGCTACAATCCAATACAACAACCAAATTCTCTCGCACTAAGGTAATATTATTCTCTTCTTCTGAAAAGGGTTCCTTTTGTTATTTTGGTTGTTCCCTTACTCTTAATGTCCATAATCACCTCGTCCTCTTGATGATTCACCATTTTCCCAAGTAATTTGGTTGCAATCATTTTGAGAAGTACCAACTTTTTTTCCAAGTACTTTGGTTGAAATCACGATTTTGCTCCATATAGTTGCTGTAATATTGCCTCTACTCTCACGGTTTTGCGTCTGAGTTTAGTGACCAGGTAAATGTGTGCTCGCTTTTTCTTCCGGAGTGTGTAGGGTTTTTAAAATTTTATTTCTAAATATGTGTGGAATTCAAAATTTTATTTATATATTAGACAGTTTGCTTCAGTTTGCTTTCTTATGCAACCGCGAAGAGGGATCAATTAAACATCCTCTTCTCTTAGAAGCAGGACCCTATAATAAAAGTATCCTCTTCTCTTAGAAGCAAGACCCTATAATAAAAGTGTATGATTTTTTTTTAAGCAAAAAATCCTTTGCGGAGCCGCCTTGGTTTGAGAGACCACGAACAGGGTTTCTACACTGTCAAAGTCACCCGAGGGTCGCACCTGATTCTGCCCGCACCAACATTATCAATTGGATTTTAGATACCCAATTCAGCTTTTTGGTAGGATGGAGATTTGAACCTGGGACCTCCCTTGGAGGATTACCCTCTCCTCTCCAACTCACCTACAACACCCGGGTTAAAAGTGTATGATTTGATTACATTTTGATACCCCTATAATAAGAATGTATGATTTGATTATATTTTGATACCAACTATCAACTTTTTTTTTTTGATGATAATTTTTTCATACCAAAATGATACAGTATAAAATTGTATTTATGATTCAATATGCACCCTTCTTATCTTACCCTTGCATAATTCTGCTTTTAGTGCAACATTTTTTTTTTTTAATATTGTTTATATTAATATAAAAAAATCAAAATATAAAACATCGTAACAGATTACAAAAATTTACTTAAGAATATCTAATCATTTGACTTGTTTTAAGCAGAGCAGTCTTTGAGATCTTTGACTATAAGCCTCTTAAAGACTTTACTTTGGAACTGAATATCAATAACAACATTGGACATAATCCCAGAAGCAAGAATAACTTCATCTCGAAAACTAAATTGCATCTCACCTTCCAAATAGCATACAAAGTCGTTGCTCTGATAACGAGTCCACACCCTCCTAAGATGATGAGGGAAACCAAAGGCATCTCCCAAAAGAACAAATTTCCAACTCCACCTATCACCTAGGATAGGATAATAGGCCCACTTCAATCTTTTCCAAACATTCCTTGCTACACTACAATCCCAAAAGATATGTTTAACAGTTTCTTTTCTGCCACAACTACTGCAGAGTTCTAAGATATTCATCCACCTTGCTAACTTTGCCTTGCAATGGATACCTTGGAAAATAAGCAACCAAAGAAAAACCTTGAGTTGACCAGATAATCTGAATTTCCAAACCTGCTTTAACCTCTTCTTCCACTTCTTCTCTAGACAGACAATGTCTCAGCGTCTATTTACTAGGATATGCAAAGAAGTCTTGTGCAATAGAGTTTTGTAAATCTTAGTGGATTTGTAAGAAATGATGCTCCCCTGAAAGTTCCACCTCGAGTCACGTCAGATAGGGCCAAGCAAAACATTGCTTAACTTATATTGTTGTTTAGAGGGAAGAAGAGAATGAATCTGAACAATAACATCATAGGGTCAGGCAAAACATTGTTTAACTTATATTGTTGTTCAGAGGGAAGAAGAGAATGAATCTGAACAATAACATCACTGTCAGAAGCTTTCAACTTAAACTTATTGCAAAGATCCTCTCACTTAATCCAATCAACAGCTCATAAATCCCATAAATCTACCCATTTCTTAATTCCCCTCTTAACCAACCTCTTACATCTAAGACGAGGAAGGTTCAAGGCATACACCCCATTGTCTTTCCATAACCAAATAGACCTATATGGAAGCACCTAGCCTCTACGCTCTTCCATATAGGCCCAATAAAAAAGAGAGCCAACCATCTTCCATGCCTCCCGGATCCTCTTAATAAGGATACAACCCCGTATTTTAAAGTGAACAGGATGACCCACAATATCCTCAATATGAAAATCCCCCTTTACACCATCAACATGAAGACAGTTCTAAATTATATATATCAAGAGCCTTTGCCAAGGATCATCCCCTTCCAATGCTCTGATCACCCAATTGGTTGCCAACACCTTACCCTGCATCTGAATGTCCAAAAGACCCAGACCACCTTCCTCCTTAGGAATAATGCAATACTTCCAACATATAGAGGGCATTCTCTTGGCTTATTAGAGGCTTTCTCTGGTCTAATTTATCCTATAACTTTTAAAATTGTACTTAAGTAATTTTTTATCTTACAATTAAATGAAAAATTTTCAATAATTTTTTCTTTGGAAACTCTAACCTTTAATTGTACAATCTCTTCACTGCGCTACAATCCAATACAACAACCAAATTCTCTCGCACTAAGGTAATATTATTCTCTTCTTCTGAAAAGGGTTCCTTTTGTTATTTTGGTTGTTCCCTTACTCTTAATGTCCATAATCACCTCGTCCTCTTGATGATTCACCATTTTCCCAAGTAATTTGGTTGCAATCATTTTGAGAAGTACCAACTTTTTTTCCAAGTACTTTGGTTGAAATCACTTTAAAAAGTATTAGCTTCTCCTTCTTGAAAATGATGTTCGCTACCATTGTTTGATTGTTCTCTTTCTTGAGAGGATCTTCCTCTTCCTCTTGCATTATTTTGTTGTTTGTGCAACAACTTTTCCTATGCCTTGAGCGCATTTTGGTATGCCTCTTCAATTGCCCTTATTCTCATCATGCAAACTTAATATTGTATGGACAATCACAGCCTATTTATGTACTTCAAAACCTTCTTCTCATCATCTTCCAAATGACTGGCCCATATGGTAAGCCTATAGAATTCCTCCATGTAATCCTTCATACTCATATCCTTTTGTCTAAAGTTCTGTAATTTTTTGAAAAGTCCTAATTGGTAGTTTGATGACAAGAACTTGGACTTCAACTTGGTGACCATTTTCTCCCATGTCTTAATCCTCTCCTTTCCTTTTCGTTGTCTTTCAATTTGAACATGGTCCCACCACAAGGACACATACCTCTTTAGTTTTGTGCAGGCAAATTTCACCCTTTTGGGGTCTTGTATTGATTTGAAATCAAAGTACTTTTCCATTTTGATAATCTAGTCTAATGAGCTCCTATGGATTTAAGCTTCCATTATAGGATGGGGTTTTTATTTTCTACTTTCAACCCATATTATAAATCACTCGGATCAATCATTCCTCTAGTTCTCCCTCTCGCTCTTCATCTTGAGCTTCCACGTCACCAGTCTCCTTTTCTTCACTATAACTCACGTCTTCTATTTTAACACCCCTCCTTTGGGCAGTTTTGGTTGCATAAAGTTGGGGAGTAATCCCTCTTAGCATCTTAGTTATATCCATGACTTGAGGGCCTAGTGGTCTTCTTCTTCCCAATTGTGCCATCATCCCTTTGGCATGTATCAATCCTTAGAGATCTTTTGGCTCTAGTACCAAAATGATGTGGCGACAAAGAGGGGATCAATTGAACATCAACCTCTCCTAGTAGCAAGTACCCCCTTACCACAATGTATGATTTGATTACATTATGATTTAAACACTTTGCTGAAAACAATTTCACAATGACATATTTATACAACAATCCCTTTAATAATGATGATAGTGCAACTTCTTTGACAACAATCTCTAATACCAAAATGAAGCAGTACAAGATTGCACTCCCCTTTGTATAACCCAACATGTACCCTTCTTAGTGTACAACTGTATGATTCCTCTTTCAATCGTGCAACACCTTACGTCGTATGACTATACAACATTCCCATTGTACAATAACTCAATTCTATCCAACAACCTTTACATTCGTACAATTAAGTAATTTTCCATCGTATAATTGGATAATCATTTCCAATTCTAATGTGATAATTGGTTATTATAGGGTAAATGAAATTATTCAACAATTCTTCTTTAGAAACTCCACTCCTTTAATTATACGATCTCTCCATCCTACAACTACTTACACTACGCAACAATCTAATATTCAATCGACAACAACCAAATCCTCTCGAAAAAAGGGTAATATTATTCTTTCCTTTTGAAAAGGGCTTCTTCTATTCTTCTGATCGTTCTCTTCGTTGACAAAATTCGATATAGCACATTTTTTAGGCTTCAATCTTTTGCACTTCCTTAGCATTCCCCAACACCTACAATGTTTTGTCTATTCTTCAAATCTTTAATATACCTCATGTGACTTGCACACGAAGAGACAATGAAACATAAAATATTTCCTACGAAATAGTTAAATTTTACTTACAAAAGTGACATGGAGATTTAAATAATAAACTTTATTTATTGATTTTTTTGCGAGGTTTGTATCAAATAAACCCTTTTCTCTCATCTCCCCTCTTACGCTCTACATTTCGCTTCTTATTTATAAGCATGAGAACGACTTGCTAACTACACAAGATGGTTGAACTACTTGTGCCAACTAAGCATTCTTATCTAATCTTATTTCACTTCTTATTTATAAGCATGAGAACGACTTGCTAACTACACAAGATGGTTGAACTGCTAGTGTCAACTAAGCATTCTTATCTAATCTTTCCTCCAACTATGCATGATGGTTAAACTACCAGTTCCATGCTAAGCATCTCTTATCCAATCTCCACATGAAATTTCCAACTTAAGTGACTTATCTAGTTGCTGCATCACTTCATCAAATAAACATAAGTCCTTGTACGATAAAAGTCTCATCAATTTCAAGGCAGATTGGTGCGAGGATGAATATTAGTTAATTTTTAACCAAGATTGAGGTAATAATAATGAGCGTCAATGTTATAAGAAAGCAGTCTATTTATATTTCACTCTGTATAACATTTGGTCATTGTAATTGTAATAGGATTATAATGACAACACAACAAAAAGTTGAACCAATTTTTTTCTTGAATATATTTTCATGGGGCTTGTCAAGGTTCTCCCCCTTTGTGTGGGGTAGTAGGAATCCTCTATTTTCAAGATTATCATTTCATAAAGTTCAAGGCTTGCTTGGGGATGGGCACCAATAACTATGCTGAAATACTTGCTTTGAAGTTGTTGTTGAAAACAACACTTGATCAAAATGTTTAACAACTTAAGTATTCGGTGATTCTATGGTGGTCATCAATTGGATGAAGAATCATTTCAGAATGGAGAACATAACTCTTCGACCTATATTAAAACAGGTGAATCTTATGGCGGGTGTTTTCAGCCACATCAAGCATCAACATGTATATAGAGAACACAACTCTCTTGTGAATGCTATGTCAAAGGAAGGATTGTTGATGGCTCAAGGGAGTTGGAAATAAAGGATGGTTCAACTGTTCCCGAGGCAACATTTTCAATTTATGATGTTTTATAAAATTTAAAAAACAAAAATTTGGGGGCATGACCAATATGTTGTTTTACTAATACGACAATTGTTGTTGGGTCCATAAATGAGATATTTTTATTTTGTATGATACTCATATGTTGGTGGAGCTAATTTTCTTAAAAAAATTCATGATTGGACAATTTGGATTGTCTTTGTTTTTTCTCTATGCCTTGGACAACTATACTTTATAATCTTCTTTTCTCAATTAAAAAAAAATTATAATTTTTTTTTTGGAAAAAATAAAAAATTGAAGACAATGATGAATAAAAGTCTCACTTTAACATCCATTTCCCTTTGTAAATAATTATATTAATATCGATATAAAGTATCACCTGAATCTAAATCTATTTTATGTTAAAGATTTCTAAAATTAAATTTTAAATAAAAAATTTAAGGTTAAATTTTATGAATAAGGTTATATAATGCACTTTAAAAGCGATGATGTGTTCATACTAAACAATATGTGTAGAGTAAAAAACATTGTTGCCGACAGGCAGTTGCTCTAGTGGCTAAGATGGTGGTTGTTTCTTAAGTAGTTTTGTGTTCAAAACCCCTTGAGGGTGGTTGTTGATGTAATTTGTAAACATTCTTTTAAAAAAACAAAAAAAAACATCTTTGGTTCAACCTCTTAAACATTAATTTATTTTTTATTATTTAAAAAAACTTTGTATATTGTCTAACCATCTTCAGTCTAAGCGAGGTAGATGGTCCATCTCACGCCGTATGATAGTATTAATGACCCCCTCATGTTTATATGGCAGCTAGTCATACATTTAATTGAGAGTTGAAAGTGAAGATAAGTGCAATGAGGTGCAATAATTAGAAGTTATATATATCTTCTTAGAAGGTTATATGGTGAAAAGCATTACATTTAATTGGAAGTGAAGATAAATGCAATGAAAAAGTTTAATTGGGAGTGAAGATAAATGCAATGAAAAGCAATTATTAGAAGTTATATAGTTTAAATGGGTTTAACATTTAAAATCTTAAAATTTTAGAATCGTAACAGTCTAATTTTCTAAGGTAGTAAAACTATATATCATGTTTTATTATATATATTTTTTTATGAGGAACCTTTTATGTACAAGGTATCCGCAACATGTGAGGGGAGAGATTTGAACCTGGGCCTCTTGATAACTGAAGAGTATTAACTACCCACTTGCTCTCCAACTCCTCTACATGAGCGGATTGTTTTATTATATTTTGGTAATGAAAGTGTATTCATGTTGTAACTGATGTTAAATGTTTAACCATCTTCGAATCTTCAAAAGGTTAATAATCTACCTTATATTTATACTATAATGTTGATGGTACCATTTATATTTATAAATAATGAATAATCACCGTTTATATATATATATAAAAAGGAGCATATCATTTCTAAAATATTTATAAAATGAATTTTTTAATTCTATATATATTATTTGGTTAGTGTGAAAAATCCCTATGTTTAATTGAAAGTGACGATAAGCGCAATGAGAAGCAACTATTAGAAGTTATGTATATAGACACATTACAACTTAAATAGGTTTAACATTGAAAAATTTATAATTTTAAATAAGAGGTTTAAGTTTTTAAGGTAGAATTGTATATCATAATTTGTTATTTATTTTTATTTTTATTTTTTATTTTTATTTTTTATTTTTGGCAATGAGAGCGTGTTAGGGCGTGTTCATGTTGAAAAATATGGTTCTATATGATTCAAATGTCTCATATGATGGTAAATATTTAACTATCTTTGAGTCTTCAAAAGGTGGATGATCTACCTCACACCTATACTATATTACTTTTAATTGAGAGTGATGATAAGTGCAATGACAAGCAACTATTAGAAGTTATTTATATAGGCAGTACAATTTAAATGAGTTGAACATTGAAAATTTTAGAACTTCAAATAAGAGATTTAATTTTTTTTAAGTTAAATTGTATACCATATTTTGTTGTTTTTTTTTTGCGGTGAGGGTGTGTTCATGTTGAAAGATATGGTTCTATATGATTCAAATGTTTCAACTGATGGTAAATGTTTAACCATCTTCAAGTCCTTTTGACAATCTACCTCACATATATACTATAAAGTTGATGGTGCACCTCATATCTATATATAATGGCTAGTCACCATGTTGGGATTTCTTTTATATATCATTTTTATAGAAAATAATTATAAAATGATTTTTTTATTGAAACCAACAATTATATTGAGGTTACAATAAAAAGGAGTTGGAATGATCACAACTCAGGGCGCAAGGTCATCCATACAATCAAAACCGGAACCAATCCCTAAAAGAGTGAATACACAACATAAATAAGCATAGAAAAATAAACTAGAGTAACAAAAAACCTTAAAATGTAGAATTGTAGCTCCAGGCACTAAGTAGACTTATTCTTCGTCATTCTATGTTTGTCCAATGTCACAAAGCTATTGGAACTCTTGAGTTGAAAGGTTGAAACTGTTTTTCAGGTAGACTGTCTCGATCTTCTTTCTTCAGTCGAGGACTACAAAGCTTTTAGAACTCTTGAGTTGAAAGATTGAAATTATTTTTCAGGTAGACTGTCTCCATCTTCTTTTCCCTGTCGAGGACTACAAAGCTATTGGAACTCTTGAGTTGAAAGGCTGAAACTATTTTTCAGATAGACTGTCTCCATATTATTTCCCTTATTGAGGACTACGAGAACGTCAAAACTGCACAAAAGGAGAAGGAACTTTAGATTTTGCTTCCTCCGTAGGAACTGCCAATTCCATCGATGATGGCTCTACATCCAACGATATATTATCGTCATCGCTAAGATACTCTAACACATTGTGGATGTTGGATGAATCAAGATATTTTCCTTCATGTGGTCTAGCTCTGTTGAATATATACAACCTCCACTTGGTTTGCCATTAAGTCCATATATTTGGGTCTCTGCCTCAAGATCATCAATAATTTAACGTCACCTCTAGGTCTCTATCTTTGGATCAAATCTATATCATCATTGCCTTTAGGTCGTCCTACTTGGAACCTTGCCTCTGGGTTATTTTACCTCATACATCTAGATTAGTCACTGGAACAATCATAAGGCTATCATATTTGAGAAATGATCATTGTAGGTTCTTTCATTATAGGCCATCGTCCAAGATGTACTTGGGTCATAATCATTTATTTCACACTTCTCCATGGTAGGACACATTATTCTTTACACTCAACAAACTTTGATTTTTATCATACTTGGTTTTCTCTTATAGAAACCATACAAGATTCCTTTCATCTTATCTCATTCATGCGTACTTATCCATCCATAATCTATTTTTATTTTGTTATTTTTATTTTATTTATATTGATAATATTTTTAGAATGATTATGTATTTCACAACAATGGAGATCAAACGTTTCTCTATCTCATGTCTAAATACACTACAATGGTTACAATTGTTCCATATTATACATTCATTGTTACTTGTCACAAATTTTCTTGTCACAAAATTGCTTTTATCATTCTTTGATTCATTATTACATGCTTCTCCTTCATTATTACGGTTTTATCAATCCCTATCACAAATTTCATTTCATTTTTTCCTATCACAAATTTAGTCCTTGATTGATTACTGCACGTCTATCTTGTATATCCAAGACCTTCATATTTTAGCCTTATTTTTTGTACAATTTGATCTTTCATACCATGCCCATGTTTTCCCAAACATGTATCTTTGTATCCAATTTTATTTGTCAGTTTTGAACCAATCCCTTTAGTATACCTTTCAAATTAACCAAATTCATCATCACACTGATCCTTATCAATATCAACACAATTTAGAGCATCACTATCTCTGTCATCATTTGAATCCTTGTCGTTGTCACTATCAATTTTAACAATATAAGTTATTTTTGTACAATCACAAACTATATTCAAATAAATTGTGTTACACTCTTTTTTTTTTAGTATCACAACATGCATTTACTATCATAGGTTCTAAGTCGCTATTTAATTCCTTAGGTTGCTTTTGATGTGTTTCTAGAATTTCTAGTATCATACACATTTTTCTTATATTATCTATAGATATTATCACACCTTATTTGAAGTATCCTTCATTAGATTTCTTTAGGATCGATTGTAAACAAGATATTAGTTTTATGAATTCTTCATTACTTGAGGACATATTGTTTTGATTTGCCATAAGAGTATTGTGTGTATATTCTGATATTGTTTCACTTTGTATAATAAACCTTTATTAATTATTCTTTTGTTGATATTGATATTGTGATTGATTTCTTTGATTTCCTTGGGGAGGTCTTTGGTCTTGATTCCTCCTATTCAATGCATTATACTTACAAATTTGTGTACTTGGTCCTTCTCTTTCACTAATATGAAAATACCACTTTTTTTTTGTGTGATGAAGATGAAGTGAAAGAACCTTTGCTAATATAAGGGCATTTTTAGATGACTCGTCTCTTAATTGATTTTTGAGTTCATATTGTTGAAGAATATTTACTAATTCCTCAAATGACACCTTTTTGTTTGATACTTGAAGAGATGTGACCAATATTTTGAATGATTTAGGAATCTAAGTGCAACTAAAACCATAAGCCTATCTTCAACCTTTTCTCCCATGATGTGTAATTTTGATTTCAATTCTGCTACTCTTCGAAGAAAATATTCTATGTTTTTCCCATATAAACTTTTAGTGAATACAACTATGATTGCAATTGTAAAATAAGAGCTTCATTTTTTCCTTCAAATATTGTGCATAACTTTTTCCAAGCAGTTTTTGAAGTTTTAGCCTCACTTATGTGTGCTTGAATTTCATCTAATATGTCAAATGTTATTAGTTTCCCAAAGTTTCACCACTATAAGTATTGATTTCATCTTATTTTTCCATGGAGTAAAGTTTGGTCCTTTTAGTAGTTGTGATTCAATAAAAGTTTGCTAATAATTTTCCTTTTTTGTTGTATTCCTTATTACTCCAAAAGAAAAAAAGAAAAAAATCTTCTTTTTTTTAATTCCCTCTTCTTCAATCTACTTTTTTCAATTTTGATTTAATTTCTTCTTCTTATAACTCCTAATAATTCAATTCTTCTTCAATTCAATTTATCTTTTACTTTTTTAATTAATTATCTTCTTATAACTCCTTGAAATAATATTAATTCCTCTAACTCCAAATATATATATATATATATATATATATATATATATATATTTGAATTTACATGGTGGAATCGGTAGCCGCCACGAATCCGGGCAGGTTGTCCGGATTTTATGGCCGCCACAATACTCTATGATGTCCACCCAGAAGTCGTCACATAGTTCTTTGCGCAATCCGCCCTTATGACCACAATGCCACAATCATTTTAATCATTTTACGTCGTTGAAAGCATCAAGAAAGGAACAAGCGTTGAGTTAGACAAGACCTGAGATTTGAACCTTAAACCTTTGCCCCTTACAGAATTTGGTCCAACCAATTGGTCTACACCTCGGACCTCTCTACCTTCAAATGTTAATTTCTCTTTCCAATAATTATTCTCTTCTTTACTTAATAACAAGTTTCCGCCTCCAACTTTCAATTAATCTCCAATTCAATTAAATAAACCAAAGGTTAATTTTTTTTGTGGCATGTACTTTGTGCTTCACTTTAATTAAACTCCTTCCACTTTAATCTTTGAATAGCAATCTTTCTAAAATTCATCGTATCCATTTAAATGAAACAAAATGGTTAATAATATTACCTTGTATAACGTGTGGACTGTGTTGTTTACTTGCAGCTAATTTTCAGATGTTTCATTTTTACAATTTCTTTTGCTAGAAATTCCTCAGCCAGTTTTACGCTCTGGTTCCAAAAAAATTGTTCCTCCACTTGTCAGTAACCATCATAGGTTCCATGTCAGTAACCGTTATAGATTCCACGTCTCTTACAGGCAGAATTCTCTTCAATGGTTTCGCCAAATCCGATAATTTTTCGTAGCACGTCTTCTCCTCAAAAGAAAACTCGAAGCCTTGCTAAACAAATTCTTGTTGCTTTTCCTCTCTTAAATAGATTTATCAGCAGTCGTTTGTGTGACAAGCACTGCAACGGTAGATATATATTGCTTACTTTTGAAAACCTTTAACCACTTTGATGAAGAACAACAGGGACTTCAGAACAACTCAATAATTGTTTTTGCCCTAGCTTGATGTGGTTCCTTGGACTCCAAATATCAATGGCTACTTTAGCTTTTCTCCAGTGCATTTTGTTTTTTTTCTTCAATGTTATGAATTTTTTATATCTAATAACAACTTGATAAAAATGGAAAATGCAGTTAATTGTTTTTCTATACAACCGTGTGTGATTCAGAAATCTAGCTAAGATACAAATACACCATACATTCGTCGACTATAAAGACGCGTTGGTTCGACTTACAAGAACAAAAATTTCTTGCCCTGCTCTCTCATACTTGCAACGTTCTTTCTTCGGCAATCTCACTTTTGCTATCACTATCCAGTCGTTCTTCTTCATCTATTAATCTCAAATGTTACTATTTTTCTCATGTATTCATTAAAACTCTTTCTCACCAAATCCTCAACTTCTCTTCTCCATAGTTCAATATTTTCTTCATCACAACTCAGTCGTTTCAATAATCTCCTACGTTTGCTATGAAGACGTCTTCTTTGAATTCAGCGTTCCTTGGAACATCCCCTCCTACATTTCTAATAAACATGGATTTCACGAAGTCCACTCAAGGTGGCTTTGATACCACTATTAGCGAAAAAAACACTATTCTCATAGAATTATTAATCACCATGATCAAATAATATCTCAAGAATAATAAGTAGTCAATATGAATATAAATCACTCAAACAATTCACATTAAACTAATTAAAATCTTTATAGAAAAAATTACTAAAGGCAATGCATAAATACAATGCTTATTCTATATATATATTACAAGGATTTGTCTTCAATATATACATACATGAGACTCTATATTCATATGACTCTTAACCTTTGCTCTCCTCAAACTCATGGGAGATCCAACTCTTTATATTTTCTTCTTACAAAATAAATATCACGTATTACATAAAGACAAAGTCTCTTATGATTGCACATAACTCCTCACTTCTATACATGACACATACTCACACTTAATAACTTGAAACATACTATAGACTCAAACATTAAACATGCGCTAATATAAATATATTTACAAGATGCTTGCAACATTATTGCAAGGTACCAAATAATGTAATACCTCCAACACTCTTTAATCCCCAATATTTGTATAAACCTTATCGACAAAGATAAGATTCATTCATGGGATTTAAACTTTGTTTTATGGTATAAACTTTTCACTCCCACCACTTGCTTCAAAACTCTTGGGCAATGTTAAGGTTTGCCCATGGGATTCAAACATTGGTTTAAAGTATGAGAGTTTTTACTCCTCATCGCTTGTCGCATATCCCATGCGTAAATGTTATGGTTCATCCATTGGAAGAGGAACCTTGGTTAATGGTGTGAAATTCCTTGCTCTTCACCAATTGCTCCAAATCCCTTAGGCGATTCTTTTTTAGGTAAAATATTTATCTATAAGTTTGGAACTTTGATCTATAATGTAAAATTCAACATTTCCAACCAATTGCTCAAAAATGTTAAAGTTTTTTTACTCCATCTAATGAAAAACTAGTTTTTATACTTTTGGGCTCTAAGTATCCATATTAAATTTAATATTAAACTATATCAACAAATTAAAAATACTATTTAGAAAACACAAATTGAATTTAGAAAAAGGGGTTAAATCAAGGAGTGGGTGTGAGTAGGATACGAGCCTTGCCTTCAAAATTGTTATTATAAATCCTTTGAAAAATTCAAAGAATGAAGAATTCTAATGAGGAGAAGTTGGGTACTAAGGACGAAATATCACTTGGTGAAGCCTTGTTTAGAATTAAGGATGCCCTCATTAGGGAAAGTAAGAACAAATCTATAGTAATCTGTATTTAGGCTGTAGAAGGTGCACCAAAAGTAATTATCAAGGATGTGCTGATTGAGAATTATATAATGGTTCTTAAAAATAAAGGGTCAATATACAAGTTCAATGGTTACTAACCAAGTTTTTTGAAGATTCACAAGTGGGTCAAATGCAAGTGGAGATTGAAGTCACATTATACAATGAATTTCCTTCTAAAAGGATATTTCCTCATCACTGTCTCTAGGTCAAAAGTCAAAGATAAAATAATAGGTGGTGGTTCATGCTTAGGGGGAGAGCTAGCTTGTATTTAAGACCATGGAGTGAAAATTAATTTTGTGGAGAGAGAAACACTTGAAAGGCTTCTAATATGGGTTAGACTTTCCACTTATATATCAACTTGTCAATAAGAAGGTGTTGAAAAATATTGAAAATACTCTAGGGAAGTTCATCTAGGAGGTACTGACTATAAAGGAGCAAAAGCATGTTGTATGTTACCATGGATATTTCAAAACCTTTACCAAAATTAATTTAAATAAAGAGTTGGAATAAACAAATGGATTATAAAAGCATTGCATTATGATGTCAAAAATGTTTTGAGGCAGAACACATAATGAAATATTTTAAAGTGGAAATGATCGAAAAAGATGAAAAGTTTGGTCATGAGACAAACTCAAAGATGATAGAAGGGGACCATGTTGTAATAGAAGATTACTTATAGTAAGGATTTTTAACTCCTGAAATGGTAGCAAAGAAAACCTGTTATACCTCATCAAATGGGAAAGGCCATCATGGTTCCTTCAGAGCAAACATTTGAAGAAAAAGAATGGATGCACAAGACAAGAAATACAATGTGAACATTTCATATTCAAAAGAAATTAAAGTTGCAAAGGAATATGAATCAAGTTTTAAAGTGAAAACGTTGAAAGAGGTTAAGTCTGATCCAAGTAAAATGTCTTTAATTTTCTTAAATAGTAGAAAATCATATCCTTGTTATAAAAATAATTTTTTTGTGTAGATTGTTGTTTTCTCTTATAAGTATGATGGAGTTTGCAAAGAAAAGAATATTAGAGAAGCAAGCTTACAAAATTGAAAAATTATGAGTTTGGCCTTAGGGGCAAAACTTGGATGGAGATTATTTAGAGATCAAGAAAAAAATTGGGCAAAAATGTTACTTCAAAAATATATAGGTTCTCCTGATGCAATGAAATTATTTAGGAAAATAACCCTAACTAAAGGATTGTCAACATGAAAATTTATATTAGATAGTTTGCAATTGATCAAAAAACATGTTAGATGGTGAATCAATTAGGGAAATATGCATATGTTTGGTTTAAGGCTTGGTTGAAGCCTTATCCTCTTATCTCTTATTCAAAATGGCACCATTTTCTTAGCATGCCTAGCTTGTAAAGGTCCAAAGGTCAAATATTATATTAATGTGAGCAAAAAATCCATATCATGGATTTCTATTAGTAACCTAGTTGAAGGAGAGGAACTCAAACAAATTGTAGATGAGCTTCAAAAGATGCTTCAAGAGTTTTATTTATCTATTTTAACATGAAAGGATGAGTTGGTTTGGAATCTATCAAAAGATGGTGAATACTTAGTCAAATTGAGGTATGACAATTTAAAAAATCAAAATTTCCTACTCCCAAAGATTTCCCTTTGGAAGAATATTTGGTCACTAGAGGCTCTCCCTAAGGCCTCAACATTCCCTCGGTTAGCAATTTAAAGTAAAATGCTTATAGGAGAGAGTCTACAAAGAAGAGGATATAATCGATCTTTTACAGGTTCCTTATGTGAGAAGGATTTAGAAACATAAGACCATTTACTTCTTCTTTATCCCTTTGCTCATACCATTTAGGATTGCTTCTTAAAATATATGAGGATATATTGGGTAGCTCCATCAACATTTAAAAAGTTGATAAAATGTTGGATTAATCATTTCAAAGCTAAAGCATTATGTAATTTGTTAAGGATTGGTCATATGTTATTATTTATTGGAATTCATTATTTTAATGTGTTATATGGCTTTAAAACGGGCCCCATCCATATTACATCATCACCACATAGTGGTATTACAAAAAAGTTTGGATATAATCCATGTATCATTTGGCAAGATTTGAACCTGGGTCCTCCTCGAAATATTGAGGAATTTAAGCGATTGATCTAATGCCACTTGATTATTTATTGGAATTTATTGCTTGAAAGGAATAATAGAATTTTTTAAAATAAATCCTTAAATCATTCCCAAGTTTTGAATTGTATTATAGCTTCATTTGTAAAATATTTACAGATATGGTGCTCCTTATGGGAAGCCTTAAGTGTAGAAAAAGAGGTGGTACCAACTTGGTTATAGGATTTGAACATACATGGACGAGTCATCTATTAGAATAACATTAAAAAAAAGGATTTGCTTTGATCTATGGTAAAATAGAAATGTCTAAAAAACGGATTTATTTAAATTAATTTTGATGGTGCTTCCAAAGGAAATATAGAAAAATCCAATGCAGGTGGTGTATTTCAAAATAATGAAGGCAAAATTCTCCTCACTTAGAATCATATGGAACTTAAACTAACAACTATGCAGAGGCTAGGACACTTCTTACAGTGATGAAAATTACAATTGAATAAGGATGGAAATATATTCCAATTGAGGGGGATTCACAAATGCTCATTAATGCTATCAACAATAATGGATATGGTAATTGGATTAAAAATAATATTATTGTTGATGTTCATTATTTAGTATTGGAGGTAATCTCTAAGAAATATGAGCATATCCATAGAGAAGGAAATTGGGTAGCATATAATTTAGCTAATCATGATATTGATCTTTGTTTTGGTCAAATTCAATTTCTAGAAGACAATTCGCCAAGTGAAACTTTACCTCTTTTCTTTTTTTAAAAGAAAATTTTTATATTATTTAATATAGCACAAAGATTACAAGTTGGCTAGGTGCTACAAGCATCACAAGCAAACCAAGGATGCATGTAGCCAGAGCTAGAATCCCACAAGGGCAAGAATACCTATGAAAAACAAAATCTCTTCCCCAATATATTTAGAATAACCAGAACAAAGAAGTCCTTGGTCCACAACAGTCCACTAAACAAATAGAGCCAATATGTTTAGTCTATATAGTCATCTCTTAAAATATTAGAATTCCTGGTTTTAAACCTTCTAATGCAAGTTGAAGGATGCAAAATAAAGCCTTCATTGGCCTTTTTATTTGTCAAATGGCTCCACTTCCTATGAATGTATGTCAATTAATCTTTTCAAATTTCCCAATTGTATAAACTTGGTTCAGCAACAACCAACACATTAGTAGTCTTAATCTCTTGTTTGCCAGAAAGAATTGTATGATTAGCTTAGAGTTGTGATAAACTGAAAGGGTTTTGACATTTTCTCTTGTTGCTAGAGTGAGACCAAATTTGCAGCCCATCAACTCAACTACATTATTGGTGGTTTGTCCTAAATTTAGACAAAATTCAAGAATCCTAGAGTGTGGTCCTGACCATAAAACTCCTCCAACAACAACTATTAATCGTTTAGACTTTGAAGCCCCATAAAAGAATAGAGTTGGAAAACTAAAACACGGTTGAGAAGTCAGGTTGTTGGCAATAAAGGTGTTAATTAGATCTTGAATATTCCAAGTTTTAAGGATGTGTAACTCAACTCTAGAAAGAGCACTCTGATATTGCTTAGCTTTAAAGCGGGCTTTGGCATTTTCCATGATAACATGCTTTATCTTGTGTATCAAAATTGCCCTATGAGTTGATTTTCCTTCAAATATTCTATAGTTCCTATCCATCCATATATACCACATGCAATAATAAGTAATTGAAGACCATACAAAATTTATGAGGCTTACCTTGAAAGGAGATGAGGTACTTTTTGTTCTAGCTTTTAGTACCAGACTCAATATTTAATCTACTTCTAATGTAGACTCCAAAGTTGAAAGCAAGCGAAATCCAAGTCATAGTAGCTTTCTCACATTTAAAAAATAGATGGGCTTGAGTTTCACAATCTTTAAAGCATCTAGAACAAATATGGGGACCCAAAATACCTCTTTTAGAGAGGTTTTACCAGTTAGAATTTTGTTTTACTGAACTACCATTGAAAAACTTTTATTTTTGAGGTGATATTTTGACCCCAAATGTGTTTCATTTTTTTGTTTAGAGGCTCACTTCTCTGGAGATATGCACCAACCTTGACTAAATAGTTGCCCAAATAGTTAATTTTGCCCAAATAAAGTAGTTTTCATTGTATGGGTATGTGGGAAGAATGCCAGCGAATTGCTTTTGGACCTAAGACCACTCCCTTTGTTGTTCAATGTCCAACCCATGAAGTTGAATCCATTTTGGACGATTACCTTTCCAAGTGATGAGATGAAAAGTTTGTCTATCTTGAGTTGACTCATGAACAAAAAAAACTCCTTAGAAATGGAAGAAAATAAGGGTTTGTTACCAAGAATAGAATCATCCCAACACCTGATACTATTACCATTTCTTAGGCACCAAAAGATGTTGTCCTTAATGATCTAGACCGATATAACAATCAATGTCCAAATTTTAGAGATGCCTAGTTTTTTATAGATATCTTTGAGTAGTAGCATGCCATGATTTCCTTCACCATACTTGTGGATAAGAACTTGCTTCCAAAGCGTCATTGGAGAGTTTATTAAGTTCCAAACAAGTTTGGCCCCAAGAGCATTGCTCATAATAAAAGAAGATTGGATACCCAAGCCCCCTTAACATTTTCCTTTTGTCACTTGACTCCAGTTGACAAGATGGAACCTATGAGATTACTTTTGAAAAATATGGCTATTACATCATTTGGTTATTTCCTAATGTACCCTCATGGATGCATATTAAGTTTAGGATTATGATTGTGGGTGAGCATGAGTAACATAGGGGTAGGTACAATATAGCGCCATTTTTTTAATTTGATGGAGGGGTTGCGAATCAAAACAAAAAAAAAACAAAATTTTTTTTGTGGTTTTTTTTTTAGGGTTTTTATATTTTTTTTTTTTTTTTTTTTTTTGTTTTTTTTTTTTTTATTAATATATTTATTATTATTTTTTTTTTTTTTTATTTTTGTAAATATTTTTTTTTTTTTAAGTCTCCAAAAACTAACAATTACTTTTTTTTTTTTTTTTTTTTTTTTTTTTTTTTTTTGTTTGTTTTTTTGGGGGCCCTTCCTCCTTGCCAAAGAAAGTTCCTAATTTTTTTTCAAGTTCTTAGAGGATTGAGACAAAAGCATGATAAATCATAAGTTGGTAGATAGGTAAGCTTACAATGACAAATTTAATCAAAACCAGTCTGCCAACAAGACTAAGCCACCCATTGCTATAATTTAAGATTTTTGTATCAATATTTTCCATCAAATTAGACTATCAATTAGAACTTTTTAGCTTGAAACTTGTAGGCACACCTAAATATTTAAAGGGGCCAATTCCACCATGAGCAAATTGAAGAATTTGAGCAAAGCTCCTATTTTCAATTGGGGAAGTGTTGATAGTGTAAAACTTACACTTGTCGGAGGCATTTAGAAAGAGGTATAGGTAGCCTTTAATCCTTTTGACATTCAACCTTGAGGCTTCCCCCATCATTATAGTATCATCAACAAATTGTGCATATGTAATCTCCTTGACCCCAGTAGCTATCTTAATTTTAGTTATTTAGCTAGCCCTTCTTTCAGTAGAGATAGATCTACCCAAAGATTCAGCTAAAATAATATAAAGATAAGGAGATAGGGGAAAGCCTTGGCGTAAACCTCTAATAGCTCTAAAGAATCTAGTTGGAGAGCCATTGACAATAGGAGAAATCCATGGGTCTTTGATGCAACCAAAAATCCACTTGAAAAGAGACAAAGGAAATCCAAAAGAACTAAGCACTTGAGCCAAAAAATATAGATCCACTCTATCAAAGGCATTGGCCATGTCAAGTTTAACCACAGTCCTTTTTTCTATTCTTTACTGCTAGTATGTAAAACCTCATGGACAATCACAATGTTTCATACAGTTACTTACCAAGGATGAAACCTCCTTGCTCATCAAAGATAATTTTATCCAAATGTTTTTTTTCTAATGGCTATGATTTTGGTCATAAATTTATATGAAGCATTACACAAATAAATAGGCCTAAATCGACTGAAGGTTGAAGCATTCTTATCCTTTGGAATTAAAGCTAAAAAAGTAGACCTAATAGCACCAAACTTACCTATTTTACGAGCATTCTCAATCATCTAAAGAAGATTTGCAGCTACCAAATCAAAGAATTGGTGGTAAAAGGTATTAGTGAATCCATCTGGACTATGAGCTTTATCCTTTGTAGATCTAAATACAATGTCCATAAGTTTTTTTAAAGTGACTATCTGACAAAAATAATTTCTAATATCCTTAGTTATTACCTTAGGAATTTTTTGTAGCAACACAACCTAAGCAACATGATTTCCATCTGATTTTTTATAAAGGGATTCATAATGGCTACATGCAACTTTTTTTATCTCTAAAAAATTGGAGACCTTGTCACCATTTTCTAATTGAATTTCATGAATCATATTTCTTTGATATCTTTGATGAGCCTTAAGATGAAAGAACTTGGATTTGGAGTCTCCTTTCCCTAGCCAAGTCATGCAGGATTTGAGTCTCCAAAATTGTTCTTCTTGCCTAGCTCTCACATGAAGCTAGGAGAGAATGGAATCTCTCCTAGATTTTAGTGTTTCACTTGGAGGTGCTAGCATTGAAAGCTCTTCTATTTCTCCCAACCTAAGAAGAAGAAGTTGTTTAGATTTGTTAGTGTTATGATGTAGTTTAATTCAACTTCTAAGATCAACTTTTAGCCCAAAAATTTTGATCTTCCATATGTCTTGAGCATTACGGAAGGGGCACCAAGCTTTCCAACTACTTTCAACTTCCTCTAAAAATCCATTCAAGTTAACGTAATCTGGGTTATATTTAAACGGAATGGGACCTGAATTTTTGTTGTTGCCACTACCCAAAAGGATAGGCTTATGATCAGAAGGCTTGATGTCTTGAAGACCAACAAGAGAAATAAAATCTTCTACATACTCCGTGAAAGGATCTCTAATACTAGATCCACCTCTTTTTTCGAAGGGGAAGATCACCAAATTAAAATCTTCAGCTATGATCAAATTACTTAGCTTACTTTCTTCAATGTAGGAAAGAATTGAAATCTAGCATTGCTTCTTAGTAATTGGGGAGTTAGAGGCATACACATTCAAATAAGTGAAAGAGAAGCAACCTACATCAAAGATAAGAGAAATCCAGTGTTTGCTTTGCTTACCACCTATTTTGGATAAAAATATGTTTGTCCCATGTTGTAAGAAGGCCACCAGAGGCTCCTTGGGAACAAATAACATCAATTTCAGAGCTATTCCAAATAGATCTCCATTTTTCAGAGGGACCTTTTTTATCTAACTTTGTTTCTTGAATTCTTATAGAAAATATGAAAAAAACTGGTAGGGGTGGTGTTTTTCAAAACAATGAAGGCAAAATTCTCTTTACTCAAAATCACATGGAACTTCAACTAAAAACTATGGAGAGGCTAGGGCACTTATTCTAGGGGTGAAAATTGCAATTGAATATGGAAATATATATCAATAGGAGGGATTCTCAAATTGTCATTAATGCTATCAACAATAATGGATGTGGAGATTGGATAAAAAATAATATTATTGTCGATGTTCATCATCTATTATTGGAGGTAATCTCTTGGAAATTTTATAATATCTATAAAGAAGGAAATGAGGTGGCAAATAATTTAGCTAATCATGATGTTGATCTTTGTTTTAGTGAAATTCAAATTTTAGAAGCCGACTAAGGAAAATGATGTCAAGGATTTGATTGTGGAAACATAGCACTTTGAATAAGATGAAGAATATATAAAAAATATTTATGTTAAAAAGGCAAGTTAGATATAGTTTAATTGAGTAGTAGCAAAATAATATTTTTATATTTTGATGGGAGTGACCACTAATAGAAGCCACATATAGCTTTAAAAAAATATCAATGATCAAATTGACTATAGTTATCAATGAAAATAATAACTATCTATAACAAAAGAAGTAGGGAGGTGATATGAAGTCATTATTATGACATATTTCTAAACATAATGTAAAGGATGGCTTTGTTGTTTATTCCTTTTTTAATTGGTTATATGAGATTAAAATAGAGCCCATTTGTATTACATAATGATTGCATTAGTGTGATATTTCAATAAATTGTATAGTGATATTATAATTGACAATTATGCATGTAACAAAGATTTTAACTTGGGCCTCCATTATGAATCCATGATTTTAATCACATTCATGTTTTTTTTAATAACCTATGCATGGCTTCTATTGGGGGCCACTTCCATTATAATAACAAAACATTACATTGCCCTCATTACATTTCTATCAAGTTAATTAAACCATAGCCAACTTGTCTTTCTATCAAAAATACTCTCCATCTTCTTCAAACTGCTAAGTTTCCACCATCAACTACTTTATAATTTCTATTAAGAGATAAAATCTCACTCATACAAATGCCTTTCAAAATTTTAATTTTTTCAAAATAAAATTCAAATCTTGAATGGCTAAAATATTTGTTGCCCGGTTTCCATATCTATAAATGTCTTGTCTATAACTTGATAATATCTTAATACCTTTTTTAGGGTTCTTATTTATGCCCCTAATATTCTAAGATATTATTTTCATTGTTATTTTTTATTTTTATTTGTGGGTTTAGCCTCACTTCTTGTTTACACTTGGGATATTTGCTTTTATTTTCCCATGTCAATATCCCTTTGGGTTTCTTTCTCTTTGTTTGTGTTTCTTGGGTCTTCCTCTCTTTTTTGATTACCACCAATACTTTCATATTCATCAATCTCTTCAATCTTCTCACCCTGCTCATAGTAAGACTTATCATTTTTAGGTTTGTCTTGCTCTAAAGGATCTAAAGTGCAAGGAATAACCTCAAAAGCACATTCTTCATTATGTTGCCTTGGAAACCCTGAAGTGCAAATATGCTCTTCCAAGGACATCCACCATCTGAATAGGGTTTTGAGAGGGACCTTTCCCTTTTACAAGTCTTGGAAATCCAAGAATAACAAATAAATCAATCCAAGCACAAAAAACAGCTTATCTTCTTACAAATCAAATTCTGCATTTTAACAATACAACCTTTTCTAACCAAAAGTGCAATGACCAAAACAATAACAATAACACGACCTACATATACACCCTTTGTTTAGTTGAAGCCTTCATACCCCAAATATTCCAAGATAGAAAATTCACTTTGTATCAAGTTGAGGAAGTTTTCTTCCTCCCAAAGATAAAATTATTTGCTTCCCATCAGCTACATCCTTAGCAACAAATCTAATTCTCAATTCCTGGAGATTGGGCCTTCCTCAAGAAACTAAAATTCCCAAATCAACCTTCTTAGATTTCCTTCTACTTCTAGCAGAATTTTTTTGGATAACCTTTTCCTCCTTTTCCAACTCCAAATCACTAGTAGAAGTTCATTCTCCTCCATCTTCTTCATCCTCAAACCCATTCTGAATAATGTTAATATTTTTATTTATTTTTCTCCCATAGCCAATCAATGTCACATTTTGCTAAGGAGTGGTTTCTCCTAAAACCCTCATTTCTATGTTTTTTTTTCCTTTAGCCCTGTCAAGGAGTGTGGCTCTGTCTCAATATTCTCTTGTACATACAAAGAAGATTTTTTTCCTTTTCTATCAAAGCCTTAGTCATCGGTTCATTAATACCTCCATGTTGAGTTTATTAAACAAACTCTTCCCCTCCAACAATGTCATCCCCATCTAGGGTAGCAAGAACCTCAAAGCTATTTGAAGATGGACTCTCACTACTTTCACTAATTTCTTTCTGCCCCATAACTTCTCCTTTCTTAGTTTCTTTTTTCCTCCAAACTCTCAAAGGTTGTCCAGTTCTATTATTCATAACTTTTTCCTTAGGATTTTGTGGGCATGTCTTCCAAATATGCCTTACCCTTTTGCAAAGGTTACACAAGGGAATGGGAGTTTCATAATGAATCTCTTGTTCCCATTCCCTGTAATATCAAACTAACCTAATAGATTTAGGTAGTAGTTCAGCCAGAACCGCATGTACACAAAAATGGGTTGCTATCATTCTGGTCCATGATTTAGTAGTTGAATCAAAAGTAATTATTTTTTAATCACTTTAGCAATCCCAAGAATAATATTGTCATCCCAAAATTCTATTGGAAGCCCCGATAGACTCACCCATAAGGGCGTCGATTGAAGAGTGGTTGTGGTTGGATTAAAGCCTTGGCTCCATTTTTGTAAAAATAACCCTCTCCCAAAAAACCATGGGCCTCTCAACAAAACATTTGCCATATCCTCTGAATTTTCAAAGTTAAACAACAAAATTATTGTTGAAGAATATTACATTATTTGGTACAACCCAATGTACCCTCAAGGTAAATCTTGTAAATATTAGATTAGGGTTGTGTCCTAGATTAAAGTGTGAGTAAATATTTTATATAATGTAATAATGTGCAAAAAAATGCACAAGTGTCATGTAAACAATTGTGCAAGTGTAATGTGCGTAAATGTGCACAATTGTCTCATATGTAAGTGTGCACGTGTTCTTAGATTAGAAAGTGTTATGTGAAGAGTCATGTCCAAGTGTGCATACAAGATAGAGTCGTGTATATGCAAGTGTCAAGTAGAGAAGCCAAGAGTCATGAGACTTGGCATAAGGAAGAATCAAGTAACCAAAGAGTCATCCTACAATGGCTATATATTACTCCATAGAGAACGCCACCTAGATCATTTATATCGTCTACATCACCTACATAGTCTACATTGTCTACATAGTGAGCATAGAAAGCATTGTTATTGTATGAGATTTTTATGATATATTTGTAAGAGAAAAGTAATAAAGATTGCATACATTTGAGCAACTAATATTGTAAGTTGTGTTACATGCTTTGTACATGTATGATTCAGGCTATTACATTCATATTACAACTTATTAATGAATGTTAATTGATATATTATAAGTCTTGATTTTACATATTAGTTGGCTCATATTATTTTGATTACATTATCATTTGATCTTTCTATATTGTGGCTATCATATATTTGATCATGTGAATATTTATACTATGAGTTTACATTAATATTGAGGCTTCAAAAGCCATAAGTGGTATCAAAGCCACAATCTGACCATTTGAGATTGAGAGAAATTGGGTTGATAAGTGCACCCGAGGATTAACAAAAGTACAGGGCTGAAGAAATTGCCCAAAGTTGAAAAGAACCAACTGAAAATATTGCTAGAAAATTGCAAAAGAATTTGAAGAAGAAGAAAGAAGATTGAAGTAGAGAAGAACGAAGAGAAAAGCTAGGGTCTTTCCACAGTTGCAGAACTAGTGGAGACTAGGACTTAGCTAGGGTCTTTCCACTAGGTTGAAGGATAACTACTGAAGACTAGGACTCATAAGTCAACAACCAAGCATCAGGAGATAGAACTTTCCATGTAGGATTCAAGCATGTGAGATAAAGCAGCATCTTTGAAAGCATTCAAGGTAGAGTGGTAGCATGAAGAGACACATGCAAAGCAGTAGCGTGTAAGGAGATAGACACAACTAGCAAAGTGAGAAGAGATACGCAAGGATGTAGTTGGTTCTACATAATCTAGGTAGAGGCCTGCATTTAGGCAGACCAATGTTCGAATAGTCAATGTGAAGAACGTTCTCCAAGCAACCGATGAAGAGGACACCAATTAGATCAACGTTCGAGCAACAAACGTGGAAACAGTCGTCCAAAGCAACCGCTGAAGAAGACAATAGTCAAACCATCGTATGAGCAGTGAACGCAGAGGCCAAAGTCCAAGTGGCCATCACAGAAACCAACACACCTACAAAACATAGAGGGCAACGCATACGCAGAACGAAGAGTATAGAGACTTGAAGCCATTCAAGAGCAAGCAAAGCAACCTAGAAGGAAACTATAAGCGAGGTGTTAATAAAAGCACTTGAAAGCATCGAAGAAATGCACTAATAGGGTGCTCAGTAAGACACTAACAGTGCACTTTAAAAAGCACTAACAAAGTGCTATTGAGCAGTATTTGATAGCAAGAAAATAGATAGCATTCAGGGTTCTAAAGTATTCAGTGAGCAAAGAAGTGAAGACGCGTTATTAAGAACAACGAAGAGATCCTAAGACACAACATACAACAAAGAGCCAACATCTATCTACAAAGCAATATACAACAAGAGTCTACATCAAAGATATCCTAAGAATACTACATACAACAAAGCAACACATAGCAAAGGTTTTTGTCTATCTACCAAGTAGCACGCAATAGAGAACAACATTCAATCAAAGAGGAAACCCAAAGAACTCTAAATGTTGCCTGAGGAAGAAAGCGAAAGTCTAAAAGTTTTTCGAGCTTTGGAACGTCTTGGAACGTTATTGGAAATATGAAACACATGGAATGATTGAGACATTTGAGCATTAGATTGTTTAGAGTATTGGAGCGTTACATAACGCTTGTTAAATGAGAACGTTTAGGTCAGAAGCCAACAACCAAGCATCGAGAGATAGAACACCTTCCAACATTCCATGTAGCATTCAAGCATGTGAGATAAAGCAACATCTTTGAAAGCATTCAAGGTAGAGTGACAGCATGAAGAGATAGAGGCAGAGCGGTAGCGTGTAAGGAGATAGACGCAATTGGCAAAGTGAGAAGAGATACACAAGTGGCAACATGAAGAGACATAAACATAGTGACAGTGTGTGAGAAGATAGATGCAACTGGCAAAGTGAGAAGAGATACGCAAAGTGGTAGCATGAAGAAGAAGGCAGAGCGACAGCATGAGTGCAAGCAATAGCATGAGAAGAAAGAGGCGCGAACAAAGGTAAATGTATATTTAAGTTTTTAAGGTTTCTAATATTTCTTTGAGGAGCAATAAGTAGCAAAGTAAAGTATTTAATTCTTCTAATATTTTTATTTAAAGTCTAAGTACTAAGTTATAAGAGATTTAATAAGTTTATCTTTGAAGATGGAGAAATAAGGAATACTAATAAGGTTTTATAAAATAGGAAGTTATTTAGATAGGAGTAATAAGTAGATAGGGTTAGTAGTTTGAAATTATTTTGGAGATATAAGGATTTAATAGTTTTTTAAGTCCTTGAATATTTGGTTTAAGTTTTTTGAAATTATAGCTTATTGAATTTTTGCAAATTAATTTAATTTGGGAGTCAAAAGGTTTACAACTTCATATGTAGAAAAATTAATTTTGCAAGATTCTTATTTTCATAGTTTTTAAACATTAGGGAGATATAAGGAATTCTACTTCATAGGTCTTATAAATTAAAAACTTTAAAATTATTTAAATCTAAGCAGTCACAAGGTTGTCTACTTCAAAAGAATCGATGTATACAATAAATATGGAGTTCATGATTCAAAAAGAAAAAGTAAATGTCATAAAATTTGGAATCAAGAATTTGATTGAAAAATCTAAAGGAAAGATAGATCTAGTTTCAAAATTGATCTATAGTGAAGCCATAGATGAAAACTTTGAAACATTTGAATACTATTTACATGCAAATATTGTTGAAGCAATTGATGGTGGAAAAAATAGTATTATGATACCTTTAGATATTGGTAGCATAATGTATATGGCATTGCTTACACTCAAATTTCACAAAGAAGAGAACATGAAACAAAAGGAGTTGATTGAATCTCTTAAGAAGAAAGCAAAAGTAGACGAATCATTTTTGAAAAAGTTATTTCATTCTTCATGCAATATTGATATTCCAAGTTCATCTAACTTAGGATCCTATTATGATGCTTTAAGTGAATGTTCAAAAGTCTCTATATAGGAAAAGAAAGAGTCATATGATTCTAAGGACAAAGGCAAAGGAAAGATTCTTATGCAAGAATCTGAAGACAATGAGAAAGTACAAGAAAATTGTAATCTTGAAGCTACAAAGATTGAAGAACATGAAGTTGAATCCAAAGACAAGGTCAAGCAAGGAGAAGAAGAAGAACCTGATCAAGATGAAGGTCGCATACATTGTAAAGTCAATTGAAGGATGAAGACTATGATTGAAGACTAAAGTCTTCAATAACCAAATAATGTAATACAAGGGGTGTTGGAGAATATTACATTATTTGGTACATGCTAATATACCCTCATGGTACATCTTGTAAATATTATATTAGGGTTGTGTCCTAGATTAGAGTGAGTAAATATTTTATGTAATGTAATAATGTGCAAGAAATGCACGAGTGTCATGTAAATGAGTTTACACGTGTAATGTGTGTAAATGTGCACAAGTGTCTCATATGTAAGTGTGCAGATGTGTTCTTAGATTAAGAAGTGTCATGTGAAGAGTCATGTCCAAGTGTGCATAAAAAATAGAGTAATGTGTATGCAAGTGTCAAGTAGAGAAGTCAAGAGTCATGAGACTTGGCATAAGGAAAGGAAGAGTCATCCTAGAATGACTATATATTACTCCATAGTGAACGTCGCCTAAATCATCTATATTGTCTACATCATCTACATTGTCTACATAGTGAGCATAGAAAGCATTGTTATTGTATGAGAGTTTTATAATACATTTGTAAGAGAAAGAGAAGTAATAAAGATTACATACATTTGAGCAACTAATATTGTAAGTTGTGCTACAAGCTTTGTACATGTATGATTCAAACTATTACATTTATATTAGAGCTTATTAATGGATGTTAGTTGATATATTATAAGCCTTGATTTTACATATTAGTTGGTTCATATTATTTTGGTTACATTATCATTTGGTGAGTTTACATCAATATTAAGGCTTCAAAAGCCATCAATTATTAGGCAAATCCACCACTGCTTCCTGCCCCGAAAGTTTACATTTATCCTAAACCCTCTACCTTATTGTATCTAAATCCAGACTATTGCCTAAAGATTTTCCAACCAAAGAATTTTTCCTTTCTGAATCACTTTGTCAACCAAAATTTTTGGGACCTTAAGAGTAAAATCCTTTTCATCTAAATCCGAAGACAACACAAATCCTCCTCCTTGCGAAGTTTGACCTCTCTTCAAAACTCGCACCCAAGAAGCACATCCCTTTGACCTTTCTACTACTGCCGAATTCAGATCTACTGCTCCTAGATCCAAAGGGTTAAAATCTCTCCGAATACTACAACATAACCCTCACCTATCACCTTGTTTGCTCCTCTTGTCCATGTCTCTTCTTTCTCCCAACATTCTTTAGTTTCGACAATTTTCAAAAAACAGTATTCTATGCCATTCATGGTAAGGGTTTGAAGCATTGATGCACTCTAAATGAACCCGTTGCTCTTTCGCCATACTGAACAAGAGTCTCATTGAAACCCTAGACCTCCATTGCTCCTATAGCAATTATCTTCTTATTCTACCCTAAAAATCCTAAATTATTACATATTTTACCTTCTTAAAGAGAAATTTTAACTTTCTCTTGTATTCTTCGTTTTTAGCTTTTCCACCATTTAATTAATATCATACTAAATAAATCTTTCTTATTTGTCCAACCTAACATATACAAGTTATTGCTCTATTTAAAAATAATAAATAAGAAACTTAAGTCTATTACTAATTTTAGTACATGTTGCTCTTACCTTCCATTACACTAGCAAAGTACATGAAATTGAGGGTGATCAAAAACATTTTACTCCTTTTTTTTAATTAAAAAATAAGTTGTTCGTGTCTCTTTTTTTCCTTATATGATTTTTAAAAACTTTAAAACCTGCTTTATGATTTAATTTCTGGAATTTACCAGCTTTTTGCATTCTTACAAATTTATATGCAACTAAGGTTGTAATATAAAATTGAATTCTAGTCATTTTACAAATGCTTGATAATTGAAGGAAATATTGTGGGAATAAAATGCTTATTGTCCACTTATGATCCCTGTATAGTTCACATAAAATGCAAAAAATTATATTGTTTAGTACTATTTATCTTCTTGTCTGCTATTCAGTTTTATACATTAATGTAATTAGAGAGAATACTGAGTTGGTAGCCATTTCAATATAGTTGCATTGACATAAATCAAATATAAATATTGATATAAGTCTAATGTAAATATATTAGTATCAATATGGTTTAAAAAAACATTTAGGTATGTTTTCTATGTGTTTCAAGTGGAGTATCTGTTTACATGTCTTTTGAATGGTAAAATGACATGTATTTCCTCAGTTTGTCGGAATTAAGGCATTAACATGGGCAGAGTAGACTTCAAACTAAAGCAATGAACACTAACAAGAATGTTCTTTCCTTTAGTCTACTAAATCATTGACGCTCCTTTAACATCCAATTTTTTACTCTTATCATGCAATCCATCCATTAGGGATTAAGGGCTCCAATAGAATAAATTTGTTTAGATGAACAATGGCCCAAAAAATGAGATAATTAAACTAAAATTCCTAATACAAATGGGTTATATATTAGTGTTTCTTGTATATCTATGGCCTGTTAAGTATAATTCAATGAGCTAGTAGCCACAACAAACCATAGATTGACATACTATAATGGTACTTTGAGGCATGTGATTTTGCTAAGTGCAAGCTAAATAGCAATGAGAGAGTGCATATAACATTGAAAGATTGCTTACCATGGATTATGTCCCTTAATAAGTCCTATTGCATACTCCTTAAATATGGAGGTGCTATTGCCACGTACTATTTCTGTTTGGATTTTTTAGATCTCCTTTTTTCATAAAGGGTTTTAAAAAAAGAACATTTTTTAAATATTAGATATTCATTCTATATTTTGAAATTTTAGATTTTATCATGCAGAGTGTTTTGCAGTTTTAATATTAGGGTCTGCATTGACTAAGCCCTCTATCAACCCCCACTATGTTCAATTTTGTGTGATCCACTAACATGGGCCAGCCTACATATTTTCCAAGAGCATAAAATAATGCTTGATGGAACTTCTTTCATATTCATAGTTCCCCTTACAAATAATGGCTTAAGCCACTATTCCCATACACTAATTTGATATATGAGCCACACCAACAAAACCTATATTTGCAAGGATGTAATTTCTATCATTCTATGTCATGGTCATGCTAGGAAATCTTTTCAGTATGTAAGACACTCTTGTATGAACAAGGGAAATTTTTAACTTAATATATAATACAACTGTGTATCTCTTTGGTTTTCAACCGTTGACCAAACTCATGATAAATCCAGTCTTGTCAAATGGTTTAGGGTTGAGGTACCAAATGGTAAAGGTTATTTTCTAGGTCACATCCAAGCTGTAACTTTTACACATCGTGGATGTGTAAGACCCCCCTTGTGTAAGCAAGAGAAAGTTTAACTTATATTATTAGTTCGATTGCATACCTCTTTGGATTTCGACTCCTTGACCAAGCTTGTAGTAAATCAAGCCTTGCCAATCCATCTAAGCCTGTGATAAATGGAGCACATAAAATTAGATTAAACATCAAAACTGTTCTGAATGAAGTTTTATCATGATTGCCTGCTCTTATTCCAGGAAAGAGCTCTGTAAGCTGAATTGCCCATTGTCTCTCATTTAATATTGCAACTTTGGGATAGGATGGGCTAGGATAAGAAGAGTTATTGCTGCCATTTACCTGGTTTGATGTTATTGCTGTTTATTTCTTTGTTTTGTATCATAAAGTAGTTCTACAAACCACTTCATTTGGTACTCAAACTATCCCTATTGAGTCAAATCTTGGAATTTTTCTACAGGGGCAATTACTCACTAAAAAATATCATGGAATAATTTTCATGTCAGAAACCAGAATCCATGAAGTCATATGCTAGGTTGCTTCTAGGCCTAAATACAATACTTCACATGATCCCATGGAGGTTAAAAAACCATAGCATGAATAACATCTCCTCTTCGCCATTTAGAACTGTGTTGGCCATGTTTTCCTCTATTGACCTGGTGTACTACAGTTGTAACAAAACCCCTTTTTAGTTTGTCTTTGAACTTTACACAAAGTTAGTTTGAACTTCATTGTAATTAGCTCTAGAGAGTCTCATTAATTGTTTTCCCTTTTAGGATCCTTTTTCCAGTAAAATTTCCACCATATCATCAGCAACTTTAAAACTACTGGTTCACAGTTCTATTAAGATTCATACTAAGAACCAATTGTCTAATGTTTACACAAAACAATCCGATTAGATTTTCATTTACTATCAAACACTCACAGATATTCCTGTGAGAAAGACACTTGTCACACACTTGCAGAAATTCCCCAATATTGGGTCAAGACTTCTGTAAAATACATAATCAACAATCTTCAAACTCCAAAACTTCTATTTCATACTAAGAACTAGCTAATGTTACTTTACACCAATCAAGCCAATTAGATTTATTATTTCTGTTCCTCCCAATTTCTGTGAGGACTTCTGTTAAATACTTCATGGACAATTTTCAAATTCAAAAACTTCTTTTTGTCTGTTAAATCCAACTTTATTTTCCAACCTCTCCCTTTAATATTATATACTCTCTCCTTTGAGCTAGGACTTCATTAAGCCATCACGCTGTAAGGGAATGAAAAACTAGGATCATTAACATTAAAATTTCTACAAGCATTTGTTTTCTGTTGATAAAATCTCTCTGATAAGTTTGCAGAGTCCTCAACGTGGGCAATTAAGTGCCATTCCTCTCCTTTGCTCCAGTGTTCCATCAATACAACTTTCTTCTTATGGCTAGCTATGTGTCTTTAAATATGGCTGTATGATTTCTATGCTCTTCTATCTTTATACATAGGTTGTGCATCTATAATTTGGCTATTATTTTCTTTTATTTCCTTTCAACTTTCAAATGCTCCCATAGGGCCTTTTACCATGTTGGAAACTGTGTATATGGTCACAGACCCAATGAATATAGAGATATCTAAAAAAAAGAAAATATATGCAAAAGCACAGAAAACTCCTGTGATTGTCTGAAGTTCTACAACATTTATTCTTTGCAGGGTGAAACTTTTAGCATTAATCGCTGATTTGGATACAAATATCAAGATATGCAGCTTACCTAAAGAGAACAGATCCACTATCATGTTCCCTTGAACAAGGCCAATAGTTTAAGCACACATTAATACAGCAATCAACCCCATAATTAGTATTATCTTCCTAACCAAGTTGCGAACTGCAAAACAGATCCATAATAGTACAGATTTCTTTTACCCTGGCATAGTGTGGAGCTCTATGTCTATCTCCACTAAAAGCTGATTGCAAAGATATTGATAGAATTTCACCTTATCCTGCAATTTGAACTAATCAAATAATGTTCCACTGAAGGTTGTTCTTCTACAATATGCTGTGTTTATGCCAAGATGTTGTGAAGTGGCCAGCAACATTTTTAGATATCATTAAATTTAATAAATTAGGACATCTAAGCAATTTTGTAGAGGGCTTATTTATCGTACAGATTTTTAGCAAAAGCTGCTACACTGAGATTTGTTCCACTGAAGGTTGTTCTTCTACAATATGCTGTGTTTATGCCAAGATGTTGTGAAGTGGCCAGCAACCTTTTTAGATATCATTAAATTTAATAAATTAGGACATCTAAGCAATTTTGTAGAGGGCTTATTTATCGTACAGATTTTTAGCAAAAGCTGCTACACTGAGATTTGGCAGCCCGTTTGGGAGCTTGAATCAATATCAGCAATTTTCTCAGTAGTCAATGTGAATTTCTTTCTGGTTGGCTCTCGTAAACTACAGGTTACCATGGACATATTTTGCATTGATAGGTTGATGTCCCACTTAACCAATTTTTTTAAACTGGTATAATAAGTACAGGTCATTTGTCGGAACCTGCACGAAATACATGTTTGTCAAAATGCAAGGACGTCGTTGATAACATATAATCAAAATGATCATCACTGGTAGATCTGCAAGATACAGCACTATAAACTTATGTAGAGACCAGATAAGCACTAACAGAACCTTACATGATATATATGTTCTAGAAAAAAATAATAACATAAAAAAGAACAAGAGATTATATCTACAGGATAGTAGCAGAGACAGTGCACAAGAAACTGCAGGCCATGGAAAAAATCATTGATTATTGCTCCTCTGCAATTGTTTACCAATTATAAATTAAAGTTGTATGACACATTGGCAAAACCTAAATTAGTCATTCTCAAACTGCAGTATCTGAAACTCTGACAGCAAACTTGTTTGCTTAACTTTTTGCGAAATTGTCCAGCCTTTCTCATGGCATCATTCCAATATAAACATAACAACACAATTTCTAAGAAGAGCTTCAGTTGCTACAGAATTTCCAAGTTCCCTCAGAATTTCTGTGATGAAAGAAATTAAGAACTCACCTCAAAAATCCAACAATTGATGTACATGCCTTGCTTGAAGAGCACCAAGACATAGAACTAGCAGCTCACAGCTCTAATTAAATATTCAGTCTCCGAACCAATAAAGCCAATTAGATTTATTATTTCTGTCCCTCCCAATTTCTTCACGGGCAATCTTCAAATTGAAAAACTTTTTTTTGTCTGTTAAATCCAACTTTATTTTCCAACCTCTCCCTTGAAATTATATACTCTCCTTTGAGCTAGGACTTAATAAGCCATCACGTCGTAAAGGACTGAAAAACAAAGTTCATTGACATTAAAAATTTCTACAAGCATTTGTTTTCTGTCGATAAAATCTCTCTGATAAGTTTTCAAAGTCCTCAACTTGGGCTATTAAGTGCCATTCCTCTCCTTTGCTCCAGTGTTCCATCAATACAACTTTGTAGCATTTTCTTCTTATAGCTAGCTATGTGTCTTTAACATAGTTGAGAAAATCACCAAAAAATTGTGACTTGAGCCATTTTTTCTTGATTCAGGGCCTTGCTGATAAAATCTGCAGCGGGAATTGCAATTCCAAAAAGAAAAGGCGATAAATCATGAATCACGATTCTTTTGCCGAAAATAGCTTTTTTTTTCATTTTGCCTAATTTTGCTTGTTCCAAACTGGAGAGAGAGCTCTACTTACTTGCTACCACGTCAAACAAAACACTAAAGTGCATCCTAACAGCGAATATTTTGCAGTTTGAGGGAATTTAGCAGCCACCAACAGCAATGCTATACATTATTAACAGATGAAGTTCTCCATAAAAAGATGTTGAACTATCAGTCCAAACTTTTTACTCAATTTTGTTATCCTAAAAAGAAAAAATCGGTGTTGCAAACATTGGAACTAATGGGCAGAGTGAAACTAACTGTTACACAAAGCCTAAAACACCTTGCGAAAGACAAATTTGGAAGCCTAATATCAAAAACACCTTTACAGATTTTTGTAACATTACTATGTAAAATTTGTTTGAGATCTAAAAGAAGGTTGGGGATTTCATTTTTCAATATGCTTGTATATAGGAGTAATATTTAAAAGCACAAGTGATTATTTGTTTTGTAGGTTCATTAGACCACATGGGTCTTAAGAGAGTTAAAACCAATCGCAATCATCATTTAAGTTATTTTATTAGTTTTTTATTTAGCCTATGAGTTGTTGAAGTCCCAAATTAGTATTGCAGCATCCTATTTGCACCAAAATACCAACAAAGAGAAAAATTCAATTCAAACAGTGAAGGTATTAATGGTTTTTCTGTTGAGATTTCGGGGCACTGCCCTGAACCCCGCAAGGACGCTGCCCCTCAACCCCACAAGGGGGCTTCCGCCCCCTTGACCCCCAGCACAAGTGGCAACAAGTGTTAGCAGCCAAGGCACAAGAAGAGGCACGGGCACAACGACAAAGAGAGACTAGAGCTTTTGCTAGGGCAAAGGCATTCAAAGATCTTGACGCATTGTATTTGTCATGACTCATGACACATTTTGTAATTTACACCTTTTTTATATTATAAGCAATACAAGAATATTTAAATTTTGGACGCATTAAAATTTCTTCTTTTAAGCTGTGTTTTGTCACTTTCATGTGTAGTTTAAGGCTTTAAGCTTTTATCACTGGCCACTATCATATGTAGTTTAAGCTTTGTATCACTTACGGTATTAATATTTGATTTGCATAATATTTTTTTTTAATGGGTTATATGGGATTGAAACGGGCCCCACCCGTATTACATCATCACCACATAGTGGTATTACAACAAAGTTTGGATATTATCCATGTATCACTTGGCAAGATTTGAACCTTGGTCTCCTCCTTAAATGTTGACAAATTTAACCAGTTGAGCTAATGCCACTTGATTCATTGTGATATGTATGAAAAAAAAATTCAATGAAAAATTGCATTTTCTTCGGGTTGTTTTTTGTCGATTTTTTTCCCATTTTTTGCTGATTCCTGATCTTTTCCTATTCTTTTTCCATGCCGATTCTGATCCAATTCCAATTTTCTCAACTATGGTCTTTAAATATGGCTATATGATTCCTATGCTCTTCTATATTTATAGATAGGTTGTGCATCTATAATTTGGTTATTATTCTCATTTCTTTCCTTTCAACATTCTTATGCTCCCAAAGGACCTTTTACCATGTTGGAACTGTGTATATGGTCACAAAGCAAATGAATATAGAGATATCTTAAAAAAATGAAAATATATGCAAAAAGAGATATCTAAAAAATGAAAATATATGCAAAAGCACAGAAAACTCCAGTGATTGTCTGAAGTTCTACAACATTAATTCTTTTCAGGGTGAAACTTTTAGCATTAGTCGCTGATTTGGATTCAAGTATCAAGATATGTGGCTTACCTAAAGAGAACAGATCCACTATCATGTTCCCTTGAACAAGGCCAATAGTTTAAGCACACATTAATACAGCAATCAACCCCATAATTAGTATTCTCTTCCTAACCAAGTTGTGAACTGCAAAACAGATCCATAATAGTACAGATTTCTTTTACCCTGGCATCGTGTGGAGCTCTATGTCTATCTCCACTAAAAGCTGATTGCAAAGATATTGATAGAATTTCACCTTATCCTGCAATTTGAATTAATCAAATAATGTTCCACTGAAGGTTGTTCTTCTCCGATATGCTGTGTTTATGCCAAGATGTTGATAAATGGCCAGCAACCTTTTTAGATATCATTAAATTTAATAAATTACGGTATCTAAACAATCTTGTAGAGGGCTTATTTATCGTACAATTTTTTTTAACGAAAGCTGCAACACTGAGATTTGGCAGCCTGTTTGGGAGCTTAAGTCGATGGCAGCAATTCTCTTAGTAGCCAATGTAAATTTCTTTCTGGTTGGCTCTAGTAAACTACAGGTTACTATGTACATATTTTGCATTGATAGGTTGATGTCCCACTTAACCAATTTCTTTTAACTGGTAATTAAATCTGTTTATTATTTTGTATTACTTGAAGATGATCAGATAATAAGTACAGGTCAGTTGTCGTAACCTGCACGAAATACATGTTTGTCAAAACACAAGGACCTCGTTGACAACATATAATCAAAATGGCTGTCACTGGTAGATCTGCAAGATACAGCATTACATACTTATGTAGAGACCAGATAAGCACTGACAGAACCCCACATGATACATATATTTTAGAAAAAAATAGTAATATAAAAAAAAACAAGAGATTATATCTACAGGATAGTAGCAGAGACAGACAGTGCATAAGTAAACTGCAGGCGATGTAAAAAATCATTGATTATGGCTCATCTGCAATTATTTACCCGTTACAATTTAAAGTTGTATGAGACATTGGCAAAACCTAAATTAGTCATTCTCAAACTGCAGTATCTGAAACTCTGACAGCAAACTTGTTTGCTTAACATTTTGCGAAATTGTCCAGCCTTTCTCATGGCATCATTCCAATATAAAAATAATGACACAATTTATAAAAAGAGCTTCAGTTGCTACAAAATTTCTAATTTCCCTCAGCATTTCTGTGATGAAAGAAACTAAGAACTCACCTCAAAAATCCCTTGAAGAGCACCAAGAAAACATAATAGTCATTTACTTATATTTCGACATCCACTTCTGCGAAGACAATGGGATTTATCCTTCGACTGGAAACTTGTGGCCTCAGGAAGCAGCAAATCCAGCTGAACCAACGCCATGTCACATGGCCACCTGCAACACCTGTATGAGTAGGGTCTTTGAACGAAGGCAACTAATAAGCTTGTGGTAGTGCTCAAGCCCCGACCCCCTAGGCCTAGGCTTTACTTGAGTCTGGTATCTCCGTCCTTCAGAGAAATTCGCCAAGGCGTCTTTATAAATTTTGTACAATGTCGTAGATTCAGGATGTGATTTTATAATCTTGTTCACAAAATTTGCCTTAGTCATCTTCACAATTGTAGAAAGAGATTTCAACTTTTTCCAAACTACAAGCCTAGGCTTTATAGTCCTCTCCAGACTCATCTGTAACAATATTCCCTGATGTACCACAGAATTTGCAGGAAGCTCCAAGTTATTAACTATAAAGTGTTAGGTGTGAAGACAGTATACAGGAAGCAAGTCACTTGACGTCTGACCTGCTAGACGTCTAGAACCAGACGTCTAGGCAACAGGCCAAACGTCTGACCTGCTAGACGTCTAGACCAAACATCTAGGCAGCAGGGTTGCTAGACGTCTAGGCAGCAGGGTTGCTAGACGTCTAGGCAGCAAAGTTGCTAGACGTCTAGGTCAGATGTCTAAGCAGCAAGGCTGCTAGACGTCTAGGCAGCAGACCTGCTAGACGTCAGGCCTGTACGAGACGTCAGGCATGTACAAGATGTCAAGCCAATACGAGACGTCAGGCCTGTATGAGACGTCAAGCCAGGACGAGACATCAAGCCAGGACGAGGCGTCGGCTACAGGACGAGACATCGGCTGCAGGACGAGACATCAGACGTCGGCTGCAGTACGAGACGTCAGTAGCAAACGTCAGAATGCGGAAGACGAACAGTCTTGGGGAGCGGAAACGAACAGTTTTTGGAGGCTTCCTTTGGGAAGAGGAAACGAACAGTTTGGAGTCTTCCTTCTGCTCTATAAAAGGGATTTGATCCCTTGCACTTGGTGAGGTTGTTGAAAACGTTGAAAGACGTGAATGTAAATTTGCTGAAAATAATAGAAAGAGAAGTTGCCATTGCCCGTGGTTTTTCCTGCACATTGCAGGTTTCCACGTAAATCTCTGTGTCACTTGTGTTACTGTTTCCGTGTTCTATATTTTTGTTATTGTGCTTCCTCTTGCAGGTGTGGAATCTGGAGTTTTTCCTAACATCTGGTATCAGAGCTAAGGTTTTGTGCGAGTGGGAGCTGCAACAATGACAAAAGGTGTAACCAAGTTCGAGATTGAGAAATTTGATGGCAGGAACTTCGCTCTATGGAAGATGAAGGTGGAGGATTTGCTGGTTCAGAATGACCAAGCTCAAGCCTTGAAAGGGGTCGCGAATAAACCGAGCAGCATGAAAGATGAGGAGTGGACAACGCTTGACAGGAAGGCGGTTTCTACAATCCGTCTCTGCCTAGCGGACTCCGTCTTGTTCAATGTAGCTGAAGAGAAGACCGCGGAAGCCCTTTGGCAAAAGCTTGAAAAGTTGTATGAAACAAAATCAGCAACTAATAAGGTTTTTCTGAAAAAGCAACTTTATAGCTTGAGGATGAAGGAAAGTTCATCCGTTGTAGATCATTTGAATGAGTTTAATACTCTCATCAGTAAACTGGTTTCAGTTAATGTGAAGATGGAGAATGAAGATAGAGCTATCACCCTACTTTGTTCCCTCCCGGACACTTGGGATCATATGGTGATGACCATCAATAATTCATCATCAGGAACTCTCAATTTTGATGATGTGGTAGCCGCTTTGTTGGCAGAAGAGTTGAGGCGAAAAACGTCTCTGGAACCCTCAACCAATGAAGCCCTATCTGTGAGAGGTCGATCGTTCGAGGGGAGTAAACAAGGTGGAAAATAGTCCAGATCTAATTCTAAAGGACATAAGTGAAAAGGGAAGTGTTGGCATTATGGTAAGCCAAGACACTCCAAGAAGGATTGTTGGCAATTAAAGAATGGTGAAAAGCAAAATCAGCCATCAGCTGAAGCCGGTGCAAGCAGATTCGGGAGAGACGGCAACATGTGAAGCCTTCTGTATCAGTAACAGCAGATCGGTTTTATATACCTGGGTTTTGGACTCGGGTGCATCTTTCCACATGTCTCCCCATCGAGACTGGTTTGACAAATATCAGCCATACTGTGGTGGAAAGGTCTATTTGGGTGATGATCACCCTTTAGAAATTGTGGGAAGAGGGGATATAAGGATCAAGTTGGACGATGGTAGAGAAAGGATGCTATGTGATGTGCGACATGTGCCCGATTTGAGGAAGAATTTGCTATCAATCAAAATGATGGATAAGCTAGGGTATTCTGTCACCTTTTGTAACAACTACTGCAAGATTACCAGAGGAGCTCTTGTAGTAGCAAAGGGAGAATCTTATGGGACCTTATACCGTTTATGCGGTGATACGGTGACAAACCATGCAGCAGCAACAACTTCTGTTCAGGATGCGGTAATGCTATGGCATCAACGCCTAGGCCATATGAGTGAAAAAGGCCTGAAAATTCTGCATGACAGAGGTATGCTTTATGGGATTAAGTCTTGCAATTTAGACTTATGTGAGCACTTTATTTTTGGTAAATAGAAGAGGGTTCGGTTTACTGCAAGTCCTGGTAAGAGTTCTGATTTTCTGCAACTTATACATTCGGATATATTTGGACCAGTCCCCACTCAGTCCTTGAATGGCGCCATCTATTTTCTGACTTTTATAGATGATTATTCTAGGAGAGTGTGGGTTTATTTCTGAAGAAGTCGGAAGCTTTGCAGAAATTTAAGGAGTTCAAAGCACGGGTAGAAAAGAGTTTGGGCAAGTCGATTTTGTGTCTCAGGTCGGATAATGGGGGTGAATATTGCTCCAAGGAATTTGATAAATTTTGTATGCGGGAAGGTATTAAGCACCAGAAGACTATACCATACACTCCACGACAAAATGGTGTGGCTGAGCGGATGAATCGCACAATCATGGAACGTGCAAGAAGCATGCTTAGCGCAGCCATGTTGGAGAAAAAGTTATGGGCGGAGGCTGTTAATACAATTGTTTATCTTATTAACAGGTCACCTACAGCTGCGTTGGATGGTCAGATTCCGGAGGAGGTTTGGTGTTGTAAGCCAGTTGATTACTCTCATTTGCGTACCTTTGGTTGTGATGCGTTTGCCCATGTACCCAAAGAAAAAAGGTCCAAGCTTGACCCGAAGTCAAGCAAATGTGTTTTTCTCGGCTATGGAGATATAGTGAAGGGGTATAGACTGTGGGATCCTACTGCCCACAAGGTAATTATTAGCCGGGATGTAATTGTTGATGAAAAATCCATGCAAAGGAAGGAGGTACAACAAAATCCTAATGTTGTACCTGTTGAAGTAGAATTGAGTGAAGATGACTATGAAGATGAACATGCTGAAGTTTTTGATCAGCATGCAGAACAACAAGTAGAACAGGAAGTAGAGCAGCCACAACGGTCACAAGACCAAGAGCCAAAATCGACGGATCATTGGGTTAGAAGATCTACACGTCCACAAAAGTGTCCGGAAAGGTATTCTCATGTGTATCAGTCCTCTTTTGCTTTGTTAATTGATGATGGTGAACCTAGTTCATTTCGGGAAGCTAGAGAGTACGAGAATGCAGAAAAGTGGAGGAAATCCATGGAGGAGGAAATCGAGGCACTTCGCAAGAATAAAACTTGGGAACTTGTGGATCTCCCACCTGGAAGAAAGACTGTTGGAAACAAGTGGGTGTACAAAGTGAAGAAGAACAACGATGGGTTGTTGGAACGCTATAAAGCTCGCTTGGTGGCAAAGGGCTATGTGCAGAAGTCGGGTGTTGACTTTAATGAAATTTTCTCTCGAGTTGTGAAGATGACTACTATTAGAGTTCTACTTGCACTTGTAGTTGCACAGGATTTGGAACTGGAGCAGCTTGATGTAAAGACTGCTTTCTTGCATGGTGATCTCGAGGAAGAGATATATATGGATCAGCTTGAGGGCTATGAAGAAAGAGGCAAAGAGCATTTGGTTTGCAGACTAAAGAAATCACTGTACGGGTTGAAACAGGCGCCAAGGATGTGGTACGGGAAATTTGACACCTTCATGAAGAGCCAAGGTTTCAGCGGGAGTGAAGCTGACCATTGTGCATACTATAAGAGGTTTGATGATGGCAGTTTTATTATTTTGTTGTTGTATGTTGATGATATGTTGGTTGCGAGGCCCCAACATGAAGAAAATCATTGATCTTAAGGCTCGGTTGGCTAGGACATTTGAAATGAAGGATTTAGGAGCAGCAAACCAAATTTTAGGGATGAAGATACACAGGGACAGAAAAGGAAGAAAGATCTGGTTAAGTCAAAAGTCATATGTGGAAAAGATTCTGCAGCGCTTCAATATGCGAGAATGCTAAACCAGTTAGTACCCCACTTCTTCCACACTTAAAGTTGTCTTCCAACCGAGTGTCCTAGAACGGAAGCGAGAGAAGACAAGCATGTCTCGTGTACTGTATTCATCTGCAGTAGGAAGCCTCATGTATGCCATGGTGAGCACCGGATCGGATATTGCCCAAGCAGTGGGAGTAGTCAGCCGGTACATGGCAAATCCTGGTAAGGAGCATTGGAATGCGGTGAAGTGGATATTCAGATATTTAAGAGCCACTTCAGATGTTGCCATTTACTTTGGATCGGACAGATTTGCAAGTTACGAGGTTTTGTGGATTCCGATTATGGTGGAGATAGAGATGGGAGAAAATCCACTACGGGATATACCTTCACTCTTGCTTGGTGGAGCGGTGAGTTGGGCTTCTAAGTTGCGGTCTGTTGTGGCTTTATCAACCACTGAAGCGAGAATACATTGCAGCAACTCATGCCGACAAAGAGGCAATTTGGCTAGAGCGATTGTTGGGTGACTTCAAGGTAATGCGGGGAGAAAATTACGTTTGCATTGTGATAGCCAGAGTGCTATTCGGCTAGTGAAGAATCCAACATTCCATGATCGCACGAAACACATTGATGTCAAGTACCACTTTATCAGAAATGTGGTGGAAGAAGGTAGGATCCTATTGCAGAAAATCGACACTGAAGTGAATCCTGCAGATATGCTTACAAAGCCGATCAAGGTAGAGAAGTTTGAATGGTGTAGAACTTCTCTGGGCTTGCTGAAAAAGTAACAAGGGCAACATTGGGCAATTGGCATTGGCTGAAATTTTTTTGGCTGAAGAATTCCAAAATACTGACTTCAAGTGGGAGAATGTTAGGTGTGAAGACAATATACAGGAAGCAGGTTGCTTGACGTCTGACCTGCTAGATGTCTAGACTAGACGTCTAGGCAACAGGCCAAACGTCTGACCTGCTAGACGTCTAGGCAGTAGGGCTGCTAGACATCTAGGCAGCAGGGCTGCTAGACGTCTAGGTCAGACGTCTAAGCAGCAGGGCTGCTAGACATGTAGGCCAGACGTCTAAGCATCAGGGCTGCTAGACATGTAGGCCAGACGTCTAAGCAGTAGACCTGCTAGACGTCAGGCCTGTACGAGACGTCGGGCCAGTACGAGACGTCGGTTGCAATACGAGACGTCGGTTGCAGTACGAGAAGACGTCGGCTACAGTACAAGACGTCGGACGTCGGCTGCAGTACGAGATGTCAATAGCAGACGTCAGAATGCGGAAGACGAACAGTCTTGGGGAGCGGAAACGAACAGTTTTTGGAGGCTTCCTTTGGGAAGAGGAAACGAACAGTTTGGAGTCTTCCTTCTGCTCTATAAAAGGGATTTGATCCCTTGCATTGTTGAGGTTGTTCAAAACGTCAAAGGACGTGAATGTAAATTTGCTGAAATTAATAAGAAAGAGAAGTTGCCATTGCCCCGTGGTTTTTCCTGCACATTGCAGGTTTCCACGTAAATCTTTGTGTCACTTGTGTTACTGTTTCCGTGTTCTATATTTTTGTTATTGTGCTTCCTCTTGCAGGTGTGGAATCTGGAGTTTTTCCTAACATAAAGTCCATGTGTTGCGAAACCTTTTCCTGGGATAAAAGAAGTATGCTAGGGTAGATCCTTTTCAGAGTTTCCTTGACAGGGAGTCCACAAACTTGAAAATTGTGCATTTTGTCCTCCAACGTTTCTATGCGGGAAACAGCCACCTGGCCTACAATATATTTGTATGATTTGCTTCCTTTGTCAATACCAATCTTGTGAATGAGATCAACTTTAGCCGGCAGCAAGGAAGAGCACAGCAAAACCGCAGGTCTTATTAATAAAAACTTGGCGAGCTCCGTTCCGCGAAATCATGTGCCTCCCAAAAGGCAAGCAAGGGTTTGATGGTTTTCCGCGAAATCCTCTTCACCATTTAGAATTGCGTTGGCCATGTTTTTCTCCTTGCCCTTGGAATAATGACCTGGTGTACTACAGTCGTAACACAATCCCTTTTTAGTTTGTCTTTAAACATTACATAGAATTAGTTTGAACTTCATTGTAATTATCTCCAGAGACTCTTATTAATTATTTTCCCTTTTAGGATCCTTTTTCCAGTAAAATTTCCACCCTGTCATCAGCAACTTTAAAACTACTGGTTCACAGTTCTAACTAAGATTCATACTAAAAACCAATTGTCTAATGTTTAGACAAAACAATCCAATTAGATTTTCATTTATTATCTCTGTCTCTTCAAATTCCTGTGAGAAAGACTTTCGTCAAAGACTCCCAGAACTTCCCCAATATTGGGTCAAGACTTCTGTAAAGTACATAATCTACAATCTTCAAACTCCAAAGCTTCTATGTCATTAGCAAACTTTGAAACTAGCGGTTCACAGTTCTAATTAACATTCAGTCTCAGAACCAATCATTGACTAATGTTACTTTACACCAATCAAGCCAATTAAATTTATTATTTCTGTCCCTCCCAATTTCTGCGAGGACTTCTGTCAATTACTTTTGTGACTTTTGTCAAATACGTCTTGGGCAATCTTCAAATTCAAAAACTTCTTTTTGTCTGTTAAATCCAACTTTATTTTCCAACCTCTCCCTTTAAAATTATATAGTCTCTCCTTTGAGCGAGAACTTCAATAAGCCATCACATTGTAAAGGACTGAAAAACAAAAACCATTAACATTAAAAATTTCTACAAGCATTTGTTTTCTGTTGATAAAATCTCTCTGATAAGTTTGCAAAGTCCTCAACTTGGGCTATTAAGTGCCATTCCTCTCCTTTGATGCAGTGTTCCATCAATACAACTCTGTAGCATTTTCTTCTTATAACTAGCTACATGTCTTTAAACATGGCTATATGATTTCTATGCTCTTCTATCGTTATACGTAGGTTGTGCATCTATAATATGGTTATTATTCTCTTTTCTTTCCTTTCAACATTCTTATGCTCCCATAGGGCATTTTACCATGTTGGAAACTGTGCATTTGGCTATGGAGCAATGGATATAGAGAGATCTTAAAAAATGAAAATATATGCAAAAGCACGGAAAACTCCTGTGATTGTCTGAAGTTCTACTACATTTATTCTTTTCAGGGTGAAACTTTTAGCAATAGTCGCTGATTTGGATACATGTATGAAGATATGCAGCTTACCTACAGAGAACAGCTCTACTATCACGTTCCCTTGGACAAGGCCAATAGTATAAGCACACACTAATACAGCAATCAATCCCATATTTAGTATTCTCTTCCTAACCATGTTGTGAACTGCAAAACAGATCCATAATAGTACAGATTTCTTTTACCCTTTACCCTGGCATCATGTGGAGCTCTATGTCTATTTCCACTAAAAGCTGATTGCAAAGATATTGATAGAATTTCACCTTATCCTGAAAATTGAGTTAATCGAATCACGTTGCACTGAAGGCTGTTCTTCTCCGATATACTGTTTTTATGCCAAGATGTTGATAGATGGCCAACAACCTGTTTATACATCATTAAACTTAATAAATTAGGTTATCTAAACAATCCTGTAGAGGGCTTCTTTATCGTAAAGATTTTTAACGAAAGCTGCAACATCGAGATTTGGCAGCCTGTCTGTGAGCTTGAGTCGATGATAGCAATTTTCTTAGTAGCCAATGTAAATTTCTTTCTGGTTGGCTCTCGTAAACTACAGGTTACCATGTACACATTTTGCATTGATAGGTTGATGTCCCACTTAACCAATTTCTTTTAACTGGTAAATTAAATCTATTTATTATTTTGTATTACTTGAGGATGATCAGATAATAAGTACAGGTCATTTGTCGTAACCTGCACGAAAGACATTTTCGTCAAAATGCAAGGGCCTCGCTGACAACATATAGTCAAAATGGCCGTCACTGGTAGATCTGCAAGATACAGCATTACATACTTATGTAGAGACCAGATAAGCACTGACAGAACCCCACAAGATACATATATTTTAGAAAAAAATTATAACATAAAAAAGAACAAGAGATTATATCTACAGGATAGTAGCAGAGAGAGTGCATAACAAAATTGCAGGCCATGGAAAAAATCATTAATTATGGCTCATCTGCGATTGCTTACCAGTTATAATTTAAAGTTGTATGAAACATTGGCAAAACCTAAATTAGTCAGTCTCGAACTGCATTATCTGAAACTCTGACAGCAAACTTGTTTGCTTAACATTTTGCGAAATTGTCCAGCCTTTCTCATGGGATCATTCCAGTATAAACATAATGACACAATTTCTAAAAAGAGCATTGGTTGCTACAGAATTTCTAAGTTCCTTCAGAATTTCTATGATGAAAGAAATTAAGAACTCACCTCAGAAATCCAACAATTGATGTGCATACGTTGCTTGAAAAGCACCAAGACATAGAAAACATGATAGTCATTTACTTATATTTCGACATCCACCTCTGCGAAGACAATGGGATTCATCCTTCCACTGGAAACTTGTGGCCTCAGGAAGCAGTAAATCCATCTGAACCAACGCCATGTCACATGACCACATGCAACACCTGTATGAGTAGGGTCTTTGAACAAAGGCAACCAATAAGCTTGTTGTAGTGCTCAAGCCCCGACTCCCTAGGCCTAGGCTTTACTTGACTTCGGTATATTCGTCCTTCCTGAGACGTTAGCCATGGCGTCTTCATAAATTGTGTACAATGTAGTAGATTCAGGATGTGCTTTTATAATCTTGTTCACAAAATTTGCCTCGGTGATATCCAGAATTGTCGAAAGAGATTTGACCTTACGATACCCGTCACCATTCATAGATTTCAACTTTTTCCAAACTAGAAGCCTAGGCTTTAGAGTCCTCTCCAAATTCTTCCTTAATAACGTTGTGTGCTGTACCACAGAATTTCCAGGAAGCTCCAAGTTATTAACTATAAAGTCCTTGTGTTGCGAAACCTTTTCCTTGGATAAAGTAAATATGTAAGGGGAAACCCTAAATAATTTCAGAGTTTCCTCGACAGTGAGTCCACAAAGTTGAAAATTGTGCATTTTGTCCTCCAGTGTTTCTATGCGGTGAACAGCCACCAGGCTTACGACATATTTGTACAATTTGCTTCCTTTGTCAACACCAATCTTGTGAATGAGATCAACTTTAGCCGGCGGCAAAAAAGAGCACAGCAAAACCCCAGGTGTTATTAATAAAAACTTGGCGAGCTCCGTTCCACGAAATCCATGTGCCTCCCAAAAGGCAAGCGAGGGTTTGATGGTTTTCTCCAAGTTAGAGTTGAGAACCCTCGGTTATTTAAGAACGGCCTTATGAGCAAATTTTCGGACTGAAATATATTTTTGAGAAGTGTGAGCTTGGGAAGAAGCTCGCGGTCAAGACTGAGGTTGAGAATGTGAGGAACCTTTGTCAAGAGTTTAGATAGATTTTCCTCTTCGAATCCGAAATCTTTGAGTAGTTGGACTTTCGGTTCCATTATTCTTTCCACGTTGTTGATCAACAATTGGGGCTGAGTCGTCATTATCTTTGCAATCTGGGTGTGTGTGCAGCCGTATCTGTTGAGCATGGCGACAACTTGCTCCACGTTTTGAAGGGTTTTAAGCCTCTCCAACCGCGGGGCAAGCTTGAAAACATGTGCGATGTTGGTGGAAGACAAGTTAAATTTCGCGTTAGCGAAGACTGCAAAAGGGCTTTGCACAGTGGCATCGACGTTACTCTCAGCAAGGGTTGAGAATTTTTTGAACAAAAAAAGTACGTGAAATTGCAGGTATGGAAACCCTCGGACGCCAACAGGAAAATGACAAAAGATCCTCCTGATCATGATTTCCGTGGTTGCTTGCCTCTGACTTCACTGACCAAATAAATGCGTGCTCGATTTTTCTTCGAATGCGCTTAGGGTTTTCAAAATTATATTTTTGACGGTTTGGAATTCAAAATCGGGTTTTTAAAATTATATTTTTGACGGTTTGGAATTCAAAATCTGTTGGAGTTTGATTGATTTCTATTATTAGTGTATTTTTGACAATTTGAAATTCAAAATCGGTTGGAGTTTGATAGATATCTATTATTATTAGTGTGTTTTGGTAATATTCCGAGTGAATATCTTCAGTTGTAATAGGTAATATTTCGGTGGTTTGGTGTGATATTGCATCTTCTCATGTATTTGTCTTTTATAAACTTGTCTTTTATTAACTTGGGAGATTCGTCAGTTACATTCCCAAACTATATATTGTAATGGTTTATCATGAATTAATCAGTTCAGATTAATTCTCGCTCACAGTATCAGATTCAGGTTTGAGAGAAATCTTACTAGTTTTTGTTTAAGAACTTTTTGTGTTGTACATCAGAAGATTGTTCTCTGCTCTTCACACAGTAGAAGTGGATGCGCAGAGGGTTGCACCACTCGCTTTCGTCGCCCCGCAAGCCGTAGTTGGGCGTGTAGAAGTTGGTGGTAGTGATCGCCAAGGATGGGCTAGCCGGCAGGCACCTCTCCGGGTCGTCAACGCAGCGGATCTCGAAGCATACGCCGCAAGTCAACCCGTTGTTGAAGAGCATCTTGTTCACTGTCATCGTGTTGCCTCGGTACCCCTCTTTGTACAGGTTCCCGTAACCGCACGCCCCCGTTGGACATTAAACACAACAAGGAGACATCCTTGTGAACCAGGCCATGTAGCAAGAAGAGAGGAACGTTAAGAAGAAGTAACGTTTCCAAGAGCAAGTGACCGTTGGCAAGTCAGTTAATTATGCAACAGATACGTGGCGTGTCCGAAAGGCTATCACCGTTGACCGAGAAGAACACACAGAGAGAAGAAAAGAAGGCATTGAGTGTGGTAGCAGTGGCCATGTGGAGAGCAGTGCGACGGGTGTTCAAGTTGCAGTTGTAGTTGTCAGAGAGCGATTACTATGAAAAGGATTCGATGCAGAAGGTAGTCGGAGGATCGTATTTTGCACGTAGAGGTTTGGAGGTAAAATATTTTGAATTAAATTTATTCTAAGGTCAAAGGAGGAATAAGGTTGTGTGAAATTAATTTTTATTATTCTAAAGGTTAAGATTATTTCTTAACTAAATTAGAAGATGGGGAGAATTTAAAAATGGAAAAGGATAATCAAAATTCAAAATAATTTTTTTTTATAATTTTTTAGTTTATTAGGTAAAAAAAAAACAAACAAACTGATGTGCACATCAGCACGTGTTTTTGTGATTATTGGAATTCAGCGCTGTCTGCTGCATTCAAAGAACAATCATTGGGATTGAAAGTCCACCAGCGAGCAAGGAAGGAGCTGTATCATTGATTTGTAAAAATGGCAAATGGCAACATTAATGTCCCAGTCCCAGAATTTAGAGGAGACAACTATGACTACTGGTCAATCAAGATGAAGCACTTGCTCATTAGCAAAGGTGCTTGGGAGATTGTGAGGATGGCTACACAGAACCAACCGATTGGAGTATTGTTCCAGCTGTCGATAGACAAGCAACAAGAGAGGCACAAAAGAATAATAGTCTTGCAATATTCTACTTGCAAACAACCTTGGATGAGAGCATTTTCCCAAGGATTGCAAGTTGTGCATCAGCCAAAGATGCATGGCAAGCTCTAAAAGAGAGCTATGAAGGCAACACTCAAGTCAAGCAAGTGAGATTGCAAACTCTAAAAATGGATTTTAAAAATCTCAGGATGAAGGAAAATGAAAAGGTTGGAGACTATTGCATGAGAGCCAAAGCATGTGTTGACAAAATGAAGACTCTTGGTGAAGAAGTGAATAATGAAGTCATTGTAAAGAAAGTGTTGAGGACACTTTTACCCAAATGGAGCCAAGTATCCATTGTAATTGAGGAGAGTAAGGACTTGACTACTCTCACATATGATCAGCTCATGGGTTCCTTAATGTCCCATGAGGAGAGATTCTCTTCAACTCCAAATGTTGGGGGAATGGAAGAAAAAGCATTTTCATCCAAAGAAGGTGAATCTAGTTCAAGAGGAAGAGGCCAAGGAAAATGCCAATGGAGAGGAAGAGGTAGATCTTCTTCAAGAGGTAGAGGTAGTTTTTCTCCAAGAGGAGAAAGAGGTGGCTTCCAAGAAAGAGGAAGAGGTGGCTCTCACGAAAGAGGAAGAAATGGCTATCAAGGAAGAAGTAACAAACAATGTTACTATTGTAACAACTATGGGCACTTTGAAAAAGATTGTAGATTGAAAGCATCACATGGCGGAAGAAGCAATAATGCACACTATGGTGAGGAGGAGGACTCATCAATTTTGTTTTTGTCATATGGCAAATCTGATCAAAATATGAATGAGACATGGATTCTTGATATCGGATGTTCCAATCACATGATCGGCAAGGAGGAGTTCCTATCTACAATTGACAATTCCTACAAGTCCAAGATCAAGCTTGGAGATGATAAAGCATTGCAAGTTGAAGGCAAAGGAACCATGGAGGTACAAACTAATGAAGGTAAGAAGAAAGTGACTGATATTTACTACACTCCAAATTCAAAACATAATTTGTTGAGTGTTGGGCAAATCATGAAAAAGAATTTTAAGCTTGTGTTTGAAAACAATAAGTGTGATATTTTTGATAAGAATCATAGGCATAGGCACGTCACTACTATTTCCATGACCAAGAATAGATTGTTTCCTCTAAAATTTGGAGAAGAAAATAATGATTTTGCATGTGCAGCCATTGATAACAAAAGTTGGCTATGGCACTTAAGATTTGGCCATGTAAATTTTCCTGGTTTGAGGAAAATGGTTTCTCAAGAGATGGTATATGGACTACCTAAAATTGATGATCAAAAAGGTGTGTGTGAAGGATGTGCTTTGGGCAAGCACTCAAGGATGAGTTTTTTAAAGACAATGCATGGAGAGCCACTTATCCCCTTCAATTGGTGCATTCTGATATTTGTGGACCAATGCAGACTCAAAGTATTGCTAAGAATTCATACTTTCTCACCTTCATAGATGATTTTTCAAGAATATGTTGGGTTTATCTTTTGAAGACAAAGGATGAGGCATTTGATTGTTTAAAATATTTTTAAAATCATGTTGAAAATCAAAGTGTGCACTATGTAAAATGTTTAAGTAGTAATAGGGGAGGAGAATTTTGTTCAAATGAATTTCTTCAATTTTGTAAAGATTGTGGTGTTAGAAGGCAACTCACAACTGCTTACACACCACAACGAAATGGTTGTTAGAGTTACTATGTTAGTAACTATGATTATTACCTCATTTAGGTAATATTTAAGTTTCACCTAGGTAGATATAATTTACCACATGGTAAAAAGTGATTTCTTACTTTTTACCACTAGTAGTTACTATTACCGATTACCTTGGTTAGTAGTCTATCTTACCGTCATTTCCCTTTGGACGGCAGATAGGTTAGTTGTTAGTAGGTTAAGCGCCTTTATCTCATAGCGTGTTAGTTGTTAGCGTAGACACAGGATCTATTGTTAAATACTCTATTTTGTAACCTACTTAATCCTATAGCTATCCTATGCTATAGTTGATGAGATTAATCAATAATAATTCTTGTCTTACCTTATGTAACATTGGTATCATCACAACCGGGTGGCCTAATACGAGCTCCGCTCGTTCCACCCGACCTGGACCTGGCATGGTCTTCGAGGGCCCTGCTGGCCCTCAAGACCTACATGGATCCCTAGGCGGGCCCGCAGGCCCCCATCACCGGGTGGCCACGGGAGAGGGCCCGCAGGCCCGACAACTCATCGAGCGGCCATGGGAGAGGGCCCGTAGGCCCGACAGCCCACCGGGCGGCCATGGGAGAAGGCTCGCAGGCTCGACAGTTCCTGCCACAAGGTGGCCTCGAGAGAGGGCCCGTAAGCCCACGTCACCAGCGGCCTCGAGAGAAGGCCCGCCAGTCCGACAACATTTTGCTGTCAGACCTGACAAGCTGACAGCGGACAAGCAGCACAGATCTGACAATCGAGATCTGCGAGGGCAGGCGCGCCCTCAGATCCTCGACGATCACGTTCGATAGCACAGATTCGGTGATCGAGATCTGCGAGGGCAGGCGCGCCCTCTGATCCTCGACGACCGACGACACAGATCTGACGACCGGGATCTACGAGGGCAGGTGCACCCTTTGATCCCCGGTGACCGACGACACAGATCCGACGATCGAGATCTGAGAGGGCAGGAGCACCCTCCAATCTACGACGATCAGATCAGAGACCCTACACCTGCAGACAAACTCCCAAGCACAAATCCCGAGGACAATCGTAGCTGGGACCCATGTGTGCTCAGGCACAAATCTCGAGGCACTGACTCAGACCACTCCTCTGGCGATACGTGGCAGCCAGACGAGACATCGGGCATAGATCCCGAGGTGCTGACACAGACAGCCACTGGACTCCATCTAGACACGTGGCGGACAGCCACTAGACTGGACACATGGTGGACAGCCACTGGACGACGGACTGAACACGTGGTGGCCACGTGGCGGACAACCACGTGTGCCACCTGACACGTGGACCCCTCCGACCGCACCACGTGGGCGGCAGCAAAAGGGGTCCGATAGACCCTGATTGCCCGCAGGCAATCAAAGAGCACTGTGTGCTCTGTTGCTTTTAAGCAACATAAAATCGCCCACGCGGGCAATGTGGGATAAATCCCACAGTTTTCCCCGCCCACGCGAGGAGTGAAGGGAAAGGGAATATCCTTCCCTTCCCTTCACGTCGGGCCAGCTAACCCGACCGACGGAGGGGCTAGCGCTAAGGCGCTGGCCGACGGGAGGTCGGGAGTTCGACTCCCGTAGGCCCCAAAATGTCTATTTTTTTGCTAAAAAAATAAGCGGGCGATGAAATGGACCGAAAAAAAAAAAGGTAAGATTTTTTTTATTTTTTTAATTATTTTTAGTTAATTTTATTAATAATTTATTTATTTTATATGAAAATCATTTTACATTTGTTTTAAGTGATTTTTTTATGAAACTAATTTTATTATTAATTTAAATTAGCTAAAATTTATTAGATTAATATATTAAAAATCAATTTTGGGGGAATTTTTTTTGCAAATTTACAAATTTTAGAGTGCTTTTGTTTTCTCACAAACAAGGAGATATAAGACATATAAGAGCCTCATTTTTTTTGCAAATAAGAAAACCCTAAACTCTTCTCAACCTTGTTAATTTAGCATACAATAAAGGTTCAAACATGAATTCTTTTTTGCCAAATTGTAACACAAGGAGACCCAATTTTTTTTGTAAAATTCAAAGGCAAAGTGTGCATTTGTTTTCTCCAAGGGGGGATATAAGACATAAAATTGCACATTCTTTTTTGCAAAAAAAAAAAAATTGAGAAGAAATTGTAACCTTGGGTCCATCAAAAACTAAGTCGTGTGTCGACTAGTTTTGGAAGCCTTCCAAATGTGGGTCGTGTGTCGACTTGTCTTGGAAGGAGTGCTCAAAATTGTTAATTTTGCAAAATTCAGGGGAGAAGACAACATTGTACTTCTTTTGCAAAATTGGAAAACAAAGTAGGAGACATAAAAATATCATTTTTTTTGCACAACACAAAACACACATTTTGTTGCAAAAATTAAAAGGTGCATTTTTGATTTTACTCGACACCTTTATTGGCAAATTAGGTGCATTTTCGGTTGCATCCGACACCTAGGTGATAAGAATTTTGTGGGCATTCTTGTTTGATTATTGCATTATTTCTTTTGCAATTATAAGTCATAGAATCAAGAACACACTAAACCCCAAAATTTCACAAATTTGTGTAAATCCTTGCACAGATTTAAAGCCAAAATTACTTGATATTCTCTCCTAAATCATCAAAACCCCTAATTCACTCTTATTTGTTTGGCTTAATTTCCTCAAACTTTTCATCCTTCTTGAAGGGAGTTAAGGCAGGTGCCATTAAATATTCGTTTGAGTGAATTATATTTTGGTACTCTTTTAGGGTAATCAAAAGAAAGAACAAGTTTTTTGAAAATAAGGAACCTTAAAAGTTGCAATCCTTTGCACTAAGGGGGGATAATTCCTTTCTTCCTTCAAACATAGATTTTGATAAGAGGGAAATAAAACTTGTAAAGGCAATCAAAAAAGTCCAAGTCATCAACATTAAACCTTTTCTTTTAGACTTCATAATAGCAATCATGCTTGAAGTACTTGCAATAAGAAAGGACAAATTGGTGAACTTTTTTGATCAAATTGCCTAGAAAGCATAGTTTTGCACAAATTGTAAAAATGAAAACCAAGACACCATTCAGTGTTGGTTTCAAAACAAGCAAAACTAAAATGGCAACGACACAACACAGAAGCCATCTTTCTTGTGAAGTGTCTCATTCTGATTCTGTTTTCGGTTCAAAGATAGCACAAGGAGTGCTAAATTGCTAAAATAGTTTTGTAGAGGGAAAACACATGTGTCCCTTGGGCAAAAGCACCATTTTCTCTCACTCTTCTTTTAGGCTTCATAAATAGCATAAGTTTTTTGTTTGAAGACCTTGCAATAAGGGGTGCTTGTACCTCTTTTAGGCTTCATAAATAGCAAATTCTAGGTGTTTGAAGTACTTGTAACAAGAGGAGCGATTTTTTGTGGTGTACAATTGTCTAGGAGGCAATATTTGTAAAATCCTTCACAACACTCTTGAGTTGCACACTTTTTTGCAATTGAGGGGGGATATCCATTTCTTTTCTTCAATGATTTTTGTAAATAGGGAAGATGACTTATAAGGGTGCATTTTCGGCTTTGACCGACACCTTAGTCACACTTCCTTCAGAAATTAATTACACTATGTTTTGCAACAAGAAGGGGGAACTTATAAGGGTGCATTTTCGGCAGCGACCGACACCTTAGCTACCTTATCTTTTGCAAATTCATATTGTAAATAAATGAACCTTGTATGAAGTGATCTATTCTACTACACCTAGCGATTGCAGCGGCTGGTTACCCATGCAAATCGGTTGGATGATGTGATTACCATAAGGACATTCGTTGGCGTGAAGACAAAGTGAGGAATGACCCACTTTTTGCTTAGAAGCAACCAGAGCACTGTGACAGAGCAAAGAACCAGCAGATCAACATCTTCTTCACTGTATTGGGACAACTATATACTTTACCCAAATATTGTTGTATAGAGGGATATGTATGTATTACCCAAATAATGTAATAAGGGGGGATGTTAGAGTTACTATGTTAGTAACTATGATTATTACCTCATTTAGGTAATATTTAAGTTTCACCTAGGTAGATATAATTTACCACATGGTAAAAAGTAATTTCTTACTTTTTACCACTAGTAGTTACTATTACCAGTTACCTTGGTTAGTAGTCTATCTTACCGTCATTTCCCTTTGGACGACAGATAGGTTAGTTGTTAGTAGGTTAAGCGCTTTTATCTCATAGCGTGTTAGTTGTTAGCGTAGACATAGGATCTATTGTTAAATACTCTATTTTGTAACCTACTTAATCCTATAGCTATCCTATGCTATAGTTGATGAGATTAATCAATAATAATTCTTGTCTTACCTTATGTAACAATGGTGTGGCTGAGCGTAAAAATAGAACAATGGTAAATATGGCAAGAAGCATGCTATAAACAAAGAAGTTAACTCATATGTATTGGGCTGATGCAGTAAGGACTTCCATTTATATTTTGAATAGGAGTCCTACTTCTAGCTTGGATGGCATCACTCCATATGAGGTATGGTATGGAAGGAAACCAACTGTAAGTCATTTCAGATTTTTTGGTTGCTTGGCTTATGCACATGTTCTTGATGAAAAAAGGAAGAAGTTAGATCCCAAAAGTGAAGCATGCATATTCCTTGGGTATTGTGAAAATACCAAAGCCTATAGGCTCTTTAATCCAAATACACACAAGTTTGTCGTGTCTCGAGATGTGATTTTTGATGAAGGGGGAGTTTATGGTCATCAAAAAGGCCATATTGAGAAGTCAAAATATGTTTTTACTGGTGGTATTATTGATGATGATGAGCAACCCACTAATGTTTTAGTTCCAAGTGCTACTAATCCACCAAGCAGCCCCTCATCTAGCTCTCCAACAATAAGCCCTTCATCTAGTTCTCCACAAAGCAGCCCCTCATCTAGTTCTTCAGTTTCAAGTGCAAGTTCAAGTCCACCAAGGAAGGTAAAAAGCTTAAGTCGAAGGAGTACTATTCAAACAAATGAAGATTTCACACTATTGAGTGAATATTCTCCAAGTAATGTGTTGAAAAGTAAAAAGCTCCAACAAAACCATCCATCCTCTCAAATGTTAGATACAAATTTTCAAAGAAGAGTTACAAGAAGTCAAGCACAAGAGGTAGATCAAGTGGTGAAAAGACTTGAAAACTTGCATATGTATGGTGATGAAAATGATGGTAAGCCCAAAGGTGATGTTGTGAATTATACCTTAATGTCTCTTGTTGATTTAGAACCATCTTTTTATGAACAAGCATGTATTAATGATGTATGGATGAAGGCAATGAAAGAAGAAATTAAATCCATCAAGAAGAATGATACTTGGGAGCTAGTTGAGCTTCCAAAAGGCAAGAAAGTTGTGGGCTCTAAATGGGTCTACAAAACAAAATATAATTCTGATGGAAGTGTGGGAAGACACAAAGCAAGACTTGTGGCCAAGGGGTTCACACAAAGGTATGGAATTGATTATGAGGAGACTTTTGCTCCAGTTGCAAGATAAGAAACAGTGAGGAATGTACATCACTTGGATGTAAAAAGTGCTTTTTTGAATGGATTCTTGGATGAGGAGGTTTATGTGCAACAAACTCAAGGATTTGTAGTTCAAGGTAAGGAGAATATTGTGTACAGGTTGCAGAAGGCCTTGTATGGTCTTAAGCAAGCTCCAAGAGCTTGGTATTCAAGAATTGATGGGTACTTCCGTCAATATAGTTTTGTGAGAAGCAAGAGTGATCCAACCTTATACTATAAGAAACAAGGTAATGACATTCTCCTTGTTTGTTTATATGTGGATGACTTGATTTACTTAGGTAGTAATCCTAAGTTGAATGATGACTTCAAGAATGCCATGATGCATGAATTTGACATGAAAGATCTAGGCTTGATGCACTATTTTCTTGGTATGGAGGTGTATCAAAGTGATAGTAAAATTTTCATTTGTCAAAACAAATATGCCAATGATATGTTAAAAAAATTTGGGACGAAAATTTGTAAACCTGTTGCAACACCAATAGCTCATGGTGAGTTGTTGAGTAAGGATGATGGAACTAAAAAATTTGATGTGACCACACATAGAAGTATGGTTGGGAGTTTGATGTTTCTCACCAACACTAGACCAGACATTGCATGTGTTGTATCATTTGTATCAAGGTATATGAGTGACCCTTCTGAATTACACATGAAAGCTGCAAAAAGAATATTGAGATATGTAAAAGATACAATGGATTTTGGCATCCATTATTGTAAAAATAAAGATGTAAAATTGTTTTGTTTTAGTGATTCAGATTGGAGGAGTAATATAGATGATAGGAAGTCTACATCAGGTAATTATTTTAGCCTTGGGTCTGGTTTAATCACTTGGAGCTCAAAGAAACAAACTACAGTTGCTCTCTCTTCCACCGAAGCAGAATACATTGCAATCACAAGTGCTAGTGCTCAAGCATTGTGGTTGAGGAAAGTCCTTGAAGAAATTGGAGAACAACAATATGGTCCTACTACATTGTATTGTGATAACATGAGTGCTATTCAGCTAGCATATAATCCAGTTCATCACAACAGGTCAAAGCATTTTGATATGAAGTATCACTTCATCCGAGACATGGTCGAGAAGAAGGTGATTGAATTGCATCATTGTAGCACTGAAGACAACATTGCAGATTTGTTCACCAAGGGAGTTGTCAAAGCTCAATTTTTGAAGCTGAGGAACTTCCTTGTCAGTCCCCTCAACTTCAAGGGGGAGTATGTTGGAGTTTGATTGATTTCTATTATTAGTGTGTTTTTCTATTTTCATGGGGTAATATTCCCTGTGAATATCTCCAGTTGTAATAGGTAATATTTAGGTGGTTTGGTGTGATGTTGAGAACATTTGATTCTCATATATTTGTTTTCTTTACCCACTTGGGAGATTTGTCTGTTACATATTCTCATGTATCTGTCTTTTACTAACTTGGGAGATTCGTCAGTTACATTCCCAAGCTATATATTGTAATGGCTTATCATGAATTAATTAGTTCAGACTAATTATGGCTCACAAAATCTTCAACATTCAATAGAATTGGATCTTGGATCTTCTATGGTATAAAACTAGGAAAATTAGTCATCAACTTATTTCTTTTTGAGTATGTCATAGTTTGAATCTTAACATCTCTAATGAAACAAAAACCTAACCACTATATGTTTAAAAATTTTGTATTCTACTTTTATATATACACAGAGCCAACTTCATCAAACAAACATTAGTCTTCCTTATACAATACAAAATAGTTTAAACCTTAACATCTCCAAAGGAAAACAAAAACCTAACTACTATAAAATTCTAACCACTATATGTTTAAAATTTTATATTTTACTATTATATATTATCTTATCTCGGATGTTATTACTATAAACTTTAATTGCAGTCAAAATTTCTAAGTGCCTTATCTAACCCTAGTGGGTATTGGCCCAATTGCATATATCTGACTCGTTGACCTACTCAATCAGTTTCCTCTTACTCCCATTGATTAAACACACATCTACATCAGTCTCTTTGCTAGATACATCCTCTGTCATCTTTTGACATAAGGTCCTTCCTTTGTCATATTTTGACACAAGGCCCTTCCTTTGACCCACATGATGGGCTTGATATCTATGTTGAATTCCAAGATTTTAGTAATCCATTCAACTCACTTATAGTTGATATTGTTACCCATTATATATTATTTTAGGGTTGAGTGGATGATGTGTGCAAGGATTTTATTATTGGAGATCAGTTGCTTAAACTTTTTTAGTGATGTGATTAGGGCATATACCTACTTATTGATGAAGTTGTATTTTTCCTCGTAGCCCTTCAAGGTCGTACTAAAGAAGGCGATTAGGTGTTCTTGCTGGTCATTAAATTTTTGATTGAGCAAAGCATAAATGTTGGTTTCACCCTCAAAGGCATAAAGTATAAACTCTTTGTCAAAGTGGGGATTGGCTAGTACAGGTGCCTTTGCTATAGCTACCTTGATTTATTTGAATGTTTTCCTCCCTTCCTCTATCCATATGAATGGTTGATCCTTCTTGAGCATGAGGGTCATGGGTTTGACAATCTTGGTGAAGTTTGAGATAAATATTCATGTAAAATGTATCTATCCAAAGAAGGATTGGAGAAACTTCTTATGTTGTGATAAAGAGAGATTAGCAATAGCCCAACCTCTTTTTGGATCAATGGCCACACCTTATTTAGAAATGACATGGCCTAGTAACTTTCCTTGAGGAACACAACAAATTCACTTTAGGGTTCAAACATACCCTAAATTATTGGAACCATTTGAAGACCTCCTCTAAATACACCAAGTGGTTTTATTTTTGCTTAGACAAGGTAATCAAATCATCAAGATAAATCAGAATAATTTTGTTGATCAAACCTTTAAAAGCAATGTCCATGGATCTTAAAAATTTTGCTCCTATATTTGATAAACCAAAAGGAATCCTCTAGTATGCAAATGTTTCCCATTTGGTGGTAAAAGCCATCTTATTTTGATATTCATCTTTTACCCACACCTTATTGTATCCAAATAATCCATCTAGGAGGGAATTTTGAGTCGATGATTGTCTAGAGGATTTGATCCATCAAAAGCAATGGGTAGTGATCTTTTAATGAGGCTTTGTGTAGATCATAAAAGTCAACACACAATTAGTCCAAGGTTCAAATCTCGGGCCTCGTCGAACTGAACGCTTGTCCCTTTCCTAGTGCTTTCAACAACGTAAAAGGTTTAAAATGATTGTGGCATGGTGGTTATAGGGGCGGACTGTGCGAAGATCTGTGTGGCGGCTTCCGGGGTGGACAACCCAGAATACTGTGGCGGCCATAAAAGCTGGACAGCCTATCCAGATTCGTGGCGGCTATCGATTCCACCATGTAAATACAAAAAAAAAAAAAAAAAAAGTCAACACATAATCTAATTCCCCTTTCTTTTTCTCACCAAGACCAAATTAGATATCCATGTGGTATGCTTGATGGGGTATATGATCCTTAACTCAATTAGCTTATCTAGCTCTTTTTGCATGAGACTTTCTATCTTTGGATTGAATGGTATCTACTTCTACCTTATTGTTCTAGTGTCTAGGGAAAACTCAATGATGTGTTGGATATGTCCTTGTTGTATCCCTTTAAAAATTTATAACTCCATGCCATCACATCAATGAATTTCTACCAAAGGTGGATGAGGGTTCGTTTCTCATTCATGGTAGTGACTTTCCCAATATTTAGAGTTTGTCTTAGGGCAACCTCAATTTCTTGGTAGTCCCCCTTGTTGGTTGTCATTCTCTTTTTTTCCTCCAAAGACCAAGGTTAAACATGGATTCTAGTGTGATGAGTCCTTTAGGCAGCTTGTTGGAGCTTAGTTGTATGATCTGATCTTCATATAGTTCTTGGATTAGGGTGTCCAAAATTTTACCTCTTGTCGAATAAATTGGGTAATGTGTTCATCACTGTCAAATAATTGCCAGTGGGTCTTATTGTTGAGAATACCCAGTCTAATTATCACTTTTATGTGTTGTTGATTTTGGACAAGGTCATCCATAGGATTAAATTGAGGTCTAATGATGGCCATGTGGTCTATATCTACGTTTTGATCCTTGGGAAGGGCTTGGATATTTATAGTATCAAAAGCTTCCATCATATACCAAACTTGATGCTTATAAGCTTTCACTAGTTTATTCTTAGCTAAGCACTATGATTTGACCTACTTGACTATCAAATTTGCATCACCAAATATTTATAATATTTTATGTTGGAGATATTATATTATTTGACCCCCTTGCAATATTAGTTTGATAGATGATTTATATTTTGTATATTGTATGTGGCAAGTTGAGATCTTTGTCTTTATTAGAGGAATATGAAAGGTTGCATCTCTCGAATGAAAGAGGAGAGCAATAGTTAGAGAACTGAAAAGTCATGAAAAATAATATATTGGAGGTAAAGCTCCATGCATTGTAACTAAGTTGTATCATTAATGTAATCTCTGTATATTGTTTTCATTTGTGTTATATTTCGTGAGATATTACCTGTAATATATTGTTGTTATTAAGTTTCATTGTTAGTAGCATTATTTTGATTTATCTTTAGATCTTGGTTGAAGCTTTCTGTAAGTTAACCTATTCAAAAATCCAACAGTGGTATCAGAGCCACAAGGAAGAATTTTGGGGTAACTTTGGAAGACTTTTATATAGCAAAGTGAAGAGGAATTGGCAACATTTAGAGCTAAAAATTACAGAGTTTTTGGACAGAGAGAAGACAAATTATTAAGTTTTGAACAACAATATTTCGAAGAAGAAAAGAGTAGAATTTGGGCAGCAAGTGAAAGGAAGGAGCTACAATTTTATAAATATTGGGTAGCAAGTTTGGTGAGTAAAAAGGTTAGCAACAAGTTTCTATATTGAAGCCATAAGAACATTTTATTAAAGTATAAAGAAGGTGTTTTATTTGAAGTTGCATATTCAAGTTTTAAATCAGCAAAAAGAAAGCCTAAGTTGAGTGTCTCCAAGCTAAGGAAGGAGGCATCATTGTTATCTTAGAATCTGCAAAATACAATAGCAAAGAGTGGAGTTAAAGATTGCTTGAAAAAGGAGAAATAAGGAGAAGAAAATATTAATTAGAAAGCATAATATATATACTATTTTATAAGCCTAAAAAGTGTAGATTTATCAAATATTAGTAAAGCAAAAAGGAGACTGAACAATGTTCAAGATAAGGCAAGATTAAAGTTGTCTAAAGACACCAAAAAAAGGTAGAATAAAAGTTGCGAGAAATAGTAAAAATCACCAAGGAGTGGTAGAAACCACCAAGCAAAAGAAAAAATGAAGTTGAAGCGCCAAGAGATGAGTGCTCTCCAAACGAAGTTCGAACATCATTGGAAGAGGAAGATAAAGCACCAAGAGAAGGGAGTCATCCAAACATAGTTGAAGGGCAACTAAAAGATAACTAGAGCACCAAGGAAAGAAATTCTCCAAGCAAAGTTAGAACACCATTGGAAAGAGAGCTTAAGCACCATAGGAGGCAACATTACTTGAGAGAATTTGAGATGTCATAGAATTAAGCTTGAGTGCCAAGGATAAGCATTAGTCAAGCAAAGGTGAAGGGGCATCAAAAGAAAGCTTGAGCACCAAGAAAGGGTGTCATTTCAGAGTGAAGACAAAGCATCATCAAGGAGATAGAAAGCCAAGCATTCATCTAGTTATTGATAAAAAGTAACAACGAATGCCAAGAATAAGGTAAAGTAAAAATAAAGCACCATTCGAAAGATGGAATTATAGTTTTATAACAAATGCTCGATGGGTTAAATAAAAGTAGCCACAAGGAGAACTAGCAAGGGTGCAACAAAAACATAGGAGAGAACTACACCATGCTCTCCACTGATGTCAAAGACTATCAAGCTTTAAAATGGTTTTTGGAGTGAGTGTTTTTAAAAAAGAGAAATCACCACGTTAAGGTGAATAATAGCTTAAATGTTCAAGAGTGCACTATTTTTTAAAGGCAGACATGTAACGAACACTGATGGCTATAGCTTATACAAAGGTTGAGGGTTGAAATAAATTTAAGAGCTAGGGTTTTCCCATTCTATGTTGTCATCATTTCATTTTGACCAAACTCACAAAAGGTTCTCAAGTAGTTCAAGATAGTAGTAGTGGTTGTAGTGGTGCAGTAACATACTAAACTATTGATAATACCTAAGGAAAAACCACCAACATAGGTTTAGGAATAAGAGCAATGCTTGGCGATAGGTACACAAAGTGGAATGAATATCAACAAGTGTTTGGAGGAGTAAATATTTATTTGATGCACGGTTTGCTAATGGTCCAAAATCACCAAGTTTGAAGCCCTTGATGATTGTTCTAGGGGGCCCGTAAGAAGGGGAACAATTGCTGCACACATCTCCCAAAAGTAGGTGGTAGAAATTTGTGAGCCTAATTGAGGCTCCCGCCTCTAGCTCAACACATTTTCCAATGTAGAGGAAGTGACACAATGAATATCAATTTTCAAATTTGAAGTCTCAAGAAGCCATGTAGGAGAAGAGAGGTAAATAGGGTTTTGATAAAATTAAATTGTTTTTTCAAAGGTTAATTTGGAGAAATAAGGGTTATATTTAGTTAATTTTTTAATGTTTATAAGCTTTAGATGGAGGGATAAGGTTATTTAATGTTTTAATTATTTTTTGAAGTGATAAGTAGGAACATATATAAATTCTTTTTTAAATTAAAACTTGAAAGTTGAATTAACTTTAATTTTGGAGAGATAAGGTGATTATGATTTAATTTTTTAAAATTTTCTAAGGTTAGACTTAATTAATCTATCTCTACCTAGATTAATTATATTATTGGAGGAATAAGGAATCTAATTGGACAATTGAAACCTTAAATATCTTATTAAACTATTTTGGGATGGTTTGAAGTTTTTTGAAGACATAATTTGGAGTTTTGAAAATTTAATTACAAATTACTTTATTCAATTTTGTAATTCAAATTAAAATATTTCCAAATAGTTTATTTTGGAGAAATAAGGTTTTCTACATCAAATTTGGAATATTAAACTTGCAAATATTTTTTTCAAATTTGCTAAATTTCTAATTAGAGAGCCATAAGGTATTCAACTTTAAAATAGTTTTTTGAACTTTAGAATTTTTTATTCCTTTATTTAAAACCTAGGGAGTTATAAGGTAGTCAACTTCAAAGGAAATGAAAAATACAAGAATTTTCTTTTCTGAATCTCAATTATTAAAAGGACCTGATTTTACCTCATGGAAAAATAAAATGAGGTCAATACTTATTGTTGAAAAACTTTGGGATGTAGTAAATGGACAAAGAGACATTCCAGTAAATAAAACAGGAATTCAAAAATTCAAAGATGATGATGCTAAAGCTCTTATGTTAATTCTATTTGGTATATCAGATGAAATTCAAGCACACATTAGTGAAGCAAAAACTTCAAAAATAGCATGGAAAAAATTGTGTATAATATTTGAAGGAAAGAATAAGACAACCATTTTACATCTACAATCATAGTTGTATACACTAAAAGTTCATGATGGATAAAACGTATAACAATTTCTTCAAAGGGTATAATAATTAAAATCAAAATTATACACCTTAGGAGAATAGGTTGAAGATCAATTTCTAGTCTCAATTGTACTTAGAGCACTTCCTGAATATTTCAAAATGTTGGTCACATCTCTTCTAGTATCAAACCAAAAGGTGTCATTTGAGGAATTAATAAATATTCTTCAACAATATGAACTTGAAAATCAGTTGAGAAGTGAGTCATCCAATAAGGCTCTTGTATTAGAAAAAGAATTTTGCACTTCATCACAAAAACAAAAACAAAAGAAGTATTGTCATATTTGTGAAAAAGGACATAATACAAAATCTTGTAAGTATAATAAATTTATAAGGAAGGGTCAAGACAAAGAATATCCTAAAGGGAATCAAAGAGATAAGAGTAATCAGCTAGGGTATGTTGTTCAATCAAAATTTGTACATAGAAATCTTATGGTAAATCACATATGTTTGTTATAAAGTATTGAGAAATCCAATAAAGACTTAGAATATATGACAACAAATGCATATTGTGACACAAAAAGAAAAGATATAGATTGTAGCTCAAATGATTTGAGTATAGTTCATGATTGGTTAGAAAAAGCTTATGCTATTAGAATTTATGATGATAAAGATTCAAATGATGATAGGGATAGTGATGGTCAGAGTTGTATTGATGTTGATAGGGATCATTTTGATGATATTTTTGGTTATTTTGAAAGGTATACTAAAGGAATTGGTTCAAAATTGTTAAATCAAATGGGATACAAAAACATAGGTTTAGGAAAACATGGACAAGAAAAAAAGAGCCAATTGTACTAGAAACAAGACCAAAATATGAAGGTCTTGGATATATAGGACATACTAGTAGTAATGAGCAAGAGACTAAGTTTATGATAGGAAATAACAACATAAAATCTATCACAAGGATTTATAGAATCGAAGGACATAATAGAAAAAGGAATTTTGTAACAAAAAACAAATGTAGTTACTATGGTAGATATGGACATAAGATAGAAAAAAGTTGGAATCTCCATTGTTGTGAAATTTGTGGAGGATATAATAATTCTAGAAAATATTGTTTATATAAAGAGAAAAAAAGCCAAAAATTTAAAATGGATTGTGGATAGATAAGTATGAATGGATAAAATAAAAGGAATGTTGTATGGTTTCTACAAATGGAAACCAAGTGTAATAAAAAATCAAATTTTATTGAATGAGAAGAATGATATTTTATCTTATCATGAAGAAATATGAAATAAATGATTATGATCCAAGCATAGCTTAGAAGGTAACCTACAGTGAAAGCAGTGAAAGCATCTATAGTGATGATCCTACAAAGACAATAGCCTTATGAATATTCTAGTGGATGACCCAAAGACAATGATAATCTAGAGGTAACCCAGAGGTAGAGTTCTAGAGGTAGTGACCCTAAGGTAGTGATCTAGTGGAAGTGACCCAGAGGTAGAACTAGTGGCAGTGACCTAGAGGCAGTGACCGAGAGATAGGGATCCAGAGGTGACCTAGAGATAAGGATATAGAGGTGACTCAGATACATTTATCTAGAGGTAGACACAATCAACCATGATAGAGTTAGAGCTAAAAATTGAAGAGAAAGAATATCAAAGATTGAAGGCAGAAAGTCTTCCTACCAAATAATGTAATACGAGGGGTGTTAGAGATATTACATTATTTGTCCCTCTTGCAATATTAGTTTGATAGATGATTTATATTTTGTATAATGTATGTGGCAAGTTGAGAGCTTTGTATTTATTAGAGGAATATGAAAGGTTGCATTTCTCGGATGAAAGAGGAGATCAATAGTTAGAGAACTGAAAAGTCATGAAAAAGGATATATTGGAGGTAAAGATCCATGCATTGTAACTAAGTTGTATCATTAATGTAATCTATGTATATTATGTTCATTTGTGTTATATTTCATGAGATATTACCTATAAGATATTGTTGTTATTAAGTTTCATTGTTAGTAGCATTATTTTGATTTATCTTTAGATCCTGGTTGAAGCATTCTGTAATTTAACCTATTCAAAAAGCCAATATTTTAATCTCTCTTTTTCAGCTAACTAGAGATCAAGCACAAAGACCTCATATTTAGCTATGTTATTTATACAATTAAATTGTAATATATATATATGAGAGATTGTACTCGGGTCCCCCACCCTTGACAAATTACATCTCTTATTTAGAGCTTGAGAGTTTACAAATAGATACACTTCTCATCTCAATTGAGATGTTATAGCTATAAAAATGCATCATTTTATATAAAATGTCTAACTTCTTGATTTTTATTTTCTAGATCTTTTCAAATTTCTATATGAATACAATTACTCCAGAATTTAACATCTTTATTGAAATTTTTCTATAGCATCCTTCACAATGCCAAAACTTCACCTCTATTATATATTCCTTGCATCTTAGTAGAGTAATATTTCTAAAATATTGCACTATCATAGTTTGCTTTACCAAATATGAATTGCTAGTTTTCTTCCTTGCTGAAGTCATAGCCCTTCATTGCTCTTCCCATCGTTCGAACCCTAGTTGGAAAATATTTGTAATTTCATTTTTTGTGACTTGAAAATTTGTCATTACCCTTGTTTCAAATGGTTAACTTTACAGGGTTATATCTCCCTCAATATTGCTCAAATTTTTGCATATAATAACTCATTTTAAAGCTATTCAAATTCTACACAAGTTGGTCCAAGAATTAGTTGAATCGGATAACTCTTCACCAAGATATGGCTCATAAAATATGAGATGTTTTTCAAGAAAAAAACCTAATCCTTCGCACTTTGGAATTTTATTTTGCGCAGCTTGAAAAATCGTCACTGCCCTTGTTCCAAATGGTTGACTTCACAAGGTTGTATCTCCCTCAATATTTCTCAGATTTTTGCATATAACAACTCATTTTAAAGCTATTCAAATTCTGCACAAGTTGGTCTAAGAATAAGTTGAATCAGATAACTCTTCACGAAGATATGGCTCCTAAAAGATGAGATGTTTTTAGCCCTAATCCTTCGCACTTTGTAATTTCATTTTTCGTGACTTGAAAAATCATCATTGCTCTTGTTCCAAATGGTTGACTTCACAAGGTTTTAGATCCATCAATATTACTCATATTTATGCATATGACCATTCATTTTAAAACTATTCAAATTCTACACAAGTTGGTCCAAGAATTAGTTGAATCAAATAAATCTTCGTGAAGATATGGCTCCTAAAATATGAGATGTTTTTCAAGAAAAATCCTAATCCTTCGCACTTTGCAATTTTATATTTCTCATTGTAAGTAGCCTTCCATGCTCTTTAAGCCTTTCCAACATTCTACTCATCATCCCAAACTTCCATTGTGGCTCCTTTAGCCAGCCCATCCTTTCACACTCCTTCAACCTTATTAGCCTTCCACGTTCCTTCAACCATCCTAGCCTTTCACCCAACATCCTAGCCTTTCACTGTAGCTTCTTCAACCAACCAAGCCTTCTACACTCCTTTAGCCAACCTAGCCTTCCACACTCCTTAAACCTCCAACCTTCCACACTCCTTTAGCCTCTACCCTTCCATGCTCCTCCAACCTCTAGCCTTCCATTCTCCTTTAACCTCTAACCTTCCATACTCCTTCAGCCTCTAGCCTTTCACACTCCTTCAGCCTCTATCCTTCCACACTCCTTTAACTTTCAAATTTGCTGATTGTTAAAGCACAAAACCATTTGACAAGCCCCTTAGGGGGCAACCCCCTAGGGTTTAATGAAATTAGATAAATTGTAATTTATATGGCTATAGGACCTTAGTCTCTTTTATATGATAATAGGCACACTTCGGTGTCAACTCCTTTCCTACTTTTGACGTTGTCAAAGTATAATTTCACATCTCCACTCCCATAGATTTTGGGTACTTGAGGACTTTCCTCTTGAATTAGGTATGTCCCTATCCTTTTTTGCTTGAATACTTTCTTTGAGAAAATATCCCCTCCAACCTCATCTCAATCAGTGGGTGTTTCTTCTTTGGGCTACCCCACTCTCTTGTAGGATTTGTTGTTTTCTTCATCATGGGGAGGGATCTTGGTTGCTTTGTGGAAAGTAACCATTGTGTTTGAGGGAGATATTTAGAAGACTATGAACACCTTCTACCTACTTCATTCTTCTTCCCCTTACAGAACCACCTTCAATTGCTTCCTCTACTCAGGTATTGCAAGGATATCCAAAGGGATATTTTCATTGTGGATTTCTTCAATTGGTCCACCACATTGAAGGGTTCAATAAGGAGGGCTCTTAAGATGTTCCCAAAATTAGCAAAGGTCCTCCTCCATTTATAAAAAATAATATTGGTTTCCATATAGTGGGTTGTCTTGAAGCTCCTAGATTAGTCCTAGTGACTACCAAAATGGATCGAGCCTGATTTATTAGATGGGCTTACCTTGAAAGTCCCCTATATTATTTTGTTGTCCTCACTTGAGGCCATGAGTTGGTAGGACAATACCTCCCATGATCCTCCATTGGTGTTTTCTTGGCCCTAGTGATATATTATGTTTGGGTGGTGACCTTATTAAGGTTGAGGAACTTGCTTTGTCTACGACAACATCCACTTACCTTCATCCCAGATGACAAAATCTTGCTCTAAACTCATGGAGTCGACTTCTACCAACACAATTGGAGGTTGTAGGGTGAGCTATAGGGTAAGAATTCATGCTTTTAACTAGGTATGGACTTTGGATATTTCAGTGGAGGGTATCTTGGATCTTGGGCCTTGTGAAATTAAATTTTAAAACCATCCATTATTTTTGTAGAAAACCTCTTAATGATCATAAATTCTCCAAGAGCAATGCTCCATTTACCTTCTCTCTAAATATATTTATTAGGAGTTTCACCAACTAGTCCTAACTTGTAATTGATTATGGGTTGAGGCTAAGGTACCATTCATAAAATCTACCTCTAAAAGAAGCCATCAATAATGTTAGGGCTATATCTTGATTTTCAATGAAGTGCACAATGCACAAGCTCACTAGGTGGTGCAAATGCTTTTTCAGAGCGACCATATTTTCTCCCAAGAAGTAAGGTAAGGACTTGAGTGCTGAGGTGGGAATTGGGTCCAATACATCAAGTGGAATTGATGGAATCAAGGGACTTATTGTTCTAATAATTTTTTTTTTGGAGGATGGTGTAGTATCATTGCCATGTTGTATCTTCAATTCCTCCTTTATCTTTGATTTAGTGGTGGCACTAGCTCTTGTTGATTGGCTTAATCAAAGGCTCTAGTTATAAGCCTTTCACTCATATAAATCTAGGCCCTTTCTGGGATCATAGCCAAATTATTTCAATCACTGTAAGATGAATGTAGAACCTCATCCCATTGGACATGCTAGACAAAGTTATTATTTTCTCTAAATACACCTTCCTATCTAGGATAAAAGCCTGACATTCCAAGGGCACCCATCCCTCACATAGATAAAAATAGTAAGAATCATCGAGGATGAGAGACCACTTGTGAGGCAACCTTATAGGTTTTTAATCGAGGATATCTCCTCATCAAACTTAATCCTTGATCCATAGAGGTCTCCATGAGCTAAGGCCAAGGGGTTTTATAGGAAAAGGAATTACAATAAAAGTAAAGATAGAAAAATTAAAAACTTTGCAAAAATTTAAAATCTAAGCTATGGGGTGATGCACCAAGAATTAGAACCCATCCTTTTGACTAAAACAAGTGGAAATAAGTGAACACATGCTCTGTCATTTAATATATAGAATAAACAAAACTAAATCTCACATAACCAAGAGTAGAAAACACATTAAAGAAAGGACATAGCAAAATTAGTCATGGATTCCATTAATGCATTAGAAGTGATTACAAGGCATGCAACCTAGAGTCTCAATGCTCCTTAGATAGTAGCTTGAGGCTTAAGATTGGCTTATTACAATCAAGAATAAAGGGGGGATGAAAGGAAGAGCCTTAAAGGCCAAATACTAGGCATGAGCAAACAACTCCCAATACCTTTACAATAAAATTTGGGATTATTTATAAGCCAAGAGGAGGGTTCTTCCCCTTTGCAACTTTGTGTAGAAGGCCTACGAGTTATGCTTTGCTCTACAATCAAAATCCTTATACAACTAGAAATAACTTCGAGGTCTCTAGATCCAGGGCCATCAATGTTGGGAGTTTTTGGGCCTTTATATGACAAATCATAGCTAACTTGTCTTATAGTTGTTATGCTAGATATGGTTGTGCCATTAATTCTTCATTGCATTTTTCTTGGAATGCCCTGCTTATTGACATAGAAGGCATGACCTCCCTAATTGGCTCAGATCAATAGGGTAGGCTTATGTGTATGGTGGGAGGTTGATAGATATTTGGATTTGATAGGATAGGTTTCTAAGGTCAACCTTTGTGGCCAATGGTGGGTGTCCTCTTAAATGCTCCTTTTTTTGCCTTCTTCTTGGTGTGTGTGAATACCATGTATCTCAGTTTAGGTGGAACCTCCTTTGGACAATGGTATACCTTATTTATTTGAGCATTGGTACTCTTGTTCTCAAGATCTGGATTGGTTACCATGTGTCTAGCTCTAGGCTTAATTAGGACCTTTTCATTTTTGTCACACTCTCCTTTGTTGGAAGAACCACACAAATTACTGGATTGAAAATCAATGTCTTGCAAGCCTTAGTTCCCTCAATGTAGTTGGCTTGGGATGAAATATGAGCATTGATTATAGATGGAAGATATAATGGTTAATGCAACTTTAAAGGTTGCCAAACTTTCTCTTGAAGTCATTTCCTTCTGATTTAAGGTGAGAGGCACCTTCTAACCATCTTCTTTGATGTCTCACTTCTTATTGATTCTTCTTTGAGTGAAGCAAGACTGTAGAAAAAAGTTCCCTACATGTACCACTAGTTTGAAGGAAGAATTCTTCCAAAGTCATTTTGTGAGTGGTTTGAAGGATGTTATTAAAGTTGAAATTAAAATATTTAAGCAACAAATAGTACAACAGAAAATAGGATTGGCTAGATTGGTAGAAGATAAATTTAAGGCTCAAGGATGCACCTCCAAGTTTTCATAAAACTTGCCACCTTTCTCATTCAAGCCATCATCAAATCTTGCCATCAAAAAGTTATTTTGAGAAGATATGGAAGCTAGAAGAGCCTAAGGGCTATGTTATAACTGTGATGAGAAGTATTCCGTGAGACATAAATGTGTGCAACAAAATTTGTATTTACCTGATGTAGATGAAACAAAAACCATAGAATCTCAAGATGTGGGAGAGGATAACCAGGAAGAGGAACAAATAGAACAAACAAAATTCCCAAAATAGCCCTAACCAAAAAAATTCATGCATGCCTTGGTAGGAATATCAACTCTCTAAACCATGAAGGTGTTAGGACACTTCAATGGACAATGGGTAATAATTCTCATTGAATCTGGAAGCACATATGACTTTATTGATCTAACAATAGTAAAATAGAGAAATTATTATGTAAATACTTATAATTCCTTTGAATTCATGATTGCCAATGAAGGAACTTTTCCTTGTAAGGGAAAGTGTTGAAATTTTTGTTGAGCAAGAAGGATTGTCATTGTTGTCAACACAGGCAGTCAGATCCAAGGATGCAATGGATAACAGACTTGAAATGGGTTTTTCTTAAAACCCAAGTTGGCTCTTCGTTTTGTTGAAAAAGATGCCCCGGTGTTGAAGATATTTAATTTTAAATATTTAGTTTAAATTTTTATTTTATTAAAAATTTAAATTAGAATATTAAATTAAATTAAAAAGGGCCGACGTGTTACTATTTCGCGGCAATAAGCTACAGGAAGGTAACGAAGGTGGAGAAGAGTTTGAGGCCGACAAAGTTAAATGCGGGCAGACGGATTTTAGGGTTTGGCGGTGACAAATTCTAGGGTTTCTCGGTCAACGTTCTTCTAGGGTTTGCCTCTAAAATTTCTTCTATAAAAGCAAGGGTTCTTCGAGTTTAAAATGTGGCGTGATGTGATATATGTGTATGAAGTTCGGGTGCAGCAGTGTGAGTGGTGCGAAGAGAAGATAAGAACGCGGTATGCAGAAGTCGTGTTTTGAGTGTGAAATGACGAGTGTCTTGGTTGTAGAAGTGATATTTACGTGAAGTTGCGACGAGAGAAGCGGAGAGATATAGAGGAGTGGTTGAAAAAGTGCGAATCATTTTTCACGACGACGATCGAATGCCGACAAGCGACGGATCGCGAGAAAAATAGCGGATCGTGATAATTGAGGTGAAAGTTTACATTATGCAATTTTTATTATTATCTTCAAGTTGTAGCTTGAAAAAGGGGTTGGTGCCTCTTTCCAGTTGGTGCTGGAAAAATTGGAGTTGGTGCTCCATTCATTGTAGCGAGATAAAACTTAGGGGTTGGTGCCTCTTACCGGTTGGTCTTTGGTGAATGATTATGTAAAGTTGGAGCTTTGCATTTGGCTGGATTTGGATGGTAGTCCAAGCAGTCCTTTTGAGGAGTAGCCACATCGGTGAACCTCGTTAAAATGTCGTGTTATGTGTGATGCTCTTAGTACTTTTATTATTTCTATTTTAATCTACTGCTTGTTTATTTAAAAGTCTAAATTGCTTTTAAGTTTTTAAAGAACACACTGATTCACCCCCCCTCAGTGTCATTGTGATTATAACAATTGGTATCGAGCCAAGTACTCGAAGAGGCTTAAACGACTAAGGTGATCTTGGAATTTACACAATGGCAAGTGGTGAAGGATTCTCTTCGAACAAAGCGCCAATGTTTGATGGGACAAACTATGCGTTCACGGAAAATTAGAATGCAGACTTATCTCAGTGCGTTGGGCTTTGACATACGGGGTGCAGTAGTCAATGGTTACAAAGCTCCTGCCACCGCTCCAACGGACACTAAGGGTAAAAAGGCATTTGAATATGATTCAAAAGCAAGAAATGCTATTATGTGTGGACTAATTGATAGTGATCTAGTCAAAGTCATAAGTTGTGAATCAACAAAAGAGATTTGGGATAAACTAGAGAAAATTCATGAAGGAGATGACGGGATCAAGGAGGCTAAACTTCAAGCACACCGAGCTCAATACGAATCTTTAAAGATGGACAATGATGAGAACATAGAGACTTTCATGCAAAGAGTCAATGGGATCACAAATTCAATCAGAGGTCTTGGCGAAGAATTAACCGATGTTGCTATTGTGAAAAAGGTATTGAGATCACTTCCTCCTAGATTTGATTCTAAAGTCTCTGCCATAGAAGAAGCCAAAGACTTAAATCATTTTAGTATGGATGAGATGCATGGGTCCTTGACTGCTTTTGAAATGAGAATAGGAAAGTCTAATCCCACAGATAGAGAAGCAACCTTCAAAGCTCAAAAAGGCAAAAGCACAAAACATGAATCTGAAGAAGAAAATGATTCAGATATAATGGAAGCAAATTTTGTAAGAAAGCTGAAGAAAGGAAAAGGAAAATACAAAGGAATGCTACCTCTTAAATGTTTCAGATGTGGAGGCATTGGACACTTTGCTACCAAATGTCCTTTCAATGACAAAAACAAAGGTGAAGAAACTCAGCATCAAGAAAGAGGAGAATGGAGGAAGAAATCAAATTTCAGAAAAGGTAAGTTTAATAAGAAAAGCTTTATCTCCCAAAATGTAGAATCTTCAGAGGACAGTTCCAGTGAAGACTCTGAAGAAGGAACAGGTGAGGCTCTTTTTATGGCGTTTGAAATAGACGAATCAGAGAACATAGAGGGGATGAACTCTGAAGTTGAAGAAGTTGAGGCTGAAGTTGATTTAGAGGGTGAGCTAGTGTCTGCTCTTACGGAATGGGAATCGGAGAAAAAGAAGAATGAAAAAGCGACAAGGAAACTTAAGGATGCAAACGACATTATTGCCAGTTTAAAAACACGGACTGAAGAATACAAGAAAATGTCTGAAGATCTGGAAATACAGGTTTCTATGAAGATAGACCACTACTGCAAATTGGAAGAAGAAAATGTGAGTCTCCGAATACAAATACAAGAAGCTGGATCGAAAAATCAAGCTGTCATCTAAAACGTGAAGAAAGCTCGATGAAGCTGGACAAAATTACGAGCGATCAAAGATCCACGAGGCATCAAATTTGGTCTCGGCTTTACTAAAGGAGAATCATCAAGTGAACCAAAAACAAGCAATGTTGAAAGTGAAAAGAACAAAGACAAGAAACAGGCTGTGGAAAGTAAAACGAATCAGGCAAAAGAAAGATATAATGCCAGACCTGAAATGACAGCTGACAATGATGGCTTTACTAAGGTCACACATCAAAAGAATAGAAGATCCAAGGCTCCAGCAACAACCTGGCCAAGACCATCTTTCAGGTTTACTCATTATTTCTATGGTTTTTGTTTTAAATGTAATAATTATGGGCATAAAATTGCTTACTGCAAATACAATATAGGTCCAAGAAGTTTCACTAGTAGAAATGTGTTTGCTCCTTTAATGAATTATGCAGTAGAGTGCTTTAAGTGTCACAACTTTGGGCATATTGCCAGAAATTGCCGTAGTATGTCTGTTTCATTTCAACCTCAGAAAAGAAGAACTCAACCATATAAGGCAAAACACAATAGTAGTTCTTCTGAAGGATATATGCAAAATTCTGAAAAGGGAAAATCTCAGCTAGAACCCAACAACATAGTTAAGACAGAATGGAAACAAAAGAAACATCTCGGGAAAGAACAGGGAATCCTTAATAGTGCGAGTCGCTTTTAGAGCTCGAGAATAAATATGTACCGTGGATTCTTGATAGTGGTTGCTCAAGTCATATGACAGGTGATAGACAGAAATTTGAAAATCTTCAGAAATATGAGGGTGGTTACGTGAAGTTCGGCAATAATGATGGAGCCAAAATAATAGGTAAAGGATCGGTCAAAATAAGTGAAGGGAAAATCAAGTCAGAAGAAGTTCTATATGTGGATGGTCTGAAACATAACTTGTTAAGTGTGAGTCAGATCTGTGACAAAGGACATGAAGTGGTGTTCAAGAAGCAGGGTTGTGAAGTCGAGAAAAACAAAGAACGGGAAATTAATAGCAACCGGCTCAAGGACGTATGGCAATCTGTACACACTATCAGAATTTTTAGAAGGTATGTGTTTCATGGGACAAGAAGAAGAGAACTGGTTGTGGCATAAGAGGCTTGGACACATAAGTTTTGATAATCTGGTAAGAGTTAGCGCTAAACAAGCAGTGAGAGATATTCCAATCATTAAAAAACCTACAAATAGTATGTGTGCTTCATGTCAGAAGGGTAAACAGACCAGAGTTTCGTTTAAAACAAAAGAACATCACACTAGCAGGCCTTTGGAACTTATTCACACAGACTTATGCGGACCCATGAGGACTCAAAGCATAAACGGCGACAAGTACTTTATCTTGTGCATTGATGATTTTTCCAAATGACTTGGATATTCTTCTTAAAAGATAAATCGAAGCCTTTGAAATGTTAGAACTTTCGGACAGTGGTAGAGAATGAAACGGGGAAAAGGATTAAATGCTTGCGGTCGGACGAGAGGAGGAGAATTTATTTCGAATGAATTTTTAGAATACTATGAAAAATATGGCATCGGGAGACAATATTCAGTGACCGAACTCCTCGGCGAGAATGGTGTAGCAGAGAGGAAAAATAGAACAATTCGGGAAATGGCACGCACCATCTTGCGAGAAAGCAAAATAACGAGATAGATTATGGAAAGAAGCGGTTCACACGATGGTATACATTCGGAACAGGTATATGTTAAGAACTCATGAATGCAAAACTCCGTATGAGTTGTGGTTTGGTAGGAAAGCAACGACAAAACATCTCAAAGTATTTGGCTGCAAGTGCTACATCGAGAAAAATAGATGACAATCTTGGAAAGTTTGAAGATAGAAGCGAGATGAAGGTGTGTTTGTTGGTTATTCTCCACACAGCAAAGCTTACAAATGCTACAACAAGAGACTCAAGAAAATTGTGGACAGTGCAGACGTTAAATTCGATGAAGGGAGGAAACAAATAGTTAATTTTCAAGAAAACTATCCAATCTACGAAGAAGTCATTGAAGGAGATGAAGTACATGACACAAGAAAATACGGATACGGTGATGCGAGATAACTTATCGGATGGCTCGGAGGTACAAGAAAACAGAAAATTCAGAATGGGCAATTGGCGAGAAAAATCATCCTAGAAACCAAATAATTGGAGATCCCACAGTGGCATTCGGACAAGAAAGAAAGTAATAAGTAATTACTCTCTTTTATCCGACATTGAGCCCAAAAACATAGATGAAGCAAGCAAAGATGACAGTTGGATGAAGGCAATAAATGAAGAGTTAGATCAGATTGAAAAGAACAAGAACTTGGGAGTTAGTACCTAGACACCGCAAACAAGAATGTAATCGGCACTAAATGGATATTTCGCAACAAGTTAAATGAAAACGGTCAGGTCATTAGAAATAAAGCAAGGCTGGTTTGCAAAGGCTATGCACAAGTCGAAGGGATTGACTTTGAAGAGACTTTCGCACCAGTAGCTAGATTAGAAGCTATTAGGATGTTTTTGGCACTAGCGGTTTACAAGAACTTCGAGTTTATCGAGATGGATGTTAAATCTGCATTTTTAAATGGGAAACTTGAAGAAGAAGTCTATATTGAACAACCGAGATGGCTTTCAAATCAGTGAAGATCCTAACCTTGTCTGCAGATTAAAGAAGGCACTGTATGGATTAAAACAAGCACCACGGGCATGGTATGCTAGGCTAGATAATTATCTCTCTCAACGGGGATTCAAGAAAGGTTTAGTGGACAACAATATGTATGTGAAAGCGAGAAGATGGGCATCTCATTGTTCTTGTTGTCTATGTGGATGACATCATATTTGGTAGCAACAAAGATGAATCTTGTAAAGACCTAGCAAACAAGATGCGAGAATGAATTTGAAATGTCAATGATTGGTGAAGCTGTCTTATTTTTTGGGACTACAGGTTAATCAGAATGAGAAAGGTATATTCATTTCCCAAATCAAATATGTGAAAGAGATGTTAAAGAAGTTCACTATGGAGGATAGTAAGCCAGTCAGTACTCCCATGACAACAGGCTGTAAGTTAAGTAAAGAAGACAAATCTCCACCTGTAGATCAAACCATGTATAGATCAATGATAGGAAGCTTACTATATTTAACTGCAACCAGACCTGATATTTTGCAGGCAGTGTGCATGGTAGCCAGATTTCAGGCCAGTCCCAAAGAGACTCATGTAACGACAGTTAAAAGGATTTTTCGGTATCTCAAAGGCACCATGGAGTATGGATTGTGGTATCCAAGAGGCAAATATTTCACTCTTATATCATATTCAGATGCAGATTGGGCTGGATGTGTTGATGACAGGGAAGAGTACCGGTGGAGGAGCATTCTATTTGGGGGACAGATTGGTTGCATGGCACGGTAAGAAGCAAGAGTCGGTGTCTTTATCTACGGTCGAAGCAGAGTATATTGCGGCGGCAACATGTTGCACACAAGTTTTGTGGATGAAGCAGAGACCTTGAAAGATCTTGGTATTAATTTTAGTGAACCAATATCAGTAAAGTGTGACAACACCGGTGCAATCAACATTTCTAAGAATCCAGTAATGCACTCACGGACAAAGCATATTGCTATAAGGTATCATTTCTTGAAAGACAAAGTTGCAGAAGGAGAAGTCGGATTGGACTATGTCCCAACTACGGAGCAGGTAGCGAGACATTTTTACAAAACCTTTGCCCAAGGAAGTATTTGAGTATCTTCGAAGCAAATTAGGAGTAGTCACACTTCCTAAGAAGTGACTAGCTACGGGGATCACCTTCTCAGGGGGAGCACTTGAGTGTTTGAGGATGGACTCGGGGGAGTCAAATTGTGCTTGAGAAGTGTGAGGATGGACTCAGGGGGAGTCAAGCTGTGCGAGAAGATTGAGGATGGACACGGGGAGAGTGCGGGCCCTTTGGTATTATTGACAAAGGGGGAGAAGAGTTACAAAAATGTATACGGGTGTTGCCAACAATTCCAAAGGGGAGATTGTTGAGCAAGAAGGATTGTCATTGTTGTCAACACGAGCGGTCGGATCCAAGGATGCGGTGGATAACGAGACTTGAAATGGGTTTTCTTAAAACCCAAGTTGGCTCTTCGTTTTGTTGAAAAAGATGCCCCGGTGTTGAAGATATTTAATTTTAAATATTTAGTTTAAATTTTTATTTTATTAAAAATTTAAATTAGAATATTAAATTAAATTAAAAAAGGTCGACGTGTTACTATTTCGCGGCAATAAGCTACAGGAAGGTAACGAAGGTGGAGAAGAGTTTGAGGCCGACAAAGTTAAATGCGGGCAGACGGATTTTAGGGTTTGGCAGGTGACAAATTCTAGGGTTTCTCAGTCAACGTTCTTCTAGGGTTTGCCTCTAAAATTTCTTCTATAAAAGCAAGGGTTCTTCGAGTTTAAAGTGTGCAGCGTGATGTGATATATGTGTATGAAGTTCGGGTGCAGCAGTGTGAGTGGTGCGAAGAGAAGATAAGAACGCGGTATGCAGAAGTCGTGTTTCGAGTGTGAAATGACAGTGTGTTGGTTGTAGAAGTGATATTTACGTGAAGTTGCGAGCAAGAGAACACGGAGAGATATAGAGGAGTGGTTGAAAAAGTGCGAATCATTTTTCACGACGACGATCGAATGCCGAGCAAGCGGCGGATCGCGAGAAAAATAGCGAGATCGTGATAATTGAGGTGAAAGTTTACATTCCGCAATTTTTATTATTATCTTCAAGTTGTAGCTTGAAAAAGGGGTTGGTGCCTCTTTCCGGTTGGTGCTTGGAAAAATTGGAGTTGGTGCTCCATTCATTGTAGCGAGATAAAACTTAGGGGTTGGTGCCTCTTACCGGTTGGTCTTTGGTGAATGATTATGTAAAGTTGGAGCTTTGCATTTGATTGGATTTGGATGGTAGTCCAAGCAGTCCTTTTTGAGGAGTAGCCACATCGGTGAACCTCGTTAAAATGCCGTGTTATGTGTGATGCTCTTAGTACTTTTATTATTTCTGTTTTAATCTGCTGCTTGTTTATTTAAAAGTCTAAATTGCTTTTAAGTTTTTAAAGAACACATTGATTCACCCCCCCTCTCAGTGTCATTGTGATTATAACAATTTTAAGGTACAAATCGGGGAATATAATCTTAAGGATGATATATTTTCTTGACCCCTAAGTGGTTGTGGTGTGGCATTGCAAGCATAATGGGTGAGGACATTTGGCCCAACATTATGGGACTTTTTTAAGCTATGGATGAAATTCAACTAGAAAGTAATTGAGTACATTTTAAGAGGAATGAATTTCTAGGCTACCCAACTTGTTTCATCTCATAATATGAAGAAACTATTAAAAAAGTCATCCCATGAAGTTGTGGATCAACTATTTTCTATACAAGCTTAATGTGATGGGGACAAGGACCCTTAGGAAGAATTACATCTTTTGCTAAAAATCATGCCATAGTTTTTGTTGAACCCAAAGGACTACCCCCTCATTGTACTCAGGATCATGTAATCAAGCTTATTCTAAGTACTCTTCCTCCAAATGTCTACCCTTATAGGTATTCATATGTCCAATAATTAGAAATCGAGAAGATGGTGTTAAGACTGCTTGGTGTAGGGTTTAATCACCCTAATGTTAGTCCTTATTCTTCCCTAGTGTTGTTGGTATAGAAAAAATATGGGTTTTGGCATTTATGTGTATATTTTAGAGAACTCAATAAAATGACTATTAAAGAAAAATTTCCTATTTTGGTAATTGATGAGTTGTTAGATGAGTTGCATGGTTCCAATATTTTTCAAAATTGGATTTGAACTTTGGATACCATTAGATTCGAATCAAGGAGTATGAAATTCCTAAAAGTGTCTTTAGAACTCACGATGGGCGTTACAAATTTTTACTTATGCCATATGGGTTGACCAATGCACCTTCCACTTTTCAGAGTTTTATGAATGTCATTTTTTGGACATTTCTTCATAAATTCATTCTAGTCTTCTTTGATGATATTCTAATTTATAGCCACACTTGGGAGGAGCATCTCCACCATTTGGATTAGACCTTGAAAATTTTGTCTAATAATTAACTTTATGCCAAGCGATCAAAGTGTTCTTTTAACATACAAGAAGTAGAGTATTTAGGTCACATTGTCTCTAAAAAAGGAGTTAAGGTGGATACTAAAAATATTTAGGTTATTCAAGACTAGCCAAAGCCTCAAATCCTCAAGGGACTTCGTGGAGTTTTACAAATCACTAGGTATTACTGAAAGTTTATGCAAAACTATGGAAATATAGAGATACCTTTAACAACTATGTTGAGAAAGAATTCATTTATTTGGTTAGAACCAGTGGAACAATATTTTAAGGAATTAAAACAAGCTATTACAACCACCCCAATGCTAGCAATACCTAATTTTTCTAAGCTTTTGTAATTGAAAGTGATGCTTTTGGCAATGGAATTGGGACAATTATGATCTAAGAAGGAATATCATTGGCTTTCACCAGTAGAGCACTATCCGAAAGGAATTTTGGCAAATCTACTTATGGAAAAGGAGAGTTAGTCATTTTACATGCTATTAATCATTGGAGGCCATATCTCATTGGATGTCACTTTTCAATCAAAACCGACCATCATAGTCTTAAGTATTTCTTAGAGAAATGGGTAACCACACCCGAACAAAAATGATAGGTATATAAATTATTGGGATAATATTATTAAATCACATATAAAAAATGAAAGAAGAATACATGCACTATCTTGTTAGTATGCAAATTAGGGTATGCTAATGTGATATCTACACCACTCCCTCAATGGACAATTCAACTCAAGGAGGAAATTACTAAGGATTCTAGTCTATATATTGTGATCCACAAACTCCAAGCAAAGCCCAAATCATACCCTAGATATGATTGGGATGATCAAGACTTGAGATATCATGATCAACTTGTTTTTCCTCAAAATTCACAAATGCATAAATTCATCTTACTAGAAATGCATGCATCACCAATGACTAGAAATTCTAGGTTTCTAAAAACCTATGAAAGGGCCAAATGTACTTTATTATGGAAAAGAATAAAAATGAATGTTCAATATTTTGTGGCAGGATGTGATAAGTGCCAAAGGATAAAATGTGAAACTATGTGTACCTTGAGAACCCTTGAGTCCTTGCCAATTTTGAATAAGGTGTGGATAGATATTTATATGGATTTCATTGAAGGTTTACCAGAGGAAAATCAATCATTCTATTGGTATTGGATCATATCACAAAGTATATCCATATATATTCCTTACCCATTCATACAAACCATTCATAGTTGTTCAAATATTTTTAGACTTCATCCTTTTCCTTCATGGAGTGCCCAAATCTATTGTGTTCGATAGGGACCCTACTTTTACTAGTCAATTTTGCTAAGAATTATTTAAGTTGTAGGGTACTTACCTCAATTTTTTTTTTCCTATAACCCTCAAACTGATGGCTAAACAAAAATTGTTAATAAGTGCTTGGAAACATACCTTCATTGCTTTGCATCAGAACATCCTACATAATGGGCCAAATGACTCCCTTTGGCTGAATGGTGGTATAATACTTCATATCACACCGCTACCAAGGTTGTACTATTTGAAGTAGTATATGGTATTCCTCCACCAACACCCTCCTCATACATTCTAAGAAGCTCCAAGGTTCAAGCCGTAAATACCACTCTCAGTCAACATGTTGTCATCCTCCAACAACTTAAGGTAAATCTTAAATTAGCTTAGAATCGTATGCATCAACAAGCTGATCAACACCATTTTGAGTGTAAATTTGAAGTAGGGAATATGGTATTTCTCTATCTATAATCCTACAAACAATCATCACTCTAGCTCCATGGATGCCATAAACTAACAACCAAATTCTATGGTCCCTTCCAGGTGTTAAAATGGATTGGTTCAATAACCTACAAATTGGCCCTTTTGACCACTTGCAAGATCCATCTAGCCTTCCATGTCTCCTCCTTGACGGGGAAACTCATATGTGGCAATAATCTAGATTTGCATCACCAGAATTAGAAGATTTCGTTCCCCTTATAACTATAATACCGTTTAATATGGAGTGGTAGTAATAGAGGACAATTAACCAATGTATCAAGTCACCTATTATTAGACGTGTAGAAAAATAGAGGGAATATGCTTCATCCTTGCTTGGGCTATGATTAAAATGATATTTGTTCTTCTCCTTAGCTAAAAATCTCAATATTTTATTTGATCTCCATTAGCTAACAACTCACCTATAATTTGCACTGATTATAAATAAAGATGTATGTGACATTTAGTGGGCTACTAGTTGGTAGTAATTTTCTTTCAAACTTTTGATACTAAACTGAGAGTTATTTTTATTTTGATTACATGTTAGAATCCTCGTATGGATAGTTGTTAAGAATAATAAAATCTTTAAGATTTCAGTTCCTATGCTAAGTGTAATCTCCTTTTCTACCACTCTGGAGCTTGGGCCCACTCCAATATTGGAAGGAAAGGATTTATTTGTTATGTTTGGGTAGGTATGTCATAGCAGATTTTTATTTTATTTTTATTTTCCAACAATCACTATTACTTTCCACTATGCTATAATTCGTGTATTGTTGTGAATGTATTTATATTTTGCTATTTTGTTTTCTATGATATAACTCCCAAGAGAAAAGAGGAGTGTTTGACTAGATATCCATAGTTAATATAATTAGTTTCAATTAGAGTTTATGCATTTTGAAAAAGTAAAAACTTAGTTTAAATTATTAATTTCAAAAATATTATAAGAATTGTAGCTAAATTAATTATTTTGGTTTCAGTATCTTCCTTTTTGAATTCATTTTGATTTTTGCAAGTTTAAGTTTAAATATTTTATGAGCATTTAACTTTAGCATGCATAAACTATAGAAATTCCTACCAATAACCTTACTATCGAACCAAATTCTAGTGCATATAGCCTTTGGACACCACCGTGAATTTGATAAATTAAAAGTGTGGTTTAATGGTACCCATCACTTTTTGGCACCGTTGTCGAGAACACAATGTTGCTAGGAACTGCTTAAAAATTATTTAAACATACAACATTGGAAAAATTCACTTAGAGAATTGATTGGTCATAGAGATAATAGACCTACCTATTGGCTATTTTTGATGAGTGTTCACCAAGATAGATTAGAATCTAATATTATAAACCAAGATACCTAGTGCCCTTATTTGTGCCTTATGCCAATAGGAGACTAGTTGGTTAAAACTAAGTGAAACTAGTGGTGTTGAGAAGGAAAGGTAGAGGTGATTAGAATATGATTTATTTGATAAATTAGAATGCATGAATATACCTAGGGATAATAAGGGTAGGTTTATAAAAAAAAACTCCAACAAGCCATAGGAGCAAAACAATCATGCTTGAAGGTTGCACAAGAGTACTTTGTACATTTATCCATAGTTCCAAGTGGTTCATTGAAAATAGATGAAGAATGTACTAGTGAACAATCATTATGAACTTTAGGATTTAAAGGATTTCCCGAATTAGAAGAATCCAATAGCCTTCCATCTCTTCCATTTATAACTCTTGAATAATATAGACAAGTCTTTAACATTTGCTAGAAAAGCCATAACATGGGGGATAGACAAGGTGAGAATAACATAAGGGATGGACAAAGTAATGTACATCGAGTAGAAAATAGTAATGGTACTAGAACCTTCAAATATATTGTTCGATTGGACCTCAATGTACAAGCCCATATGAAAAATATTTCTCCCTCAAATTTACATATCTTTAGGGGGACTATAGTAGAAGACCCAAACAAGTTTTTGTTTAAATTTAAAGTTATGTGTAAAAGTTATGATTACACAACCAAAAATTATAAACTTAAATTATTTTCATCAATACTCAAGGATGCAACTATGTGATGGTTTATGGACGTAGCCCTAGAATGAATCCATCGCTAGGTCGAGATGGAATAAGTATTGTTATAGAAAAATTAGGAGTACTATCATGTCAAGGATCAGAAGGAAGAATTATTTAGGATAAAATAAAATGGGGATGAGATTCTTGAATATTATCCATAAAGATTCCTTTTTGTTCAAAAAATATGTGAAGAGATGGACCAAGAACTCATTAATGTAATATTTTTATGAGGATTACAAGAAGATTCAAGGGATATCTTAAACCTCATGGAGAAAGGTGATGTAAATAAGCTGGATATTTATATAATTATGGAATTATATAGAAACTAATTCCAACAAAAGAAAGAAACTCATAGACATCAAGTAGGGTAGAGTGGTAATGAAATAGGATAACTATTATAAGAATTTTCCAACTTAAAAACTAATATTCTCATACACTTGAACACAATATTGGATGAACTACAAGCTAAAGCTAAGGCCAATGAACCATTGACCATATATTGTCCAAGGTATAGGAAAAATATGCCTTACGAGAATTCGCTCTCAAGAAAACCAATATCTATAGTATCTATGAAAAACGTCACCCTACAGACTGGTGTGATCTCTTACCAAAAATAAAGGCTACCCTTGGAAGGAGTTATCCCAATGTGGAAGAACTCAATTATGTTAGACAATAAAATATTTTTTCCACAATCAAAGAGCACCATGGGGACATAATCCATGGAATGTGCCTAGAATATGCCTGCACCACAACAATAATAGGGTCAATACCCTTGATATCCATCCCCAAAGTGAACTAGTCAAGGATGGTTTAACTCACCATGTATACAACCAATGCCTAATCAGTCATGGTTAAACAAAAATAACAATAGTCATTCCATGCCACTCTAATCAATATTATAGGGGATAACAATGATTTCAAAGTCAACAACAAGCATTGCTGCCAACACCTACTAGTGCTTCTCAAGTAGTACAATCACAACCACCCAAGCAACCTCCACTATCAAATCAACCCAAATAATAACAAACAAACAACCTTTATCTACAATACAAAACATGGTGACACAATAAATATTAATGCTATTGACTATAATGTGTAGCTTCACTCAAGAAAAGTTTTTCTTGAGCCAGAACCTCCTAAAATAGAAGAATTATAAGAGGAAAGACAAACAACTCCCCTAGATATTGAGCCAATAAATAAAGAAGAAAATCTTCTAAAAATATGTATTTAGAACTTATAAAGCACAATATCTTGAAATATTAGAATCCAAGGAAGAGCATTCTAAGAAATCCAATTTGTTAAAATAGTTAAAATATTTAAACATAACAATTTCTTTGCTCCAATCAATAAAGGATGTGTTGATCTTCAACATGGTTATTCGGGAAATGCACTTTAAGAAACCTAGAAGGAAATAAAAAGATTACTCCAAGACCATACAATTAGATGAAAAATTACTTAAGCTCGTAGCAGGAAAGCTTGTTCTATCAATATATGAATATCTCAAAAACCTAGGTATTACTATATTTATTAGTGCAACAAAGATATTGAATATATTGATCGACTTAGGAGCAATAATAAATGCCATGACCATTTAAATGATGAATCAATAATCCTTAATAAATATTTGGCTTACCTCTACTATACTTCAATTGATAGATCAATCTACAACCCAACCTAAAGGAATAGTAGAGGACGTACAAATATCTATAGAATCATGGGAATATCCTATTGATTTCATGATTCTCTAGCTGAGTGCCAAGATGAATGGTTATCCATTGGTTCTTGGATGATATTGGTTGGCTATGACTACAACTTTCATAGATTATCATTCAAGGATATGACTAATTCAATGGGTTGAATTCCAATAAGAGTTCTCTCTACCCCCTAGCTAGACCTTCTATGGATTTCTCTAGAAATCTATAGGTGGATGAGTTTGGGGAAAAATAATATTGCTCATTTGGCTATGGTAACAATAAAAGAGCATGTATAAGAGCTAGATACATTATAATAAGCTCTCTTAAATGATGAGGGGACTATAGTCCACAAATTCTTATGGAAATATTAGGATGCAACCTTTGAATCTTTGTCACCTATGTCACTACAAGATAGCCCATTTACATTGACACATGGACAACAAAGGCACCTCCTATTGTATTTCAAATATCCTTTAAACAACATCATTCCAATAGGAATTAATTTTAAAGAAAAAACTAGAAAATTTTATTCACTGCTACCCCACCATTGTTATTTAAACTCATTGGTGAGTAAAGGAGTTAATTTAGTATTTCTAGACAATAAGAAAATAGAAATACAACCCCAAAAAATTAATATCAATAGCTAGTTTATGGATGTTGAAGAGGTTAAATTATTTGATGTCTTAAGCCAACAACCTTTGCATGGGAATATAGTGATATGAAGGGAATCCATATCGATATATGCACTCATAGGATTTACACCACTAAGAAAAAACATGTTCAACAATCCCAAAGGAGGATAAATATTGCTTTGAGGGATATGATAAAGACAAATATTGAAAATCTACTAGATGTAGGATTTATTTACCCAATCTATGATAGCCAATGGATCTCACCATTGGTTATTGTTCCTAAAAAAAATAGAAAAGTGTGAGTGTATGTCAACTATAGAGAACTTAACAAAGCCATACAAAAAGATCATTTTTCATTATATTTCATAGACCAAGTACTCTAAACCCTCTCTAGGAAGAAATACTTTTCTTTCCTAGATGGTTTTAGTGGGTACAATAAGATACATGTGGTACTAAAAGATCAAGACAAAACCACTTGCATGTACCCCTAGGGAACATTTACCTATAGAGTCTTACCATTTGGATTATACAATGGTCTTGCAACTTTCAAGCGGGTGGTTCTCACTACTTTCGTGGATCTTACTAATGAATGTGTTGAGGTATATATGGACAAATTCATGGTATATGAGGAAACCTTTGACAAAGCTCTCAATAACTTGGATTGAGTTTAAACCCAATGCGAAGCCCGTAATATATCTCTAAGCAATGAAAAGTGCTTAATGATAATGGATGAAGGAATCATTGTAGGGCACCACATATTGATAGTAGGCATACAAGTAAACCCTAAAAAAATAGAAGTTATAAACCAGTTGCCTCCACTAGAGACTTAGATGGATGTTAGGAACTTCTTGGGACATGTTGGATATTATAGATGGTTTATTGAAAACTTTAGAAAAATTGTCACTCCATTATTCACTCTCCTTACCAAGGATGTTGAGTTTAAATGGACCAAAGAATGTCAAGTGGTATTCAAATCCATCATGAAAAATTTGACCACCTCACCAGTATTGAGGGGACATTATTGGAAGCTTTCATTTCATATACATACTAACGCTTCCAATACTATAATCAGTGTAGTACTTGATCAATAAGATGAGAAAAATGAAAAAAATTACACTATTTACTACATTAGTAAAAAATTAATGAGTGTTGAAAAGAACTACACCATAACTACAAGAGAATTTTTGGTAGTAGTCTATACCATTAATAAGTTTTGTTACTATATCATAGGTTACCCTATATATGTGCACATGAACCACTCCGCAGTAAAAATATTTGATGAATAAACCAATGGTGAATGGATGAGTGGTTGGATGATTTTTTTTACTCTAGAAATTCAATATCATTATTGTAGATAGACCTAGTAGAGTAAATGTAGTTGTCAAATTTTTGTTCAGATTAAACACTACCAAAGAGAGAACTAGTGGATGATTCTTTCCTTGATGAATATTTGTTTGCAATATTAGAGCACTCATGGTTTGTAGATATCTCTAACTATTTGGGGATCGAGCATATCCCTTTCCATCTTACTCCAAATGAAATATGCCATATAGTTTAACAAAGTTCATATTTTTAATGGATAAAAGAATTATTGTTCTAGTGTGGACCTGACCATATATTGCGAAGGTGTGTAAGGGAAGATGGAGTCTATGATATCCTTTAGGTATGTCATGATGAACCTTATAGAGGATATTAATCTATAAAATGAACCACACAAAATATTATTAGAGTAGAATACTATTGGCCTACACTTCACAAGGATGTGAAGAAACATGTTTTTTGTTGTAATCAACATCAACATATGGGAAAATCTATGACACAAAATAAGATACCTCTTCAACTTCAAATAGTTCTAGAACCATTTGAGAAATGGAGAATAGATTTTTTAGGACCCATTAATCCACCATCCCAAGAAAAACAACACATCCTAGTGTGTATAGACTATGTGACTAAATGGGTTGAAGTAGTCGCTCTTTAGTACACTCATGAGAAAAAAGTTGTTGAATTCTTATATGAACACATATTTTAGTGCTTTGGAACTCCTCATGAGATTGTATCGGATTAGAGGCCCAAATTTATGTCAAAATTTATCCATTCATTCATGGAATATTATCAAGTAAAACATAAAAAGTCCTTACCATATCATCCATAGGCTAACGATCAAGTAAACATTACTAATAGTGAATAAAAGAACATCTAGACACAAATAGTAGCTTCATATAAAAAATTGGGTTGATAAATTATAAGAAGTTATGTGGGCTTGTAATGTTACTTGTAAATGGAGTCAAAGCGAGTTACTGTGTGAGGGTTTCATTTGTGTTGAGTGCAAGTAGCTCTAGAGGTTGTTTTCAGGGCCTTTGGACCCTAACGACTAATATTTTTGTGGTTTCTACTCAAGATTTTAGTAGGATATGTTGCAGGAGACCCAAAATGGGCTAGATATATGTATTTCAATATATATTTATGCTGTGAACTTGATTGACAATGACTTCCAATTTGCTACATAAAAAAAAGTGAAAATCATACTTTTCCTTGGCATCCAAGGCATGGATTAAAGAGATCTAGAAACAAGTTTCAAGTAGTTGATCAAAAAAATGGTTTAGATCTCAACTGAATTTGATGCAAAGGAGCACCCCCAAAACAAATCCACTTTGGAAAACCCCTTTAAAGGGCAAGGATTTTAAAGACTCAACCCCAAAAATGAATTTTAGGGATGCCCTCAATGGTGGATAGCCTTAGCCTAATGCTAAAATTAATCTTAGGGTTTCCCATAAACCTCTAAGAATGCCTAAGATTGATCCTAGGAAAACTGAGTCAAGATATCTTAGGGTAGTTGATGGAACTTTGATTGTTAAGCTAGATATGGGCATCATTCAGACTAGAATAGAAGATATAGAAAAAAGAGGACTAATTTATCATTTCTTGGGTTTTCATCCAAGCCTATCTGCTTTCAAAGTTTTTGAGCTACAAAAATTAAAAAATAAAAGGTGAATTACAAATTTGTATTTATCCAAATGGTTATTTTCTTGTTATATTTGCTAATAATGAAGATAGAGAGAAAATATTTCAAGGGGGTCCCTAGTTCTTTGGAAGGATGAGGATTTTCATGAAGCCTTGGCATACTAAATTTAAAGTTAAACAAGAGATGCCTTCTACAGGTCCTGTGTGGGTTAGACTCTTTGGCCTCCTAGTTGAATTCTAGAATTCAACTATCTTATCTTCAATTGGAAACTCTTTGGGAACTTTTATGATGACTATTGATTGTATTAAAATATTTAAACATATCATTTATGCTCAGATTTGTATTTTCATGGATTTTGACAAACCCCTACTTGAAAATATCTCATTACAATTTGGGGAGGACACTTGGGAGTAAGTGGTGGACTATGATAACATTCCTTTTCATTGTAGAATTTGCCATGAACATGGTCATTTGGCCAGTGTTTACCCAAATAAAATTCCAAATCAAAAGAAAGAGGATATAAACTTAGCAAGTTTCCAAATGCTTAAGAAGAAGAACACTTAGATAAAACCAGTTATGGAGGATAAATCAAAGTTATTAGCTAATATGTTTGAAATTTATTCCACAAATGATGTCCCCAGTGAGAAAGAGGAAATAATGGAGCAAAAAATATTAGAAACACAATTTAAAAATGCAGGGAAGGACTTAGAGACAAACAAGCAAATTAAAGGTTTTCAAAAGGAAAAAATGAGGAAATATACATGAAAAAATAATCTTTTAAATGTTGATACTTCAAATAATATAGGTCCCAAGATAGATTTTGTTGAATCTTCTAGTAACACTTTGGCTTTGTACACACATTCTTCAAGGTTAGAAGCCATCCTAGATTCAATTGAGATAAGTCAAGAAATAGGAAAAAAACTAAAGATGGATTCCAACCAGAATGTAGGTCACAATATCAATCAATATCATATGGTAAAATCAGGTAAAAATCTTGTAAATGAAGGTAAGATTAATGCCCTTACCATTTTTTTAGCCTTGGTATTAATGAAGATCATCACTTGGAATATTAGAGGACTCAAAGGTAGTCTTTCAAAACAAAATGAAATTAGAAGAATGATTGAGACAAACCATCCACATCTTATTTTCCTTCTAGAAATGACGATGTCAATAGAGGAAATGGATTCAATTGCTAGAAAAATCTGGGCAGCTAGAAAAGTTGCTTTCCTAAGTTCCCAAGGGACTTTTGGTGGTATTGTTTTCCTTTGGGACCTAAAAGAGGTAGTTATTCACCATATGGTTGATAGATGGGGTCTTTTGTCTATAGCTATTCAAAGTATACATTTCAACCAAATTATGCTTTGCATAATCATTTATGTTTCGATTGCTTTGGAAGAAAAGAGAAGACAATGGAATGATATAACTTATATTATATCTCATTTTCTTGAATCTTGGATCTTTATCAGAAGAGATTTTAATACCATCCTATATCTGGATGAGAAAATGAAGGGAAATCAAAATTTGGACAAAAACACTGACCTCATGAGTGAATATATTGCAAACCTTCATCTTGTGGACATCCAACCAAATAATGGCCTTATAACTTAGTCTAATAGAAGGTAAGGCTTAGCTTTTATCATGGAGAGATTGGATAGGTTCTTGTTCTCTAACAATTTCTTAATCCATGGTCACATTCCTAAGGTGAAGACTCTTAACAATGTTGGTTCGGATCACTGGCCAATCATGGTGGAAATTTGGAAAACCAATGTGAGTTTCTCACCTCTTTTATTTTAGTTAATGTGGCTTAGAAATAGTTCCTTCAGACCCCAAGTGCAACAATGGTGGAAGGAAGGTAAACTAAGGTATGGGACTAAGATGTTTTGTTTTACCAAAAGGTTGCAATACATTAAATCCAAAATCAATATTTGGAACTAGAAGGAGTTTGGAGATGTTTGGCAAAAAAACATAAATTTATTGCTCAAATTGAAAATTTGAATAAGAAAATTTGTTTAGATGGCCTCATAGAGATTAGAAGTACAAATGAAAATAGTCTCACAACTCAGTTAGAGGAATGAAAAAAAATCTTATGGAAGCAAAAATATAGGATCCAATGACTCAAAGAAGGTGATCAAAACACATTTTTCTTCTACAAATATCTTCTAGCTTGAAGATATCACAACTTTATTTCTTCCCTAAAATATGATTTTAGATATGTTGTCTACACTTGGGATGATATGAACTCTGTTGTTGTCCATTACTTTTCCAATCTATTTGTTGTTGCACCTCTTGAATCAACTTCTCAATAGAATATTCTTTGAGTGATCCCTACTCTTATCACTTTTAAGGAGAAATCTATTTTGACTGCTCTAGTTACTATCAATAAGCTTCAATAGGTGGTTTTTAAAATACAAAAAGGAAAAACCATAGGTCTTGATGGTTTTCCCATTGAGTTCTATCAATAGTTTTGGGATATCCTTCATGTTGATTTATTATAGGTGGTGGAAGAAGCCAAAAAAACCAAGGAAATTTTGAAGGTTATCAATAAAACTTATATAGATATTGTCCCAAAAACTCAAGAGGTAGATCATATCTCAACTTTTAGACCTATAGCTTTATGTAACGTTCTTCTCAAAATTATATGTTGTCTACACTTGGGATGCCATGAACTCTATTGTTGTCAATTACTTTTCCAATCCATTTGCTGCTGCACCTCTTAACTGAACTTCTCAATAGAATATTCTTCAAGTGATCCCCACTCTTATCACTTTTGAGGAGAACTCTATTTTGACTGCTCTAGTTACTATCAATGAGCTTCAATAGGTGGTTTTTAAAATATAAAAAGGAAAAACCCTAGGTCCTGATGGTTTTTCCATTGAGTTATATCAAGAGTTTTGGGATATCCTTCATGTTGATTTATTAGAGGCGGTGGAAAAAGCCAAAAAAACCAAGGAAATTTTGAAGGTTATCAATAAAACTTATATATCTCTTGTCCCAAAAACTCAAGAGGTATATCATATCTCAACTTTTAGACCTATAGCTTTATGTAATGTTCTTCTCAAAATTATTACAAAGATCATGGCAAAATGTTGAAGCCTCTTTTGCATAAGATTATTTTTCATGAACAAGGGGGTTATGTATAAGGGTGTCAAATAGTGGATGAGATAGTTATTGCTCAGGAAGCCATCCATTCCATGGAAATGCAAAAATATCAATCTTTGTTCATTCGTTTAGACTATTAGCTTTTGATGGGTATATAATAAAGGAAATGCAACCACAAGATGTAAAATAAGAAATCTATGATAACTATATGATAATGGCACTATAATATGTAGGAAAAATATAAGATAAAATTTTGCAATAACTCAAAAATATGCCATTAATGAAAGCTCATAAAAATAGTACAATGTAGTATAATGGAGGACATGAACACTCCATAAACTGTTTTGAAGAGCTACATTGTACTCCGCCACCAATGTATACTATGCACTCTATATTCTCTACTACCCTCACTATATTCACTACTACACCATTTCACTCTCTATGAGACCTATATATAGGAAGATACGTTCCTTGGCCCTTACTCTACCTATGACTCTTCATGTACCTTTTCTATGACTCATGTACAAGTAGACTCTTTGTACATTTACATCATTGCATATTGGCACATACATTTATTACATTGCTTGAAGTAACTACTTAACTTTACTCTAAAGTAAACTCCTACTCTAGTTATGTACCCAAAGTGGTACATTGACAACACACCCCCTGTATTACATTATTTGGGTATTGAAGACTTTAGTCTTCAATATGGATCTTCATATTTTTGATATTCTAGAATTTATATTATTTTTCTCTGCTATCTTTATTTTGCTCCTTGCCTGTATCCTATTCAAGCAAGTAGTTAGTGTCTTCACAAAATTCTATCTTTGCTAAGAGAGCTTTAACTTCATGTTCATCTGTACGTTCTTCCAGTTCTTCAATTTCTTGAGTCCTTTGAGCTAGGTTTCCTTTTTGATTCCATTTTAGATATTCTAATTGAGTATAATTATATGGATGCTGAAACTATTATTGACGAGGATTATTTTGAGTTTGATATTACCTTGGTTGGAAAACCCTATTTGGATGGCTTCCATATTTTATCTAATTTCTCTGATTCTGGTTTCTAGGATTGAATCTGTAGTAATTAGTACTATGTCGTTTTCTCCTACAAGCATGACAATATCTATTATTCCATGGTCTTCATCCTTTTGAGGATGAGACAATGTTTTCCTATGAAGTATCTTTTGAAACCAATGCATTGTTAGTCATTTCATATTTAATTGTATTTTCCACTTCGTACTCTTGAATAATATTGACTAACTCATCAAAGGAAGTATCTTTACTTAGGATTTGTAAATATGCAACTGGATGTTTGTAGTTTTATAGAAGTGTTCTCATAGTTTCTTGAACAAGAAACTTATCTTCAACCTTTTCTCATAAGGTTAATAATTTTTCATTTATATCGGATACCTTCCTTAGGAATAGTTTTATACTTTTACCACTATTCATTTTTAACGAATGTAATTGAGTTTAAGGATTTAAGATAGTGGCTTTATTATTTCCTTCAAATATTTTGGATAAGGTTTTCCAAGCTTCTGTAGATGTTCCCGCTATACTAATGTAAGGTTGTATTTCATATGTAATGGCAAAAGTTATTATCATTAATGCTTTTGCATCACTTTATTCAAAATTTTGAATCTCTGTATTACCTATAGTAGGTTTAGCTATTCCTTTGACAAATTTTCGAAGCTTTTCAACTATCAAAATTACCCTCACTTTTTTTTCCATGAGAATTAATTTAGACTTTTAAGTAGTTGGGATTCTATAGGAATTTTTTTTTTATTGTCATGATGGTCCTTTTAGGCTACCTTATAACTCCCTAGTTTAGAGTATGCTATAAAATTTGATAAAGTACTTAGCTACTATTTTAGTTGATTTTGTAACATTTTGAGAATGATAATAATCAACTCCTATTTCACCTTATTTCTCCTATTGAATTATGCACTTTTAATTTGATGGAGTTATGTATGGTTGGATTTCTTTTGTCCCTTTAGTATGAGTATGAGACAAGTAAATAATTTCAACTCTTTTAAGCAAGTAATAATTTCGCTTCTTTATCCTTAGTTTCAATAGTTCAATTTTTCTAAATTCCAATAAATTAAATTTTGATGTAGCACTCCTTATATCTCCCTAATTTGGAATTTTAGAAATTTATAATATTTGCAATAATAATTTGATTTTCCAAGTAGAAAGCCTTATATATCCTATGATATTAATTGCAAATATTAAGATACTTGTATTTCAACTAATATATTTTTGAAATACTACTTAAGGATATAAACTCCTTTTGATTTGCTTTAAAGTTTTCTAAGGCTAATTTTGCTTATATCTTCAATACAAATGATAAATGATCTCAACCATATATAATATGCCTTATCACTCAATGCATGAGGTAAATGGTGTTGTGCTTTGACTTTTATCTCCAAGGTGGGCATTGTATATCCTTGACTACGATGTATGACAATGAACTCACTAGTTAATGGACATACTCTATGATAGTATTACTTCATTTGTTAATGCAACTTGACTTCTCTACACCCTCTCTTTACTTGCTGAAGATGCCCTTCATTGTAAGTGCTCTTACTTGCAGTAGCGATAAATATGCTTCCCCTTTATTTAAATAGGTGCCAAGTGGCACTAGGCATTGCCTAAGACTTTTATCTTCTCCTTAGGTGGCACAATGCTTATTTTAAGCCTTGAAAAACATTTTACATGTCTGAGTGTCTCTCTTGGGTATTAGCTATGATTGGTGAGTGTTGAAGATGCTTTTCTTGAGCGTTGAAGTGATGATGAGGTCGTTACTTTATTTGAGTACCTTTCTTATTGAGTTCTAGTGTTATGAAGCTTTTTACTTTCTTTTTGCCAAGTGACACAATATTTTGTACATTATTGTGGCAAGTGTATAACCTTAATTTACATGTAAGCTGCCTCCAATGTACCATTTCACTTGCTTATTTCTTAATGCTTATCTTTACCAACTATTTCTAAGTTTCTTTGGCTCCTTTGTGATAGCAAAGTGTGAGATGACTCTTCTTCTCCAGCGTAGATGGATGGCCCTTCTCCAATGTAGATGGATGACACTTCGTGATATAAAGATGTACAATGGCTCTCCTTGCTACTTCTAGCACTTGGGTAATGATGATAACTTTTCTCTATGCCATGTCTCCTCCAGCTAATGATGATATTTTGCCCTACACCTTGCCTTTGCCACCTGGTATGGGTTATATTCCAACTTAAATTATAGTTTACCTTGCTATCATATTTTGCTATAGATTTTACACTATGATAGATATCCTCTGCTATGGCACTACTCCCGTGTTGTTGTAGCACTGAACTATGGTGTTCGTTAACACCTTGATTAGGTAGGTATCGAGCATTTTGTATGGATCTACTTCTTAGCACTTTAGCTTGTGCTTTACCTTCCCAATGGTGACTACTTGTAGACTATAATAATATGCTATGCAGGTGTCTTTGAGAAACTTGAAGTTTTTTCTCCTTTTGATGTAGCGTAGAAGACAAGTAGGTGCTTGAAAATAACCCTATAATAACCTAAATAAGGTTCCTTATTTGCACCTTAATTTGAGACTCTCCTAGTCTCCTTTGTAGCTTCCTCTTCTAATTTGTGATGGCAACTTCCTTCTCCACTCCTTGGAGGTATATCACCCTTTTAGGTGGCTTCTCTATGCCACAATAAGTTGCAGGTTTTTTGCACTAAATAGTGTCTTTAGACACTTTGATATTATTCTAATTTGTGCACTTTGGTCTTCCACCTTAACTTAACAACCAATGCACTTAATAACCTTTAAGAGTAACTAGTATAATGCACTAGTAATTTCTCCTTATTGCTCCTTGTAAAGAACTCTTAAAAGTAACTTGAATCTAGCACTAAAGTCTATGCTTTAGAATGTAGTCTTCTTTGCTTCTAGTAGATAATAGGAAGATGATATTTTTCTTTATGTTGAAATATATCTAACTCCTATTTTAATGTGCAAGTATTAACCTTAAAAGAAACTATCTTCTGCACTCCCTTGAAGACTTTAATATGAAACCTTCTCCTTGCAAATTTTAAAATCTAATATGGTGCTTAATGAGACTTAATAACGAACCAAATATAAGTGTTCAAATAATGAACCCTTTGCACCAAAGTTGCTTACCTTTAATATATTTGTAGATGATGTCTCTCTTGGTGATTATATTTCACCAAATTTCTACCCTTTACTAGATGAACTTGCAGATATTCTTTGCTATCCAAAATAGCTATTTAGCTCACCTATTCGCAACTTTGAAACCCTCTAATTGGTTGCCCTAAAACTATAGTTTGATGGCTTTTATCTTCCTTCAAAATGCACTCTCTAGGTATAAAGTTTTGCAACTAGTAATGTTGTCCTAATTGTTGCCCTTTTGTAGTTAATTATTTCACAAAAATGTTGTCCTTGAACCTCAAAAATTTGGTAAGGAACTCCTCTAAATCACAAATGAGTTTTTCCTTCAAGAACCCTTCAATATTCTACTGTAAATTCAATAAACCCCTATCTTTGGAATGAACTTCAAGCCTTCAATGGCAATCCTCAATTCTCTTAGATTTGGTGGATTCTCTATCTCCTTTCTCCTTCAACCTCCTTATTGAATTTTTACTTCAAATTTGGTTTATCTAGTGGATTTCTTCTCAAGATTCTAACTATCTTGAGGTATTCACTAATCTCCTCCAAAATTTGGTAAGCTTCTTGCCAAGTCCTTCTTCCTTGGGCTTGTTGTCATATGGCGATAATTGTCCCAAGTTATTCACTATCAGGAACTTCTCCTTGGTAGTGAATTTATCCAATGAGTTCTCTTGAAATATTCTCCAATAGCCTTCATTAAATTCTATAATGAGGCTTTCCTAGCCTTCTCCTTCTTTCTCCTTGAGACATATTCTCTAGGGTCTTCAATCTTGCAACTTCTTTGGTCTTCTCAATGATACCTTTTCTTCAATATTCTACTATGGAAGTTTCACAATGAGATCTCCTTATTGGATATCTAAAATCTACTAATTTTGGAATGAGACCTTTACTAGTCCTTTTCTATCTTCAATATTCCAAATCTGGAAGTTCTTCAATGAGACCTTATATGGGTCTCTTCAACTTCTTTAGGGTGAAGTCTTTAATCTTCAATGAAGATCACCAATCTCCTATATTCACCAAGAATTTTCTTTGGAGTCTTTTCTTCCTCAAATCTGCAATAAGGCTCCTATGGCCTTTTCTTCTTCTGCACTTTACATGTTTGCAATCTCTAGCAATGGGAAATTTTCTACAGGCCTCCAAAGCTTTGATCTTTCATTTATTGCTTCTAGTACTAGATTGATTCCAAAGAAGTAATTATTCCTAGATCTATGTAGGAAGCTTTCCAACTTACTTTGAATGTTCTTTTCCTAAAACAAAGTATTAGGACTATAATGGAAGAAACTCTAAATCTAGATATAATAAATCTTCACTAGTTGATTTGTCAAATTAGTGGAATCAACACCGAGTCCTAGTCTTCACAAGTTTTTTTGCAACTCTGTGGAAATAATATAGCCAACTATGATTTTCAAAAAAATTGATAATGATAATTATAATATCCTCTCAATCTCTCTTGTGGCACTCTTACTAGATCCTATCGATCTACCGTGGCTTTGATACCACTATTAGCTTTTTTTTTTTTTTATAGCGAAAAACCCCTTGTGGGGCCGCCTTGGTCTAAGAGACCACAAACAAGGGGTTCTACACTGTCAAAGTCACCCGGGAATCGCACCCGACCTTGCCCGCACCAACATTATCAATTGGATTTTGGGTACCCAATTCAGCTTTTTGGTAGGGTGGAGATTCGAACCTAGGACCTCCCTTAGAGGATTGCCCTCTCCTCTCCAACTCACCTACAACACCTGGGTGCCACTATTAGCTTTTGATGGGTATATAATAAAGAAAATTCATCCACAAGATGTAAAATAAGCAAGCTATAATAACTAAATGATAATGGCATTATAATATGCAAGAAAAATATAAGATAAACTTATGAAATAACTCAAAAATATGCCATTAATGAAAGCTCACGAAAATAGTACAATATAGTATAATGGAGGACATGAACACTCCATAAATTATTTTGAAGAGCTACATTGTACTCCACTACCAATATATACTATGCACTCTCTATATTCTCTACCACACTCACTATATCCTCTACTACACCATTTCACTCTCTATGAGGCCTATATATATGAAGATATATTCTTTGGCCCTTACTCTACATATGAATCTTCATCTATATTTTTTATGACTCATGTACAAGTAAAATCCTTGTACATTTACATCATTGCACATTGACTTTATTACATTGCTTGAAGTAACTACTTAAATTTATTCTAAAGTAAACTCCTACTCTAGTTATGTACTCAAGGTGGTAAATTGACACGTACCAAATAATGTAATATACTCTAACATAGTCTTATATAAAGCTTATGACAAAGTGGATGGATTGGCATTTCCTTGTCAAAGTTTTAAGGCAATTTGACTTCTCTCAATATTAGATGGATTGGATTATAGGATGTATCTCTTTGGTGTCTTACTATGTTCTTATCAATGGTAGGCCTTCTGAATTGTTCCCCACTTCCAGAGTTATTAGGTAAGGTGACCCTCTCTCCCCTTATTTATTCATCATCTTGCTGAATGCTTGGGCATGACTATAACCAAAAATAGAGAAAATAGAACCCTTGAGGGAGTTACCATTGCTCATGGAGCTAGGCCTATTTTTCATCTTCAATTTATTGATGACTCTACTCTATTAGGTAAATCTATAGTTAAGGAAGATTCTAAAATTAAACAAATCATTAGCTATTTTTCTAATGCTTCCAAGCAATTGATCAATGAAGACAAATCTAAATTCATTTTCTTTCACTACTCTCCTATATAGGAATCCATGGTCTTGGATAAATTAATATATAAGAAGACCTCCCTTTTGATAACTTATTTAAGCATTCCTATCAATATTCAAAGATAGAAAAAAATACTGAAATTGGTTGTTGGATGAAGTTAAGAAGAAAATTGGAAAGTGGACCAATATGTGGATTTCATTTGGGAGTAAAATTACATTGGTAAAATCAGTATTTCAAGCTATATCTATTTATGTTTATGTTGTGTTGAATATCCCAAAGGTAGTTCTTCTAGAATTGGATTAAATAAATCATTGGTTCCTCTGGAGTGGTACTAAGGAGAAAAGAAAATAAGACTTGGTTAAATGAGATACCTTATGCCTTTCCAAGAATGAAGGGGGGCTATATTTTTGGTTTGCTATTAATAACATTAAGGCTTTAGATGCTAAACTATATTGGAGGATTTTTCATAACCCCAATACTCTTTGGGCCAAGAATCTTCATGCTAAATATGCTAAGAATAAAATCCCAAGAGATCTTGTTCGTTATCAATTATCTACCAAGGGTTCTCCCATTTTGGCGGTTCTTAAGACTGGTGAGGATTTGATTAAGCAAAATTTATTTTAGATCATTAATAATGGTCAATAGGTAAATTTTTGGACAAATTATTGGGATGGTCACCAACCTTTGATAACTTAGTTTCTTGATTATAGGCATTGGATGGAGGATCTTCAATGAGCTAAATGGATAAAGGTTGCTAATTACTATCGACACCATACTAGTAATTTAGAGGTTGGTAGATATTAGATCGCTATTGAGGAATAACCTATTCAAATACTAGAAAGAAAAATAAAATATATCCAAAGCATCCTTTATATGAGATATCTCTCTTGGTCCCATGATAAAGACTATTTTGGATGGAACAACACTACTAAGGGTGAGTATTCAGTTGCTCAAGATTATTTTATCTTTTGCCATAATAATCCCAACCAATCATGTGATATTTTTACTCGGTTGTGGGCTCAAAAGCTTTGGCCTAAGGTGAGGTTATTTACTTAGATTTTATTGCATCACAAAGTGCTTATTGGTGAGCAACTTATGAAACATGGTTTTCATGTCCCATTTAGATGTGAAATGTGTGGAGAGAATGTGGAAAATATCAACCATATTTTTATTGAATGTACCTTAACCTATGACCTATGGAGGAGAATGACCATATTACTTAGCTTACAGTGGTCTATTTTTTAAATTTTTTAATAACTTTGGAGGGATTGACCTAATCAGGAGGGTGTTGGTCATTTTATTAGGCAACTAGTTTGGATATGTTCTACCATTCTACCTTGGAATATCTGGAAGAAAATAAATAACTAGATTTTCAATCAAGAAAGGAAGTACATTCACTATATCTAGCAAAATAACATTTCCAACTTAGTTGAATCAGTCCAACAACTCCTTAAACACCCCCAAAACTCCCACCAAAGATGGGATCAAGTGATGCAAATATTGAACATTAACTATTTTAAGGACAACCAACTTAAAGGGAATGTGAGTAATCAAATGATGGATAAAACAAGGAATTGATAGCCTTCTCCTAAAATTTTGGGAAAGTTAATACCGATGGAGCCTTTAGGGGGAACCCTAGAAAAGCTAGTGTGGGAGGAATTGGTAGACTTTTAGATGGTTCCTTGGTTTTCACTTTTGTTGAGAATTTGGGTATCCTTTCTAATAACCTTGTTAAGGGGTACAATATCCTCAAAGGCCTTTGAGAGGCTACTAAGATCATATGGAAAAAGGTGTTGGTTGAATTCGACTCTCAAGTCATGATTAATATGTTGAAGACTCCTTCTAAGAATCATAAGGTTGATTGGAGAATAAAAATAATTTTTGAGAAGATTCAATTAATCCAGATGGGCTTTTTGAAAGTTGAATACAATCACATGGTCAGAGATAGAATAGGAATGTTGATGCTTTAGCTAATTGGACATTGGACAAAGGTGATCTTACTTACTACGACCACCCTTCTAGATGGTGAAATTCACAAATAAGGGAAGCTCTTCTTTCTATCCTTTCTCTAGATGGCTCTAATACTAGAGGTACCTAGTTTATTTTTATTTGTTTTTGCTTCTCTTTGGTTTGGTAAGGGTATTTTATTTCCCTTGCTCAAATTGATCATTCTTATGTTTTCTCTGTTGAATCTTGCCTGAATAGCATTTTGGCCTAGAAAGACCATAGTTGTATTTTGTTTCTTTCTTCTTTTTAGTTTTTCATTGTGTGTGTTGTTTTATATTGTTTTTGTTTTGTTTTATTTTTGTATTTTGTGTTATTTTTGGTATCTTTTATGTTTTTGTATTTTTTTTGTGTTTTATGTTTTTATATTTTGTTGTGTTTGTGTGTTGTTTTTGTGTGTTTTGTGTTTTGTTATTGTTTGATTTTTTTTGCATTTTTATTATTTTTGTGTTTGTTTTTTTTGTTGTGTTTTTTGTGTTTGTTTATGTTTTTGTGTTTGTTTGTGTTTTTGTTGTTTTAGGCATGCTCTTTGAGTGTGTTGAAAGGGGTAGGCTAGGTGTGAGCCTTGGACATTTTTGCTGAAATAGATACCCCTGCCTCCTTGGGACTTACCTAAAAGTGGCATCCCAATTGGGGTGTTTTCTACAAAAAAAAATAATGTTACTTAGAAATCAACCATTGGATTCACCCCTTATGATCTAGTCTATGGAAAGAAACATGGTTTACCTGTTGAATTTGAATTGTAAACTTTACATACTTTACTTGATATGGGTATTGAGTTGTCGTAGGTACAACAACAAACAATTTTGAAGCTGAACACACTTGATGAGCTACAAAGGGATGTCCTTCACCAGACAAAAGTTATCCAACAATAGTAGAAGGCATGCCATGATAAGCACATCAAAAGCAATAATTACATTCTAGATGATTGGGCACTCTTGTTTAATTCAAGTTATCTTGATTTCAAGAGTAATATCTAGACTTGATTGCTAGGACCATACAAGATTGATCAAGGTTTTGATAATTGTGTTCTACAATTGATACTTGTTGACAACTCAAGGCAAAAGATGGTCGTGAATAAATACGGATTAAAACTATATCATAATCTAATGATAAAGAAATATTTTAACTGTAAGTAACTAGATTTGAACTATTGTGACTATAATTATTATAGCTTTATTTGACTTATAATAACAACTAAAACAACTTTTTGGAATCTATATAAAAATTGTATAATTATAGAATTAAATGATTTTAATAATTTAATTTTATGTTTTATAAGATTTTAAGTCATATGGGTCGATTTTTATAGAGAATATTATTTATCAATAGCTGTTTATCCTATTATAATAAATTGTTTGAAAAGATTGCAAGCATGGGCGAGTGTGTGAGGGGGTGGGTGTGTGTTAAATTCCCTATTGATAAGCATAACTCTCAACTTTACGAGGGGTCATGGTTGGGAGGAGACTACTCAACCCTGTGCATTGGTCATAGGGATTTATCACACTAACCAAATAAAAAAAATGTTTGAAAAGATTTAATTGAAATATTAAGTATAGTTTACAATATTTATTTTTACCATAGTAATAATTATTATTGATTTGATCAAATCTCATGAGTTCAACCAATTAATTATTTGAAATTTCTTGAAAGATACCTAGGTTTCAATATTAATAAATAATATATACATAATGGCTTACAAAAATAATATCATTATGTGGTGTACATATTTTTAAAAAATTATTATTATTATTTCTTGTTTTTAAATTAAATATTTTATATCATTACACACATTGTATTCATATTAGTATGAATTTATTTATTATTTATTTATTTTGCTGGATAATAAGGGATTTTCCTCGGGTCCCCTACCCTTGAAAAATTACATCTCTCTTCCTTAGAGCTTGAGAGTTTACAAATAGATACACTTCTCTTCTCAATTGAGATGCCATAGCTAGAAACCTAAATCATTTTATATAAAATGTCCGAATTCTTGATTTTTATTTTCTAGATCTTTTCAAATTTTTGTATGAATACAATTATTCCAAAATTTAGCATCTTTCTTGATATTTTCCTATAGCAACCTTCACAATGCCAAAACTTCACCTCTACTATCTATGCCTTGCATCTTAGTAGAGTAATATTTCCAAAACATCTCACTATCATAGTTTGCTTTACCAAATCTGAATTGCTAGTTTCCTTCCTCGTTGAAGTCATAGCCCTTCATTGCTCTTCCCATAATTTGAACCCTAGTTGGAAAATATTTGCAATTTCATTTTTTGTGACTTGAAAAATTGTCACTGCCCTTGTTTCGAACGGTTGACTTCATAGAGTCGCATCTCCCTCAATATTGCTCAGATTTTTGCATCTGACCACTCATTTTAAAGCTATTCAAGTTTTTCACAAGTTGGTCCATGAATCAATTGAATCAAATAATTCTTTACAAAGATATAACTGCTAAAATATGAGATATTTTTCAAGAAAAAACCCTAATTCTTCGTATTTTGCAATTTCATTTTTCACGACTTGAAAAATCGTCACTGTCCTTGTCCTAAATGGTTGACTTCATAGGGTTGTATCTCCATAAATATTACTTGGATTTTTTCATATGACCACACATTTTAAAACTATTCATATTTTGCACAAGTTGGTCGAAGAATCAGCTACATCGGATAAATCTTCATGAAGATATGGCTCCTAAAAGATGAGATGTTTTTCAAGAAAAACCCTAATCCTTTGCAATATGCAATTTTATTTTTCTCACTGTAAGCAACCTTCTATGCTCCTTCAACCTTTCCAATATTCCACTTAGCACCCTAGCCTTTCATTGCATCTCCTTCAACCGGTCTAGCCTTCCACGCTCCTTCAACCTTATTAGCCTTCCACATTCCTTTAGCCATCCCAACCTTCCACCCAACATCCCAACCTTTTACTATAGCTCCTTCAGCCAACCCAACCTTCCATGCTCCTTCAACCAACCTAGCCTTCCATGCTTCTTTAGCCTTGACACTCCAAATATCAACTCATCATTCAACCTTCCACGCTCCTTTAGCCTCTAGCCTTCCACTCTCCTTCAACCTCTAGCCTTCCATGCTCCTTCAACCTCTAGCCTTCCACACTCCTTCAGCCTCTCCAACCTTCCATGCTCCTTCAACCTCTAACCTTCCATGTCCCTTCAACCTTCAAATTTGTTGATTGTTAAAGAACTGGACCATTTTCCAATCCTCTTAGGGGGTAATCCCCTAGGGTTTGTCTCAAATTTTATTTATTTATTTATTTATTTTTAAATATCATAATATAATAGTATTAGTTAATTGAAACCACCTACATTTTGGTATACATTTTTTCAATTGGTTATATGGAATTGAAATGAGCCCCACCAATATTACATCATCATCACAAAGTGGCGTTGAGTGTTAATTTCAGCCAATTGTGAAATTGCACTCTCCCTTAGGATTTGGTGATCAAATCCCCGCTTGTAAAGAAGTTAAACAAACAACTTCTCCAAGATCTTCGCTATATTAGCATTATGTGTATTAGTAATTTCAATAAAAGATATATCAATTCAATGCTAGGAACACCTTAGTGATTGCAAGTAACTGTAAACAAGGGGCATGTGTTAGTTTATTTTACCATGCTACTTTAATGATTGTTCATAAACCTTAAATAAAAGTAAATGTGAATTGGCCCTCATATGACCACGATGTAGCCTTAATTATTTTTATCTTGAGGAATTTAAGGTAGATTTTATCTTCCCTTATTAAGTAGATTTTAATCAAGTTTTATCTTGCATTAAATCCTATTTGAAGCATGAAAGTAGAGATTAAATCTATCTATGAATGTGAATTCAAAATGATGAATAGGATCCTTAGATGTAGCTTCTTATCATGGAGATTAAGATAGCCTTTAATATGATTAATAAATTATCCCTCTTTGGTGAAATTAATTTTCACAAAGAGCTAATAACTTATTGCCTTAAAATAGAGGCTTTAAAATGTCACTTCAAATTATCGCTCTTAAATGAAATCAAATTTTCACAAAGATTTGAAACAATGACCTTTTTATGTAAATTATAAAATTCTCCCTCTTCCATGAAATCAGAATTTTCATGAAGAAAGGTGCATTTATTGCTCCCAACATGCCAATTTGTGGAATGCCATAAACATAACCCCTTCAATGAAATTGAAATTTTCATGAAGGAAATGTCATCATAGGCTCATGAATGGAAATGCAAAAATTAAAAATCTAATTTGCCTCTAAAACTAAAAAAATGAATTTCCGATATTATAAAAATCTACATAAAAGAGTCATTTTCAACAATTTTTATAAAATCAACCTGACTTCGGAATGACTTCAAGTTTATTTTAGATGATAGATTATATATCATTTTTCACACCCATGTAATTATTTTTATCATTTTTTTTTTTTAATTTTTATTTAAATGTCTGAAAATAAAATAAAAAAATCTGCAAAAAAAAGGTTAGAAAAAAAAAAAAAAAAATCTGGAAATGGAAATAAAATGCAGAATGCTAAAAAATATAAACATGGCAAGCCTTGAAATCGGATTTGCCTTCGAAACATAAAACAATGTAAAATCCCGAAATTATAAAAATCCCCATAAAACAACAATTTTCAATAATTTTTATAAAATCGAAATTCATTTTTTTTTTTCATTTTTGGGGCCAAATTTAATTTTTTCAGTTTTATATTTCATTCATGAGCCTATGATGACATTTCCTTCATGAAAACTTCAATTTCATTGAAGGGGTTATGTTTTATGGCATTTCATAAATTACCATTTTGGAGCAATAAATGCACCTTTCTTCATGAAAATTCTGATTTCATGAAAGAGGGAGAATTTTATAATTTACATTGAAGGTCATTATTTCAAAGCACTAAATTATTCATCTTTGTGAAAATTTGATTTCATTTAAGAGGGATAATTTGAAGTGACATTTTAAAGCCTCTATTTTAAGGCAATAAATTATCATCTCTTTGTGAAAATTAATTTCACCAAAGAGGGATAATTTATTAATCATATTAAAGGCTATCTTAATCTTCATGATAAGAAGCTACATTTGAGGAGCCTATTCATCATTTCGGATTCACATTCATAGATAGATTTAATCTTTACTTTCATGCTTAAAGTAGGATTTAATGCAAGATAAAACTTGATTAAAATCCACTTAATAAGGAAGATAAAATCTACCTTAAAATCCTCAAGATAAAAGGAATTAAGGCACTACATCGTGGTCATATGAGGGCCAACTCACATTTGCTTTATTTTGGTTTCATGAACAATCATTAAAGTAGCATGGTAAAATAAACCAACACATGCCCCTTGTTTACAGTTACTTGCAATCACTAAGGTGTTCCAAGCATTAAATTGATACATCTTTATTTGAGATTACTAATACACATATGCAAATGCTAATATAGCGGAGACCTTGGAGAAGTTGTTTGTTTAACTTCTTTGCAAGAGGGGATTTGGGATACAAATCCTAAGGGAGAGTGTAATTTCACAATTGGGTGAAATTAACACTCAACATTTTGGCGCTAGAAGGAGGGCATGAATTGGTTTATTTTATTTTGATTTTAAATGCTATAGGGATTTAAAATATGGAATATTTCATGCCCTATGATTATTATCTTTAGACCTCTTTTAACACACAACATTGTAGTGCTAAAAGGAGGACATGAATTGTTATTCATTGATCTAACGCTTTTTGATTGTTCATACAGGAATAATGTGATTTGATATAATTTTGAAAGTTTTGAATTGCTAAATATTTCAAGTTCATTTGATTAGCATCTTTGGTTTCCTCTAACACTCACACTTTGGGAGCTAGGAGGATTTGAATTGATTTATTTTATTGCCATTTAGATGCTAAATTGTTCATGTTACTTGAAATATTTATTTACAAAACATTGGTCTTGACTAACGAGGTTTTGTTTCCATATGATTACTTTCATTTGATTCTAACATTCTCTATTTTTGATGATGCATTAATGCTAACATGTTGCAAATTTGAGAATGTTCTTCAATTTCATGGTTTAATGGATACATATCTCTTGGTTGATGCTAACATGATTATTCATATGTTACATATTTGAGATTGGTTAGTCATTTCATGCTTCTTTGTAAGAAATCTTTATTTGACTAACAAATTGGTTTTGAAGTTATCCTTTGAGTTTCACTAATGGCTACAAATATTGGAAAGTGGTATGGGGTACATGGTAATCCTTTGAACATTAGTGGAGATGCTCATGACTTACCCAAGAACATAGAGAAACTTTTGCCCAAGTTTAAGCACAATGGCACAATATTAGCCGAGGAGCACATTCAATCCTATGTGGATATCCTAGTTAGATGGAATGTTGAACATGAGGATGTGGCATGTAGATTGTTTCTTGGGAGCCTAGATGAGGTAGCATATGATTGGTACATCAATTTACCCACTAGCTCTATTACATCCTGGGCCCAATTGGAAAATGCTTTTATCAATCAATTTAGGTTGCCCATTGATCCTCTCATGATGTATCAACAATTTGCTTCTTGCAAGAGGGAACCTAATGAGCTAGTGAGAATTTTCAACATGAGATTTCGAAAGCTCTATGCGAGATTAATTTCTCCCTATACTATTGAGGAGAGTGGTGCTCTTCAAATATACTTTGGGGCATTGGATCCATTGTTTGCCATGTTCATTAGGACAAATCCTTTGGTCACTAATCTTGCATCGGCCTACACGGAAGCTATGATTATAGATCAACAATTGAGGCCACAAGGTTATGGGATGGAGCAATTGCCTATGGTAGGACAACTAGGGGCTTGCAATCAAACCTCGATGGTAAATCAAGCATGGGCACAACAAAATTTGATATCAAATATTTTGCCCCACAATCAATTTTACCCTACCATACCCACTTATGCTCCCACATGTGCTTATACGAGTACATCTATCCATCCAACCACTCCACAATTAGAGAATCATGTGGTCACTCATGGAGCCATTGCAACAAGTGTTCAGGCTTTGTCTATTGATATCAATCCAACTAATCCTACTACTTCTACCACTCAACCCAAGAAGCTTGTATCGGAAGTAAAAGAGCAAAAGAAGGTGGTTAAGAAGTTAAGTAGAGATGTGGTTCCATCACAAAAATGAGCACATCAATGTATGCATCCAAATCATCCTAGGAAGAAAATTCATAATGCTAATCTTAATGATATTTCATGTTATGCTCCTTCAGGTGATAGAAGAGATTTTGATGTGACTTACATTGAAGTAAATGCCTATTCAAAATGTCTTGAAGAGCATGAAGATTTTGGAGAAGAAATTCTATGGATGGGTAACAAGAAGTTGGAATCAAATGATCACCATCTTGTTTTGGAAAGAAAAGATCTAGAATCATTACCCACAAATGAGGATTTGGATGAACAAACCTATGAGGATATGATTTGGTCATGTGTACTCGCAAAGGAAGATTGGGGCGACTATATGGAGCAAGATGTAAAAATTGATCCCATTATAGAAGCTCCTAAGCCATCAAAAGTGGTTGAAAGTGAATTTGAAAGAAAATCAATAAATGAATTTGAAGACATAATCGAATTTCACCACTTGTTCTCGGAAGATACTTTGGATGATATTGTTGAAACTGATGGCCAAGAAGATCCACACCTTCCAAATTGTGATAGAATTGAATCATGGGTTACAAATTTGGATTATGATAGCCTTACAAATTTGAATTCAAGAAATAACCCACTTTTGGAAATAATTGAACCATCTAAGGAAGGTGAAGATGAATTGGATGAGAAACATGTTGATGAATCGAAAGATGATGAAGAAGTAATTGAGCGTCACAACTTGATTTTGGAAGATGATTACTATGATTCTTGGAAGAAATGGGAAGAATATGCTCACTCTAAATCTTCTAATGAACTTTTTGTGTCAATTGATATGCAGGATAATACGATTGTTTTCTCGCATGAGGATATTACAAATCTTGTACAATTTGAGAAAGTTTTGGAAGAGGGATTCAAATCTCATCAAATTTTGGAAAGTGATAAGGATTCTACAACCATGGATAAAGAAGGAGAATCATTTGCTTTGGATCCCTTTGAGGGAAAATAAATTGAAAATCTTGATCCACTTATTGGTTCTACAATGTCTATGCCATTTCAAAATGAGGAAATTTTAGAACCTGAATGGTTTGGGTTTGATATAACCGATGATCCAATTGAAAATATCACGTTATCTAAAACAACCCAAGTGATTGATCATGGAGATGTGTTAGTTGACCCATCCCTAGATAGACAAGACTTATGGTTTGAAAGGGATGGACATGTTTTTAATTGGGTACCTAATTTTGGTGTCTTTGATAAACAGGTCATGGAGAAAGAACAAGTGCTACATGATGATGATGATGAATGTCATGAGAGAAAAGAGGAAGTTTCAAATCCTCTTCAAGTAATGGTAAATGAAAATGTGCCAAAGGTAAAATCTCACCTTTTAGGTTCCACCATTCGAAATTCAAGTGAAGGTTTGTCTAATGGATTGATGGATTCAAATACTATCAATGATGAAATGTCATTTGTGGTTGATAAAGAATTTGACTTAATTTCTCCTCACACCACTAATGATATTGCTTTATTGAATGAAAATGAAGTTGGTATGCTTGAAGTGTTAAATCAAGTTCATAATCAATTAGTAACAGAATCTAGGATAAAAACTTATGATGATGCTCATTTAATAAATATCCTAGGTGCTTGCAAATGGTTACATGAATTTGATTGGCCTACAAATTTGAAAAATGATTTGGCTTTAAAATTTGTAGAAATAGGTTCCTATTTGCAAGATCTCATATCTAAAAATGAAAGCTTATTTCTACACCATGAATCAAAGTGTGAAATTGACATCTTAAAGAATAGACATAAAAGAATTGAAGATCAATTATTGTCTAATCAATTTGAGAACTTGAAACTCCACCATAGGATTATTAATGGAACTAAATCAAATTGGTATGGTGAGAGGGGCAAGTTGAAGTTTGTTGCATTGTTTGGTCTAATCTTGTTTTTGTTGGGTTCCTACAAAATTTGGCATGTGTATCACGTTATATGTCTTTTGAAATGTTCTAATCATGTTTGGGATCCAGGGAAGTGATAGGTCAAACTTTGCACCATCTTGTACCATATTGTACATTTGTATATAGTTTTGGTTTTCATGTTTTGATTTTGGGTTTGGATTTTGTTTTGGTTTTAAGTTTTGTGTGTTGGATTGTTTTTAGTTTGGTGTTGGTCTTTTGGACCCTTTTGGTTTGTTTTGAAAAAAAAGAAAAGTGAGATGTCAGTTTATGTCCTCATGAATGTTAACTAAGATAAGGAGAATATGAAACATTGGAATTGTATTGCAGAAGGCTCCACGAGTACCACAAACACATTAAAGAATATCGTTTGAAACTTGGGATGCGTGAAGTTGTCAGTTTTGCAAATTAGGGTGAAATATTTTGTATACTCCATCTCATTCATCCATATTTCATGGTACATTTCACATTGCATAAACATTGCATCTCACTTGCATCTACATTTCAAAGACAATCACCGAAAAACATGTCAAATTCTCTTAGGATCATTGCACAATATACACTAAGAAGATCTTGAGATTGGGAACTGATGCCGAAACTATCTTGAACCAAACACGATTTGCACATATTAAAAACATCTTGGGTAAAATGGCCAAAACCATCCTTGGGAGAAAATGTGAGGTGAAAAGGGTCATCCTTGTCGGTCCTATCATGCAACATAGTCCATAAAATAGTGGTTTTCACCACTTCCACAATACTTGAAACTCAAAAATCGAGTAGTAAGGATAGGGTCAAATTCTCATCATACTTAGGTTGAGAATCCGATTCCCCAAAGCTCTGAGTCTGCTTGCATCACACACCACTGACTATTGGATTGTAAGGATCGTACTACATGTCCCCTTAGAAGGATGGGTAGTCATCCCTAAGATTCAAGAAATCAAAAGCAAAATCATGGACTATGGGGCTAACCTCCACCGGGGCTATAGACGCTTGACTGGCAGTGGAGTATGCTCATGCGTGGTGACATGTCTCATTTAAAAGTGAGACCTCTCGACCGCTCAAACGGACAGAGCTAGCCTTGTGGTTTCATCCATAACGAGTTTAACCATTTTGGTCAAAATGAGGTAATAAACTCAAAATCGAGTAGTAAGGATAGGGTCAAATTCTCATCATACTTAGGTTGAGAATCCGATTCCCCAAAGCTCTGAGTCCACTTGCACACACACTGGTTCTGGATTGTAGCGGTTCATAACTGAGCTCTTGATCTGGTAAATGAATTCATCGCACACACATTTGGTCCTAAGAGGGTTAGACAGTTTTAGTGTGTTTGTTTATGGTACTAGAATGTTTGAGTCTCTGCAAAACAGGTCGTTCATATTATAGCATCCTTTCAATACATCCATAACATATCATATGCATAAATCATGAAGACATAAACATCCATGTGAAACTGACGATGGAATGTTGAATGGTTTCAAATGATAAGGAATGAATCACTTTGCACACACTGAGTTGATGCTGAATGATTCTGATGGTTCATGTCTTTTGGTCTATTCTCATTCTCTGGATACTTGTTGATGCTTATGTTTGGGTTTTGTGTGTTTTCAGGTTGGGTTCTTACCGAAATGCTCAGGAGCATTTCCCAACAGAGTCGCCATTTGTTGTGGTTGCTCCACAACTAGCCCCAAAACTTGGGGACCCACCTTTTTGTTTTGAGTTTTTGGGAGTTTCCATTGTCTTTTGAGTATTATGTTTCCATAAGTTTGCAATGAGTATGCCAAGGTCTCCATGATTGTTTAGTACCTCATCTATTTGCTTGTAAAATCATTAATGAGGAGGTTGATTGCTTTTGTTGTGTTCATTAATTTTAAGATTTTGGAATTTTATATTTATGCATTTGAATTTAATTAATTCAAATTTTATGATATAACCAAAAGAAAAAAAATACACATTATTATTATATATTTCATATATATAATGATAATCATCAAAAAAAAATAAAAAATAAAAAGAATATATATGTATTTATATTTATATTTATAAATATAATATATGTAAAAATGATTTTGATAAAATAAAATAAATAAAATAAAAATAAAACAATCAAAATAAAACCATCAATGTTTTCTTGGAAAGTTAATTTAATTTCATTACTGGTTTTGTTTTAGGAAAAAATTAATTTACGTTTATCTTTAGTTTTGTTTTAATTAAATTTTATTAATAGTTTTATTTTGGAAAAGGAAAAGAAAATGTTGGAAAGTCAAAATTTGGAAAAAGAAACAAATTGCCAAATGTTGGAAATTTTAAGAAGAAAAGAAAACTTTGGAAAGCCATGAAAAAAAAAACGTTGGAAAGCCAAGAGTTGGAAAAAGAAATGAATAGCCAATGTTGGAAATATTTAAAAACCCATTGAAGCTCATAAAATGGGGAAAGTTTTTTGGAAGAAGTTGGAAATATTGATTGTAAAACAAAATATTTTTTTAATGCAAATATTTCAAAAACTTGCACTTTGTTAGCAAGGTAGGAGGAGATTTTCTTTTGCATGTTTGAGCTAATGGTTTATCTTTTCTTCCATGTTTTCTTGGTTTATAGATAATGTTAAATGCATTTTAATGGTTGCATTATTGAAGGCTTAGAAGCACAAAATTTATTTTGTTCCTTAGAAGATTGCACCTAATTTATTTCGAACCGTGTGTATGCAGATTCAAATAAATTTGGTTACATGCAAAAAAGTCTCACATCTTCGGTTTTGCAGGATAGGGTGGCATTATATTAAGAGTAGTTTGCTTTTAACATTTCCAGATTTTATTTTATTTTTTAATTTTTTCTAACCTTTCCTTTTTGCAGTTTTTTTTTAAAGTCGACAAACAAAATAAAAATTTTAAAAATTTAAATTTTAAAAAATAAATGCAGGGATGTGAAGAATGAGCTTCAGTATTTCATTCGAAACAAATTTGAACTCATTTCGATGCCATTTCGATTTTATAAAAATTATTAAAAATTGTTGTTTTATGGGGTTTTTTATAATTTTGGGATTTTACATTATTTTATGTTTCGAAGGCAAATCAGAATTCAAGGCTTTGCATATTTATATTTTTTAGCATTCTGCATTTTATTTCCATTTCTAGATTTTTTTTTTTTTTATAAATTTTTCTAACCCCTTCTTTGCAGATTTTTTAAATTTTTAGGCATTAAAATAAAAATTGAAAAAAAATGAAATGATAAAAATAATTACATGACAGTGAAGAATGATGTATAATCTATCATACACAACAAATTTGGGCTCATTTCGATGTCATTTTGATTTTATATTAATTTTTGAAAACTTCTATTTTTCAAGGGTTTTATAATTTCGAAAATTTTATTTTTTTCAGTTTTGAGGTAAATCAGATTTTTAAACTTAACATGTCTATTCATAAGCCTATGATGACATTTCCTTCATGAAAATTTCAATTTCATTGAAGGGGTTATGTTTATGGCATTTTGCAAGTTATCATTTTTGGAGCAATTAATGCACCTCTCTTCATGAAAATTCTGATTTCATTGAAGATAGGTAATTTATATATATTATATTAAAGGACTTTTATTTTAAAGCTTTAAATTATTTTTCTTTATGAAATTTTTTTTATAAAAGAGGGATAATTAAATGACGTTTTAAAGCCCCTAATTTAAGGCTATAAATTTGAAGCAGAGTTGCATTAAAAAAAACACATACAATCCACTAAAAACCAGAAATGCTAAAAGGAGCCAAAGCTTTCCATTACTTTCCTGCTAAAAATGAGGATCCCAAAAGGAGAGCCCTTTTACAATTTCGAAAATTCCCACTTTTGCCCTATTTTCCCCTATTTTCCCACCTAAAACTTGAAATTTCAAATTTGAAATTTGAGGCAACTTGCGGAGGTCATAACTTCACACTCGTTGATCCGATTGACTATTACAACATAGTTTCGAAAACAACATGAAACGAGCTAAGCGACACGAATCTTGGCTCTTCGCGCGAAGGCTCACGTCTAGCCAAAAATCCTCAAATTCGACCTCTAAGACCTTTAAAAATCTCCTACAAGAAAAACTAGTTTTACTAGTTTTTACAAAATTAAGCAATTACAATCTTTTTTGGGTGATGCAAGATCACTTTTACACCATTGGATGCTCCTGCATCAAACACCCTGGGTAAATTGAGAAGTGACCTTCACTTCTTTGTTGTTGGAAGAAAACCAAGGCGTTCAACCTCAGCCTTTGACAACCAAGATGAATCTTCAACAGGCCTGCCCTTCCACTTAACAAGATATTATGCATACTTCCTGTTTCTTGTGCTTTTGCCTACATGGGTATCTAGGACCTCTTCTATCTCTGGAGTAGATGTAGGAATACTCCACAATTCTACGACTAGTCCGCCATTATTGTCACCTTCATGATATTCTACCAAATCTGAAATGTTGAACACAGGTGATATATTCAGCCCACTTGGCAATTCTACCTCATAGGCATTCCCTGAATCCCATTTCCCTATGACCCTACATGGTCCAAACTTCTTCATTTTTAACTTGTTGTAGGTTTTAGCATGAAATATTTCCTTTATCAAGTGAACCATAACTTGATCTCCCACTTGGAACTCCTTAAGTTGTCGCTTCTGGTCTGCTCTTATCTTGTACTGAGTGTTCATATTGTTGATATGCTGCTTCACTTCATCATGTAGGCTCTTCAGGTGCTCTGCAAAGTCCTCAGCCTCAACACTGCTCTTTTTCCCTCTGTCAATCTTTCTCAACTCGAAAGCATTCCTTGGGCTGCTTCCATACACAATATGGAATGGGATTTATTAGTACTCCTATTGACAGAATTATTGTATGCAAATTCTGCCTATGGCAAAACTAAATCCCATCCCTTGGGCTTATCTCCTACCAAGCACCTCAGTAGATTACCCAAACTTATGTTCACC